>JAQSUU010000496.1:40430000-41630000 GCA_038087645.1 Saccharum hybrid cultivar R570 | reverse complement strand
CTTTATGCCTATTCGGACTCCACTTGGGCGAGTAATCCTACAGATCGGTGTTCTGTCACTGGTTATTGCATTTTTCTTGGTTCTTCTCCCCTTGTATGGAAGTCCAAGAAGCAATCAGCTGTATCCCGATCCAGTACAGAGGCAGAACTTCGAGCACTTGCTACTACCACCTCAGAGATTATATGGCTTCGATGGCTGCTAGCTGATTTTGGTGTTTCGTGTGATGCTCCAACACCTCTTCTTTGCGATAATACGGGAGCTATACAGATTGCCAATGATCCTGTGAAACATGAGCTTACAAAGCATATTGGTGTTGATGCCTTCTTCACCCGGTCTCATTGTCATCAAAAGACGATTGCTCTTCAGTATGTGCCATCAGAACTGCAAGTGGCTGATTTGTTTACCAAAGCACAAACTCGCGAGCAACATCGGCTTCATATGCTCAAACTCAATGCTTCACATCCTCCACCTCCGCCTTGAGTTTGAAGGGGGGTGTTAAGACATGATATAGGCCCATATTATCTTGGCCCATATGGCCCATGTGCCCTAGTATACATACACCACTACACAGCAGTCTCTTCTTCTCTCGCTCTGGATTTCGTCCGTCTTCCCCAAAAGGTAACATTTATGTGTTCCACACACATTAGTTGGCTGAATTTCATGTTGCTGTGTGTCAATTGTAGGTTTCTCAATATACTCGTAGTAAAAATTGGGATACAAGGGTTGCGGCAGCCCATGCGATTGGTGCGATAGCAGAGAATGTCAAACACACATCATTGAAGGACTTGTATGCTTCTGTGCAAGCAGAAAAACATGCTTCCGGGTTCTCTGATGGAAGTGATGATGCTGACTCAGCATTGCCACAGACTGATAGCGCAGCAACATCTGATCTTGCTTTTGGAAGGTTTGGCTGCATTTAACTTCAATATTTACCAGTTACCAATCCCCCTCCCCTTCGGTGCCCTCACTAGTCACTAATGCTGTTTTCTTTCTATCTTACTTTCAGCTTTGACATAGGCAGGGTATTGGAATTTGGATCTCCTCTATTGGCATCAGGTGGACAGGTGTATTGTTTGTGCCAATATTTTTCAGCTTCAAGATTTAATGTGTACATTGAGTAGTTCAATTTTCTTTAGGGACCATGCTGATTTATAATGTATTATTCAAGATTTCCTTTATGGGTGGCCTATGCACCCCTTAATTCATTTCTTACCTAATGTATCAGCACTTCTCGCTATTCATGCACCCCCACCCACCAAACTTAATGTAAAGCCAACTTTAAATGATGAAATAGATTTCATCTCTTCCCAGCTTACTCATTGGTTTGTACAGTTATCCACTATTATTTTTAGCGGGGAAAAAATGATTGGGCGATAGATAAATGTGGTAAGACCTGCAATGTAATAAAAAAGAATATTTCTAATATTTCAACTGGAGCTACACACAAGAGCAGCTCAAATAAGGGTAAAACTGAGTGCTCCATTTTAAATCTTATCTGTTTCAGTTTTTTTCTGTTACTGCAGTACGTGAAATTGCTAACATTTTGATTGTGTTTAACTGCTAGGAATACGACATTGCTGATAATGGCAAGAATCCAGCAGAGCGTCTAGCTCGCCAAAAGCAAAATCTTCGGCGTCGTTTAGGTTAGTTTTTCTTTATATTAGTAGGAAAAGGTCAATTTCAATATTTTGAGCATGTTCCATATTTAAGTCTTTTCAGAATCTCATATTTTACTTACAAGTTGCTGATCTGTTGTTTTAAAGTTGACTAGCTTTTTGTCAATTAAAGGTCTGAATTCACAGTTTACCCTTATGTATTTGTGCTTCGGTTACAACATTCTTACCCCAGTAATGCTGTTAAAGAGAAGGTTGGCATAGCTATAAGCCTATAACACCTTCAGAAGGGGTATAAAGTGGCAAAACATATTTAACAGTACCGCTTTTATTGGTTCTATTGAAAAGAAAAATCTAGAGGTGCTCCTATACTATGATGTGGAGGGAGTACATTGCATTCATGTCTGAATGTACATATTGTTGGAGGTAACACAGGAATGATTAGCCAGTAGCTACAAGCTCCAGGCCGTCTCCTTGATTATATATAGAGATAGACATTGCATTGATTACAAAATAGCTCACTAGAGCATAGCTAATCAGATAGGTGCCTTGGCAGCCGTACACACCTCTTGGGCTGCCCAAGGTCTTTAATGACTGTAATTAACTAGCATAGTTATCTAGGAAATGCTTAGGAAGCAGGGCTTATTAACTACATTTCTCCCCCTAAGACCTGCTTCAACTAATCTTGATCTCCTTGATCCCAATCCTGCTCCTCATCTCTTCCAGCTTGGTTTTGCCCAAGGCTTTAGTCAGTATATCAGCGAGCTGATCTGCAGTGGAAATGGACTCTGTCTTGATGCTACCTTCTTCCACACAATCTCTGATGAAATGATGCTTGATTCTAATATGCTTGCTTCTGTCATGGAAAACAGGATTCTTTGCCAAAGCCAGAGCAGACTTATTGTCTACTCTGAGTTCCACCACCTCAACTTTTCTTCCCAACAAATCTGCAAACAGTCTTGACAACCACAAAGCTTGGGTTGCAGCTGTTGTCATCGCCACATATTCAGCCTCACAGCTAGACAGAGCAACAACCCTCTGTTTGACAGACTGCCAGCTGACCAGGCTGGTTCCAAGGAAGAATAAACATCCAGTTGTGCTTTTGCTTGAATCAACATCTCCAGCCAAATCTGAATCACTGTAACCCACAAACCTTGCCTTGCCTGTTGTTCTGGTGTAGCAGAGCCCATGATCTAGAGTACCAGCCAGGTATCTCAAAATCCTCTTCACAGCCTGAAGATGTTCAGTTGTTGGCTTCTCCAGAAATCTGCTAACATACCCTACAGCAAAAGCCAAATCTGGTCTTGTGTGCACTAGGTATCTCAAGCTGCCAACCAGTCTTCTGTACTGAGTTGGATTTACTTCCTTTGCTGTGCTTTCCTTGCTTAATTTCAGCCTTTCTTCCATGGGTGTGGTGGCTGGATTACAACCTGCCATACCACCAAGCTCAAGTATCTTCTTAGCATAATGGGTTTGCTTCAGAGTGATGCTCCCCTCTGATTGTCTCACCTCAATTCCCAGATAGAAAGACAGAAGACCCAAATCACTCATTTCAAAGGTTTGCTTCATCTTTGCCTTGAAAGCTTCAATCTTCTGCTGATTGACTCCTGTGATGATCAAATCATCAACATAGACTCCAATTACCAGTAGGGAGTCACCTGATCCCTTCCTGTACATAGCAGCTTCATACACATTCTGCTCAAAACCCATCTGCTTGAGAGTCAAATCAAGCTTGGCATTCCATGCCCGAGGAGCCTGTCTTAGGCCATACAGAGCCTTGTACAGCCTGTACACTTTCTTCTCCTCTCCTGATACTACAAAACCTGGAGGTTGTGTAACATAAACCTCCTCCTGGAGTTCTCCATTCAAAAATGCAGACTTCACATCCATGTGATGTACTGCCCATCCCTCTTGTGCTGCCAGGGCAAGCAAAACACGTACTGATTCCATCCTTGCAACCGGTGCAAAAACATCTTCATAATCAACTCCTTCCTGCTGCACAAAACCACGGGCCACAAGTCTTGCCTTGTGCCTAATTACAGCTCCATGTTCATCCTTCTTCAGCTTAAACACCCATTTCAGTGAAATTGGACGATGACCAGGACGGGGAGAAACAAGTTTCCAAGTCCCATTCCGCTCTACTGATCTCAGCTCCTCCTTCATCGCTGCTTGCCAATCTTGATCATCTTTGGCTTCTTCATAGCTTGTAGGCTCACCAGACTGGGTGAGATTTAGTTCTGCAAACAGCCGCTGCGCCGGCGGAGGGGTTGGCTGATCACCAATAATTTCATGAATCTTCCGATAGCGGAGTTCTTCATCGTCGTGGTAGGCATCCACCCTTTCATCATCATCCTCCAGGGGGGTCACATGCTCAACTTGTGGGCTGGCTGGAGCTGGTGGTGGTGAAGGCGTTCTGGATGTCTCAGACACCTCTTCTCCTGCATCAAGCACCGATTCTACTGCTGGGAAATCTTCAGGTGAGGCAGAATGGGGCTGAGGAGATGAGTGTGACTGCACTGAACCTCCAGCTCCAGGGACTTCTTCCTCCCAAGGAAATTCCACCACAAAATTACTACCAGCTGCCCCAGACGTACCTGCTGCTGGTGATGTCCAATCCCAACCTCTTCCTTCATCAAAAACCACATCTCGGCTGACACGTACACGCTGAGATGCTGGATCAAAAACTCGATAGGCTTTGGCTCCTTCAGCATAGCCAATAAATACTCCAGCTTCACCACGATCATCAAGTTTCCTGAGCTGAGACAAACGGCGAGTATATGCCACACAACCAAACACCTTCAGATGGCCAACAGTGGGTGCTCGGCCATGCCATGCTTCATAGGGAGTGACATCACCTAGAGCCTTGGTTGGTGACCGATTCAGAATATGCACAGCAGTCATCACTGCCTCCCCCCAAAACTTGGCTGGCATCTGGCGCTGCTTGAGTAAGGCACGTGCCATGGCCACCACGGTTTGATTTCTCCGCTCTACCACGCCATTCTGCTGTGGTGAATGAGGAGCACTGTAATGCCTTTTGACTCCTTCATTGGCACAATAAGCAGCAAATTCTGCAACAGTAAACTCTCCTCCATTATCTGTGCGCAGAACTTTCAGTTTACGCCCACTCTCCACCTCTGCAGCAGCCTTCACCTTCTTGATAGCATCTGCTGCAGCATCCTTAGATGACAGCAGCACTGCCCACATGAATCGTGTGGCATCATCTACAAGCAGCAGAATATAGCGATTGCCTGCCGAAGTTGCTGGTGTAACTGGCCCACAGAGATCACCATGCACCAATTCAAGGTGATCCTGAGCACGATATGTTGCTGCTGCAGGAAATGATCGCCTCCTCTGTTTGGTGGTGACACAAGTGTCACACACTTGCTCAACATGATCGATCTTTGGCATCCCTCTTGCCATTTCCTCCTTGCCAAGCCTCCGCAGGGCCTCAAAATTCAGATGCCCAAAACGCTCATGCCATTGCCACGCCTCTTCATCCTTGCGTGCCGCGAGACAGAAGGGTTGTGCAGCCTCAAGATGCAGAATATACAGCCTATTCTTCCCTCTGTGTACCTTGGCGAGCAGACGGCGGCTCTTGTCCCAAATGCGAAGCACGCCATCATCAATCACAACCTTGGACCCTCCTTCATCAAGTTGTCCCAGACTTAGGATAGAATTCTTCAGTGCCGGAATGAAATAGACACCATGAAGAACCCTCTGCTCACCGGTCTTGGCTTGGAAAACAATAGATCCGACGCCCTTAATCTCTACCTTCGACGCATCTCCGAACCGGACCGTTCCTCGAACGCCAGTGTTCAGATCAGCAAAGAACTCTTGGCGCCCGGTCATGTGATGCGACGCGCCGGAGTCCAGGTACCAGCCGCTGTCCACCTCTTCTTCGTCCACGCCAAGATAGGCGCGAGCACGTGGCTCGGAGATATCGACGTGCTGCGCCGTGTAGCTGTGCGCCGGCGTGCTCTGTTCCAGGCTAATGAAGCCATGTGCCAGAAACAGAGCGCCATCTTCATCGCACTCGGCGTACTGGGCGCGCGCCTCATGCCTTCCTTGGTTCCCGCCACGCTGCCCAGCCTGATTTCCGCCGCCACGACCTCCACCACGGTTGCCACCGCCGCGGCCAGCACGGTTTCCACCTCCACCGCCGCGCTCTGCATCTTCACGGCGCGGCTGGGGACACTCACGTGCCCAGTGGCCCTCCTGGTTACAGTTTAGACAGGTGTTGGGGCCGACGCGGCCAGCAACATTGCCATCTCCTCGTCCGCCACCACGTCCACCACCTCTGCCTCGTCCTCGTCCACCACCGCGGCTACGTCCACCGCCACCGCGCTGGTTCCTGAAACCAGAACCACCGGCATCATCTCCCTTCTTCTCCTTCCTCCAGCGCGCTCTCCACTGCTCCTCGGTGTACAGCAGCTTGCCGTTGATGGCCACCGGCTCGGTCAGCGCTTGCTCCTCGCGATTATCCACCGCCTTGAGCCTTCCAGTCACCTCCTCAAGAGTGAGCGCCTCAAAGTCGAGGAACTGCTCAATAGCGACAACAATCTGCGCGTACTTGGCTGGCACCGTGCGCAGAAACTTCTCCACCACACGCTCCTCAGTGATGTCCTTGTCACCATGAATGACAAGCTGCTGGTGCAGAGTTGACAGACGCAGGGCGAAGTCCTCCACTTGCTCGCCGGGGTTGACGCCGATGTTCTCCCACTCGCGGCGTAGGCGCTGCAGCGTTGCTCGACGGACCCGGTCCACGCCGATGCGAGTCGCAGCAATGGCGTCCCACGCCTCCTTCGCCGTAGCCTTGTCGAGGAGTGGGATGCCCATCTCCTTGGGTACGGCCCCGACAATCACCTCCAGTGCGCGCCTGTCATCGCGAAACTGAATAGGGCCGCCCTCGATGGCGTCCCAGAGATCGCGCGCCTGCATCCTGAGCTTCATCGTCTGGCTCCACTCATAATAATTGGTCTTGTCCAGCATTGGCCATGATGTGCCGCTGCCGGAATCGCGGTAGACCACCCTGCCTTGCGGCGACTCATAGCGACCGCCGCCACGATGCCTTCGGTCACGCAGTGGTGACTGCGAACGGCGCCTGTCCCGCGACGGAGTCCGCAGCCCCCGACTCCTGCTCTCCACCTCCTCTTCCTCCTCCTCTGCATCCTCTTCTTCTCCCTTCTCAGCAGCAATTTCGGCCCGCAGCTCCTGCGCCGTCCTTGCTGCCGCCTCTGCAGCAGCCGCCGCCTGCTTTGCTGCCTGGACTGCCAGCGCTGCTGCTTCCTCTGCAGCCTTCAAGCGCGCGGCCCGGCCGGAGGAGTCGCCCAGCTCTCCATCGCCGGTTCCCTTGGCCTTGGGCCTGGCAGCGCGCTCAGCAGAGGTCGACATAGGATGGAGAAGGTGAGGAGTTGGCCTCGTGGCTCTCTGGTGTCTATCCTAGCTCCGATACCAAATGTTGGAGGTAACACAGGAATGATTAGCCAGTAGCTACAAGCTCCAGGCCGTCTCCTTGATTATATATAGAGATAGACATTGCATTGATTACAAAATAGCTCACTAGAGCATAGCTAATCAGATAGGTGCCTTGGCAGCCGTACACACCTCTTGGGCTGCCCAAGGTCTTTAATGACTGTAATTAACTAGCATAGTTATCTAGGAAATGCTTAGGAAGCAGGGCTTATTAACTACACATATTAGGTATTGCTAAAAGTCCAGCAGCTGAAGTTTCAAGTCAGCATCTTCACTACTGCTTAGATCTATTTGATTTTCTCTGAAATTTGGAGGTATGCCTGGGGTTTAAAAAGATTGAAATACTGCTTAAAAAGAGGTAGTAGATGCCTAATTTCCCAGTTTCACTTTAAATCTTGGAGTAGTAATACTATAGTCGAATGAAGTACCCCCATGGCCCCACCCTCTCATTGGATTGTTGATGTGCTGTTTCCATCTTGTCTTGATGATGTGAATACTGTTAGACATAATCTGCTGATCCTCTCTTCACTTCTCTAGAGCAGTTAGGGGCAGGTGGAAGGTCAGCTCCTGCTGTCCATGACCTGACCACTGCAGCAAGTATGGCAATAGGCCATCTCTAGTACTGTAGTTGGTAGGAGTTGCATCATCCATAGTTGGTAGAAGATGATGTATACTTTGTACTAGAGTAGGTAGTGTTGTACCATAGTTGGTACATGTATGTTGTATATATACCTATGCAATGCAATGAAGAAAGGCAGCTCTTGCCACCAACACTTGAGCCTCTGTTCAGGTTTCAAAACTGAAACCGTGTGTGTGTGTGTGCAGAAGAAGAGCTCGGCTCTTCTTCTTCCTCAGTGTAGGGAGGAGTAGAGGGAAGGTGAGAAGGTGCTGCTCACCTGGGCATTAGGATTACTGCCATCACGTGGTATCGGAGCCGTACAAGTTGCTGGGCGTGATCGCCGGTGATGGACACTGCTGCAGCGGGCGCGGAGGGTGGTGCAGAGGCAGCTGCGGCGGCAGCTGCAGCAGCGGCCATGGAGAGGCAGCTGGCCTCGGCATCCCAGCCCGCAGTAGAGGTGCGCACGGTGAGGGAGGTCGGCGGGTCCAACACCTGGCCGATGCTCACCCGCACCAACTACGGCGAGTGGGCGGTCCACATGAAGTGGAAGCTGCGCGCGCGGCGGTGGTGGGCGGCGGTGGAGACCGGCAATGCCGGTGAGGATGCAGAGGTGGGCGTCATGGAGGCACTCATGGCATCCACACCGTCCGAGTTCCATGAGGCCATCGGGTCGAAGAACACGGCGAAGGAGGCATGGGACATGCTTGCGTCCTTCCGCCTCGGTTCGGACCGAGCCAAGAAGGCAAAGGCGCAGCAACTGCGCCGGGAGTTCGACGACCTCCGTTTCAAGCCCGGAGAGGCCGTGGAGGACTTCGCGCTTCGACTACAGTCGATCGCGAGCCAGCTGGCCACCTACGGCAAGCCGGTCGACGACGAGGACGTCGTGGCCAAGCTGCTGCGCGTCGTGCCGGCGAAGTACGCGCAGCTTGCCTTGTCCATCGAGACGATGCTGGACTTGTCCACGCTGTCGCTCGAGGACGTCACCGGGCGGCTCCGCGCGGTGGAGGATCGCGCGCCGCCGGAGAAGGAGAAGCCCAAACTGCTGCTGACGGAGGAGGAGTGGTCGGCGCGGATGAAGGAGAAGCGCAAGACCGGGGAAGGCTCCAGTCGCGGTGGCGGTGACCGTGGCGGTGGCAACGGCGGAAAGCAGCGTGGCAAGGCACCGGCGGAGAAGAAGAGGGGGAAAAAGAAGTTCCCCGACCCCAATGCTTGCCGCAAGTGCGGCGAAGTAGGGCACTGGGCACGGGAGTGCCCAAACAAGAAGCCGGAGAGGAAGGAGGAGGCGCACCTTGCTCGGGACGACAGCGACGGCGAGCACGCGCTCCTGATGGGGGTGTTCTGCGCGGAAAACGGCGGAGCAAGGGCGGCGGAGCTGGAGCAGAGGTCTGCCCCGACGGCCGTTCACCTTGATGAGCCACGGGCGCAGGTCCTTTTGGGAGCTGCCGGAGACGACGCAGAGCCAAGGTGGTACCTCGACTCCGGGGCAAGCAACCACATGACAGGTTGCCGCGCCGTCTTCTCCGAGCTGGACGAGAGGCATGCCGGGAGCGTGAGGTTCGGCGATGGCTCCCGGGTGCAGATCCGAGGGCGCGGCACCGTGCTCTTCCGGTGCAAGAACGGTGACCACCGCGCGCTCACGGACGTCTACTACATCCCGGAGCTCCGGTCAAGCATCGTCAGCCTAGGGCAGCTGGATGAACACGGTGCGGAGGTGTTGATCGGCAATGGGGTGCTGCGCATCAGGGACCAGGACGGCCGACTCCTAGCCAAGGTATCGAGGTCCCAAAACCGTCTCTACTTGCTGGATTTGAAGGTAGAGCAGCCGGTGTGCCTTGCGGCGTCATGCTCGGTGGAGCCGTGGCTATGGCATGGTCGGTTCGGCCACCTGAGCTTCGACGCGCTCGGGCGACTTGGGAAGATGGTGACCGGGCTGCCGCAGATCAAGCACGCCGGCGAGCTTTGCGACAGCTGCCTGGCGGGGAAGCAGAGGCGGCTGCCGTTCCCCAAGGCGGCAAGGTTTCGTGCGGCTGATCCGCTCGAGCTGGTCCATGGGGACCTTTGCGGGCCGATCACGCCGGCGACACACGGCGGCCGGAGATACTTTCTCTTGCTCGTGGACGACTGCAGTCGCTACATGTGGCTGCAGCTCCTGACGAGCAAGAGCGACGCGGCGGACGCCATCAGGCGCTTCAAGGCGCGCGCGGAGGTGGAGTCCGGGAAGAAGCTGCGGGTGCTTCGGACGGATCGCGGCGGCGAATTCACGGCGGTAGAGTTCGCCACCTACTGTGCGGATGAGGGGGTCGGTCGTCACCACACCGCGCCCTACTCACCGCAGCAGAACGGCGTGGTGGAACGCCGAAATCAGACGATCGTCGGCATGGCACGCTCCATGATGAAGGCTAAGGGGATGCCGGCCGCGTTCTGGGGTGAGGCGGTCACGACGGCCGTTTTCATCCTCAACCGATCGCCGACGAAAGCGCTGAAGGGGATGACGCCGTACGAGGCGTGGTACGGGCGCAAGCCCAACGTCTCGTACCTACGCACCTTCGGCTGCATCGGGCACGTGAAGGCCACCAAGCCAGGCCTCGGCAAGCTGGAGGACAGAAGCACGCGCATGGTGTTCCTCGGCTATGAGGATGGATCGAAGGCATACCGCCTGTACGATCCGGTCGGCGGCAAGGTGGTGGTGTCTCGGGACGTGGTCTTCAACGAAGCTGCGGCATGGAGCTGGGACGGGCCAGAAGCAGAGGAAGGCCAAGGCAGCGGTGGATTCTGCAACACGTTTGTTGTGGAAAGATTGGTGATTCACAGCCATGGTGAGGCAGTGGAGCCGCCGGTGGCTGGTGAAGCGCAGGGGCCAGAGCCTGCGGTGGCGGAGGCAGAACCGCCGGCGACAGCAGAGGGGGAGCCGCTCAGCCCAGGCGGGGCTGGCCACTTGAGCTCGCCTGGGCCAATTGGGGAGCAATCTCCTGCTTCGCCCGAACTAGGAACGCCGGCGGCAGGGGCCACAATTGAGTACGCATCCCCACCGTCTGATGTCTCAGATTTCGTGGATGCGTTCCATGAAGGAGAGGAGGTCAGATTCCGGCGGGTGGACAATGTGGTCGGCGAGGCGACGGTGCCAGGACTGGCGGCGCGGATGCTCGATGACGCCGACCAGACACTACTTCTCATGAGCGCAGAAGAGCCAGCCACGTTTGCTGTCGCGGAGCGCGACGCGGCATGGCGAAAGGCAATGCTTGAAGAGATGAAGGCAATCGAGGACAACCACACCTGGGAGCTGGTCGATCCGCCGGCGACATGCCGGCCGATCGGGCTCAAGTGGGTGTTCAAGGTGAAGCGGGACGAGCGTGGCGCCGTTGTGAAGCACAAAGCGCGGCTCGTCGCCCGCGGCTTCGTCCAGCGAGAAGGAGTGGACTTCGAGGAGGTGTTCGCGCCGGTCGCTCGCATGGAGTCAGTCAGGCTCCTGCTCGCGCTTGCGGCGGCCAAGGATTGGCCTGTCCACCATCTCGACGTCAAGTCGGCATTCCTAAATGGAGACCTGGCCGAGACCGTCTTCGTCAAGCAGCCGCCGGGTTTCGTCGTCAAGGGAGCAGAGCGGAAGGTCTTGCGGCTGCGCAAGGCGCTCTACGGCCTGCGACAAGCTCCGCGGGCTTGGAACGCCAAGCTCGACGCCACCATGGCAGAGCTTGGGTTCATCCGGTGCGCCACAGAGCACGCCTTGTACACCCGCCGACGGGGGAAGGAGCATCTCATCGTCGGGGTGTACGTCGACGACCTCATTGTCACCGGAGCTCGAGCAGAAGACATTGGACGCTTCAAGGAGGAAATGGCGGCGCGCTTTCGGATGAGCGACCTAGGCGCTCTGTCCTACTACCTCGGCATCGAGGTGAGGCAGGGGAAGGACGTCATCAGGCTGGGGCAACATGCTTATGCACTGAAGCTGCTCGAGCGGGCAGGCATGGCGGGCTGCAAGGCGGTAGCCACGCCAATGGAGGAGCGCATCAAGCTCTCGAAGCAGAGCACCGCGGCGAAGGTGGACGCCACTCTCTACCGGAGCATCGTCGGCGGGCTGCGCTGGCTCACGCACACGCGGCCAGACATCGCGTTCGCGGTGGGCTACGTGAGCCGTTTCATGGAGGATCCAAGGGAGGACCATTGGGCGGCGGTCAAGCGGCTGCTTCGCTACGTCCAAGGCACGGCGGAGTTGGGCATTGTCTTCCCCAAGCGCGGGGGCATCCAGCTCTCGGCGTTCAGCGAGGCACCGCCCAAGGCCTCGAAAGATGCAGCGCTGACGGTCTTCAGCGATGCGGACATGGCCGGCGACGTTGATGGGCGGCGGAGCACTTCAGGTGTCCTCGTCTTCCTCGGATCGTCGCCAATTGCCTGGCAATCGTTGAAGCAAAAGATGGTGGCGCTGTCGACATGTGAGGCGGAGTATGTCGCAGCAGCCACGGCGGCATGCCAGGTGGTCTGGCTGCGGCGGCTGCTGGCAGAGCTCACCGGAGCTCAGGTCCAGCCGCCAGCTCTCAAGGTGGACAATCAGCCAGCAATTGCGCTGGCAAAGAATCCAGTTCTCCATGACAGAAGCAAACACATAGATGTGAAGTTTCACTTTCTTCGTGATTGCGTCGATGGAGGGCAGCTCGTCATCGAGTTTGTCGACACCAGACGGCAGCTTGCTGATATCCTCACCAAGTCACTTGGCCGGTTGCGGTTTCAGGAACTGAGGAGGATGATTGGCATGGTTGAAGTCAAGTAGGGACAGCAGGATTAGGGGAAGATTGTTAGACATAATCTGCTGATCCTCTCTTCACTTCTCTAGAGCAGTTAGGGGCAGGTGGAAGGTCAGCTCCTGCTGTCCATGACCTGACCACTGCAGCAAGTATGGCAATAGGCCATCTCTAGTACTGTAGTTGGTAGGAGTTGCATCATCCATAGTTGGTAGAAGATGATGTATACTTTGTACTAGAGTAGGTAGTGTTGTACCATAGTTGGTACATGTATGTTGTATATATACCTATGCAATGCAATGAAGAAAGGCAGCTCTTGCCACCAACACTTGAGCCTCTGTTCAGGTTTCAAAACTGAAACCGTGTGTGTGTGTGTGCAGAAGAAGAGCTCGGCTCTTCTTCTTCCTCAGTGTAGGGAGGAGTAGAGGGAAGGTGAGAAGGTGCTGCTCACCTGGGCATTAGGATTACTGCCATCAAATACAAGGACTAACATCTTTGCATGTATACATTAGTGTTCTGGAATGCTTAAACTTTTTTTGTTTGTTTTTGTTCTAGTGCAGGACTGGATGTATGTGAGCAGTTTATGGATGTTAGTGATGTTATCAAAGACGAGGATCTTCTTGCCCAAAAAAATTATTGGGGTTCACCTGTACAGAATAATGGATTCCATTCATTTAATTCAGGTCGTAATATTCAGCAGTTGGTTTCCACCATGGTTCCTAGGTATCCCAAGCATTCTAATTTTCGCTCTAGACGATTAAGTGCCAGGGAGCTAAATATGCTGAAGCGTAAAGCAAAGAGTAATGCAAAAGATCATACAAAGGCTGTATCTGAGGATGATGAGGTTACACTAAAAGGATCTGTGCCCTCCAATGGAGCTTCTTCTGAACAAGCTGATGCACAAAATGTATGATTGGTCAGCCGTGCCATTTTATCTCTTTAGATCTTGCAAATCTGCTGAAGTGTTTATTTGAATGGGATCTATGATCATGAAATATGACAATTTAATGTTGCAACAGATTCCTGATTAATCTTGAGGCTCAGTGCAGCTATTATCTGCTCTACTCTTGAAAGTTTCTGTGCAGCTATATATTTAGAAAATTTAGAACTTCTGACAGAAATAAGTCTGTGTGTGGCTGGTCTTTGTGGGACTGCAACATATGATCCTTGTGTCCTTGTAACAGCATCCTTGACTGCTTTTAGGACAGCAGTTAGCATCTTAGGACAGCATCTTAGGACAGGCATCTTAGGACAGCATCTTGACTAGCATCTAGGACAACATCTTAGACTAGCATCTTAGCATATGCTTGGCTGGCTAGCAGCCCTATAAATATGTATCCCCAACCCCTCAGGTTGGCATGGCATTGTATGAGTTTGTGTGAGAAATAAACCAGAAAATTGCCCCAACTCCTAGTGTCATCCTCTCTCGATGAGAGTAAGGATTCTGCTACTACCAAGAGTGAGAATCCAGCGACTAACAACTTCTACTTCTTATTTTCTCTTTACGCAATTGCTAGCATGGCTGGTATATGGCAGTGTTCTACTGCATGTGTGGATGGGTGTGCTGACACTGGCGCCAGTATGTTGACTTGTGGCTGTTGCTTTGTTTGGGAATTCATATTACTCCTGCCAGAGCATTATTTGGCGGGTTATTTAGTCATTTCCATTACCATTTTTCAGGATGTATTTGATACAGCTGTCGATGAAGACAATCTAGAGTACAGTGAGAATGGAAGATGGCCTTTTCAACAATTTGTGGATCAGCTTATTCATGATATGTTTGACCCTAGTAAGCCCATCTGATCCCTCAATATGCCTTGTATCTTACTGTCTTTTGTTGTCTTGCTCACAATGGTTTTACTTGTGTTGCATTTTAGTTTGGGAAGTTCGCCATGGCTCTATTATGGCTTTAAGGGAAATTTTGACACATCATGGTGCTTGTGCTGGAGTATATTTTCCTGATCTGAGCTTGCCTTCTGCTGATTTGGTTGGTAAAACCAACTTTGATTCCCTTAAAAGGGAACATGGTATTGATCTAAACGAAGATGTTCGTGTGGAACACCTTGAACCAGCGTTGAAGAGGCATAAGAAAGAGCCTAATTGTTCTGAAAGTGTGTATATGGATTATGGTAAGGAGTTGGTTGACAGTGATTATCCAAAAACGGAAGGAGATCCGAGCAATGTCCCTGATGTATTAACTGGTGAACCAAGTTCTACTCATGTAAAAGTTGAGCCTGAGCTTGTTGTTGATGATTCAACTGACCCCTCTAAAGGAGATTCAACATGTAAATCATTACAGGAAAAACTCAACTCCATATCACATCCAAGTTCTCATATACATGCTCCAGAAAATTCAAAATTCATGAAACTGCTGAAATTAGCCAAATACTCATATATGAAGAATTGGGAATTTCTTCAGGATTGTGCAATCCGCTTCCTTTGTGTACTTTCTCTGGACCGGTATGCTTTACTTCCAGATATACGATTAATATGTTATCATCTTTGTTATTAGCCTTATATATTCCTATATTATTCTGTTTTTAGCTTTGGTGATTATGTATCCGATCAAGTTGTTGCCCCAGTTCGTGAAACTTGCGCTCAAGCTCTTGGTGCTGTGCTGAAGTACATGCACCCTTCTTTAGTATGTCATACATTCAAAATCTTGCTGGAGATGCAGGTGTGTTTTTTTGTAGTCATTTATCTCATCGCCTCAAATTTTCAAACACTGCGTTCAAATTCATCATTACCATCTCTCTCTGTTCTTTGTTCTTGCAGCGCAGACAAGAGTGGGAAGTTCGTCATGGGAGCCTTCTTGGCATTAAATACTTAGTTGCTGTTCGCCAGGTAATTGTTAATCAAGATTTGATGAATTGATGGCCTACCTAAGTCTGTTAACCATGGTACATAATATCAGAGTGGCAATTCTAGTTGGGCTTGTTGCCAGCTAAATGTTTCATGAGGACATAACCCTTTGTCTCGTACTCCCTCTGTTTTTTTACATCTCGTATTAGGTTTGTCTTGAGTAAAACATTTCTATCTTTGACCATCAATTTTTTAAAAAAAATTGTAATAGGTTAACAACATAAAATCTATGTTTTTAGATTCACAATGAGAAATGCTTTTATAATGTATAATTCACATGCTGTGAAACTACATGGATATTTTGAAATTGATGGTCAGAGTTAGGAATGTTTGACTTAGGACAAACCTAATACGACATATAAAAAAACAGAGGGAGTACTGCTGAACAAAATTGTCCCTTTTGCTGATGCAACAGTATTATTTCTTTCATGACCAGGAAATGCTTCAAGATTTGCTTGACTATATCATTCATGCTTGTAAAGCTGGTCTGGAGGACCCTGATGATGATGTCCGAGCAGTGGCTGCAGAAGCCCTGATTCCAGCTGCCGACTCGTTAGTAAGGCTAAATGACCAAATTTTGCGTCCAATTGTGATGTTGCTTTGGGATATATTGCTTGACCTTGATGATTTAAGCCCATCTACAAGCAGGTATACTTAAATCCTGTTTCCCTTATCTGCAAATCAATATGTTTGAATAATGTGGGCAGGTTCAGCCACTTGGCCTTTTTATTTTCAAATTTCAATTGTTTTTTTTTCTTCTGATTCTGAAACCGTCTGCCTATCACTATTAGGTTAGTTGCATCTGTGGAACTTTGTGTACTTGTTTGTTGACATTTTCTTTCTTTAAGTGACTCTATTCATGTCGCTGATTACCACTAGTTTTGTTGCATCTGTGGAACTTTTGTGTACTTGTTTGTTGTCATTTTCTTCCTCTTAAGTGGATTCTATTCATGTCACTGGAAATGCTTTTGTTATCTCATCTCATAGTTTCATTTTCATTTTCAGTGTAATGAACTTGTTAGCAGAAATATATTCTCGACCAGAGATGGTCCCAAAGATGCTTGGCACAGCAGCTTCAGGGGAAAAGGGAGAATTTGATCTAAACGAAGCAACTCAGATTGCTGAGCAAGAAGACCGACTAACATCTATTGAGAACCCTTATGGTCTAGCTACACTGACACCCCGTCTGTGGCCCTTTATGAGACATAGTATTACTTCTGTTCGGCGTTCCGCCATACGAACACTGGTATGCATTTTCAGCATTCATTTTGTTTTAATTGTGGTGCCGCTGTATCACACATTTGATAATCTTATAAATTAACCAAATTATCACCAAGCAAGAAAAGGTTGCAGTTCTGCTGTTGTCATGAGTATTGTGCTCATTGCAGGCTTTTTCGTATCTCTTATTGGGCTTCCTTAATTAACTGTGAAATTTCATTTCTTTCTTTTAGGAGAAGCTTCTTGAGGTTGGCAACACTAGGAGTTCAGCTGGAACAACCCCATCTAAACTCTGGCCAACATCAATATTAGGTGATGCACTGCAGGTTGTATTTCAGAACCTACTTTTGGAGTCAAATGATGATATTCTTCAGTCTTCTGAAAGGGCTTGGAAACTTCTACTTCAGGTTATTGGTGTTCTGGACATGCTTATATTTATTAAATGCACATGAGCTTAACAATCTAGTCTAGCATACAGTGACATTAATTAACAAACAAAACTGTCTCAACTATTGCAGTGCCCTGAGAAGGACCTTGAATACGCTGCGAGGTTGTATTTTAGTAATTGGGTACAACTTGCTACCACTCCATTTGGCTCGGCATTGGATTCTACAAAAATGTTTTTACCAGTTGCCCTTCCACGAGGAAATCGTTCGAGAGCTGCTGCAAAGATTAGATCTGCTAGACTAGATCATGAGTACACAAGAATGATCTCATTTGGTTCTACCGGGGAAAGTACTTCACATGAAAAGCACTTGGATGTTCCCTCTAGCGTTTCCAAGATAATTGTTGGTGCTGATCCTGACAAATCTGTTACTCATACACGAGTTCTTACATCAATGGCCCTTGGGCTTTTTGCCTCTAAGTTGCCCGTAAGCTCATGGCAAGTTGTTTTAAGTCCACTAGCAAATGACCTCATGTCTCTCTCAGGAGTCCAGAGACAGGTATGAGATGGCTCAATCATGTATAGTATATTTATTTGTTCAATTATGTGTGATATAAACTTCGATGTTTTCGTTGTTCCAGGTGGCTTCAATGATCATCGTTTCTTGGTTCAAAGATCTGAGAGGCAGAGATCCTGTATCAGTGGGTACATTGCTAGCTTTCCTATCTTCCTTGAAAGAGTGGCTGCTGGACTTATTGACTTGCTCTGATCCAGCATTACCCACAAAAGATTCTGTGCTTCCATATTCTGAACTTTCAAGGACATACACGAAGATGCGCAATGAAGCCAATAATTTGCTCCACTCAATCGATTCATGTGCTGCTTTCAAAGATTATATTAGCAGCTTAAACCTTAATGTTGACGTGCTGAGTGTTGATGATGCTATCAACTTTGCATCAAAGCTTTTGTTACCATCTGAATCTGATCTTCCTTCAGAAAGTGAAAAGATTTTCCTGAATAACATAGAATCAGCAAAACAAGGCCTGTTGTCTACATCAGGCTACTTGAAATGTGTTCAGGTATGTGGTACATTCAAATTATTCTCCTCAGATTTGTATTTTTTGAAAAATGCTAGTGTTGCATATTACTATCCATGATGTTTATAATTTCTTGATAAACTTTTAGCAATGTCTTCACATAATCTTTGTTATTTGATGTTATTATGCAGAATAATTTGCATGTGACAGTCTCTTCTTTGGTGGCTTCTGCTGTAGTTTGGATGTCATGTTTGCCTAGCAAGTTGAACCCTGTTATTTTACCTTTAATGGCTGCCATTAAAAGAGAACAGGTAAATATTTTTGTTTTTCTTGTGACCATATTATATTTTCTTCGTTAACCTTTATTCTCAGATGATTCTGTATCATCCAGGAGGAAGTACTTCAAGATAAAGCTGCTGATGCACTTGCTGAGCTCATATTTAGCTGTGTTGGCCGCAAGCCTGGCCCCAATGACAAGCTAACCAAGAATCTCTGCACTCTGACGTGCACTGATGCTAGTGAGACACCTCAAGCTGCAATAATCAACTCAATGCAGGTTATTGAGGACCAGAATTTGCTATCGATTGGAAAGCGTTTTAGCAGTCATAGATCCAGGGGTCATACAACGTCTGGTGGCGACGAAAGGTCAAAAATGGAGGGTTTTATAAGCCGACGTGGATCAGAGTTAGCTTTCAAGCATCTCTGTGAGAAATTTGGACCTTCATTGTTTGAAAAACTTCCCAAGTTATGGGATTGCCTTACTGAGTTTCTTAAACCTGTAAAAACTGAAGATGGTATTCCGAAAGATGATGCAAGTATTGCACAGCTGGGCAGATCGTATGAGGATAAGGACCCACAGTCACTCATTAATAACATCCAGGTTTGTTCTGTTTGTAGCTTGTATAAAACTTCTATATTGTCTAGGCTTATATCACCTGTTAATGTTAATCCAACATGCTACATCAGTTTGTATCTTACCATCCTTCACTGTTAGCAAGCTTAGTTTCTTACATTTTCAGTGCCTTTGCTGGTTTTTGCAGGTCGTTCGTTCCATTTCACCTCACTTGGCTGAGCCCTTAAGGCCTCAATTGCTAAATCTCCTTCCCTGTATTCTTGGGTGTGTTCGTCATCCTCATGTGGCTGTTAGACTAGCTGCTGCAAGGTGCATCACATCTATGGCAAAGTCATTGACGGATGATGTGATGGTACTGGTGATAGAAAATGTCATCCCAATGTTGTCCGATTTATCTTCTGTATGTGCAAGACAAGGAGCTGGGATTCTTTTGAGCCTTCTTGTTCAGGGTTTGGCTGTGGAGTTGGTTCCTTATGCACCTTTCCTTGTTGTTCCTCTTCTGAAGTGTATGAGTGACCCAGATGGTTCTGTTAGGCAGACTGTGACTCACAGTTTTGCTGCTCTTGTTCCTTTGTTGCCATTATCAAGGGGTGCTTCATTACCTGGTGGACTAAGTGAACGCTTATCTAGCAGTGCTGAAGATGTGCAGTTTCTGGAACAGCTCCTTGACAGCACCCAAATTGATGATTTCAAGCTTAATATTGATCTTAGTGTTGAATTACGAAGGTCCAGTTCTCTTACATAGAAGTTTTTTTTTTATCGTAACATGGATTCGTGACACCATTTTTTGATCTTAAATAATAGTATTGTGTCAATACCATAATTCATGTAAAGAGCACCATTGTAATGATTTAAGTTGTTAGTTTGTTTCATATGTTTAAATATACTGTGATGCATATGTGTGATTCCACAATCTTTCTGTTGATGCTTATTTAATATTGATTTTGTGTTATTGCAGGTATCAGCAGGAAGGGATCAACTGGCTCGCATTCCTTCGTCGGTTTAAGTTACATGGAATTTTATGTGATGACATGGGGCTCGGTAAGACACTCCAAGCATCTGCTATTGTAGCAAGTGACATTGCAGAAGCACGTGCACGGAATGATGACAAAAGTCTGACATCTTTGATTATCTGCCCTTCTACATTAGTGGCCCACTGGGAATATGAAATAGAGAAGTACATAGACACCTCTATCTTGAAACCTCTTCAGTACGTTGGTTCTTCGCAGGACAGAGTGACACTCCGTAGTCAGTTTGATAAGGTTAATGTTATCATAACATCATATGATATTATACGCAAGGATATTGATTTTCTTGGGAATATCCCTTGGAACTATTGTGTTCTGGATGAAGGGCATATAATAAAAAACTCAAGGTCTAAAATAACGTCTGCTGTGAAACAGCTGAAAGCACAACACCGCCTTATCTTGAGTGGCACACCTATTCAGGTAAACTAAAGCTTCAATTGAAACTCTTGTTGACCTATTTTCTTGAGTGGCACATCGCCTTGACTTTGTTTATTCTTTATTTGTATGACCTTCTATTACCTTCTCTTGACTTTGACACATTACATTGGAATTGGAATTGGAATTGCAGAATAATGTGTTGGAGTTATGGTCTTTATTTGACTTCCTTATGCCTGGGTTTCTTGGGACAGAAAAACAAGTAAGTTGTGTTTTGTATACAAGTTGCTCTATATGAAACTCAAAAGCTACGCAATCTGTACCTTCTGCTAGTACCTTACAAAAGCTTAGTTTTAGGCATAATTTTACTTGTTTTAGTGCTTCTCAGTTAGTCGGTTTGTTTGGGAATGCTCATTTGTTTTCTAATCTGTATTTTGGCTCCAGAGATCGATCCAGTTTTTTCATAACAGAACTCTGTTATATTAATCCAGGTTCACGTAAGATGATTTAAATGTAGTGTAAATAAACAAACTGAATTGTGCTTAATCTGCGAAAGGTTTCATAGCCTAGTTGTTACGACTCCTGTGTAGCACCTCCAGCTCCTGGGTTTGACTCCCAGTGGAGTGAATTTCAGGGCTGTTTGAAAAACATCCCTCACTGTGGTCCTACCTGGGGGTAGTGACGGGACTCCAAACCTGGTGGCTGTGTCCAGTGGTCTAGGTTATGGTGCGATGCTATAGGCTCTGCCACTGTCAGGGTTTGGGGTGTTTCTCGGTCGGTTGAAGACGAATGTTTCCTCTTTCAAACGATACCGTGGGGGTGGTCTTTCCCCTGCCGACCGAGTTTTTTTTATATATAAAATGCTTACCTCCGCTGAAGTACATGTTCTCTCTCTGAATCTACCTGGGTCTGTTCTTGTCTGAAGATATTATTGTACTGAAGCCCGTTGTTCTTTACAGTTCCAAGCTACGTATGGAAAACCATTGGTAGCAGCCAAAGATTCTAAATGTTCAGCAAAGGATGCTGAAGCTGGTATTCTTGCAATGGAGGCACTGCATAAGCAGGTATTTGTTATTTATAATTGTATTTACAAATGACCTTTGTATATAGATAAATAAATTCGAACCTGCTGTACCAGGTCATGCCATTTCTACTGAGAAGAACAAAGGATGAAGTTTTATCTGATCTTCCAGAGAAGATTATCCAGGATAGATATTGCGATCTCAGTCTATTGCAGCTCAAACTTTATGACAAATTTTCCAGCTCCAATGCAAAAGAAGAGATTTCAACTATAGTAAAAGCAAATGAATCGCAGGAATCTGCACCTCAACCAAAGGCAACTCGTCATGTGTTTCAGGTGCTGCAGTTGAATCTCATATCCTTGTTATCCATTTACATTTTTTTTGTTTTAATGGGATTGCTTTCTAACTACATTTACGTTTTAATGCAGGCATTGCAGTACCTATTAAAACTCTGCAGCCATCCTTTACTTGTAACTGGAGAGAGCCCCCCTAATCATCTTGTGGATCTTCTAAAAGAAATAGGCGTGGGATCTGGCAGTGAGCTTCATGAGCTTCACCACTCACCTAAGCTTGTTGCTCTTCAAGAAATACTTCAAGAATGTGGTATAGGATCAGAAATATCTAGTCCTGATGCTTCGACAGCTGTCGGGCAACACAGAGTTTTGATTTTTGCACAGCATAAGGTATGAAGCCTATCGAAATTTGGGATGTCTATTTTGTTATTCCAAGGCCTTTCGTTCTGTCATCCTTTCAAGAGGAAAAAAAATCTGGTCTCATGATCCAACTTTCTTTCCTTCAGGCTTTTCTTGACATCATAGAGAAGGACCTGTTTCAATCTCATATGAGAAGGTGAGTTCTATGATATTTTATTTCTTGTGCTGGGTGTGTGTTGATCTTGCTGTATGGTATGAGATTCTGCTGCATTCCTTTGGTTGTAGTGTTTTATGTGCCTTTGTACTTCATTATATTGTAGTGCCACGAGCCCACAACGAATTTGTTTAATCTGTGAGGTTGATCTACTATTCTGGTCATCAGTGCTATCCCATTGCTGATTTGGCAGCTTTGATGTGCATCAGTGCATGCATTTCGTATTTCTTCATCGCTATACTTGGTTTTGGCAACATAGGCTATGGCTATGATTTTTCTTCAGCTAGTGTTTTTTTGAGCAAATTATCTAATTAAGAAAACTTGATGTTTTGCAGTGTCACATATTTGCGGCTGGATGGCTCTGTTGATCCAGAGAAGAGATTTGAAATTGTTAAAGCATTCAATTCAGACCCAACCATTGATGTACTTCTGCTAACAACCCATGGTATGTTTAGAGAACTGTGGAACTGTTCGTTGATATGTTGGGAAAGCTTGCTCTGATTCTTTCTTTGTTGCAGTTGGCGGGCTTGGCTTGAACTTGACATCTGCCGACACATTGGTGTTCATGGAACATGATTGGAACCCAATGAAGGATCTTCAAGTGAGTTTTGTGTTTCTATTTTCATTCATGAAGATGATATGCTACCTATTTGTTTAGGTTTGGCTATGCTATTTTTCTTGATGCCTTGAATTCATTACTCTTTCATGCGTCATAACCTAGTCTATTCAGAAAATTAAATGTATAGCTATGTCAGTATTTTCATTCTGTATACTAGCTTTGGCATCGATTATGTCTTAAGGTTCAGTGAATCCTTGGTTGCATGATTGTATTGTATCCACCCCCCCACCCCCACGTGTCTTACAGCAATATTCTAAAATAATATGATTCTGCTCTTATAGGCTATGGACAGAGCACATCGGTTGGGTCAGAGGAAAGTGGTGAATGTTCACCGTCTCATCATGCGTGGCACCCTTGAGGAGAAGGTGATGTCTCTCCAGAGGTTCAAGGTGTCAGTCGCCAATGCTGTCATCAATGCTGAGAACTCGAGCTTGAAGACCATGAACACTGACCAGCTGCTTGATCTGTTCACATCTACCCCTGCTTCAAGAAAAGTAAACCCCTTGAGGCATTTCTTTCTTTCTTTCTTTTGCGATGCAGAGAGACATGGAAATGTTTTGTTTCTAATGCATTCTCTCGCCCGTGACAGGCATCGGTCCTTCCACGTGGTTCAAGCGACGAGCAGAGTAAAGATTCCAAGAGGAAATCTGGTGGCAAAGGCTTGAAGTCAATTCTTAATGGGCTGGATGAGCTTTGGGATCAGTCGCAGTATGCTGATGAGTATGATCTGAACCAGTTCCTGGCGAAGCTGAACGGCTGAGCATAGAGGATCACCGGCCCGTGTACAGTGTAAAGTAATTTGGGACGTGTGATCTAGATGGTTCGCAGATTTTGTTGCCAACCTCAGGAGAATTTTTTGTTGTTTGATAGGGAAGGAAAAGAGAAGCTCGCAAAGATTAGATGCGACATGGCTAACATATAGGTGGTTGGGGTTACGATCTCAATTTTTGTTTTCATTTCTGTTAGGAGGAGGTTTAGGGCTGGTCATCAGGGGCTGTAAAGTTTTGAGGAGTTGTATATACTCTGCTTACATATAATCAAAGCTGCAGCTCTGATCCTTACAGAATTCCCTTGCTTGCTCGTGTTTTCTACAATTCTCCTTGGTCATGTCTTGTGATTAAGTCCTGATTGGTTGTTGATGAGGAGTTGTGCGTTTGCACTGGCATCTCGCATGTAACGAAGTTGCCCTGCCCCCGTGTACTTTTGAGCCCTGCCTCACTTAATCTTCTTGTGTTGGAAATGAAGCTTATTGGCTCCATGTGCGATACGGGAGGGTATGTGCACAATAATTACAAATTAATCTTCATGAATCATGGTTGGTTTCTTAGGTTATCAGATAAATGATAATCTTTAACGAGGAAATATTTTGTCTATTGTTTTATTGGACTTGATCATTGTTTACCTCCATGGGAAATTTGGAACCGATCACAATGTGGATTTTATTTCTAAACTAGAGTATGATATTTACCAAAATGAAACATGTTGGCTGTCAAGAGCATAACCTAACGTAAGCTTCTTGTGTTGGAAATAAAACTTGTTGGTCCCATGAGCGATTCTATGCTCGAAGAAGCCTTTAGAACAACCAAGTTGACTGTTCCATTCCCATGGATTGTAGACCTATTACTATTAGGCCCCATCTTTGTTATGGTACAATAGAGGGGGAATCATAAGCTCTTATATTTATTGTGCCACACTATCATGTATATGTAATAGTAGTTACAGATTCATCTAAACGAACCATGCTTTGTTTCTTAGGTTATCGGATAAGTTATCTTGGAAATGTTTTGTGTATTGGACTATTATTGGACCTGATAATTGTTTAGCTCCACTGGGACCGATCATGGATGTGGATTTTTGTTTTTAGAGTATGAATTTTATTGCTTTGGTTGATAAACAAGGTTTTTTTTTAATATATCATGTTGACCAGCATGGATCTTTTTAGAGATTATTATTTCTTTGGATGATCAAGGCTTTTTTTAATCTATCATGTTGACCAACACGATTCGATAATTTAGTTAGACTGATACCAGAGATATGAATACTTTAAAAGAAACGTGTTGGATGTACCGATGTAAATATATTCTCTCCATCCTGTAATATAGCACATACAAGCACAAAAAACAAGTTTACCTTAAAAAGTCACGTAAGTTTGGTACTCCCTCATTTCATTTCCACACTATAAGATATATATATTGTCTTTTCTACATACATTGCTTTTTACAATGTATCTAGACATAGTATATGTCTACATCTAGAAAAAGCCAAAATATCTTAGAATTTGAAATGGAGGGAGTGTGTATTATACTGTTATTTGCTATTTATCAACCAATTACCATTGATCACATTAATGTTTTCCTAAACGCTAAATGGTAAACAGTCGGCGACCTACCGTTTAGCCATTACTCAGGCAAAACGTCACATTAAACGGGTTAAACGGCTAATTAAACGGGGTAAACGGGTGATTAAACGGAAACGGCGCACCACCGTATAGCGTTTACACGGTATTTAAACGGGCTAAACGGCCGTTTAGGTGAACAGTGTCACGTTGATGATAGCGTTTGATTAAGAAATAAAATGAGGGCATATGTATCTTTTGTGTACTATTTTAATCTATCACAAAATCTCCAAGTGCACTATCACAGAACCAAGGGAGTTTGTCTTTAATAAATACATGAGCATTTATGTCAGAAATACTCTCTCCACCTTTAAAATAAATCAATTCTTAGAGCTGTTTTAAGTTATAGTATTTTAAAATCTAATCGAATGCACAGAAAAAAGTGCCAATGGTACTAAGTTAGTATCATTATATACATCATAAATGGTATTTTTTATAATGCATCTATTTAGTGTCATACATATTTATGTTTTTTCTATAACCTTAGCTAAACCTAAAAAGTTTAACTTATTCTAATTATAGAAAAGTTATTGTTTTTTTTAAAACAAAAACTTGCCGCTGGTTGGATGTAGCAACTGGCCCAAGAGAAAACGCGCCAGAGAGTGGAGCCGAAAGCCCGACGCAACACAAGAGCGATCGGGTGGGACCGCGGCGCGCGCGAGACGAGGCGAGGGCGAGCGGACACCGGCGCGGACTCCTCGGCTCGGCAACAACGCACAGGCACAGGGCCTGAACTGCTTCCCTCTCCTCGCGCTCCTTCCCGCCTCCACGCCCCGCCCCACCCCACCGGCGCCACGGCCACCTCTGGCGGCCGCCTCGCGGGCCTCCTCCGCTGCACAGTCCTCCGGCAGACTTCCCCATTACCCCCGCGACCCGCCTGCACCCCCTCCGCGGCTGCCCGCCCTCCTCTGCCCAAACCCTAACCCTAGGTCCGTGCGCCGGTGATTACTCGAGGTACGTGTCATCCTCCTTCACACGCCGTTTTTAGGCCCAGTTCGGCGCCCCAGGGTCGCCTGAGGCGTTGTTGGGTTGTGTGGGCAATGCTTATACGAGGCTGGAGCGTGCCCACTGACCGAGCCACTCCTGTGGCCTAGGCTGGAGGTGATGACCCCTGCTTCATTTTTAGTCTCGTTGGTGTCCATGGGATGCTCCCTCTGTCAGCTGTGGATAAGTGCGCTTGCATGATGATAACCACATGCCTAAATGTAGTGTATGTAACCTCCATACACGCATTGTGATGTGATGCTGCCCTATGCCAAGTTGGCAATGGCCTATTGCAAGCAGCACTCCCTTTTCCACGCTCAGGTGTACTGCCAGAACGCAGGCTTTTGAATGCGCCTTATATTACCATTAATTAAAATGTTGTTGTGTAACCTTTTCTTCTCGTCGTTTGTTTATGCCATCTTTTGTGTTGTTTCTCTCGGATTTCGCTTTCAGTGGTTCGCGCTGGAAGGATACATCTGTTTGCTGCTGCCGTCAGAATGAACTGCCGCTTTCGGTGACGTGCAGGCGATGCATGCTTCTGCTTTTCTTCAATGGTGAATGCGGAGCCGTGCTCGATGGGTGGCATTATGGATTATGGTGTTGGTGTCGGCACCAAATCTTCACCACGCAGTATGGCCATTGAGAAAGCTCAGGAGGAGCTCAGGCAGGAGTCTGATGTTCGCGACGAGCGGAGGAGAGAGTTGGAATTTCTAGAGAAAGTATGCCCGCGTCATGTTATCTCTTAGATTATATTTCTGCCTTCACTGTACCTACTTACTTCTATTTATTGCAGGGAGGCAACCCATTGGATTTCAATTTTGTACATCTAGAAACAGTCAGTGTACACTCCGCTTCTCTCACAAATCAAATAGAAGCACAAACTGTGATAAGGTAATGGTTGCTTCCTGATGTATCATTTCATTGCAGTTATCAAAATCATAATGTCACTTAGGAGCCATTTGTTTGCCTTCTTTTGCAGTGACGCTAAACGTAGTTTTTCTGCATCACCTCTTGGAGATTCAGTCGAGAGTACCGACAAACCAGGAGGTTCACTGTGCCGCGAAATCAACACAGCAGACAATCTTATGCTTTTGGGTGGAGGTAACAACGACATTGCTGAAGAAAAGGTTGTAAAAAGAGGAACCAAAAGATTAAATGCAGCCCAACCCAAGCAGTCATTGCCCAGTGTTGGTCACAAAAAGCCTGCTGCTTCTGGTTTGTCACGCCTTGGTGTCAAAAGCCAGGCATATGTTCGGCGCAATAGGTCAAAGCCAAGTAGGGAGAGTGGGAATGTCACATCTATTAGATCTTCTACGATCCCTGCTAAAGTCTATGAGCCAAAAGATGATAAGGTTGTAGCACAAAAAAACAATGCAGGTGATGATGGTGTATTGTCCGTTTCTAGTGTAAAACAGTCTGGATCTAACCATGACAATGCACCGAAGAATACATCTTCTGATGACCAGGCAGCAATGGAGCTGGATGGGATTCAAACCATTCTTGAAAGTGAATGTGTTGTGAACGACGAAGTAAACGAAGCTGGCAATAATAGCAAAGCTAAAGATTTGTCATCAAATGACGCAAATCATGACCATCTCCTTGTTGGGTGTGATGAGATTGCTGCTGAAGTTGCATCTGCAGAAACCCCTGATACCAATTTAAAAGTTGTTATAAGGCCATGCTATTCTAGTGCATCTACATATGATGAGAAAGAGTCATGTGCTGTCGACGAAAAGGCTGATGATGGACACTTGGATGAATGTATGGCCCATATCCATGAAGGGGAACTTGATAACAACAGGACAGTTCCTGCTTGTGTTGTAGAATCTTCTACTTCACACAAAGATGTAGTGGGCCAATCTTGCGAAGGCACCGTGAATGTTATTGATGAGCATGCAGATGGGGACATCAATCTTGTTGCAGGGAAGATTGATTCTCATGAAGACCTAGATAATAGTAGACATTCTAACATGGTTCTCAAAGGAAGTGGCATATCCGTAGATTTCAGTAGGCCTACTTCTTTGAAGGAAAGTTCCGATCTTGTACAACCTGAAGCCAGTAATATTCCTCGTGTGAAAGATGAAATGGAAGTTTGTAACAGTGCAATAGTTGCACAGAAAGACACAGAGTGCTTGTCTTCTGGCCGCAGCATGAACATTGAGGAAAGTCCAGTTTTGGTTAGGAAAAATAGCTATGTTGGGAATTCAAACTCTGCACATCCTATTTCTGTAGGCATTAAGTTGCCTGATGCCTTGCCTTCACCAAAAAATGATGAATCTAATGTGGAGAGTGAGATTAAAAAATCTGAGGAGAACTTGAATAAGATGGAAAAGAAGGCTTATGAAGATTCTATTCTTAAAAACGCTCGTGTTATAGAGGTATAGTTTGTTTATATATATATATATATATATATATATATATATATATATATATATATATATATATATATATATTTCTCCTTCTCTGGCATGTTCTTGTTTCTGAAAGAATAACTTTGCTCAGGTAAATATTAAAAAGGCTGGTCAACGATCTCCCTGTAACATTGCTTTAGAGAAGAGGAGAAAGAGCCACTGGGATTTTGTTCTTGAGGAGATGGCTTGGATGGCTAATGATTTCATGCAGGTACTTTCGCAAGTTGTCTCCATATTTCTTCGTCACACTTGTAGATACATTAATCTAATTACTACCTACTAGAAGGTTAGTCTCTATTGATTTGGGCTAACCCTAGAAGGGTAGCTATATAGGTAATCATACATGGGCCTCATGGGCCTAGCCTCATGGGCCTAGTACACACATTCCAACACCCCCCGCACTCTGAACTACCGGCGCAGCGGAGTTCCAGACTGACCAAGAAAGAAGAAAGAACACCCCCGCAGTATGAACTACCGGCGCAGCGGAGTTCCAGACTGACCAAGAAAGAAGAAAGAACACACACGAGTCCCCCCACAGACACAACTAGCCACTGGTGATGTTGAGGCTGGAGCGAAACTCGGTGAAGAGCGTGGACGGGAGGCCTTTGGTGAAGATGTCCGCGAACTGGGAGGTAGTCGGAACATGAAGAACCCTCACTTCGCCGAGGGCGACCCGATCCCGGACAAAGTGTAGGTCGATCTCCACATGCTTCGTCCGCTGGTGTTGAACGGGATTGGTGGAGAGGTAAACTGCACTGACATTGTCGCAGTAGATCAGTGTGCTCCGGGAGGGCGGAGTATGCAGCTCGGCGAGAAGCTGCCGGAGCCAGGAGGCCTCAGCCACGCCGTTAGCAACAGCGCGGTACTCCGCCTCGGCACTGGACCGGGAGACCACAGGCTGGCGCTTAGACGACCAGGACACCAGGTTGCCGCCCAAGAAGACAGCGTAGCCGGAGGTGGAGCGCCGAGTGTTCGGACACCCCGCCCAGTCAGCGTCAGTGTAGACGACAAGGTCGGCGGAGGAGGACCGGTGAAGTAGGAGGCCGTGGTCGATCGTGCCCCGGAGGTAGCGGAGGAGGCGCTTGAGAGCCGTGAGGTGAGGCTCCCGGGGATCATGCATGTGAAGACAGATCTGCTGAACGGCATAGGTGATGTCCGGCCGGGTGAAGGTGAGGTACTGAAGGGCACCGGCAAGACTCCGGTAAGTAGTGGGATCTGACACTGGCGGGCCCTCAGCCTCTGACAACTTGCCCTGAGTATCAACCGGAGTGGAGCAGGGGTTGCAGTCAGTCATCCCAGCTCGCTCCAGGATATCTCGAGTATACTGCCGCTGGTGAAGCAGTAACCCGGCAGGACGAGGCTCAACAGTGACCCCAAGGAAATGGTGGAGCACACCCAGATCCTTCATAGCAAACTCCTGTTGAAGAGCGGCAATGATCCGACGGAGAAGTGGCTCACTGGAGGCTGTGAGGACAATGTCATCAACATAGAGCAGCAAGTACGCAGTGTCAGCTCCATGGTGATAGATAAACAGAGATGTATCAAACTTGGCCTCCACAAACCCTAGAGTCAGCAGGAAAGCAGCAAACCGATGGTTCCACGCCCGTGGCGCCTGCTTGAGGCCGTAGAGAGACCTGTTGAGCCGGCAGACCATGTCAGGACAGGAGGAATCAACGAACCCCGCCGGCTGACTGTAGTACACTGTCTCAGTGAGAAGGCCGTGCAGAAAGGCATTCTTGACGTCCAGCTGATGGACGGGCCATGACCGAGCAAGCGCCAGTGATATCACGGTGCGGACGGTGGCCGGCTTGACCACCGGGCTGAAGGTCTCATCATAGTCGACCCCAGGGCGCTGAGTGAAGCCCTGGAGAACCCAGCGGGCCTTGTAGCGCTCGAGAGTGCCATCAGCCCGGCGCTTGTGGGTCCAGATCCACTTGCCGGTGACGAAGTTGGAGCCCGGCGGCCGGGGCACCAACTCCCACGTCTGGTTGGCGAGGAGCGCGGCGTACTCCTCTTCCATCGCGCGGTGCCAGTGAGGATCCAACAAGGCGTCACGGACGGAAGAGGGTACTGGGGAGACCGGCGCGTCGCCGGTCGATGCCGCAAGGACCCGGGGTGGTAGTGTGCTAGCCGCGTGCCGTGTCACCATTGGGTGAACATGCCGCGGGTGTCGGTGAAGAAGCGGCGGGTGGTAGACCGGCGGTGCATCACGGGCCGGCGGGGACTGTGGCGGTGGTGTCGGCGTCCCCGGCGGAGAAGGGACCGCGAGTGGCGGCGGCCGCGGCCGGCGCTGGTACACCCGGACCGGCGCAGCGAACCGCGAAGGAGGTGCTGGGGCAGCACCAGGCGACGACGACCGGCACGGCCCCCCCGGGGCAGTATCGGGGGAGGTCCCCGGACCTGCGCCAACCGGAAAGGTCGGTGCCGCGCCAGAGGGCGATGAGCCCGGACCCGCCGGGGAGCCGGGACAGGTGGCCGGCAAGGAGCGCGGCGAAGCGGTACCTGCAGGAGACCACGGAAAAGGTGGCTGGACCACCGTGTCAGCGGGAAAGAGGGAGGGGAGATCAAGAACAGGTGTGGTGGTGGGTGTGCTGGAGAAGGGAAAGACGGACTCATCGAACACCACATGGCGAGAGATGAGGACCCGTCGGGAGGTAAGGTCAAAGCACCGGTACCCCTTGTGATCCGGGAGTACCCGAGGAAGACACAGAGAGTGGAGCGGGGGTCCAGCTTGTGGGAAGAAGTGGCAGCGGTGTTGGGGTAACTCGCACACCCAAAGACGCGAAGGTGATCGTACCGAGGAGGGGTACCGAAGAGGGCGTGGTGTGGCGTGGGAGCGGGACAGGCAGCGGAAGGAAGACAGTTGAGGAGGTAGGTGGAGGTGTGCAAGCCCTCAGCCCAGAAGCGAGCAGGAAGAGAGGCCTGAAACAGGAGGGTGCGCACGGTGTCGGTGGTGCGAATCATCCGCTCAGCCTTGCCATTCTGCGAAGAGGTATATGGGCAAGACATGCGCAACTGAACACCGTGAGAGAGAAAGAAGGCATGGGTGGCAGAGTTATCAAACTCACGACCATTGTCACACTGGACGGCCTTGATGGTGAGGCCGAACTGTGTGGACACCCAAGTGAAGAAGTGAAGGAGCGTGGGAAACGTATCAGACTTCGCATGCAGGGGAAAAGTCCACGAATAATGCGAAAAATCATCAACCACCACAATATAGTACTTGTAACCAGAAATACTGATAACAGGAGATGTCCATAGGTCGCAATGTACAAGATCAAAAATGCGGGCCGCATGGGAAGTAAAACTATGAAAAGGAAGACGAACATGTCGGCCCAATTGACACGCATGACACAAATGCTCATCAAGAGCGCGAGTACATGGAAGACCGGAGCTATGACTGAGCTGCATCAGGGCATCACGTCCAGGATGGCCGAGGCACCGGTGCCAAGTGGTAGAGGAAGTAGAGGCGGCGAAAGCAGCTGACAAAACGGACGACGAAGTAGAGGAAGCAACCGCCGGGAAGTGAAGAGTGTAAAGGGCCCCGGAGCTGTCACATTGGAGCAGAGGACGCCGGGAAGCCAAATCCTTTACAGTAAGACCAGAAGAGTCAAACTCCACAGAACAAGAATTGTCAGCTGTAAAACGACGAATAGAAAGAAGGTTGTGAACCATAGAAGGAGCAACAAGAACATCAGGAAGACGAAAGGAGCCATGTGCACCGGCGGTACCCACAGACGTGACAGGAAGACACGAACCATTTGCGACCATAATACCCACAGACGTGACAGGAAGACACGAACCATTTGCGACCATAATGGACGAAGGGAGAGAAGAAGAGGGAGAATGGATAGATGAAAGTATACCAGGGTCAGGGGTGGTGTGGTAGGTGGCACCCGAGTCGGCAATCCACTCCGGTCCGACAGGAGGTGTCAGGCCCATGGTGCTGAACGACCGAGCCAAGGCCGCCTGGTCCCAGCCGGCAACCCCAGGTGGGGTGCCGGTGGGTGTAGCCCACGGAGGCGTAGTGGAGACGCCAAGAGGTGGTGCGCCAGTGAGCATGGCCACCGGTGGGCGAGGCTCACCACCGGGAGCGTGGTAGGGCCACATAGAGATGCGCCCTGACCACGGGTTGTGGAACGAAGGCCATGGTGCCCCCCATGCGGACCACCAGCCGGAGACAGGGTGACACCACCACGGCCTCCCCCGCGACCCCCACCACGGCGACGACGACCGCCACGACCCCCCCACCCCCGCTCGGCCCGGAGGGAGGGGGACCAAGGAGAGACGACGGCGGTGGGCCGGACGAACGTGGTGGAGCCGACGGACGCGGCGGAGTGGCAGCCAGAGCCGTCGAAGAAGACGAGGACCCCGGTGCGGTGGCGGACCCCGGCTGGACGCCCTGAGTGAGCTCCTCCATGACAATGTCGTCACGGACCTGCAGGAAGGTGGGGAAGGGGCGCTGGCCGGTGATCCATGTCCTGAGGTGGGCGTAGCGGTCGCTGAGCCCGTGGAGGACATTGAGGACCAGGATGCGGTCCTCCACGGGCCAGCCGAGGTCGCCGAGGGAGTCTGCCATGGTCTTCATCTTCCGACAGAACTCACCAACAGTGAGGTCACCCTGGACGAAGGTCCGGAAGCTCGCATCGAGCCGCAGAGCCCGGGCCTTGGCATTGCCCAGAAACTGGCCCTCGAGCGCCAGCCAGGCCTGTCGAGCATCCGCCGTGTTGCGGACGATGTCGTGGAGCCCGATGATCCACGAGAGGACGATGTTGTCAAGGCGCCCCCATGAGGGGGTCTGGGCCGCGACCGAGGCATCGACGAGGACGTGGTCGTCAAGGGCGTAGCGGCGGAGGGTGAGGAGCACCAGGTCATGCCAACGGGCGTAGGGGGGTGACTCGGGCTCGAGAACCACCGGGACGAGCAGGCGGATGTTCTGAACACCCCCGGCCTGGTAGTGGAGCTGCGTCACGAGCGGATCGGCCGGATTGTGCCAGATGACAGCTGTGGTGGACACGCGGTGGCCCGTCGAGCCGGAGGAGGTAGCCTCGAGGTCGTGGTAGGCGGGAGGGACGAGGCGCTGCTCCACGTCAGCGATCTGACGGGCCAGGGCATCGGCCGCATCCCGCTCACGCTCCCAGGCGAGGACCGCCGCGCGGACACGAGCCTGGCCCTCAGCAGCTGCAGCTCGAGCGGCGATGAGTGCAGCGGCGAGAGTAGGATCAGCACGCCCGGGGTAGGGGATGGTCGGCGGCGGCTGAGGTAGGGTAGGGAAGACGTGAACGCCCTCAGTGACCGCTGCCGCCGAGAGGACCGCGCCTGGGAGGAGGCCGCCACCAGCGTCCAGGGCGCCGGGGAGAAGTCCGGCGGTGTCCATACCCGCGCCGGGGAGGGGAGCCGTCGGGAGGAGGGCCGCATCGGCAGGCTGCGCGGTAGGCGCGCCCGCGCCCGCGGCTGCAGCCTCCGCTGCAGTAAGGGCGGCAGCAGTAAGGGCAGCAGCGGCGCCTGGCCATGCCGCGCGCCCATGAGCATAGCCTCCACCGGGCGCGCCATGGAGCAGGACCGACTCCCCAGGGAGGAGAGCGGCGGGAGGGGGCGGGTGGGGGCCGGCGGGAGGGGGCGGGTGGGGCGGTTGGGGCGGCGGGAGGGGGCGGGTGGAGCGGGTGGGGGGCGTCACGCCCCGCTGCAGCAGCGCCCGCCCCAGCGGTGGCGCACGCACCAGCAGCGGCGTCCGCCCCAGGACCGGCGCCCGCACCAGCCGGGTCGCCGGGGAAGAGGACGGCGGTGGGAGGGGGCTGGGGGTCAGCAGCAGCGACACGCGCCCAGGAAGTGGAGGGAAGGGGAGGGAAGACATGGAAGTAGGAAGGGGAGGGAGGAGGGGGCCGGCCGGCCATGGAGGTGGCGGCGGCGGCGCCAGCCAGAGGGGCGGCGGCTGGGGGAGGAGAGGAAAAACTCAGCTTGATACCATGCTAGAAGGTTAGTCTCTATTGATTTGGGCTAACCCTAGAAGGGTAGCTATATAGGTAACCATACATGGGCCTCATGGGCCTAGCCTCATGGGCCTAATACACACACATTCCAACACTACCCTTGGCTAATGTGCATGGTCTTACTTGGTTTCTTTGATGCGTTGTCTCTGTAAAATAGGAACGACTTTGGAAAAATGTGGCTGCAGCTCAGGTGTGCCATTGGATTGCTTCTGATGGTCGTGCCAAGTTTGAAGAAGCAAGCATTCTGAAAAAGCAGAAAGCTGTTATAAAAATCATTGCAAAGGCTATCATGAGTTTCTGGCGTTCAGCTGAGGCTTTACAGACTGCTGACAGGACAGCTAAAATGATGCAACACAATTCAACTGTGTTGGAGGAGACAGATCCTTCTGGAATCAAAGCTGGAAAAGAACAGGTGAGTAGAAGTATGAAAGTACTCTAGAATAACCTTTTCTCATGGGTTATTTTGTAATTGTGTTCATTCCGTCACATATATTCAAATTTTGAATGCCAATGTATTGAAGGGTTTTGTCACTTCGGTTTCGGTATTTCGGTTTAGTATAAAGTGGAGGATCGAATTACTCATCAGTTACTTTTTAGCCCTGCCAATTTAACTGGTACACACTATTTTTTACCATTTGATTTATTGTTGTAATCTCCATGTATCTTTATAGGGTCACAACTCACTGGAAGCCAAAGAATCCAGCCAGCAACGGTCACAGATTCATGATTATGCAGTTCGATTTCTTGAATATAACAGTAGAACAGCTGATTTTCATGTGTTGCCTGAAGCCCCACCAACTCCTGATAGGCTGAATGACTTTGGAATCTTGAAAGTGTCTGATCATCTCTCAGAAGTAAATCATCGAAACATTTTGTGTTTTATGATTGATTTCCGTAACTTTCATTATTTACCTTGATGAGCAGTCATGGAAACAGGTCCTCTGGTTTGCCAGCTGGGGACATGCACAAATAGCTATGTAACATATTCTGATATTTTTCTCAATTTTCAGGAAAGTCTCTTCTATACAGTAGCACCTGGGGCAGTGCTGGCATACAGGGAGTCTCTGGAATCTCTTTTCGTGTATCACAAGGTACAGAGAAGCGTTATGTACACTTCCCAAGACTTTAGTGATCACAGTTTGGTTCCTCCCTTTAGCTTCCCTTATGGGACTTATGTTAAATTGTTGAACCACAAGTGTTATGGTGGGTCGCACCTACCAGAGGAAGAGGAGGCACAGTGGCTAGGCGCAGGCCGCAGGCAGCGAGCCGTGCGCGGTCACCACGTCCAGCGTGCCGAGTCAAGAAGCGTAGCATCAGAGTTTAGTTTAGTTTGTTAGATTGGCTTGAGTAATTCTAGGAGGTTTGTTAGTCAAGTTTGTTAGCAAGTGCTACAATAGCCTATATTGGCCACACAGTCAGTTAAGGAAAAGATCAGCCTGGGATTGAGACTTACGTCTCCCTTGGGCTTCCAGCCAAATCCTGTTTTACCGTCATTCTGTTTTCCACTCCCGCGTGCTCCAGCCTTGCGCCGCCACGGCCCACGGCGCCGACTCGCCGCAGCCGGAGCAGCAAACCTCGTTCCATCGCCTCCCCTCCATACTTCCTCCGCAGCCAAGCTCACCGCCGTAACAAGGTGGACTGGCAAGTTTATGTGTAAACACCTAGCAAAGGAGTTAAGGCAGTTTAGCTTACTTTAGTTACTTAAAGATTTTCAATTTTCCTACTGTTCTATAAGCAAAATAATCTGAGCTGCTTTTTGTGCACTGTATGGAAGATTTCTGGCCAAATTTACCTCTTTGTTTTTTAGCCATTTCTTTTTTTTACCCTTGAATACGCAGAGGTGCGTTTCATTGCATTAAGGAGGAGATAAATAATTTACAACACACCCACGACACATACACACAACTCTCTCTCTCTCTCTCTCTCTCTCTCTCTCTCTCTCTCTCTCGTATTGGAAACAAACACGCCTTGTACATCATACCATGACCTGACCCAACAAAACCACCATCTTTTTATCTATTAGCGACTTCATTTTTAGACATTTTCTTCATGTACTATTTACTTTTTACTTCCTAAGTCCAGCTTTGATGTGTGTTACCAAAAAATAGATTCCAGAAATGAACTGCATGTAACGGTTTGTTGCTGTCGCACATGCTTCCTTTTCTAGGTTACGACGCTAGCACCCCTTTGTCTTGCATGCGGAGTTAATGTGTGGCTAATCAGCTGCTGCCCTTCTCCTTCGCACAACACATTCAATCTGCATGCATGCAACAAAGCATCGGCTAAATCGATGCGGAATAAATGGATCGCTGTGGGAGTTTTATTTCTCCTTGGTCACAGATGCGCTGATAGCGCGGTGGCAGGGCACCCAGGTGCGGCGCTCCCTGCCTGGGTTCGAGCCCTGGTGCTGCACGGGTCGTGTGCCCCTGTTAGGGATTGAGATTCTATTGATTGGGCTAACCCTAGAAGGGTAGCTATATAGGTAGCCATACATGGCCACATGGGCCTTAGCCTCATGGGCCTAATACACACATTCCAACACCCCCCGCAGTCTGAACTACCGGCGCAGCGGAGTTCCAGGCTGAACAAGAAAGAACACACACGCCCCCCCCACAGACGCAACTAGCCACTGGTGATGTTGAGGCTGGAGCGAAACTCGGCGAAGGTCGAGGACGGGAGGCCTTTAGTGAAGATGTTTGCGAACTGGGAGGTGGTCGGAACATGAAGGACCCGCACCTCGCCCATGGCCACCCGATCACGGACAAAGTGTAGGTCGATCTCCACATGCTTCGTCCGCTGGTGCTGGATGGGGTTGGTGGAGAGGTAGACCGCACTGACATTGTCGCAGTAGATCGGTGTGCTCCGGGAGTGCGGAGTGTGCAGCTCAGCGAGAAGCTGCCGGAGCCAGGAGGCCTCAGCCACGCCGTTAGCGACAGCGCGGTACTCCGCCTCGGCATTGGACCGGGAGACCACAGGCTGGCGCTTAGACGACCAGGACACCAGGTTGCCGCCCAAGAAGACAGCGTAGCCGGAGGTGGAGTGGCGAGTGTCCGGACACCCCGCCCAGTCAGCGTCAGTGTAGACGACGAGGTCGGCGGAGGAGGCCCGGTGGAGTAGGAGGCCGTGGTCGAGTGTGCCCCGGAGGTAGCGGAGGAGGCGCTTGAGAGCCGTGAGGTGAGGCTCCCGGGGATCATGCATATGAAGGCAGACCTGCTGAACGGCATATGTGATGTCCGGCCGGGTGAAGGTGAGGTACTGAAGGGCACCGGCGAGACTCCTGTATGCAGTGAGATCAGACACTGGGGGGGCCCTCAGCCTCGGACAGCTTGCCTTGAGTATCAATCGGAGTGGAGCAGGGGTTGCAGTCAGTCATCCCAGCCCGCTCCAGGATATCCCGAGTATACTGCCGCTGGTGAAGAAGTAACCCGGCAGGACGAGGTTCAACAGTGACCCCGAGGAAATGGTGGAGCACACCCAGATCCTTCATAGCAAACTCTTGCTGAAGAGCGGCAATGATCCGGTGGAGAAGTGGCTCACTGGAGGCGGTGAGGACAATGTCATCAACATAGAGCAGCAAGTACGCAGTGTCAGCTCCATGGTGGTTGTTGGAGTATGTGTTTAGGCCCATGAGGCTAAGGCCCATGTGGCCCATGTATGGAACCTATATAGCTACCCTTCTAGGGTTAGCCCTAATCAATAGAGAATCACTTTCCAACATGGTATCCAGCCACTTCTTTCTCACCAGACCCAGCCGCCGGCCCCTGTCTCCATAGCCGCCGGCCTTCCCTGCCGCCGGCGGCCATGGCCGGCAGGCCACCTCCCCCTCCCTCCTACTTCTCTGTTTTCCCTCCCCTCTCCTCCCCATCCTGGGCTGATCTGCTCCGTTCTCCCTCCTCTGGGGCCGCTCCTGGTGGCACCGCTGGTTTCCCTGGTGGCGCCGCCCCTCTCCATGCCGCTCCTGGTGGCGCCGCCCCTCTCCATGCTGCTGCTGGGAGCCGCGGCTCCCCCTCCCTTCCCCCCTCCGCGCCATCTACACTCCTGGGGGCCGCGCTCGCCGGGGCTCTGGCAGCTGCGGGCCAGCAGCCACCAGCGGCCGCCCCTGTCCTAGGGCCGGACAGCGGGGGGGGGGGGCCTGGTGGTGGCCGCCTCCTCTGGTGCCACCTCTGGGACCTCTGGGGCTCTGGATGCCTCCGGTACCACTGCTGCAACTACAGCTCCAGTCACCACGCCCTCCATCACTCCAGTGACTCCTCTTCTTCCCTTGGGCGCCGGGGATGAAGCCGCCCTTGCTGCTGCTCTCGCCGCAGCGGCTGGTTCGCAACATGGGGCCGCGGGGATCACTTCTCAAGGCGCGGCCTTCCTCTTTCCCGCTCCGTCTTCGCAGCCCGTTCCCGGCCACCGCCCCGACTCCGCACTCGCCGCCGCTCTCGCCGCTGCCCGGGCTGCTGCCGCGGAGGGGCAGGCCCGTGTGCGCGCCGCTGCACTCGTGTGGGAGCAGGAGCGCGATGCGACCGATGCTCTGGCCCGCCAGATCGTCGAGGCGGAGCACCTCCTCGCCTCTCCTGCCGATGTTGGGGCCACTTCCTCCGCCTCGCCGGGACGCCGCGCTTCCCACACCGCCGTCCTCTGGCACGACCCGGCCGACCCGCTCGTGGCTCAGCTTCACTACCAGGCTGGGGGGGTCCAGAACATTCGCCTCCTCGTCCCGGTCGTCCTCGAGCCAGAGTCGCCATCCTACGCCCGCTGGCGGGACCTCGTGCTTCTCACTCTTCGCCGCTACGCCCTCGACGACCACGTCCTCGTTGACGCTTCGGTCGCCGTCCAGACCCCGTCGTGGTTTCGCCTGGACAGCATCGTCCTCTCCTGGATCCTGGGGACAATCTCTCTGGACCTCCACGACCTCGTCCGCACCTCTCCTGACGCGCGTCGGGCGTGGCTCGCCCTTGAGGGTCAGTTCCTGGGCAACGCCGAGGCCCGGGCTCTGCGCCTCGACGCGAGCTTCCGGACGTTCGTCCAGGGTGACCTCTCCGTCAGCGAGTTCTGCCGTCGGATGAAGGGCATGGCGGACTCCCTGGGGGACCTCGGGTGGCCCGTGGAGGATCGCATCTTGGTCCTCAACGTCCTCCGGGGGCTCAGTGACCGCTACGCCCACCTCCGGACGTGGATCACCCGCCAGAGGCCCTTCCCCACCTTCCTGGAGGTCCGTGACGATCTTGTCATGGAGGAGCTCACGCAGGGCCTCCAGTCGGGATCCACCACTTCCACGGGGTCCTCGTCGTCCTCGACGGCTCTGGCTGCTACTTCGCCGCGTCCGTCTGCTCCACCGCGGTCGACCGCTCCACCGCCGCAGTCTCTCCTGGGTCCTCCTCCCTCCGGGCCGAGCGGAGGTGGGGGGGTCGTGGCGGTCGCCGTCGCCGCGGAGGGGGTCGCGGGGTGGCCGGGGTGGACATACCCAGGCCCCGGCACCAGGTGTTCCGCAGGGGGGGCACCATGGCCCTCTTTCCAGAACCCGTGGTCTGGGCGCATCTCCATGTGGCCCTACCACGCCACTGGGGCCGACTCGCGTCCACCGGTGGCCATGCTCACCGGAGCTCCTCCTGCTCCCCCTGCTGGTCCTCCACCCGGCGTCTTCCCGGCTACGGCGTGGACTCCACCTCCTGGGACTCTCCCGGGGGTCGCTGGATGGGACCAGGCAGCCCTGTTTCGCTCGTTCAGCACCATGGGCCTGACGCCTCCGGTTGGACCCGAGTGGATCGCTGATTTGGGTGCCACCTACCACACTACTCCTGACCTCGGTATACTTTCGTCGATTCACTCTCCCTCTTCCTCTCTTCCTTCGTCCATTATGGTCGCAAATGGTTCTTGTATTCCAGTCTCATTTGTGGGTACCGCCGGTGCTCATGGCTCCTTTCGTCTTCCTGATGTTCTTGTTGCTCCTTCTATGGTTCATAATCTTCTTTCTATTCGACGTTTTACAGCTGACAATTCTGGTTCTGTGGAATTTGACTCTTCTGGTCTTACTGTAAAGGATTTGGCTTCCCGGCGTCCTCTGCTCCGATGTGACAGCACCGGGCCCCTTTACCCCCTTCGCACGTGAAGAAATGAAGAACTATGAAAAGGAAGACGAACATGTGTGGACACCCAAGTGAAGAAATGAAGAAGTGTGGAAAAAGTGTCAGACTTCGCACGCAGGGGAAAGGTCCACGAGTAATGAGAGAAATCATTGATCACCACAAGATAGTACTTATAACCAGACATACTGATCACAGGAGAGGTCCATAGGTCGCAATGTACAAGATAAAAAATGCGGGCCGCATGTGAAGAACTATGAAAAGGAAGACGAACATGTCGGCCCAATTGGCACGCATGACACAAATGCTCATCAGGAGCTCGAGTACATGGAAGACCGGAGCTACGACTGAGCTGCATCAGGGCATCACGTCCAGGATGGCCGAGGCGCCGGTGCCAGGTGGTAGAGGAAGTAGAGGCGGCGAAAGCAGCTGACAAAACGGACGGCGAAGAAGATGAAGTCGCCGCCGGGAAGCGAAGAGTGTAAAGGGGCCCCGTGCTGTCACATCGGAGCAGAGGACGCCGGGAAGCCAAATCCTTTACAGTAAGACCAGAAGAGTCAAATTCCATAGAACAGGAATTGTCAGCTGTAAAACGACGAATAGAAAGAAGGTTGTGAACCATAGAAGGAGCAACAAGAACATCAGGAAGACGAAAGGAGCCATGAGCACCGGCGGTACCCACAGACGTGACCGGAAGACATGAACCATTTGCGACCATAATGGACGAAGGGAGAGAAGAGGAGGGAGAATGGATAGAAGAAAGTATACCAGCATCAGGAGTGGTGTGGTAGGTGGCTCCCGAATCAGCGATCCACTCAGGACCGACTGAAGGCGTCAGGCCCATCGTGCTGAACGAACGAGCCAGAGCCGCCTGATCCCAGCCGGCAATCCCGGGCGAGCTGCCGGGTGTAGTCCACGGTGTCGTAGGGGAGACGCCAGGAAGTGGAGCACCAGTGAACATGGCCGCCGGTGGACGAGGCTCGCCACCGGGGCCGTGGAAGGGCCACATAGAGATGCGCCCGGACCACGGGTTCTGGAAGGAAGGCCATGGTGTGCCCTGTGGTGCAGTCGGTGCATGGTGGCCCCCACCACCACCACGGTCCCCCCACGTCCGGTGCCCCGGCGACGGCGACCGTCACAGCCCCCCCACCTCTGCTCGGCCCAGAGGGAGGAGGACCTAGAAGGGACGACGGCGGCGTAGCGGACGTGGTGGAGTGGCCGCAAGGGCCATCGAGGAAGTCGAGGAACCCGGGGCGATGGTGGACCCAGGCTGGAGGCCCTGAGTCAGCTCCTCCATGACGAGATTGTCACAGACCTGGAGGAAGGTGGGGAAGGGGCGCTGGCGGGTGATCCACGTCCGGAGGTGGGCGTAGCGGTCGCTGAGCCCGCGGAGGACGTTGAGGACGAGGATGCGGTCCTCCACGGGCCAGCCAAGGTCACCGAGGGAGTCTGCCATGGTCTTCATCTTGCGGCAGAACTCACCAACAGAGAGGTCACCCTGGACGAAGGTCCGGAAGCTCGCATCGAGCCGCAGAGCCCGGGCCTCGGCGTTGCCCAGAAACTGGCCCTCGAGCGCCAGCCAGGCCTGGCGAGCATCCGCAGAGTTGCGAACGAGGTCGTGGAGATCGAGAGTGATCGTCCCGATGATCCACGAAAGGACGATGCTGTCAAGGCGCAGCCATGAGGGGGTCTGGGCCGTGACAGGGGCATCGGCAAGGACGTGGTCGTCGAGGGCGTAGCGGCGGAGGGTGAGGAGGACCAGGTCCCGCCAACGAGCGTAGGAGGGGGACTCGGGCTCGAGCACGACCGGGACGAGCAGGCGGATGTTCTGCACACCGCCGGCCTGGTAGTGGAGCTGGGCCACGAGGGGATCGGCCGGATCGTGCCAGAGGACCGCAGTGATGGAGACGCGGGGGCCCGTCGAGCCGGAGGAAGCGGCGCCGATGTCGTGAGTGAGAAGGTGCTCCGCTTCAGCGATCTGGCGGGCCAGAGCATCAGAGGCTTCGCGCTCGCGCTCCCAGGCGAGGGCAGCCGCACGGACACGGGCCTGTCCCGCTGCGGCCGCGGCCCCCGCAGACGCAAGTGCGGCAGTGAGCGCAGAGTCGGAGTCCGTGCCGTGAAGTCGTGGCGGCGGTGGTGGGGCAGGGAAGACCCCCTGTGCCAGACCCCCACCTGCGGACGGGGCTGCCCGGGCGAGGGCAGCCAGGGCGGCTTGGAGATGGTCAGCGCCCACAGCCCCGGCATCCGCGCCCAGGAGACTGGCCAGAGCAACGTGGAGAGTCGTCGATCCGGCACCGGCAGTCCCCAGGGAAGCATCCGCAGGAGCTTCAGCCACAGGAGTTCCGTTGGCAGCAGCAGCATCAGCTTCCCCCCCGGTCCCGCCCCCGCTGCCCGCGCCGGCGGTGAAGGCAGCAGCGGCGCTGCTGGAAGGGAGGGGCAGGGGCGGCGCGTGCAGGCCAGAAGGAGGAACGGCCAGCCCCCTCCGCCTGCCGAGGGGCGCTGACGCTGTTGGGAAGGAGGCGCAGCCCAGGCGGAGGGGGCTGGCCTGCGGCAGATTGGGCGGCGGCGGTGCTGTAAGAGGGAAGCTGCTGCACCGGCGGGTCCAGAACGGGAGACCAAGGGGAGGGAAGAGGGGGGAAATGAGTGTAGGAGGGAGGAGGAGGGGAGGGAGGACGGCCAGCCATGGCCGGCGGCGGCTGCTCCAGAGGGAGCGCCGGCAGCTGGGCGGCAGCTCAGGCTGGGCGGCGGCTCAGGGAGGGAGAGAAAAGACCCTGGCTTGATACCATGTTAGGGATTGAGATTCTATTGATTGGGCTAACCCTAGAAGGGTAGCTATATAGGTAGCCATACATGGGCCACATGGGCCTTAGCCTCATGGGCCTAATACACACACATTCCAACAGCCCCTCTCCTTGGTCTGTAACAGTGCAGATAAGTCTGCGGCCACCAAAGAAGCGAGCGCGTGGGAAGTTCCTGCCTGCTTTCCAGGGTTTGGTGGGCCCTTACTTTACGACGAAGTCAAAGAGAGGTCTCTCCCCCTTTTTGAACCGATCCCTTACAAGCAACCACGCTGACTCCCCTTGACCTATGTTTTTTTTTTACTTCTTGGTCTTGGTGATGCAAACAAGTGCGCTGATCATATTTGGACGGAGTAGTAGTTAGCACTTTAAACAGCACTGGAGCACTGTTTTATTTTTCATATCTATATTCACCATTTAGCATTTCTTTTGTAAAACATATTTACTAGTTACTAATTTCAGGAAGCTGGCAATGCTGAGCTCAACGATGACTATGAAGCATCTGTGTGTGATTCTGTTGCAGGTAAAATGTATCAGTACCTTAAATATGTTATATGTTGTTATACACTTAATTCATATCTGTTCTCACTTCTACACAGTTTGTTCAGATTTGCCCCAGGAGAATGCATATGAGGAGGATGAAGGTGAGACGTGTACTTTTCTTGCTCCTAAAGCATATGATGGTGGTTTCGTATCGAATATGGTTCACAAGAAGAAACATGTAATGCCTCAAAGGATTAGCATTGCAAGGCCATATGAAATTGGTACCTATGTGCCTTATGAACCATGCATGGAAAGCAAGTCAAGGAACCAACCATTGTTATCGAATGGCAAAAGACCTACTTCTTTCCTTGCAATTCCTCCGAAGCGCACCCGCACAGCTGCCAGGCAACGAGTTGTAAGCCCGTTTCATGCTGGTGCTAGTGGACCACCCCAAGTCACAAGTAAGACAGATGTTTCAAGTGGTGACACAAACTCCTACCAAGAGGATCAAAGTTCGTTGCATGGAGGGTCTTTGGCATGGAGGAACACAGATTTTGAATCTACAGTTGATTCTGATAGACAAGTGCCTTATGATGCTGGCGAAATGTGCACTAAAGCCATCAAGAAGAAAAAGATGAAGAACTCAGGATACAAAATTGCTCAAAATGCAGCCAATTCATATGTTCCAACTTCCATAAAGGTTAATTCCTCAAGCTTCATTGGCGCTCCCCTGTTACTGACTTACTGCTGGTATTTCCAATGTTTCCTTGAGACAAATTTATTCTCCTAAAGTTTCAGGGCCGTACTTATGATCCAAGAATGCAAGTTGACTTGGTTAATAAATATGAGCAGGTTCAATCCCCCCCCCGGACAACCCCACACACACACGCGCGCGCGCTCTGTTGATATTAATGATGATATATTGGCTGTTAGCCCTAACTTTTTTTTTTCTTCAAAATTTCTGTTCAGAAGGAATATCTAAAGAAGAGAGCAGATGTCCATCAATATGATTCAAATGGAAACAGTGGTAGCTTCATCCTCATTTTTATATATAGTGCATGTTTCACCTACGCCATACATGGACTAGCTACATGCTCTTGATATTATTTGGGAGATGACAAATGGCTCTGACCATTTTGTGTTTTGATTTTATCCATAGTTGCATATGGTGGTCAACATGCTTCTAAGAAGCTTAAAATGGGGAAGCAAGGGATAGATATTTCACAAGAGGCTTCTCCTGTTGCGTCACAGATGAGCAACATGGCAAATCCTGCTAGATTTATAAAGTTCATTGCTAATCGGGATCGTGGGAGAAAATGCAAAGCATTAAAGGTATTAGCATTCCTTAGATTAGAGTCATAAGCTTCTCTCTTTGTTGGTCATTACCTTTGTAGTTTGTAACCATGCTAGATGTCACGTATACTGGATTGAACCTTTTGTCAACTGTGTTTCCTCTTTATTTGATCCCTATATGCCAACATTATGGTAGGAATTATATATATAGTCCATTTGCTAGGTTCTGTGGTCCTACTACTGGTATAGAGCAGTAAGCTACTTTTGTCAATGCGTGTTCTTGACTGGCCTAGTCAGGCTCATGCAGTTATAGTTGTATAATGGGGAAACTAGAAAGATTTAGAAATGGATTGCTGATGAAACTTGTGGATAGACTAGGGTAAGAAAGACTACGTGCTCAGAAAATTTTGCTGCTGCCTCATCTTACCTTTTATAGCTAAGAATTGGTTGAATTATTGCAAGCTGTTTCTAACCCCTCTTCTGTGGTCTCAAGTGAAATTTTGTTTTCTATGCTCAATGGTTTTCCATTTATTTAATGGGGAGCACCAGATTGATGCTACTCAGCCCATTTCATAGTGTAGTCTAATCAGTCGAAGTGTTGGTAGATGAATTTGTGACACATTCTTTTTAACCCTTCTTTTTCTCCCTTTTATTTTGTTTTCTTTTTATTGTGGGCGTGTGGTTAGATTATTGCATCAGAATCATTAGAATTGTTTCTGTTAAGGTTTCACTTGTATTGTGTACATTCAAGCGTCATATTGTTTGGACACCACATGCTTCACAAGTAGAATCTTCTTTCCCATATTTTTTTTCACAAGTAGGCGAATTGTGTATCATTGCATGATAGGAGAGGGTAATCTTTCCCATAATTTGCTAGTATGCTTATCAAAATGTTTTGTGATTTTGGCAGATGACATCTTCTGGTGGATGGTCAAGTTTCGAGGATCAGGTTCTTTTGTGCTTGAAGTTATTATATATTTATTCTTGACTGTGATTTGTGGTGATGGGCTGATGGCTAAATATCTTAAATATTTCAGGCACTTGTTGTCCTTGTCCATGATATGGGTGAAAACTGGGAACTAGTTAGTGATGCAATCAACAGCATCGTGCAGTTCAAGGTTTTTTTTTCTGCAATAAACGGACCTTTTGCGATGTAACATGCTTTGTCATGTCACTTAGACATGCAATATGCTCATCTTTTTACTTACAAGACCTACGTTCTACATGTTTTCTGGTTGTAGCCCAGTGTGTAGCACTTAGTATGTTTGTTTCCGTTATGTACTTATATGTGTGCTTGTTTGCAGTAGCTAAGTTGCTACTTTTTCCCATATATTCTCTAATGTTTCCTCTGGCATTATTTTTTTTATCATAATAATTTGGTCACCATTTGTCTTTTTCACCAAATTGAATCTTCGGCTTTTTTGTGTTTTATTTCTCTCTGCAGTGTGTACATAGGCAGCCTAAAGAGTGCAAGGAGCGCCACAAGGTTCTTGTGGATAGAAGCTCTGGTGATGGTGGTGACAGTGCAGATGACTCTGGTTCATCTCAGCATTACCATAATACATTGCCGGGCATTCCAAAGGCATGTTCTCCCACCACCTTGTTTTGTGGGTACTCTTTACTGCCTGTCATGTATGTGGGGTGCAACTCACACAGATGTAACATTCAACCTTTCATTTTTAGTTCCTGCCATACTTTCCTTAAAAATCGAGTCTGCTTTTATTAACACCATTGTAATGTCAGACTTATTTGGAGGTGTGCATTACAGACTCTTGAGTCTCTTAAAATTCTTGACATTGGTATTTATATGTTCACCAGGGTAGTGCAAGGCAATTATTTGAGCGACTTCAAGGACCATTTGACGAAGAGAATCTTAAGGCACATTTTGAAAAAATTATAGTACTCATGCAACAAGTGCATGCCAGACATAGACAGGTTATTATTTTCTCTTATCTTTCTGATTATGTTTATAATGGAGGATTGGTGAATTCTGCTGCACATTTGTTTTTATTATAGCTCACTTGCAGAAGTTTAGGATTTTTTTTTTGGTGAAATTGAGTACTTGTTATAGAAGCTATGCATGTCGATGTAACTTGTGTTTCAGTATGGGATTTCCTAACACAGTTAATTTCGCAAAATTAGAACTTATGTGACATTGTAACAAGGAACTACAATTTCTGATGACTCTTCCATAAAACTACTAGCTTTTGGCTCCAGTAACAGAACTGCAACTGGTTTCTACCCCGCTTTATTGAAGGATAATAAGGTTTATTGCCAGTTGCCAGTACATAGAATCAATAGGGATTTCAGCTTGCCATAGCGATGAAACACAGTTTTACATGTGCCCGCGTGGGGCACAAGAAAAATAAATGCAAACTTCAAGAAAGAGTTTGGATAGGCGAAATGGGAGAGAAAAGTTTTCAACAGCTTCAGTCTTCTCCTTTTTCTGATACTCTATTTGGTAATGTGGTGTGGTGATGGATCGTTTCTCTGGGTTAGGTTCTCTCTCATTAGTTCCAATCACCTTTGAGAATGATGTATTTTTGACATCCTGCTGCAAACAATTTTAACTGCATTCATACTATCTCTTATGGTTATGCCTTGTCTTTTCTTTTCATGAAGGGCAATTGCCAGGAGCTCAAGCGAATCATGCAGCCACATGGTTCCCATGTTATCGCACTTTCACAAGCATGTCTGAACAAAATTTCTGGGGGCACTTTGACGTATGTAATTGCCAACTTGAACTACGGCTTTGAATTTCATTTCTGTGGACATATCTGAACTATATCACCTTTATGTGCTATATAGTTTCTGTTACAACTCCAGACCCATTAACCAGCATCTAAACATTGTTTTTTTCTTTTTTTGTCTAAACTTAAACAGGCCCCTTGATCTCTGTGATGTAACAAGTCCAAATCTTGATTCAATTACACCTGGCAGTGTGTACCCAGGTTCTCATACAAATGGGATAACACTGCCAAACCATCAGGGTTCTGTTGGTCCTTCTACTCCTACTTCAAATCTGAATTCCAGGTTACCAGGCTCTCCTGCTATGGTTTTGGGCAGCAATTCACCGTCACCTTCAACATTGAATAGTCCTAGGTAAATGATCTATACCTAGAGGTGTTAAATGGACTATGTTGTAGAGTTCGTATATAATGTTGTTCTCCATGCCATTTCTGGTATAGGGATGCTCAGAAATATGGTGTTCCCAGACCTACCTCTTTACAGGGTGACGAACAACCAAAGATTCAATATAATCAGATGGTCAATGGCAGAAATCTTCATCAGCCTGGAGTTTCTGCTCCTGGAACTATTCCTTCCGGGGTTGATTGTGGTGCAGGTGCCCGTATGATGCCTTCTGCCCCTGGTATGGGAATGGTGGCAGGACTAAATCGAGGTATGCCTGGTGCCAGGGCAGGCTTTCCAAGGATTAGTTCACCAGTAATGCTAAATGCAGTTCCGTCTGGAAATCTGTTGCCCAACAGTGGGCAAGGTGTGCTCAGTGCAGTAAGTGTCCATCCTGGAGCCATATCTGGTCCTGGCAATTCAATCTCGAGGCCACATGATCCTATGCAAACATTTCGTGTGAGTTGCTATTTACATTTCATATGCTTATAAATTGCTTCAAATGCATGAAACTGCTGAATGGTGATACTTTTAACCACTATCTTCACCATCTCCGCCACACTTTGCTGTTTTATGCTCAGCTTGAGTGTGTCTTGCTATTTATTACTGCACAAAGTCAACTAGCTGTACTGTTGGAGTGTGTATGACTTAGGCCCATGAGGCTAGGCCCATGTGGCCCATGTATGGTACCTATATTGCTACCCTTCTAGGGTTAGCCCAATCTAATGCAGACAAAATATTCTAGCATGGTATCAAGCTAGGTTTTCTTCCTTCCCCAGCCGCCGCTTCTTCTGGTTGGTTGGCTGGCGCCGCCGCCGCCATGGCCGGCCGGCCACTTCTTCCCTCCACCTCCCTCCCTGCTTTTCCACCGGTCGCTGCTCCTGCTGAACCCCACCCTCCCCCCGCCGCCTTCCTCTGCCTCCCTGCTCCCTTCGCGCGGCCCCCTGGATCCGCCGCCGGAGTTGGGCGCGGCGGCGTTACTGGGCGCCGATCCAGCGGCGCTGACGGCGGCCGGCCCCCTCCTCCTTCCCCACCTCCCTTCTTCCCTTCTTCTTCCCGTGCCGACCCGTCACGGCTGACACCGCCCTTCACGGAGCGGTGCTCCTCGGGCACGAGCCGTTCCGCTCTGCCCGTGCTGGAGCCGCAACAAGCAGCCGCCGCTCCCCTGCTGTCTCCGGCGACTGCTGCTCCCCGGCTACCTCCTGCGACCGCTGCTCCCCTGCTTCCAGCGGCTCCTCAGCCCCCCCGCCAGCAGCTGCTCCTGAGCGGGTTCACGCCGGCGGCCCTCGCTGCTCTGCAGCCGCCAGCAGCTGCCGCCCCACTGTCCCAGCAGCACCCGCCCCCTCCCTCCGTTTCTCTGGCGGCGTCGAGCGGCGCATCTCCGCCCCCAACGTCCGCTGCTGCAGCGCGCACGTACTCCTTCCCTCGCCCGGAAGCATCGTCTGCTGGGCGGACCTACTCCCTCGACTCCTGTGCGCATCGCCGGGCGTCCTCGCCTTCCTCTGCAAGCAGCAGCCGTGCAGCCCCAAATCAACACGGGGCGCCTTCCTCCCTCACAGAATCCCAACCATCAGCAGCCGCCGCACCTGTCCCGAGCGCCGCTCCTCTGCCTGCTGCGGCCGCCGGCGCACCTCCTGCGGCTGGCCCTCTTGCTCCACCGAGTGCAGGTCCCGGCGTCCCTTGGCCGGACCTCGCCCATGCTGCTGCCCTGGCGGCGGGGGGACCCACATCCCTGTGGCCTACACCTCCCGGGCTTGTCGGTTGGGACCCAGCTGCCTTGGCCTACTCCTTCAGCACCACCGCCAGCCCTGATTGGATCGCCGACTCGGGCGCCACTTTCCACACCACGTCCGATGCGAGTCTTCTTTCCTCTATTCGTCCTCCCCACCCTTCCTGTCCCTCTTCCATCATGGTCGCCAATGGCACCTGCATTCCTGTCTCCTCCGTGGGCACTGCCAGTTCCCACGGCTCCTTTCATATTTCTGATGTTCTTGTGGCTCCCGGGATGGTTCACAACCTTCTCTCTATTCGCCGTTTCACCACTGATAACTCTTGTTCGGTTGAGTTTGACCCCTCTGGCCTCACCGTGCGGGATTTGGCCTCCCGGGCTCCTCTGCTCCGGTGTAACAGCACTGGGCCCCTCTGTACCCTTCGATTTCCGGCGTCGGCTTCCCCTTCTTCGCCTTACTCGGCGTCTGTTTCACCTTCTTCACCTTCCTCAGCCGCTTTCGCCGCCACTCCTTCCTCCACCACTTGGCACCGTCGCCTCGGCCATCCTGGCCGGGATGCCCTGATGCAGCTCAGTCGTCGTTCCGACATTCGGTGCTCTCAGGCTCACGACGATCACTTGTGTCATGCGTGCCAGCTGGGCCGTCACGTTCGCCTTCCCTTTCAGTCCTCATCCTCACATGCCCCTCGTGCATTTGATCTTATTCATTGCGACTTGTGGACTTCTCCTGTTCTCAGCATGTCTGGCTATAAGTACTACTTGGTGGTGGTCGATGATTTCTCCCATTATTCCTGGACTTTTCCTCTGCGGGCCAAGTCCGAGGCGTTTCCCACCCTTAGCCACCTCTTTGCTTGGGTATCCACTCAGTTCGGCCTCACTATCAAGGCTGTCCAGTGCGACAATGGCCGTGAGTTCGACAACTCAACCTCACGGGCCTTCTTCCTTTCTTCCGGTGTCCACCTGCGCATGTCTTGTCCGTATACCTCCTCTCAAAACGGCAAGGCAGAGCGCATGATCCGCACAACCAATGACATCATGCGCACTCTTCTGCTCCAGGCATCTCTACCCGCTCGCTTCTGGGCTGAGTGTCTGCACACCTCCACCTATCTCCTTAACCGCCTTCCTTCTACTGCATGCCCAGCTCCCACGCCTCACCACGCTCTCTTCGGTACCCCTCCTCGGTACGACCACCTTCGGGTCTTTGGGTGCGCGTGTTACCCTAACACCGCCGCCACCGCTCCCCATAAGCTGGCTCCCCGGTCGACCCTCTGTGTCTTTCTCGGATACTCGCCGGATCACAAGGGTTACCGATGCTTTGACCTTACCTCTCGCCGTGTCCTCATCTCTCGCCATGTCGTGTTTGATGAGTCGGCATTCCCTTACTCCACCACCTCTCCACCCACACATCCCACTGACCCTGCGGAGGCTTCCTTCTTTCCCATTGACCCGGCGATTTCGCCACCCTTCTCCCTCTACCCTGCAGGTACTACTCCGGCGCACTCTCTTGGTGGTCCCGCCTCACCCCTGCCGGACTCGCACCAGGACCTTCCGGTGCCGGACACGGTCGAGGCAGCCCCGGAGCTTCCACCCTCGCTCCCTGTGGCTTCGCTGCCTCCCGTTGTGCCTGATGCTGCCGTTCCGATCGCGGGACCGAGCACACCGGCCCCACCTCCCCCCGGGCGCTTCGGACTCGTCTACCAGCGCCGGCGGGAGCCGCGTCCGCCCTCACCTCCTCCCGGACGCTTCGGCATCGTCTACGAGCGCCGGCGTGAGCCGGCTCCGCCGCTCTCGTCACCAGCGCCGTCGTCGCCGGTGCATGCTCCGCCGGCATCGCCACGCTCTCGCGCCGACCCGCCGGTGTACCATCCGCCTCTTCTTCACCGGGATCCTCGTCACACTCACCCGATGGTGACGCGGCAGGCGTCTCGCCCACAGGCCCTCACCGCCGCTGCCTGCGAGCCGGGGATCTCTCCGGTACCCTCTTCCGTCCGCGCGGCCTTGGCGGATCCTCACTGGCGCCGCGCGATGGACGAGGAGTACGCGGCCGTACCTATATTGCTACCCTTCTAGGGTTAGCCCAATCTAATGCAGACAAAATATTCTAGCATGTACTTATGTAAACCAAAAAAGGCGTATAGGCCTTTCTAGTATTTTCAAGGAAAAAATTTGTTGCTAATAAGATAGTAAAGTATCCATTGCTAGTCCAAAATAGTGGTTTACAAGCTACTCCCTCCATTCCAAATCGTAAGTCGTTCCGACTTTTCTAGATACATAGCTTTTACTATATATCTAGACATAGTGTATATTTAGGTGTGTAGCAAAATCTATGAATCTAGAAAAGCCAAAATAACTTACAATTTGGAATGGAGGGAGTATTTGTTTTTTCTAGCAATTTACTGCCCTTCTTTTGTTATTGGATTGCTGTTTCATTTCTCTGTTTGAGATTTTGTTTATTGACTGTTTCATTTGATTGATGTTCTTTATACTTTTGTTTGTATTACCTGCTGAAACTGGAAAAAAAAATCTTCACACACTCTGAAATGCCATCATAGCTAGGGAGGGATTACTCGTCTGTTGTACAAGTTGAATTCAATGGTGGTTCAACTCTTGCATCAAGCTTTTAATAACTACGCCTATAGAGAAGCAGTCTTTAATGAAAATTTGGTGCCATTGCTGATAGTAAATTTTCTTGTAGCCTGGTCAGGGTATGGAAGAGCATAGGCAGATGTCAGAGTTCGACATGCCAGTTTCACAGGGAAGTGGCCAAGCCACTGTCCAGTTTAGCAGCATGAATCCATCATTGTCGAGTTCTTCACCTGTTCAGCAACCCCAACGGCCACATCAGATGTCAGAGTCGTTACACATGTTTGGGAATCCACACCATTCTCAGATCCAGGGAACTAATTCAAGCTCACAACAGAAGGCATATGCTGTGCACTTGGCTAAAGAAAGACAAATGCAACAACATATGGCACCTCAACAGCATAGTGATCTTTCTGGAGCTAGTGCAGTACCCAATGTGCAGAATAGTACTCAAATATTGCAGCAGAAGCAAGCCTCGTCTGCCAATCCAGTCCCTTGTTCAAAACCACAACATCAGCGACAGCAAGCGGCACAAAATCTGCCGGATAGCTCTTCATCTCCCAACCAACCTGCCACTACTACACAACAGAAGCTGAAGAAACAACAGGGACAACAGCAGTCTAGACAAAATCAGTCACAAAGGAACCATGGTAGTCAACAAGCTAAGCTTATGAAGAGTTTAGGACGAGGAAACATGATGCCCCAGACTCCTCCAATTGACAGCACACCATCCAATGCTGCTTGTACTCCGTCAAAGAACCATGTGTCTGAAAAACTGGTGCAACATGGCCAAGGACTTTTCCCGGCTAATACAGCACCAACACCATCAATGCCTCAACCTGGGAATCAACCTAGGCTAGTCACTTCATTGCCTCAGTCACCAAAGGTGGCAGACCTTGGTAACCAAGGCTTAAGGCAGGGTTCTTCAAGTCAGACCCTGTTAGCTTTGCAACAACCTCCACATCATTCCAAATCGCCATTGACGACTCAGCTGCAGCAGCAGCAGATTAATCCATCACAGAACAGCATTGAGAGAGCAATGGGGCAACAGAACCGCCAAATGAACTCTGACTGTAGGATAGACTTGCGTGTTGGTCAGGTCCGACACAATCAGATGGTTACAACATCCATGCCACAGAGTGCAGATTCGTGCAGCCCTGTACTGGCATCTGTGAACCAGCAGAAGCGTGAGACATCACTCAATCAGACTTTAGCTACCTCATCGTCTAATCTGCTTAGCTCTCCTCAAGATACTTCTTTTGGGTACGAAACGTTGTTGCCATCATCTAGCCAAGACATGCTGCAAAGGCAAGTTTCAGGTGGCTTCCCTATACAGGCTCATGGTGTTGGTGGCCAGTGGAACCAACAAGCCAGAGAGCAATTGCAGTCTCAGCATCAGCAGAGACCAGTTGTTCAAGGCAGTGTATATGCTCCTCCAAATTCTGGGCCTGGCTGATCATTAATTATTTCGGGTTTGTCGGTTTCAGATAGAAGGTTTCTTTCCATTGTAAAGTTACTGTACAGGTACGTAGTTTCCATTGTTTTTTGTTTGTTTCATTTTTCGATCTACCCACTTGCACATTAAGCACTAGTGTTCTTTGTCAGTAAGAGGGCATATTAAGGGTTTGGAGCTGCAGGTTAAACTTTTGAAACCGTTAGGAGCACATTTTGAGTCACTAACTATTGCGATTTTGCTTGCTAGTCTAGTGATGTTTTGATCTGGTGGTGATAGGTGTCCGTGCCTTGGAAGCTGTGGACGACAGTGCTTAATCGTACTTGGAGCTAACTAACTGTACTCACCTTAATGTCAGGTAGATTAGGTAATTAATTGTTCGTGTCTCATTTTAGGCCCTAACTTCTGAAGCTGGGATAGGTTGCAGTCTAGTAGAATGTAGATATATGTCTGGCATTAGGACCATGCTTCTAGATTCGGCAAGTCAGTCGGGATTGTTTTTATCTATCTATTGTATGTATATAATAAATAGAGATGCATGTACTAGTGCTTTTATAACAAGTAAGGTGTTGCATGACGATCTTCTGTCATTCTTAATCGAAACAGAATTAGAGGCTCAGGCGCTCAGCTCGTTGTAGCGACGAGTGAGGCAGGGCTCCAGCGAATGGATGTAGTCCTTGACATTCAGTTGAGTTGAGTGCCTTCTTGCGGGGCTGTTCGTTTCGCTGAAATTTGGCTTATACTTATGCTGATCTGTTGTGAGAGAAAAATAATGTTTGTTAGCTGAAAAGTACTGGGCTTTCGCTCGGTTGCTGGTTTATAATCCTGCAAACGACTCTATAGGCTCATTGTCCGCTCTTTTACGTGACCTTACTCATCTTTCTCTTTTCCAACGTGTTCTCCCCTTTAGCTGCACGGTAGTGTTTGGGTCGGAGACTCACTCAGCACAGGTTCGTATTATCTATTTGGTTGCAGGGTTGGTAGAGGGGATGAAAAGAAATAGGATGGACGCTGTATTTAACAGCGTAGGCACTGTTTGGTGAGACCCATGTGTTAATCTTTTCTTTTATAAAAAAAAATCCTCCTAATCTACGGTTTCCGGCTTTTCTTTTCGTTTTTTTTTTCCATCGGTCTTATCTTCTTCCTTTGGAGCGGCCGCGTTTCTCATCGCTTGCGGTGTCGGCGGCCTCCTCGCTCATGCTGTCAGAGGTGCTCGCGTGGCCGCCCCTGCGCCGCCGGGAGGTCCTTGCCCACGCAGCCACCCCCAGACTGTGCGGCCACCCTCGCGCCGCCCGCAAGTTATTTTTTGTTTCTCGGATGCAAAAAAATGGCACAATCACTCTCATCAATACATCCGAGAACATGCAAAGTCAAATATGACAGATACTTTTTTACATAGGTAGTCAGGAGTACGTATAGTTTCTAAAGTTATTATCCCCTGTTCGGCTGAGCTTATCAGCACGGCTTATCAGCCGTGGAACAGTATTTTTCTCTCACAGCAAATCAGCCACAGTCGGCTTATATCTATATGGCATGGCATGACAGGAAAACACCGTTCGTACATGATTTGTACTTCATCTAGAAATACAATTCTAGCCTAATGCTAAATTAGAATGTCTTAAATTTAATTAACTATACAAATATATATATAAATATCAACATTTATAATATCAAATATGTATGATTAGATTTTTCATGAGATATATTTTATGGTAATACTTATTTTGAAAAAGGTCTACATAACCCCTTCAATTATTCAGGGCGAGCTACTTCGCCTCTCAAACTATAAAACCGGATTTTCTACCCCTGAATTTTTAAAATCAAATAATCCTCCAAGCGGTTTTGGAAGGTGGCTTTGCTACAGTGACAGTGGTTTTGTCTTTTTCTTTTCTTTTTATTTATTTTCGCTGAATCTTTAAAAAATCATAGAAAATTATAAAATGGAAAATCTAATTTTGTTGGGCTTCATATGAGTAGATCTATACAGTGAACATACAACATGCTATGCGTTAGTGCAAAGTTTTTACTGTATTTTTAGATCTATGCTTTTCTGTAATTAAAAGGAATAATTCATAGCTGCAGCTTCTATGGTCCAATTATGGTGAAATTTTTATGATGAGCTAATTATTATATGCTTGAATTGTAGTAAAAATTTCACTCTCATTGAATTATGTATAACTTAGTTATAAATTTATTTAGGTTTATGCTTGTTAAATCTATATAGATCAATTTAAAAGGTTGTTTGACTGTATTTTTTTTACCAAACTATCTATTTCTATAATTCATTCAGGAAGGAAGGACGTATAGAATTGCTTTTTTTTAAGACGAAGTGAGCTGTTTTTACAGAGGTAGAAGTAGAATTCCTTGGAGTTTTTTTGACAGAGGTATCAGTGTTGGGAGATTGCCTTGAGGTCAGGTCACGTGAGACGAGTGGGCAACTGACTTGGTTTCGGCGGTCGCCCTCGCCCCGAACACAGAAGAAGGTCTACTCTCCACCGGATGGCCGCCCACGGCAAGCCCAAGCCCGCCGGACCGCCCCCGCCGCCGCCCCCACCTCCGCCGCCGCCCGAGGCGAGGAAGGGCTTAATGCGCCGCATGCTCCCTTTCCTCCTAGCCGCCAACCTCTTTGTCGGAGGTCAGCTTGCCTCCCCTCCCTCCTTCGCTCATCAGTTCGCTTCGCTTTGGGGTCACTAGATTTGGGTTGCATCCCGCGATTTCTCGCTGTTTGGTACCCATAAGATGCCGTGTTTAGGAGCAATCCCACGAGTTTGGTGTTTGCCCGTGCCAGTCTGACTAGCTTTAAGTGCCGCTGCGTAATTGTCCTCGGAGTCTGCTCTATCTAAGATCCGCTTGGGAGATCTTATTTTGGATCCAATTCTAGTGAGAAAAAGCAGAAACGTGCTTAGGCGTTATGGATTACGAGCTGCTCTCCTGGTTTCTTTTTTTTTTATTGACTGGTGCTCTACTTGCTGGCTGTAGTGGCTGATTCTACACTTTGAGTTTTGACCCAGCAAGTTCCTGCTAGCGACTTCGATTTTCGCATGTGGTTGCTACTCCACCCACTTAATTATGTACCAGAATCACTTTTCTAGTTACTTGGCTTCATAATCAATCAGCAGTTAGCGTTGGTTACCCCCTACAGTGTAGGATGAGCGTTCTTTCTGCTTAGAATATGGTACAGTAGAAAGCAATGAAGAACTTGTAAAAATGAGATGCAACCATAATTGAAGGTGATGTGTTTAGTATAGCAACGTATATAGTGGGCCAATCATACTCCATTTTTTCATCAAACAGAAACTTGATCATAGTGGTGTTATCTGGTGTTCCAAATGTGGCTCAAATGCTTTCAATTGATCTGCGAGGGATGGGACAAAAACATGACTCAGGTCTTGGGTTATTCTCACCAATTTTAAACGCGCAGATGTTTTTGTTCATGATTACGCCAGCATGTTTCTTTCATCAAAGAGATAAATATGCACTGGACTTAAGTGCTGGGATGCTGTTGTTTCCAGTTCTGAAGGTTGTGCTTGCTCAAATCAAATCTTTAGATGGGTTGGTTTACTGAATTCTTTCTATAACATGTAGCTTATGTACTCGTGCGGACCTACAAAAAGGACTCAGGAAAGAAGGACTCAACCACTGATCCTGCTACTGCATCTGCTGCAACTGCTGAGAAGCCTGCCGAACCAGTCTCTGTTCCCAGAAAGGAGCTCCCACCAATCCCTGAAGATGACTAGCGCAAGCTCTACAAATGGATGCTGGAAGAGAAGCGGAAGATCAAGCCACGCAATGCTGCCGAGAAGAAGAAACTTGATGAGGAGAAGGCCCTTCTCAAGGAGTTCATCCGAGCAGGATCCCTCCCGAGCTTATGAGCTCACCAGTTGTCTTTTGGATCTTTTGTGTCTAGTGTTCCACCAGGAAGGTGGTTGGGCCTGATTGGATTGTGTACAAGCACAGTACTGTGCTATCTTGTAAACTGATGTCTCCATGATTTAGCCTCCTCGATCCGAAGGTTGTGTGGATGCAAACTAGTATTGTGTGCATTGGTTCTAGAGATTCTTCAAGACTAAAAAAGAAAAAAAAACTTCTGTGTGAAATTCTTTTGTTCCATCCGCGATTTGTTCTGTTGACATTTATGTTCTGTGGTTCTCAGGTGATGAGTGAGCCCATCGATTGCCATGTAACATATTGTTGAGACTGCAACTGGGCCCCAACCCTATTCAGAATATTCTTGACCAATTAATGCAAACCATGTGGTGTTCTCTTCACAATTTGTGGGTGTATATCTTTTGATAGCAACAGAAGAAGCCAAACGTTAACTCTTCCTGTGGTCCCAGGAGACCCAGTGGCTATGGATAGCCAGCCACAAGTCCAGCTTGCCCAAACAACATCCACTGGCTGGTGTATCTTCTTCTTCTCTATGCTCTAGAAGATTAGTATTGTAGGGCTTCTGTGAAGCACCAAGCAGGAATTCAGAAAAGAATGCCTGGAAGCATCCACATCTCAGGCAATTTCCTGTCCTATCATTTGTAACTATGTTTACTCGAATATCTGGAAAAAAAAAATCGTATTGTTCTGTTGGAAGCAAGAACTGATTCTCCTCCTTCTCTTTTTCCATTTTTCCTTTCTACTATGCAGCCACTCAACCACCAGTCATCACCCCTCTGTTCTTGCAAGGTTTGGATTGGATCTTCGAATTCTACTTTCTTTCCTCGTTTTGCTTTCCATTTGCTAATCTTCTGTATTATATGTAAATTACATTTTGGATGCAGTCGCTGTGGGCAAAAGAGAATACAGTGGAAACATAGAACAAGATGATTTATCTTTGTAAGCTCATTTTCATATATTACCTTAATTGATATTTGACTAATGCACCATTCATTCATTTCCATCACAACCAAATATATGTGTGGTGTGCAGCCCTGTTACATCACTTCGGGAGAGTATGGTAATGATGCTGTACAATGCAGACAGGGAATTGATATCGAAATCAGGTTTTTTTAGCTGGTTATTCACCGTTCTTTTTGTACTTACCAGCATCTATTAATCGATGTGTTTTGAAAATCACCACAGAGCTGAAGACAAAAGCGATTGTGGAGTCAGGAACTATAGATGCACTATTTCCTCTTGATACTGGAGGGAAAATAATTCTTCAGGTTCAGTTCTTACTCAATGATGATGACCGCAAGCGAATCCAAGAAATGGTAAGATGGCTCCTTCTGGGATGCCTTGTTAAAACTCCAGGGGCAAATTTCTTGATAATTTCAATAATATAAAGTAATGTATATAACTTGTGTTGTATTATTTATTTAGAGAAATTCTGCAATGAAAAGGAAACAGCAAGAGCTTCGTGGGGATGGCAATGAACTCAATTTTCCAGGTAAACTAGTAATGTTTGCTTATTCAAATTGTGTCTTATGTTAGTTGCAAGCAACAGAAAGTGAACCTATCTCAACTGATTGGGTGCAGGTTCAAGTCCTCTTGTACTCGAATTTGGGTATCTTATTTCTTTGTTAACAATGAAAAAACGCCTAGTTCCTCCTAGGTTGGTCACATTTTCATTTTTGTTAGTTGCAAGCAACCAGTTGGAGATCTGTTGCACAAACGATATGCTTTCATGTTATAGACTAATCAGACCAGATGTGGTGTCTTGATGTTAGTGCATGCCTCACTCTTCAAATAAATGGAATGTAAAATGTAGTAACTAATCGAGTGCATAGTTGATATGGAGAATATTGGTAATTCTGTTTTCTAGTTCTTATCGACAACTTCCAAACTTGTTAGACAGCCCATTGTCTAAACGGCTCATAGAGAAGATTTCCAACATTCAAAGCAAAGGAGCTGAACGATCTAAGCTTCGCAAGAGTTTGTCACTGGATGATTTGCAAGAGAGGGCTGTGTTATCTGGAATAAATGTGGATCCACGGTTTAAGAAGGCCTCAAGAGACTCGTTGCCGCAAAGGGCTGTTAGAGACACCTTAAGCTTGGAAGATCCCAGTGGCTCCAAGAAAGGGAACACTATACCAGAGAGCAAATCAAGTAGTTCGGTGAGGAAGATGATAAGTACCTTTGAAGGCACCACCCCACAGGTTTGTTTTTCATCCAAACATTTTAAAACAAATCACCTTCATTTATCAGGAACATGCCATCTGTTGTCTCTAGTAGTGTTAGCCAAATACGATTGGTTGATGTGAAATGCGTATATGGTAACTCTGTCCTCCCTGGACCTGCAGGGTATCATTTCAGAAACTGATGTATCACCCACACCCACCGACTCAGGCAGCACACATGCAGGCAAAACAGTCATCCCTTTTGATGATCATAAAGCTTCAAATTACAGGTCAGGGAAAACCGTTTTGTCTCAGCATATAAAAACGAGTGAACCTGTTCAAACTGGGATGCCAAAAACAACTGAAAGCAGAATAAGCCGTAGTTCTGAAACTGGTGTATCACCCACACCCACCGACTCAGGCAGCACACAGGCAGGCAAAACAGCCATCCCTTTTGATGATCATAAAGCTTTAAATTACAGGTCAGGGAAAACCGTTTTGTCTCAGCATATAAAAACGAGTGAACCTGTACAAACTGGGATGCCAAAAACAACTGAAAGCAAAAGAAGCCGTAGTTCTGAAACTGGTGTAGCACCCACACCCACCGACTCAGGCAGCACGCCGGCAGGAAAAACAGTCATCCCTTTTGATGATCATAAAGCTTCAAATTACAGGTCAGGGAAAACCGTTTTGTCTCAGCATATAAAAACGAGTGAGCCTGTACAAACTGGGATGCCGAAAACAACTGAAAGCAGAAGAAGCCGTAGTTCTGAAACTGGTGTATCACCCACACCCACTGACTCAGGCAGCACGCAGGCAGGCAAAACAGTCATCCCTTTTGATGATCATAAAGCTTCAAATTACATGTCAGGGAAAACCTGTCACACCCAAAATTTCCTATTTTGGGTTGTGCATGAAAAATACTAAATAAGATAAATGATTTCAATATTTGAATAAATTTATTAGATAAGTTAAGTTGTTGCTAATTAAATATAGAAAATTATGGTTTTAAATTTTTTTTATATTAAATTATTAATGTGGTGTCTGTGTGATGCTTGTCTTTGGTGTTGGTGAGTGCTATTATTTTCGAAATACCATAGGACGATGTTTACTTCTCATCGGAAAACTTTTTGGTATTTTCTAGATTCAAAATTCCAATTTCCGTGAGCTTAATCTTTTTCCTTGATCTCTTCAACCATCTTTTCATAAGATCCAAATACTTTATTTGGGTTCCTCATATTCCATAATGTCTCTAGAAAATTCCCTCGAATTTTCGGAGCTTTCGGAGTATTTTTCGCGGCTTAAATAATAATTCTGGACTTTTCTAGAATTATTTTATCCATGAAATTAATTAATTCCGAAAATAATAAATATCTCATTTTCCACCAAAGCTTGTGTGCAATAATCCTAAATGTCCATTCATTTATTTACTAATGGGCTTTAATAATTAATTAGGCCTATGAGTAAAGATGGAGGGTGCAACGTCAATTAGCACCATATCGCTAGTTGACATGGAGGTGGAAAGTTTTTCTCCCTATATATAGGCGCCGCCGCTGTTGCCTCCGCCGCCATAGAAAAAAAAGAAAAAAAAACTTACGTGCACTTCGGTCTTTGGAAACCAAGCGTAGATGCGGAGACGACAATCTTCGTCCGTTGCCTGCCCACGTCGCCGTCGCCACCAGGACTAGGGATGAAAACGGAACAGAAATATTCCGAACTGACCGTTTTCGTTTTCTATATTATGAACCGTTTTTTAACATGAAAAATTGTCAGTTTCAATTGGTTTCACAACCATTTTCAACCATTTTTTGTACTCTTTAATTGCTAAATGTAGAAATATCCCGAACCGACCGTTTTCGTTTTTCCATATCGTAAGTCCGTTTTCGACCGTTTCCGACCGTTTTCATCCTTAACCAGGACCTGTCCTGCGCCTCGTCAGTTTGTGCAATGAGCTCAACGGTGGGTACGGCACCGATGGTCCTATGCAGAGACCGATCGTTATTGAAAGAACGAGCGGCCACAGATTGTTTCCCACGGCACCGATGGCCCTATGGAAGCCTGACCGACGTCGTCCAGGTCCAGAGACCGAGCGGCCGCAGATTGCTTCGCCAGCCAAAAGATGTACCCTGTCTATCTGTTATGACTACAAGGCTCGGTCCACAAGCATTTTCCACTGTCTTGCAAGATAGCAAATCGAGCAAACCAGCAATCGTACATCGCCGTCTCGCTATTGCTTGATGCATGATAGTGTTTCAACACAGCTATCAAGCTTGCAAGCCGAAGTATCCATGGTCATGTATGGTGCTCTCGCAAGCAAGCACGAAATCATCTCTCTGCTGCTGTGATGCTGCTGCTGCTGCTTCATTGATCTAAAGCCATGTAGAAGCGTGAAGGTTTTCTAGTGCCAATTGCCACGGATTAACGCCTTCTACTCAGCTCAGCCTCTAAAGCACGATGGTCTCCTTTTTCATCATGAAGTTTAGCTACCTGTTGGGCAGAGCTTAGTTGGAGAGGATGAACCTACACGAGCCGACGCCGCCGCAGCCATGCATGTCGTCAGAAGCCTCTCCGCCGTTCACGAATCACTGTCTAGCTCTTTGTCGAGGAAGCTGCAGTCCGCCTGCAGCCGTTGTACGTAATCTGCCGCCGCTGCGACCGTCGTTGGGAGCCTCTCTGCCATCCATGACTCTCTGCCGAATTATACGTAGAGGTGAAGAAGCTACTGATTTCTTTTTCCTTTATCTCTTTGCTTTCCGTTGTTCAACCGGTCGAACGTTGCGGTGCAGGAACGTAGCCGACCGCCCAGTCAAGTCTCCCGTCTACCGTCTACGCCTCATATCTTTGAACGTGAAAACCCTATAGCTAGGTGAGTTTGCTTTGGACTACACTGTCGTCTCAATACACCGGGTGTGCCAGTATTTATCTTGCTTGATGGCATCACCAGGACATCACGATGACGCAGATTTGTATTGTGGCCGTTTTCTTTTAAAAAAATTCAGAAAATACACCACACATACTTAGCTTATTGTGTTGGATTCTTGTCGATATGCTAGCAGTGATGTTTAATATAGCTATTTCATGACATGTGTCTATGATTAAAATATTAATATTAATTTGGTTAATTTACATGAAACTTGTTTCGTAATTAAAAGCAATATAGATTTATATTTCGATGATTTTGCATGACATATTAATTTGATCAATGGTTAACTCAAATATGTTTTTAATTGTACTTATTGTAAACACAGGCTATACGCCATTAGATGCTCTAACTTGTTATTTTGTTATACAAATTAAATTATATAATCGACATATAAAGAATATTGAAATATTTATAATTAATTAAGACATGACTAGAGCGAGCTTGGTAATGAAATTAAACTGCATAGCGGCTAATATGAATTAATGCATTTCACTTGGTTTTGTTTAGTTCAAAATAGACCAAGTATGTAATCCATTCTTTTCTTTTATAATGTATAAACTTGGTAGTTGTTTCCTTTTTGACAATAGTTCCGTTATCAACGTCTCTTGCGTTCTCATGGCCGTAGCAGCTAGCTCTACTCTAGTATGTTGCTTTATCTTGCGTGGTGTATTGTTCTTAGTTGTTTTATTTTATTGCTTGTATGTTTGCCTACCTGTGGTGCTTGCTACGAGTAGAACAAGAACCGTTTATGAGCGTTGGAGATCAGAAGCTGCAGAACGGAAGATGAAGTTTGAGGATTTTCTAAGTAAGTTGCTTTGGGTATAAAGCAAGTTTTAAGGCAAGTATAACATGGGACCATCCTTGTTGTCCTATTCACTGAAATTATCATACATATGCATGTGTCTTCCTTGACAACCATAGAGATTATAACTTAGCTATTGATATCTTGTTTCCTTGTCACCTATGGGTTGTGCATTTGGGTAGCTATTGCTAGCGCTTAATTATGAACGATGATCTTGTAATTGGATTAATGAATTATGCAACCAACCATTAAGATGATTTTATTATTATTGAAAAGAGGGCTAGAGCAAGGGGTTATATTGTTGCTCTGGTTTCTCTCCATAAGGACTTATCTGTAAGTGATAACCGGGATATACAGTACAGCTGTGAGGGCTATATGGCTCTGGCTCTAGTTGTTCAAGAGACCTTTTCTAGCTTGTTAGTGGTTACCTTAAATGGCGTAAGAAAGGCTTGCCACGTTGGGTGTAGTGCGAGCCCCTGGCCTAGTGTGTATAGGCTGCGGTTGTTGTGCCACTGGGAAGGGGGGTTCTACATCTGCCTGCCGAGTGAATCTAATGGCCCTAACTTGTTAGACGAACTTTTGAATGGCTTTATATGGTTTCTTGTGCTTAGGGATTCATGACCCCTTAGCATATGGAAATCATGACTCACAGTGAAAGTGTACACCTCTGCGCAGAGTTAAAAACTGGTATACTAGCCGTGCTCATGGATACGAGCGGCCTTGGGGATTCTTACAGAATAGTTGATCACCATTATTATATCATGCTTAATTATTGTTATTACTATTATGCTCATGTTAATGCTATTCATTATTCTTATTGCAATTGATCATTGATTCATTAATGGGATTTGGATTACTTTGATGCTACTCAATTGCTAATTATATGATAAATAAAAGCTAAACGCAGTCAAACAGTGTCTAGCCTTTTTGAGCCTCATGAACCCCATGATATACTTGTTGAGTTCGACATGGACTCACTCTTGCTATTTCCCCAACACTCCAGTGTGTAGTAAGATGCTACTCGGAAGAAGGACAAAGGTGCAGTGGAGTTTCCAGAGGACTAGTAGAAGTGCTAGGCATATGTTACCCCCAGTCAGCCGTCCCTGAGAAGAATGGAGCCTGAAGTTTAGTCACCGTTCCGCGATACTCTGATGTAAGTGTTAATATAGCTATGTATACGTGATATAATAACATTGTTTCTGATACTTTTTCATTCTGGCATATGTGTGGACTTCCTGGGCACACATATGATTAGCCTGGTTTTGTTCTTTAGAAAACCGGGTGTGACAAAACCGTTTCATCTCAGTATATAAAAACGAGTGCACTTGTACAAACTGGGATGCCAAAAACTACTGAAAGCAAAAGAAGCTGTAGTTCTGAAACTGGTGTATCATCCACACCTACCGACTCCGGCAGTGCGCAGGCAGGCAAAACAATCATCCCTTTTGATGATGATCATAAAGCTTCAAATTACAGGTCAGGAAATAACGTTTCGTCTCAGCAAATAAAAACGAATGCGCCTGTACAGACTGGGATACCAAAAACAACTGAAAACAGAATAAGCCGTAGATCTGGTAGTCGAGACGGAGCAAGCAAGCAAAATCTGAGAGAAAACGAGCTGATCAGAACTAAGAGGAGACCTCAAGCAAAGCATCAGCGCTCCATTGGTCCCTCCTATTCGGCGGAGCAGATGCACTCAAGAGACTACGTTGAGCGTCCCTTGAACTATTTGGTTGCAACATCAAGCACCTGGATACACCCACACATTTGTGTCACAAGCGCGAGCAAACAACTAAAAGACCTCCTTGAGCTTGAGCTTCTGAACTCGTTTGCTCATATCCAACACACTGGCAAAAGCCAGCATGTACAGGAAGATATCCAAGAGGTATGGAAGTAACGGTCATGTTAGTGTTATTACTGAGAGGTTTGCTCCTAACTTTTGTGACACTGGTGTCTAATTTGTGAAGCAGAACAAAAGCGACAAATCCATTGCGTCTGCTCAAACTCGAAGCGGTGGTTCCCCGATGACAAACGGGTGGCTGATAAATCAGGCGAGTCTTGGGAAGTTTGTTTCTGATAGAGTTTGCTGTTATTTTTAGCCAGGAAAATATGATGAACTTGTACTCATTATTAATGTTATCTGATGTGCGCAGGGAGTGCGTGCTGCAATTGTGGTGATAGCTTGCGGGGCTATGTTCTTCAACAACAGATGAAATCTGTGTCAAGCAGTGCCGCTGCCATTATTTTTTCTTCTTTTTTTATTGCAAATTTTTATACCTAGGAGGACGATGGCCAGATTTTGCATACACAGCTCACATTAGTACGTTAGCTATATAATGTAAAGTTTTGGTGCAACGCATGGTTCAAATTTTGGAAATGCTACCGCTAATTTGATAAAAAAACATACTTATGTGTGGTGATTTTTAAAAAGTCAAATTATGTTTGTCATGACTTTCGAGTTAGGTTGCACAAATCGTTCAGTCAGGTCTTTAGTTATTCGACGTGGACGAAGTTAAGAGAAAATAATTTGTGGTTTTCACCTAAACACTTAACTCCTATTATTATTCTCGGTTTATTAACAATGAAATTATTTCCAGTTCAGTAACAAAAACTATATTACCAGATGACGTGAATTTAAGACGGGTGATCTAGGAAGTGCGCTAATTACGGACGAATTTTGAGAACATGCGCGTAGCACAAATAATAGAGAAGCTGTTGTCTACATTAGGAGTTCGACTCTATTCTACAAAAACAAGCTGCTCGCTGTGCTATTTAATAGCCGGAATTATGGATGGCATCGGATCAGGGTCAGGGCGGATATCCGCGGGTTTCGGGTCCTGCGGGTTTGGGTTTGGGGATGATTTCTCACCCATGATTTTCGGGTTTGGTTTTGGGTTTGGTATCGGGTTCGGTTTCGGGTTTGGTTTTCCACCCGTGGATATCCAATGGATATCCGAAATAAATCATTTGGAATTAAAACTCATATTTTATAATATGCTAATAATAACTTGTTTACTTAGATTATTAAATCTATTTAAAATTAACTCATGAAAATATTTATTATTTGTTGCCTCTTATTTATACATGTGAATATGTGTATATTTATCCGCGGGTTTCGGGTATCCATTCGAGTTTCGGGTATCCGCGAGTTTGGTTTTGGTGATGGATTTTCACCCGAATCGGTGTTCGGTTCGGGTTTCGGTTTTGGATGTACGGAGACTCCACCTGATCCGAACCCGACCCGTTGCCATCCTTAGTTGGAATCCGTCACCTGTCTTGACCCTATGATTGGTAGTATTTCTTCTTAATGAAATAGTATTTCGAGAGATTTTTTCTTAAGATTTTTTTAACGGACTTGCTAGCGCCCCGACGTTCGAACGGACGCCCACCTACACATGCATTTGTTTCCTACGCCCACGCGGGGCCCACACCACCTCAACATCACCAACATCGAAAAGGGGAGAGGGGGCGGCAGATGCTAGCCGGCGTTGAGAGGAGGAGGAGACACCGAGGCGAGACATCAGAAAGCGAGGAGGGAGATGCAACACCCGATCTTATTTTTGAAATATCCAGATGCAACACTTGCAACATACGTCTGAAGGTAGATAAAACACTTGAAACATGTATCTGAAATACTTGAAAAAACACATGAAACATATACAACATCCACGTAAAACACTTGCAACATATGCGTGAAACATATACAACATCCAATAAGCACACTTGCAACATCTATTTGGAAAAAATAGATGAAACGTAGAGAAGAAAAGCTTGCAACATACGTGTACAACTATTGCAACATATGCAACATCCCGATCCACTGTTGTAACATCCGTATGAAACACTTGCAATATCCTTCTGAAACATCTAAGACATTTAAAATATACGCTTATAAATGCGCTTTCAACGCAATATCTCCTTACTGCTTGGGAGAATAGAGGCTCATCGAGGTGTGAAGTTCACCGGGCAGCGGCCCAAGGCGAGGAGCGGAGAAGATGACGCCCATAACGAGTTCAAGGAGACGACCAGACAGATCTCAGAAGAAAAGGCAACCGGTAGTCCTCAACTTCGATCCCGAGTTCAAAGAGCCTGTGGTCCTCGATGGTCCGGGACACGGGGGAGCAAGCGTGGGTGGCGCGGCAGGTGAGTGAGAAAGGCGGTGCAGCGAGGAGGCGGTGAGGGCGCACAGCTGTGTTGCTGACCGGCGGGGCTACTGGCGACGATGCGACGCTGAGCAGCGCCCGCTTCCCAGCATTATTTTTTATATTTAATGATGACCTGGCTAGCACCGTAGGACTAGTCGCAAAGGAAATAAAGGCCCTGTTCTGCTGGTCAGGTTTCGACTTGTTTCAGCTTGTTTCAGCTTATTCTCTCTCACATAATACTATTGAATCAGCCGAAACCAGCCGGCTTTTCTAACTGCCGAACCAGCCCAAAAACCTTACTTCACCGACCGACATATGGGCCCCACATGAAGCCGGCCTGTGCGGGTGCAGACTGCAGAGCCATCTCCATCTCCTCCTCCATCGCGAAACCGCGGGTCGGAACGGAGCTCCTGCGTCAACCAGATCGCACGAACCAAATCCTCACCGCCGGCGCCCATGGCGACACGCTACTGGATCGTGTCGCTGCCCGTGCAGTCGCCCGGCGCCACCGCCAGCTCCCTGTGGTCGCGCCTCCAGGATTCCATCTCCCGCCACTCCTTCGACACTCCGCTCTACCGCGTAAGCGATCCTCTCCGACCCCTCCCCCTTCTTCCCGCCGGAATTTAATCTCGCGTCGCCTCACCGTCTCCGCTGTCCGCGCAGTTCAACGTCCCGGATCTCCGCGTCGGCACCCTCGACTCGCTCCTCGCCCTCAGCGACGACCTCGTCAAGGTTCGCCGCCTTCGCTTCCCGCACGATCTCGATCTCCCATTTTTCCCTCTACCTTCTGCTGCCCCGAGCACTAGCCTCTGATTCAATGCCATCTATACCCTGCCCGCAGTCCAACGTCTTCGTGGAGGGTGTGTCACACAAGATCCGGAGGCAGATCGAGGACCTCGAGCGCGCCGGAGGGGTCGAGAGTGGGACCCTCACCGTCGATGGCGTCCCCGTCGACACCTACCTCACTAGGTCTGCTGCAAACTAATATCCTGCCCAACCCAGGCTGCCCAGCCGATCGGATGAATGTTCTATTTATATTTAGCTTAAAAGCTTCTATGTTGGTTGTGCGTGCAGGTTCGTGTGGGATGAGGGCAAGTACCCCACAATGTCTCCGCTCAAGGAGATTGTCGGTAGCATTCAGTCACAGGTTGCCAAGATTGAGGATGATATGAAGGTCTGTTTGCACGTCTTAGTCTCCTCTTTGCTTATCCTTTTTTTGTGTCCTGTCCTGGCCTACCCCAATTTGTCGCTGGTATAGCAACATCAATTCATTAGCTAGACTCGCGGATAGTTTATTTACTATTGTTGGTTAGGATTTAGGAGCTAAGGTTGCTCTTCAGACTTCACAACTGAAATATATACAACAATACTCATAAAATATGCATAATAAGATGCCATGTTTATACTTGTATCCCAAACGTGTAAATTTCAAAGGAGCTCAGTACAGTTGTCAGCGCATTCTAGGGGATTTTGCTTGCTTTCATGTCAATTTACCATTATCACTACATTGTTTTAGCTACTGTTTGTTTGACTATTAGATCTACTGCCACTTGTCCTAGCATATAGTTGTCACATGCTTCTGATACAGATTAATGGAACCACTAGGATGCAAAGTGATGAGAAACCATTGATCCCAGATTTTATCAGGACTCAGGACAAAGAAAAATCGTGTTTCTCAGCTAAAATACCATTTGGTTCTCTGGCTGTGATTTTAGCTTTGCCCCCAATTTTATCAGGACTCAGGACGAAGGGCAGGCCTGGTGCAGTTGGTGAGTGCTAGCTCGCCGAGTCACCAGGTCCTGGGTTCGAAGCCGTCTCTCTGCAGAATTTCTGTGGGGGTAAGACTTTGCTTCGGTTATTCCCTTCCCCAGACCCCACTCGTGTGGGAGCCTCTGGCACTGGGTCTGGGTCTGCCCCCCCAATTTTATGGCTCTCGTTTTTGCTGTACTCATACATCTGGTCAATTACTTATATGCTTTATTTTTAATTCACAATTTCTAAAAAAAAAACTCTCTTCCCCAGGTTCGAGCAGCGGAATATAATAATGTAAGGAGCCAGCTTAGTGCAATCAACAGAAAGCAAAGTGGGAGGTAAATTGCATTGTCATGCTTGTGTGTGCGGATCCTAGAGGAAGTGCTTGATGCCAAGGCCATTACGCATTTCCTTTCTTGTTTATTGTAAAAGGAACTGGAGAGCAGAACTGAATGATATATTCATTTCATATTTTGCTTTTCCTATACTAATTAGTTTGTCTTTTTATTGTGTGAAAGCTTAGCGGTTCGTGATCTTTCCAATCTGGTAAAACCAGAGGATATGATCACCTCAGAACATCTTGTGACACTCCTTGCAATTGTTCCCAAGTACTCCCAAAAAGACTGGTTGTCAAGCTATGAGACACTTGACACATTTGTGGTAAGGTTAAATTTTGATTGCGCTCTTCATTTATCATGCTTTCTGCTTGTTAGAACCTCCCAAATTTCATATTTTTCTTATAACTTTCCTTTTGAAGAGAATTGAATAATGTTTTAACTATCCTTAGGAGAATCTTACTTTAATTAAAATCTGTCAAGGTTGTCTAAATTATGTCCCTGATTTCCCATACTTGATTTGACTGCCCCATTCATATGAGCTAACTGATACCTCTATAGGTACCTAGGTCGTCTAAAAAGCTCTATGAAGACAACGAATATGCTCTCTACACTGTGACACTATTTGCTAAGGTTGTTGACAACTTTAAGGTCCGTGCTCGTGAGAAGGGTTTTCAGGTAAGGTTTCCTTGAGAGTCTTATGTTTACACTTTACATTAATCTGGCTATCCTGCTTTAGTCTTTTTTTCATCCACTAAGTTTTATGTCATTTGATTCCAGGTCCGTGATTTTGAGTACAGTCCTGAAGCTCAGGAAAGTTGGACGCAGGAGATGGAGAAGCTACTGCAAGACCAAGAAGCTATGAGGACCACTCTTCTTCAATGGTGCTATGCCAGCTACAGTGAGGTACTTGTCTTTTCCTGCATAATCTAGTGGTCCTAACGAGTAACGACAACTGTATTTCTTTCCTTAAAGATTCTATTGGTTACATTTCTGCTGTAGGTGTCAGTAATGTTGAATGGAAATTTTAGGCCATGTTTCTATGGAAAGCCATCATGCTGTTTCCTGTCATTATTGTCTTCATTTGCATTAGAATTGATAGGTTTCTCTTATTGAAATTTTAAGTAAGGACATTTGTTGTGAGTCCGGACTCTGGCATGCTGGAACTGCCTTTTGCTTTATGTTAATATTTCACTGGTACAGCCTTGTTATTTATGGCAAAATTCATATGGTGGTAATGCATTCATCACAAGTTTTAAGTCAGATTAGGATGCATCGCCATTTGTTAGTTAAAGCTATGAATGGTAGGCCTTATTACGGTATTATAAGGCAGCTTATATTATAAGCTGTGCAAGATATGGAACTCTAATTCTTGGAAAGTCATAGTAGAGCAGAAAAACTGCTATCCTGCTATTTTGTTGTCTTTAGGGTCGTGAAACTCTTAATTTTACTGAGCCTTGGCTAGGTTTTTAATACTGGTGGGGCACATCATTGATGGTTGCTTCAGTAAACATGACCGTAGTATTTTGAATCAAATGCTTTCTTGGTGTGGTTAGGTTTGCTGAATTTGTTTTGCCTTCTTTCTCTATTGGTACTCTATCGCTTTTCTTGCTTGTGAACAGTAACTATTATTGTACAGGTATTCAGTTCCTGGATGCACTTTTGTGCTGTGCGTGTCTTTGTAGAGAGCATTCTTAGATATGGTCTGCCACCGTCATTCCTGGTAATTTGCTCAGACTGTTGTTTATGATGGTGGTGAATATTACTTCCATTTCTTGTCTGATCATATGTCTTGCATCAGTCTGCTGTTCTTGCACCATCTACAAAGAGTGAGAAGAAAGTAAGGAGCATCTTAGAGGAGCTCTGTGGCAATGCCCATAGGTAATTCAGTGTTTTGGGGTGCGGTCCATTGGGTTTTTATTCACATGTTGGTGTTGTTTTCCACTAAGACAACATTTGAAATGCAGTCTTTATTGGAAATCCGAAGACGATGTAGGCGTTGCTGGTTTGGGAGGTGAAACTGAGGCGCACCCTTACGTCTCCTTCACCATAAATTTTGTCTGAGACCAGTTTGTTTCTAGCTGTCTGCTGCCGAGGCTATATTTCGAAGCAGCTATTGAAACCGAGCAAAACGATCATGTATATTACTTGCGATACACCAATTCTTTGTTGATTTATCGGTTCATGTGATCCTGTAATTCACATCAGAGAGATCAGCCGATCAATAATGTAGTTTCTGAGGAACCTATGGAATGGCTGAAGAAGGGCGGCTCTGCTCTCTGGACCTATTTTCCTGCAGTATCGCACCTTGGGAGTGCCTTGTAAAAAGCCTTTGTGGATAACCTGTGTCTGTAACAGTTGGCTACTGGATTTATTTATGTACAATAAAAGCCATGTGAAATAAGTAACTCAAATTTGGATTGTGAAGCACTGATCTGCTTCTCAGTTGGAAAAATGGAATGTGGAGCTAGCTAGGCTCTGGGTCTGTGGCGCAGACGCTTTTTTTCCGTGGAATGTGTTTTAAAACATGGGATTCTGGTTCTGGAGAGTGACTTGCTGCTGCCTACCGGCCATCCTTTGGAATAACAGCTGCGATTGAAAAATCCTACCTTGAGCCCCTCGTAACTGAGGACTGAGCATCGAGCCGGCATGTCCCGTTTCCAAATGATGCGCACGAAAGCCACACGAAACTGAGTGCCCAGATTGGGTTGCCCGTCGTAGCCCGTGTTTGGAGCGCATGACTGAAATTTGTTTTTTGGTCATAAATTGTGAAGACGTCTTCAGGAGCTGGAATTGGCAAGGACAGAAGGACTTGGGGGTGCAATTGATACCGGCAACGCCATCACTTTCCACTCTGAAATTGGGGCCTTGTTTAGATTGCCTCACGAAGTTAGAATTTTTTCACTCTCTCCGTCATATCAATCTTTGCACGCATATAAATAACTAATTATACAGTTTAGTTATAAATCACGAGACGAATCTTTTAACCCTAGTTAGTCTATAATTGAACAATAATTGTCGAATACAAACGAGGGCTGGGCAACAATTTGATACTCTTCCAGCTCAGCCGCCCGCAACCAGTGACTCACTGACAGCCGTCGTCCCCGCGCCGCCGCCGCTTCCGGGCGTTTACACCCATGCACGCACGCACGGGCACCCCCTCGTCGTCGCCGTCGCCGTCGTAGGTACGCTCCAAAACCAGAAAGCTTTCGCCCACTCCTAGGAGGTCTCGGCTCCCCACTTCCACACTAGTCTCGCTCGGGCCGACCCGTGCGCCTGCTCCTCCTGCCGCCGCTGCTCCTCTTCCTCCTCGCGCGCGCTCACACCCCCACCTAACCCAACCCGCTCCGTTCCGACCCCAGCCAGGCCAGGCGCGGTCAGCCCTCTCCTCTCCAACTCCTGCTCCTCCTAGCTCCTTCCTACCCGTTACCTGCTGCGGTCCGGAGCGGAGACGACGACCACTTCCTCCTCCCTTCCGAACCCAATCCCATCCTCCCTTCCAAATTCCAATTCCCAGCAGGCCGCGATGCCCAAGACGACGACGACGACGAGCCGGCGCCGGAAGCGCGGCGGCGGCGACGAGGGGGACGCCGCCGACGGACAGGCCAGCAACAAGAGGAGACCCGCCACCAGCGTGCTCACCTCGCTGGACGTCAACGACGCCCCGCGCCCGGAGCTCCCCCTCTTCCAGCTCAGCCGGCCTCGCCAGCAGGCGGGACAGGACGACGACGACGAAGAGGTCACCGGCGGCGGCGGAGGAGGAGCAGGGTCGTCGTCGTCGTCCGCGCCCGCCGCCACCGTCGTGGGCAACGGCCACGGCCCGCACCAGCAGCGGCGGCTGTGGGTGAAGGACCGGTCGCGCGCGTGGTGGGACCAGTGCAGCAGCGCCGACTACCCGGAGGCGGACTTCCGCGCCGCCTTCCGGATGGGGCGCGCCACCTTCGCGATGCTCTGCGACGCGCTGGGTGCCGCCGTGGCCAAGGAGGACACGGCGCTGCGCGCCGCCATCCCGGTCCGGCAGCGCGTGGCGGTGTGCGTGTGGCGGCTCGCCACGGGGGAGCCGCTCCGCCTCGTGTCCAAGCGCTTCGGCCTCGGCATCTCCACCTGCCACAAGCTGGTCCTGGAGGTGTGCGCCGCCATCCGGGGCCTCCTGATGCCGCGCTTCCTCCGCTGGCCCGACGCCGCCGCCGCCGAGGCGTTCAAGGCCCGGTTCCAGGCGGAGTCCGGGATCCCGGGGTTGGTGGGCGCCATCTACACCACCCACATCCCCATCATCGCGCCCAAGACGTCGGTGGCGGCCTACTTCAACCGGCGGCACACGGAGCGCAACCACAAGACGTCCTACTCCATCACGCTCCAAGGGGTGGTGGGCCCCGACGGCGCCTTCACCGACGTCTGCATCGGGTGGCCCGGGTCCATGCCCGACGACCAGGTGCTGGAGCGGTCGGCGCTGCAGCATCGCGCGGCGGCCGGGATGATGGCGGGCTCCTGGGTGGTGGGCGGCGCCAGCTTCCCGCTCACGGACTGGGTGCTGACGCCCTACGCGCAGGCCAACCTGACGTGGGCGCAGCACGCCTTCAACGAGAAGGTGGCGGAGGTCCGGCGCGTCGCCGTCGACGCCTTCGCGCGCCTCAAGGGCCGGTGGGCGTGCCTGCAGAAGCGCACCGAGGTGAAGCTGCAGGACCTCCCCGTGGTGCTGGGCGCCTGCTGCGTGCTCCACAACATCTGCGAGTCGCGCGGGGAGGGCATGGACCCCGCGCTCCGATGCGACATCGCCGACGACGAGACGGTGCCGGAGAACCCCGTGCGGTCGGACGGCGCCACCAAGGCCAGGGACGACATCGCGCACAACCTGCTCCACAGCGGACGAGCCGGCACCAAATTCTTCTGAAGTCATTCAATTCGGCCCTGCAGCCTGCATCGTCCTCGTCGTCGTCGGTTCGTTCCATCAGATTCTTCTTCTGCTATGCTACTGCTCGGTCTCCCTCGTTGGAACCATCCATCCATGGAAGTGACTATTCGTTGGGTTGTTTACTGCTACTATTTGAACTGTCTCAACCTCAATTCATTCATCATCCTCATCCTCGTAGAACACTGAACACAGAGAGAAAGAGAGATTAAAGAGTGGGTCGGGTTGGTTTTTTATCATAGGATTTTTAGTTTAGGCCGCGTTCACTTCCTACAGTAACCCAAAATATTTCCTCTTCCACTCATCACATCAAATCTTTAAACGCATGCATGAAACATTAAATGTAGGTAAAAAAAAAAACTAATTACATAGTTTGTCTGTAAAGTTCGAGACGAATCTTTTGAGTCTAATTAATCCATGATTGGACAAATTTTATCAAATAACAACGAAAAGTGCTACAGTAACTTTTCACCCCAACTTTTTCATCTAAACACACCGTAGTACTAGCACATACTACTACAGTTGTTCAACAAACGTATCCAAGAGCGAAGTTAATTATAAAGAAACAGAAAGAAGAAGAAGAAGCACATCCCATCCCGTGCGTTTTCCTTGTGCTCAATTACCTATGGCATTGGCATCATCATGTGCAAAGACTGAGCTCCTCATCAAAGGAAAAGAAATCTCTTCTGATAAGAAGAAAAGGAGGAGGAGGAGGGAAAATTGAAACACTATCGCGTCATGTGAAAGACCCAGCTACTGATTACTGAAGGGAGAGAAAACTGTTACTACTGCACTAGTAGCAAACTTGGCAAATTTTATTCTTTTGTGTCAGTAATAAGTATTCAAAAGCAGGTAAGTACTCAAAATGCCTGTTTGGATCATTAGACTAGTCTTAAACTATCTAGACGCGTGAATTAAAAGGTGGGCTGATTTTTAGTTGAGTATAACTAGTTGCTGTAATTTGATCTTAGTATGTTAGTAGTCAATAATATGTATGCCAACAACATGGTCTAGTTCAAGTGACCCAAACAGGTCTGAAAATGGGTTTGGCTAGAGAATGAAATTGGTTTGTTGAGGTGGGGTTGTTTGACTTGCAGCCCTGTTTAGTTTCCTAACTAAACTTTAGTCCCTGTCACATCGGATGTTTGGATATATATATAGAGTATTAAATATAGACTAAAAAATAACTAATTACATAGATTACAACTAATTTGCAAGATGAATTTTTAAGCCTAATTAGTCCATGATTTGACACTGTGATGCTACCGTAAACATGTGCTAATGACAGATTAATTAGGTTTAATAAATTCTTCTCGCGATTTACTGACAGAATCTGTAATTTGTTTTTTTATTAATATCCGAGCATTATATACCAAACCCCATATAACATCCAATGTGACACCAACTAAATTTACTACTGGGTGTGAACCGTTTGACATTCCCTGGTACGTGCTTGTACTGTCTCCCGAGGTGACGAACGATGCTGCAAAATTCCTGGCCCGACCGGCCGGCCGGTTTGCGTCTGTTTATCCATCCAGCTAAGGCCACGATTAGTTTTCGAAAAAAATTGAGTTTTGCTGATGTAGCACTTTCGTTTGTATTTGGTAATTAATGTCCAATCATAAATTAATTAGGTTCCAAAGTTTCGTCTCGTGATTTTTCATCTAATTGTGCAATTAGTTTTTTTTCGTTTACATTTAATACTCCATACATACGTCTAAAGATGTGATGAGATGGATAAAAACCAAAAAAATTTGGAACTAAACATGACCTAAACTGCAGGGAGAGGGGTCGAGCTGTATATGGATTCTTTTGTTGGAGAAATTTGGAGAGGTATAGATTCAGTTGAAAATTCTTGGACGGCGCTGTCCGTAAAATATAAAATGAAAGCAAGGGGGAAAAGAAAAAGGACGACATGATGGTTGTGAAATGAAACAAAAACGCGGCTTCGAGAGAGACGGGGAGAAGACGACATTTTGGCGGCCCTGTTGCTCTAGTGCCGGGCTGGTCTGGTGTGTTGCAGGAAAAAAAGAGGGAGAGAAAAGATGCATGGAAATCACGCGACGCGAGGGAGAAGAGGAGGACGGTGTACTACTACTAGAAGAAGATAGATAGGCGTATCTTGGCACGCACCGGCTTTGATGATGTCCGTATCTCCTTGTGTCTCTGCAGCGAGATGGTTCTTGCCACAGAATGGACTGTAGCGGGCCGGACCGCGGGGCCCATCCAGCAGCAAAGGAAACGTGTTGCACGAGACGAGGGAGACTGAGGAAGGACCACGCGGCACGTCTCGTCACGACGCTGCTGCGTCCTGCCTCCCGGCCCGCCAGAGCGACCACCGCCGGCATCGAAGCCGGGCCCACGTCGTGCCGCCTGCCGTGCATCATCCGCAGCCGGTGCCGTCCCGCTTCCCGTTCCCCCTAATCATTGGCCCATCACGGAGGACGGGGAGGGCCCAGCCCAGATGCCGCCTGCTGCCTGCCTCAACGGCCCAGACGTCACCACGTGACGCCATGACATCATATTTCCGTTTCACAAATCAATCATCACCCTCCCCAAAAGGAAGCACGTTACTCTCCTCCTCCTCCTCCTGCATCAGCCAGCCCTCCCTCCGCTCACTCGACAGTCGACACGCACGCTCGCTCGCTCCACCGACCACCGTGCGGGCGCGGCGCGGCTTCTCTCTACTCCACTCGTGCCGGCCTGCCTGCCTGCGGCCGCGGGTGGCTTCCGTCGCCGCCAGGGCACCGCCCGTGACACCCTCACCTACTCCTGGATTCGATCCCATCCAGCCCGTCCCGTCCCTCTCCCACCCTTTTCAGATCTGCCTGCCACGCACCCCAATGGCTCCCTGCCCTGACCCAGCCCATGGACGACCTCACCGCGGGGGGGCTCGCGCTCTTCGCCGCCGTCGCTGACTTCATAGACGACTCCGCTCCCGCGATGCCGCCGCAGCCGGCGGGGGCCAGCACCGCGCCTGAGCCCGAGTCCGCGCCCGGGAGCCCCTGTTCCGTCGCCAGCGACTGCAGCAGCGTCGCCACCGCCGACTTCGAGGGATTCGCCGACCTCGGCTCCGCGCTCGTGCTCGACGACCTCGTCTCCTCCGCCGCCGCCGCCAGCTCTCTCCCCGCCTCCGGGCCCAGGGCCGCCGCCAGGAGCGTCTTCGCGCTCGACTGCGTGCCGCGCTGGGGGCTCCACTCCGTGTGCGGCCGACGGCCTGAGATGGAGGACGCCGCCCGCGTGCTGCCCACCTTCTTCCACGTCCCGCTCTGGATGCTCGCCGGCGACGCGCCCGTCGACGGCCTCGACCGGGCGTCCTTCCGCCTCCCCACGCACTTCTTCGGCGTCTACGACGGCCACGGCGGCCTTCAGGTTGCGCGGCGTCTTCACACACACGATTCGATTCACCACCACCACCATCTGCATAGCACTCGATTATTACTCCAGCTCCGAGCTCCCTGATCAATGAATCCCCCTGCTGCAGGTCGCCAACTACTGCCGGGAGAGAATCCACGAGGTACTGGCATAGGAGCTTACCAAGGCAGAGGAGGCGGCGTCCGACGCTGACTTGGGTGGCCTCGACCCTAATACTCAGGAGCACTGGGAGAAGGCCTTTGTGGACTGCTTCAGCCGTGTTGATGCAGAGGTGGGAGGAAACGCGGCGACCCAAGGCAAGCCTGTGGCTCCAGACACCGTGGGGTCAACAGCGGTGGTTGCGCTCGTCTGCTCATCGCATGTCATCGTTGCCAATTGCGGGGACTCGCGGGCGGTGCTCTGCCGCGCCAAGCAGCCCCTGGCGCTGTCCGTGGACCATAAAGTAAGCCATCATCTCTTCTCGGGTCAACTCTTCTACTTGTTTCACTCAATCTGTTGATTCTGTCTGGGTGCTAGCCTGATTGTATGATGTATTGCTCGTTTGCTTTTCTTGTTGTTACAGCCAAACAGGGAAGATGAGTATGCAAGGATTGAGGCCCAGGGAGGCAAGGTCATCAATTGGAATGCTATCGAGTTCTCGGTGTTCTCGCCATGTCCCGGTCAATTGGTATGTGTCCCTGTCCTCTCCATGTCATGAGAGCAACGTTGGCTTATGATGCCGTTTACATCCTCACAGTTATTCCTGAAAAACTACAGACTAGTTAATCAGACTACTTGCAACAAAGGGTACAATGTGTAGCTATCACCACTTGGAATGTTGTTGACTGGTCCATTCTGTTCTTTGACAAATTATTGGCTATTTGATTTGTTGCAGTTTCGCTTTAGGATATATATGCTTTGATTTCGGTAAAGTCAAGTTTGCTTGTCCGTTATGGAAACCTAATGAGTTCCGGTTTTAATTAGTGCTACTGGATGAAATGGTATGGACTTCTGTTGGATAACAAACAGTTGTGTGGTTTGGAATGTTTTGCTGACTATGCTGTGCAGACTGTAAGCCCCTGTGTTCATGTGTGGTTGGTTACTACAGAACAATTGGTAGTGCTTCCAGGCTTGTGAGGAAATTAGGCCATTGTGCACATCTGTTGAGCTTCAACATTTCCTTTCACTTCACCCACAGGAGTCCACAAATTCAGTTAATCTTATTCGTTACATGGACCGAGGACTGACTGCTTGACCCTATGTTCTATAATCATGGATTCCTTGCAGTCACAGGAGAGGGTCAGGCCCAATGATCTTTGTTTTACTTTTATTGAACCTTTAGAACCTCGTGTACTGTTTTGTTGCCTTTGTTTCAGTGTTCCAGTCTACCTCACTTAAACTTGACTACAACCAGATGACATGTGGATGAAAAAGTGACCATCAGCCAACTGCTCTTTTGACTGTTTATTTCTCCCAACATCAGATAGAGTGATAGACAAATGATAACGGTGATGGTGAATGATGATGTAATTTTGATTGATTGCCAGATGACATATTGTTGATCTATATGCAGGGGACAGGTACCTGAAGCCATATATAATCCCAGTCCCTGAGGGTCACAATTGTTGCCCGTGCAAAAGATGATGAATGTCTAATTCTTGCCAGTGATGGCCTCTGGGATGTAATGTCAAACGAGGAGGTATGTGATGCTGCTCGCAAGCGCATACTGCTGTGGCACAAGAAGAATGCAGACGCCTCACCGTCAGCCCAAAGAAGCGGTGATTCGGCAGATGAAGCAGCTCAAGCAGCTGCCGAATATTTGTCGAAGCTGGCTCTCCAGAAGGGGAGCAAGGACAACATAACCGTCATTGTAGTTGACCTCAAGTCACATAGAAAGTTCAAGAGCAGAACATAGCCACGGATTCAGGGAGACTTGGACAATAACAATAGTTATTACTAGGACGCTAGAAAGGTGGAGAAAAGGCTCCTGTTTAGTCTGCTGCACATGTACATTGGTTAGCCCAACACTAGTCTTTTCCCACAACCATGTAGGCTGCCACGTTTGTTCAGGGTACAGAACTACAGATTCATACACAGATCTAATCTGGCTGGAGATTGGGCTGACGAGGTAAGGTGGTTGATTCTAGGGTTCAAATCTGAAATATAGCATACATATGTAGCATTGTTTCTGTTATTAACAGGTAAAGGTACAATAGAAACTGCTAGCACTATACTGCCTGTGCTACTTGTGCTTCGAGATATATTGATGTGTGGTAACAGATCAACAGTGCAAGAATACTCTACCGTAGTAGTTTCTGCAACAAATGGGATGTGCCTGTATCATATACGACATCGTCTGTAACAGGACTTCATTCTTGGCGACCGAGGTTATTAATTCGGTTGCCAACAGAATTATTGTTTTGCTGATGAGGATGACACCCCATTCTGTCATGATGATGCATCTTTATTCTGCCACTCAGCCATGCTGATAACTGGTGAACTTGACAGTCTGAGGAGCATGTTATGCAACTTTCGGAATCCAAGCTGCATCGACAGCAGCGTGTTAATGACCGACAACATCAGTGCAGTCTTTTCGATGTGCTTGGACTAGTGTTGTCCTGAAACTGATGACCGCCAAACTTTCGTAGGTTCAGTTGGTGAACGTGGATAAGGTGCAAACAATGTCTCCAGTCTGGGGTTACGATCATGTTTTCAACAAAAATGGAGTGTTAAGCCCTTTTTATTTCCTATACAAAACTAGAAAAAAAATCTTACGCAACGAACTACTCCTTGCCAAGTACGAGGTTAAGATATTCAGAGTGAAATCTTGAGCATTTTAATTAAAAAATGAAGAAGCCAGAAAAGACTACATTTTTATGGCTTCGACTTTTGGCCCTAAAACTGTTTCAGTTTTAACTTTTTTTTTCTTCAGTTTTAATGTGCTCGTTTGGTAGGATTTTTTTTATTAAGCCGGCAAAAAAGCCTTAACAAAAACTCTACCAGAAAGGACCATAATCGAGCAACTTTTGATCACATGATTGGTTGTGGGTTCGTCACTTCCACCCAAAAATCTAGTTAGCATGTTTTAGTTTTTCTATATAAAAAATAGGCAAATCTTCTGCTGGATTCTAAGCGGACCTCACCACTCTTTCTGGCTTCGGCTTTCCCTCACTGCAAGCACTATAGCAAATAGTTGTGATTCTCTATATTCACAAAATACACTAGAGAGATATATACCTCTGTGGGTTCGACCCAAATCTGCTGGACTCCAAACCAAACGGCAGGAAAAACGAGTCCAACCCACTCTAACCCTATGTTCAAACACACGATAGAGAAGTTGTCAGTACTAGCATACTACTACGGGTGGGTTTGGACGGTGCTGTGAGTGTGACATGCCACACCGGTGTCCATGCCCTAGCTGTGGCGAACGAAACATCAGCCAAACCTTCGCCACACTTTGCGTGGAACACACTTTGCTACGAAAAATGAACTAGGGGGTTGTGATAGTTGTGCGAGATGCCTAAGCTTCGTCAGAGGAAGTGGTGTGGTGAAATTAGAGCTAATTAGAGAGGGGTGTGCTTGTCTTGTGGGTACACAGTCTTGAATTATAGAGGATGCATATATAGTAAATTTTTAATTATAACCATTAGCTATTCGGTTGGTGGTTTTTGCTGCTGATAAGCAGGCTGACGGTGTTTTGTTGTGAGAGAAAATCATTGTGACGATTGCTTTTTATAATTTAGAGGAGGTGCATCTGCACCACCTAATTAATATGTAGCTTCATCCGTAGAGGAGCTGTGGCAAGGTACGGTGCAATGACATTACCAACGAAACACATCCTAATCAGAAGCTACCATGAGTCCTGCTGTTATAGAAAGTCTAAGTTACATTAGACTTTGAGTTATGTATCTTCTTCTTCTTCTTTATTTTTCTCGTCCCTTGAAAATACAAGGGTCCGTGAGGATGTAGCATTGTGTGGAGCTAACAAATCCACACGTTTCTATAAGCCGCTTGTAACTTGTCTTTTGATACACTTCCCATTAATACGTATTCTTATATATATCTCTATCGTGTTTGATTGCAGAAATTTAAACCAAAAAAAAAGAAACTTGAAATTTGCAAGTCCCAAATCCGTTTGGCAACCCAATTCCAGTTGCAATCGCATCGCATCATCACCCACGCAAACGCAAGTAGGGTTTTCCTTGCTTTCCTTTCTCTTGCACACCTCGCCCCCGCCGCGTCGATCTCCGTCCGTCCGCCCGCCCGCTCGCCGCATTCTCTCCCGCCCCCAACCCAAACCCTAGGGTCTCCGAGCTCGCCGCCGATGGGGCGCAAGAAGAACGTCGCCATCGACGACGACGAGTACTCCTTCCCGCAGGACGAAGCGGAAGACCCAACCCCGCCCGCGCCCGCCGCCGCCGACAAGGAGAAGCCCAAGAAGGGCGGCAAGAAGGGCAAGAAGGGGGGCAAGGGCGCCGCGCCCGACGACGACGACGACTACGAGCCCCCTCCGCCGCCGCCGCCCGCCGCCGGCGAGGACGACGACGACGAGCCCGTCAACCTCGTCTTCACCGGCAAGAAGAAGAAGAAGAAGGGCGCCGCCCCCGCCGCTTCCTTCAGCGCCTTCAGCGCCCTCGGCGAGGAGGACGAGGACCAGGATGAGGAGGACCCCGCCCCGGCTGCCGCGGCCGAGCCGGAGCCCAGCAACGATCCAGCCGAGGACGACGACGACATCGATTACGACTTCAGCAAGTCCAAGAAGAAGAAAAAGAAGAAGGACAAGGGGACTCGCTCGGTGCCTGCTAAAGACGAGGACGACGAGCCTACCCCGCCACCCCCACCTGTGGCTGAGGAGGATGAGGAGCCCTCCGTGACTGCCGCAGCAGCTGCAAAGAAGCAGCAGAAGAAGAAGAAAAAGAAGGGTACGTTTATGATGGATGGTGAGAACGTCGACGAGATCCTTGCCGGGATGGAGGAGGATCCTCAGCTCGCGGATGAGCCTGAGCCAGAGGAGGTGAAAGCTCAGGATTCTGTGGCTTCCCCTGATGCGGATGATGCCGCGGGAAAGAAATCAAAGAAGAAGAAAAAGAAGGGAGGGTTTACGATGGATGTGGATGGTGAGGACATCCACCAGATCCTTGCGGGGATAGAGGGCCGCCCGCCTCCTGCAGAGGAGCCTGAGCCCAAGGACACCAATGATGAGGGAACTGTGTCTGCTGCTGCCCCTGTGGATGATGCTGAAGGGAAGAAATCGAAGAAGAAAAAGAAGAAAAGCGGAAGGACAGCGAAGGAAGAAGAGGAGTTGGAGAAGGTTCTTGCTGAGCTTGATGGAGTCCCTCCTGCGGAGGAGGACAAGCCTGCGCAGGCACCGCAATCTGCTGCATTGGCCAAGGAGGACGTTGGAGCTGCAGAGGATGGTAATGCGGAGGACAAAGCTGAGGAAGGAGGAGAGGTGGAATCTGCTGCTGCCAAGAAGAAGAAGAAAAAGAAGGAAAAGGAGAAGGAGAAAAAAGCTGCAGCAAAGGGAGTGGAGGCTAAGAAGGAGGAGGAGAAGGAGAAAGAGGCACCTAAAGGGAAGGTTGACATGAAGAAGCTCCCTAAACATGTTCGTGAGATGCAGGAAGCACTTGCCAGGAGGAAGGAAGCTGAGGAGAGACAGAAGAGAGAGGAGGAAGAGAGATTGCGGAAGGAGGAGGAAGAGCGGCTGCGACGCGAGGAGGAGGAGAGGAAAGCAGAGGAAGCAAAGAGGAGGAAGAAGGAGAGGGAAAAGGAGAAGCTGCTCAAGAAGAAACAGGAGGGTAAGCTCTTGACTGGGAAGCAGAAGGAGGAAGCGAAGAGGTTAGAAGCCATGAGGAGACAGTTCCTTGAGCAGAGTGAACTCCAAAAGGCTGAGGGAGCTGCCCCTGAGACCAAGAAGAGGCCAATATACGATTCTAGGAAAAAGAAAGCTCAACCAAAGGCCACAGAGACTGCAAAGGTAGTTGAAGAACAACAGGAAGAACTCAACGAAGTTAACAATGATGAGGAAGAATATGTGCTCGTGGATCAGGAATCACAATCTCAGGTTGAGGAATCCGAGGAGAAAACTGAACCTGACCAGGAGACTGAAGAGCCAAAACCAGAAGAAGAAGAAGAGGAGGAGGAAGATGAGGATGAGTGGGATGCAAAGAGCTGGGATGATATTGATGTCAACTTGCCTGAGACAAGCGCTTTTGATGAGGAAGAGGCAAAGCCTGTTGTCAAGAAGACTGAGCCTGTCCAGAAGCAGGAAAATACTAAAGCTCAACCTGCGATGCCTGCTGTCAAAAAGCTTGCCCCTCCTGTTGCAGAGTCTAAAAAGAGTGAAACTGATGGTGGTGGTGCCAATAATGGAAATATTAAGAGGAACAAAAAGAAAGGACCTGTCAAAGAGGATAACTCTAAGAATGGTAGTGACCTCAGATCACCAATCTGCTGCATCCTTGGTCATGTCGATACTGGCAAAACAAAGCTGCTAGATTGTATTAGACGCACTAATGTGCAAGAAGGCGAAGCTGGTGGTATTACCCAACAGATTGGAGCGACATACTTCCCTACTGAAAACATTAGAGAGAGAACTAGGGAGTTGAAAGCTGATGCTACACTCAAGGTTCCAGGCCTGCTTGTTATTGATACCCCTGGGCACGAGTCCTTCAGTAATCTGCGTTCTAGAGGTTCAAGTTTGTGTGATATTGCCATTTTGGTTGTTGACATCATGCATGGGCTTGAACCTCAGACAATTGAATCCCTGAATCTTTTGAAGAGTCGAGATGCAGTGTTCATTGTTGCTTTGAATAAGGTATGTTTTCTAGAAGTTACCCTTTGACTTATGGCTTTGCTTACTATTTTTGTTACTTATTCATTACTTAATCTGTTTATTTTCACTCTATAAAGGTTGATCGTCTTTATGGTTGGAAGAAATGTCCAAATGCTCCTATTGTGAAGGCTTTAAAACAGCAAAATGAAGATGTTAAGAGGGAGTTCAATATGAGACTTACAGATGTGAGTGAGCATGACATTCTTTGTTTCCCTTTCTTTTTAGCAGAAAAACCATCATGCAGTGCGATGATTAAAACATGTGCTTGTGTTGCCCAACAGATTGTTACACAGTTCAAGATGCAAGGAGTGAATACTGCTTTGTACTACAAGAACAAGGAGATGGAAGATACTTTTAACATAGTACCTACCAGTGCTGTAAGGTTTGGTCATTAACTTACTGCTTCGTCTATTTTTATGCACCATATGTTACATCGCACCTCATATTATTGCCATCTTTACGTTGACATGTTATGCACTGCTCTTACCAGTGGTGAAGGCATTCCTGATTTGCTTCTATTGTTGGTTCAATGGGCACAGAAGACTATGGAAGAAAAACTTACTTTTGTTGATGAAGTCCAGGTAACGTACTTTGATCTTTATTGTGCCATTACAGAAAAATGCATTCTTATTAATTATATCTTCTTTTTGCTTCAGTGTACTGTACTGGAAGTCAAGGTCGTTGAAGGTCATGGTACTACAATTGATGTTGTTTTGGTCAATGGTATACTGCATGAAGGAGATCAAATAGTTGTTTGTGGCATGCAGGTAGAAGGTGTTTTAATTTATATTTAAGTGCTAAAATTGTAGCAGAACTTTAAGATGCCTAATGTTCTTGTATTTTTATATAGGGACCCATTGTGACAACTGTCAGGGCTTTGTTAACACCACACCCAATGAGAGAGCTTCGAGTTAAGGTGAGTATCTGATAATGTTGCAGCTTTGATTATTTGGATATCTATTCACACCCAGCAAGATACTCTTGGATGGTCGGGTGAAAATCATTTTATTCTGGGAGGATTACTATTGGTTACACCTCGGTTGGTAGATGTAGGTTCTGCCACACAGATGTTACTGCTCTTATCTTTGGTAAACAACCATTGTGCGGTTATGTATGGTTTTGCTGGTATTGGACCCAATGAAAAAAATGTGGGTGCAGCTAATACTTGAACAGCCAACCATCATTACATAAAAATAGGATAGGTTTGATTTATGTTCTTTGTGGAGTTCTGAATAATCAAAACAGTTGGTGTAAGTGTAGTTCCTCTACCAAGAGAATTAAAGACTACATTCTTGAGCAGTGGATGTTGTAAAAGATTGTACTGGTGTCACTGGCCTTGCCATTCCTGTATTTCATCAGTTACCCCAATTCATTTAAGAATACCTACTTTCACATTACCATGCGTACCTATGATGCATAGACAATTTCCAACTGCCATTTGATTTGTTGACAACTTTTAGGTGGTTATATGGTTTGACCATTCAAGTTTACGTCACTTGAATGCCATTCATTTTTTATTTGACCAGTGTTAAATTGTTCTTAGTTTAATGCTTCAAATTGAAGTAATACACCTAAAAATTCGTACTTTCAGGGCACCTACCTACATCATAAGGAGATCAGAGCTGCACAAGGAGTCAAAATATCTGCTCAGGTGGATACAGTTTTTCAGTTTGGCATTTCTAAGTTTTATGGCAGTGTATTAACGATTGCTTTCTTCAGGGTCTCGAACATGCAATTGCAGGGACAGCTCTTTACGTGTTAGGACCTGATGATGATTTAGACAAACTGAAGGAAGCTGTTATGGAAGAGATGACACGTGTTAGGAGCCGGATTGATAGGAGTGGTGAGGGTGTCTATGTACAGGCATCTACCCTTGGATCTTTGGAAGCTCTCACTGAGTTCTTGAAGAGCCCTGCTGTGAATATTCCCTTCTGTGATTTCAGTATAGGGCCAGTGCACAAGAAGGATGTTATGAAGGCTAGTGTTATGCTTGAGAGAAAGAAAGAATATGCAACTATCTTGGCCTTTGATGTCAAAGTGATGCCTGATGCCCGCGAGCTTGCAGAAGAGTCCGGTGTGAGGATCTTTGTGGCTGATATAATATACCACCTGTTTGACCAATTTACAGCATACATTAAGAACCTCAAGGAAGAGAAGAAGAAGGAAAGTGCTGAAGAAGCTGTGTTCCCTTGTGTTCTTAAGATTATGCCAAACTGTGTCTTCAACAAGAAGGATCCAATCGTTTTGGGTGTCGATGTCCTTGAAGGAATAGCTAAGGTATTTTGTTATCATCAGTATTCTACTCTTACTCTGTTTTTCCATGTTGCTTTATTAATTAGTTGACCTAATAAATAGTAAGGCGCGAATGAATCCAATATACTCTAATCTAGGAACTAAAGTTTTGTATAAAGATTCAGAGGCTTTAGTGGGGCCACCAAGTACTAATCACAGCTTATGACTACGTTTTGGCTTTCCGATACCAAGTTATGACTACTGACCGGATTTTCAGATATGTATGTTGCCCTGATATCTTGTTTTTCCCTGTCATTTAGGTGGGAACTCCTCTCTGCATACCCACTAAAGAATATATTGATATTGGGAAGATTGCCTCAATTGAAATCAATCACAAGCAAGTTGATATGGCGACAAAAGGACAAAAGGTCGCTATTAAGGTTGGTGCCATCATCTGCATCACTATTCCAAGATGTTGTTCTGGATTCTGTATTTATTATTATATAATCGTTTGCTGGGTTTGTGAACAGATTATCGCAAACAATTCTGACGAGCAGCAGAGGAGCTTCGGCAGACACTTTGATATGGAAGATGAGCTTGTCAGCCGGATATCAAGACGATCTATTGATATTTTGAAACAAAACTACAGGGCAAGTCCAATTCTTCTCCCTTGTTTTTTCATGCGTGCCACGTAAATCAGTACCGGTTTCTGATTTTCCTCTTTTAATTATTATTAAAATACAGGAGGATTTGTCTATTGAAGACTGGAAACTTGTTGTAAAGTTGAAAGCAATATTGAAGATACAATGAGAAGGCCCCCCACCCCACCCCACCCCCCTGACCATGAATCGGCAACCGCGTGGAAACAAGACTGCTGATAATTTGGGAAGGCTGACTGTCTTAATATCAGCAGTAAAATTTGGGAGTTGCGAGGCTGAGGTTCTGTGGCGCCACATCCATCTTTACACTGGAGTTCCCCAGGGAGGGTTACCAATTTTGATACGGTTTGGTTTTTGTAATTTGCTCGGAAGGCGCATCATTTTACAACCACATTCTGTAATAACATGAAAAATGAGTTTGTGCTGTCCCTTAACGTTTGCTTTTCATGGCTTCAACTGTGCTTTTCATGAACTCTCAAGCCTCGCAGCAACGAATTGTGTAATATACTACATCTATGGAAAGTCTGTTCTTTTGTTTACGAGTTGGAGAGGCCTTGCTTTACTCGTTTATTATTTTAGCGTTTCTGTTTGCCTTTCCATCACGAACAAAACCTAAATGGGTACTTAACTAAACGGGCCTTTCTGCGACGGTTTGTTTGCGCCGCCGACATTATTTGGCCCGCTGTTGTGATTTACATGACAAATTATGGGCCGCCAGGGGTCACGTGCGAACTATTTTCTTAGGATAGGAAAGGACCTCTGAACTATCGCTGCTGCCTCAAACTTACAAAAAAGTTTCTATTACCTCTTGAAATTACCACTAGTTTAATTTCTTCCTCAAATCCTATTAAGGGCTTGTTTGGATACCCATATATTCAATATATTCACCCCAAAACACACATAGATTAAGGTGAGGTGAATATATGGGCATCCAAACAAGGCTTAACGTGATTCTAAAAAAAAAGGCTTAACGTAGTTTACTTTTCCTTTTAAATTTAGAAAAAGAAAAGGTTCCTTGAACTCACACTGTGGTATAATTTTCCACTTCAAATTCTATCATTGTGGTTTAATTTCCCCCCTCAAACTTAGAAATGTATTCCTTTACTCATCTATCCATATTCCATCCTACGTGCTTTAATAGCCTTTTACATTCCACGGGTCGTTGATGCGTGTACCTCTGATATTTTGGCTGTTTGGAAGTAGCCTGCTACTCATGCGAGAAGCCGTAGAAAATCCGATCTTTCACTGACACACCATGGCTACAAAGCTGGCCTCAGCCTTAAGCAGGTCGTCCAGAATCATTTGTACCTTTTTTTTTATGGAACTACATGTTTTAAAGAAACAAAGAGTGGCAGATTTTGCACTTGAACAAATAACAATTACAGTGGCAGCTAATCAGAAAGGAACGATAATATAAGAATTGAGGGAAAAACTCACTGCAGATATTACAGTTCGAGCACCCTAGCAAAAGAATATAAACCCCCCTGAGCCAAAATCAGGAACCACAAAATGAATTAAACGCCCCGTGCATCAACCACCAGCTAATACGGCATAATAAGTTCATGTGGGATGGTGATGAGCTGAGACCAGAACAGAGCGTGCCCAGCTGCACGAGTACGCTCATCCAAGCAGTAACAATCGACTGCTCATAGCAAAGCAGCACCGTTAAAATTGTAGGGCACCCCTGCTTCCGAATGGTAGTACGTGGTTCCAGAGCTCGCAATGCAAAACAAAGTGGCATTGCTCACCAGCAAAAGAATCAGGTCGGCGATCCTGCCTTTGGTTTGTGGTACCATTCCAACCCATACGCTTCATTCATTTGTTGTGGCAATCTCAGATTTCTTTTCATCATCAACATCCGCAGGTGATCCTGATTCATGGGCAATCTCATTAGGCTCAGATGAGTTGGCAGTGCGACAATCAGTGTCACCAGATTCAGACAAGGCATTGCCAGGCTCAGAAGAGCTGCAAGGTTCATTCGCTGCTCCCTCTGTGCTTGATGCTTCAACCGCACCTGCAGTCTGGCCCTCTTGAGCATCCACAGGCCGCTCAGAGGTTTCAGGCTCATGGGATGCACTATCCTCTTCTGTACACAAAATTTTCTCACTGACTGTGGTAGCATCACTGTCGTTAGCAACTTCTGCTAGTTCCTTGGCCTCCTCAACAGGACCATTTTCAAGGGATCCACTTTCCAGCAGTGACTCGGTGCCAGTGGTTTCACCAGTTAGCACTTCATCAGTTTCCTCCGTGTTCAAGGAAATCTCTTCAGAATTGGGGGATGATGAAGGAACAGAGGCAGCTAGGCGATCATTGACTCCTCTATCACCATCAAACGTAAACCAGTTTGAATTCGTGAAGAGGGAACTGCTGCAGAATGCGCACACTATAAGCCATCTTACTTGTAGTAAGGATAGTTTAGGTCACTGAAAAATATTAATTACCTGTCCTGATCATCCCCCAAACGCAATGAAGATATTACTACTTCAGCTGACTCGTCATCAAAGTAGACATCCTGAAATACATGCACAGGAATAAGCTCATAGATAATACATGTATGTTATAGCATGATACAATATGTTTTTAATTATCAAATCAAAAGTATTGACCATGTAACAATCTTACATTGACTGTATTGAAGTAAAACAATAGAAATATTTACATAAATAGTACTGTAAGCATACCTCATCATCTCGTTCGTGGGATCCTTGTGCCTGCAATAATCAAACATGAAATATGTTATACATAGATAGCAGCATAATGTTAGCAATGAAGGTAATATTAGTATATTACAGTTATCTGGGGCAATCCCAAGGTTTTATTTTTACATGGTTGAAATGTTTAGCTGTAAAACAGCACCAGTGAAGATATTATAACAGTTTCAGGAATTCAACACACTTTTTTTTCTTCTAAATGCCACTCTACAAAATTATAGCATGCTACCAAAGAACATGATGTTCAAACTCAAGAAAATATTGCTAAAAAAACTGACGAAAATCACCTCTTCAATGTCATCATTGCTGTATATCCCATATCGAAATGCCTGGCTCAAATTATTAGCAAGTGCTGCCACATCATAGTCTCTGTCTCGGAAGTCATCATCATCGCTATCCCTCCCACGATCATGTAGAGAAGTTGGACGGCTGCAGCATAAAACATTAGCCAACGGTCAAGAAGAAATATAGAAGTTACCACAGATAAATCACAAGTGTTTCAGCAGTGTACACAATAATCAGAAAGCCCAGGATGGGAAAAGAACATACCCACATGCCCAATGGTAAACGTTCTCCACCTCATTGCGTTTGACCAGGACATCTGTTTGCCATACAGCCCACTCGCTGTTCTCCTATAAACACAAGTTTATAAATGTAAATGAGTACATGACACAACAGATCCAAATTGTTGGCCAAAGATGAAACAGAAATTGGAAATACCTGCAAGTGACTCTGGATCATGCTGTTACTATTTCCCAATTGAATGAGCTTATTCGCTATTCGAGTTATGTGTCCAATATTCCCAATTCTTGGAGGTTCTTTCCCTTCTGACGGTAACGTTGGCTACAAACACAAGGCATAATCAAAATACTGACGACATAGCCCATCAAAGAAAAAAAAAACAAGATGACAAGTATCCAGAAATAGATTTACCCCATTAGACTCCACTGGCAGAGATGGACCTTTTTCAGCGGCAAGGACTTTACCGATAAGGCCGCAGTCATTAAGGATATGGTCAGTCAATTGATTTCTTTTAACCTCAAGGCAAGAAACAATAATGTTCTCAACATGATGATGCAAAAAGTTATTATAAGGGTACCTGCAGCACCAGGCAATGTATGAGGATTTTCCATTAACAGTGACTGTTAAGGAATAAAATACACAGTAGCCCACTTACAGAAAAAATAAATCAATGCAATGCTTTATTACTGATTGGCTTATTAGCTCCTTCTCAGCAATTTCGCTACCAATTGTTAGCAAAACAGAGATGAACTCTACAATCTGAAAGAAACAGAATTATAATTTATTAAAACAAAAATAAACAGGAAAGGGCTCTGAAGAGACACGTTGAATGAAGGAAACGATTAATTGGACCTTCTGAGCCTGGCCTAACTGCAGAGTTACGCAAGGTGGACAGCAGTTGAGGCCATCAAACTCAGATTGAAAGCATCTCTCTCTCAGAAATTACCCCATCAATATCCTCATGCATGGTATTAAATAACAGTAAAGTCTAAAAATCCCTAGGCAGCATTAATGCTTCCATCAAATAACTAAGGTTAAGAATAATTTATTCAGGAGGAAAAAATGACTTAAGCAAAAGAAAACTAATCATATATGCTCAAACTAAAAACAAGAGATCCACAGCATCTGAGCGTACCTTCAAACGGTGTTTTCCAAGAGGCGGACGCAAACATCCATAAGTTGTAGGCAAAACATTCTCAGAAGTAATGTCCAGTAACTTCAGCAAGTCACCTAAGATGTGATTACAGGTATACTGGTAAGTCCTCGGAAAGGCAATCAAGCATTTCATATTTTCATTAAACATGCCAGGTGTGCACATGACAAGGGGAATGCGTGTGACAGAAAGCAAGGGTGTAACAAGTGAAAAGCATATAAACAATACAAGTAGCATTAAGTAGAAAGAATCAAGCACAGAGCACTCACCTAAACTCTCCAGCATACCATCAACTGTTTCTGGACTGGCTGTGACCAGCGTCCCGTGAGTTAAGTTGCTTCTAAATGCTTGGTATGAGGCTGATGCTAGTCTTTTGGGGTCCAACAAAGATATACACACTGACAATGAATGAACCAGAACAGATTTTGGTCTTGACTCTTCAAGAGCGTGACGAAACAACCTACCAACAAAACTGATACAAGGAACAAGTAAAGAAAAATGAACATAATAATAGCTGACAAAGGAAGCAATATGATGCACAAAAGTTGCATTTTCTGATTGCACAAAAATTAAATGAAAAGGACAAACCTTGGGCTGCAGATTTTCGCTGCAAGACCAGGAGGGGCGCATCGAGTTACAGCAGAAAGGATTTCAGCGGCATTTGCATGCACTTCAGGAGAGTCCTGTTTGGTCAAGGCAACATAGATATATGAGCCCTTTACTAGCAATATACCCAAAAAAAACATGAATTCTACTGAGACAACAAACCAACCTCCATAATCACTGCAAGTACAGCTTAATAATGACATGGTTTAGTGCCCAACAAATGTCGTATAGCACTATGTTACTTAGTGATCAAGTGTACTTACTGATGAGCTAAATTTATCCACAATCATTTCCAGTACATCTGTATTCTCTAACCAATGCAATGTATCCGCGAAATTCGAGTATATGGTTTCATCAGCACCAATCAATCTCATCAACACCTGTTTTACAATCAAATTGATGAACAACACCAACCAGGCACTCACCAAACTAGATGGGGAATGAGTTCAATAACTACTTACCTCCATTATTGATGTGATACCAATGAGATCGACAAGCTGGACAACAATATTTGGATGCTCCTACAAAAAAGTAAAAGAAAAAAGACAAGTAAACATAAATTGGAATGTACACAAATGACACCATCTTTCCAGCATGTATAGCATCCAAAGACAGAGTGGGCAATGAGCAGAACTGAGATATCACAATTGCAAAGAAAATAAAGGATTCCAATATCAATAGACCATAAATCATATTCTATGCACCCATACAAAGTCAACAACATAATATATCATGGATTCCAGTCAGTCTACAAGAGCAAGGCAACAACATACACAACAAAGGAGAAGCAGGTAAGCACAACAAGACTTACACGAATAAGTTCACTGGCATGGGCAAACAATCAATCAGCAATCTTTGGTTGGTAAAACAGAATACGAATGTGCATTCAAAGCAGGCAGAACAGGTCAAACTCGAGGTTACTTAGCAACAGATTGAAAAAAGGCACAGTAGCAACAATCTACGTTTTACAGAACAGATCAGCAATACCTGAACATAATTCATAAGAGGAGCAGTCTTCCGTAGCATCAAACATATAACCACCTAAAATGATTAATAACCTGGTTGAGCTCCATAATTCGTCATAATGCAACAAGAGAAGGGAATCGTGAAGCCCCATGTGACAGTTAGAAGTAAAAGTACATTGCAGAGTTTATCCATGATTAAGAGGTCAGGAATAAGAGGAGACGAGGTGGGGGGTACCTTACTGAAGTAACCAGCTAACAAGGTGCTATGCGGACGGTCAGGTTTTACAAATGAGAATAGTAAATCCATTAACTGTAACAGAAGGAAGGAGATTGTTAGACAGAACGAAGTTCATAAACTTGTGGGGTAAAATGTTCCAAAGAATGTGCTAACAAGTGAGTATATTTACCTCAACATCCTCTACCAAGGTTCTCAAAATAATGTCAATTTCACAAGTAAAAATCTCACAAGCGATAAATGGAAACCTGCAAGAGGCAGACAAGTGAAGTTTGACAAGGCCAATCAGCAAACTAGTTTAACATATGGCATGGCAATGAACAACAAATATCCATAGCATACTTGAAAGATTGTTTCTTCTCTGAATCCTCTGGAACTTCTTCCACAATGTAACGAAGTAACTGCTCCACTTGGGCCTTATCTCGCAAGCTAGATACAAAATTCAAACATTTTAGGCAGGGAAACAAACCTACAATAAGGTGGAGCGCAGTTGAAAGCTACGCTGTATGTTCACACTAATCGCTATATATACTATAACATATAAGACTACTACCTCCGTTCAAAATTATAAGATGTTTTGACTTTTCTAGATTCATAGCTTGTACTAAATTTTGCACCTAGATATATGTTATGTCTAGATACATAATAAAAGCTATGAATCTAGAAATGTCAAAATGTCTTATAATTTGGGACAGAGGAAGTAATACATTTTTCAAGACTGAACACTTATATAACTAAAAAAGGCAGACTTCAACATAAATAAACACTTTGTTTCACCACAAAGAAAAAAAAATGCTCAGTTGACAGCAGTTATAAAACAACTGAAATAGATGAGAAAATGAAGCAAATTTAATAATGATCATTAAGCTGAATCTACTACACAAAAGCTTAGGAAATTGGGAAAAGGAGAATGTGCTTAGCTGTTCTCCTAGAAACTAAAGGAACTAATTCAGCATGCAATGCAGCTAGGCTAATTACATACCGTATGATAGAAGCAAAATGCAAAGCAATCTTGAATGAAATGAAAAGGTTGTATGTGCAGATGAATTGCAATTACAGCTGTTTCTCGGCTTTGCATGATAGAACCCCATAGGCAGTTCTGATGCATATAACTATGGCTGAAAAGGATGGATGCGTATGGTAAGTACGGCTTTTTATATCTTATTCATTCATAAATCATAAATGTATTCCTTTGCCTGTAAACCAGGAATACATGCAAGACCCATATATAGAGTGATAAAATAGCTTAGACATGCTGAAAACTGTAGTAGCTTGAAAACAGGTAATGGTCTTACAAATTTATGAGTCGAGTATTCAGCGCTTTGCACTCTTGAATGATTTCATCCTCGTCAAGAAGCTCTTCCAACGTAAAGTTCTCCTTGTCCAGAATTGTATCCACCTGACCAACAGAAAAGGAATGTTACGCATGTGGGATGGGGATGCCCCAGTGTATGCTAGTAAATTTTCACAACAGCCCTGCGATGGTAAAAAAAGCATACCAAGTAAATAAGACACACCAATAAACATGCTCAATCCACTAGACAGTTAGTTACTATAAAATGAGTAACCAAAAGAACATATCCAGTGATAACCTGATGAACAAACTACCATAGGGGCCACTAGTACGCCCCAGCAGAATGGAAGAGCGAGCACAAGAGGCAAGAGAGGAGTGCACTCACGGGCGAGGCCGCGGAGAGGCCGGTCATGCGCCAGAACATGGCGGCGGATCCCGCACCAGATCTAGGGTTTGGGCGGCTGGGGCGGGACAGGGCGAAGCGGCGGCGAGTCGAGCCACCCGCGATCGGCGCGGTGGGGCGCGCGCGGGGTGGCAGAGGTTGCGGCGGTGGACCGGACAGGACAGCGGGATGGCGAGGCGTGGGTGCCCGTGCGCCCGTGCGGGAGGGAGAGAAGGAGAGACAGACAGACGGGGGAGGGAAGGAGGAAGAGCACGCGCAGCACACCGCACCGCACAGCGCTGTGGTGTGGTTTTGGTGGGTCGGCGGCGGCTTGCTCGCTCGATCTGGCTCTGGCTGTGGCTGCCCCCCAAACGGCAGGTTCAAATCAAAGGGCTTGGGCTAGATGGACCAGGCTGGCCCTGACTGACTGGATTGGGCCTGGACTGGACCACCACCACTATCTTACTCTTTCTTACCAGAAACAAGACAAGACTAGGACCATCACACCACTAATCTTTCCATTCATTCATCATAAATAAACAAAAACAATCTCAACAAACTGGCAGCTCAAAAAAGTATTCGGGTCAACCAACAAAGCAGGACAGGACAGGTACCGGCCAACACTTTGCTGCAACTGTGGAGGCAGCTCAGGGAACTGCTACATGCGACTACAACACTGCTACACCACAAAAACATATGTCAAAGATAGCATCTACATGCAACAAGTTACAGGCTTACAAGCAAAGCATCTACATATCCCCATCTACTAGTGAAGCCTCGTCAGCTCTTCCACCCTCTTGGACAGCTCCTCCACGGGGACGCCCATCGCCTTGGACACCTCCTCCATCTTGCTCCGGCTAAGGTCAAGGAACGACTCGATCAGGTCACCGTCAAGGAAGTTCCGAGCCTCCGCTGTCTTCTTGTCGTTATGGAACGACCGCCATTGCTCATGGCTCAGGTTTCCCACGCCCTTTATGTACTTCACAAGAGTCGACTGGAGCTTCTCCAGGAACACGTATTGGTCATGCGGGAGGGAGGCAATAATGCCAATTACCCCGTTTATTGTGCCAAAGATGACCGTAGGAATCTGCCCTATCTCTGAGTCTGGAAGACGCATCACGAGTGAACCATGCCGGAATCTGTTCACAAACTCCCCAAGATGGTACTCCCCGACAACCTCAAGCCTGGCCCTTTCATCATCTGTGGCTGCATCGCTGTTCTTGCGCACGGTGAATAGGTTATAGCCATTCTCCGCCCCAACATAGACTTCATCATCAAGCATCTCAACTGCAGTCATCCAGTTTGCATTGTAATCCCTAGCACGCTCTTCAATCGCGCTTTCCTCATGCTGCCCAAAAGTAAAAACATTAGCAATCAGCCCAACAAAAAAAAACCTGACACACAAAAAAAATACAGATAATGCAATGTGAGTCCAGCAAACAGTTAAAAGACCCACCTTATACACCAGCAAGGATATTGATTTCATCAGATCGCCAACCACAATGAAGTCACCACGTGTTTGAGTATACAAGGCAAGTATGTGCCCATGGTGGCCACACTCAGATTGCAGCTCATGTGAACCATCCTCGCGTGACATCCACTTATATAATTGAATCTTCTGGTTGATAGCAGCTAATAATTTCCCATTAAATGCATTCAGCGAATAAACTGCTCCTTTGGTTTCTTTCTCCACAATTAATTGCAAGCTTCCATCTTCAACTGCAAATACAAGGATCCGCCCCTACAAGATGCGCCGATTCATAAGCATTTTGTGCACGAGAAATAGACAAGGTTCACAGAGAAATAAACTACAAGCAGCATTAGATTGAACAAGTATTAAAAGGGAGTTAACTAGTATTAGTAGAACATAATGCTTTCAGATATATTACCTTTGTTGGCTCATTTTCTTCAGGTATAACATATGCAGTTCCCACACAGTAATAAACATTATTATCATCTGCAAACGAACAGCTAATGATGGAGCAGCCATATTCATATTGATCTAGAGGATATACACACAGGGACTCAAAAGTCTGATGATCTATCAGACGTATTAAATGAGTCTCACTTTCCTCCACACTCTGGTTGCACTTGAAACTGCAAAATGCTAGTGTCCTTGATTGCTCCTGGTGGCAAATGCGACGTGCTTGTTCATTAAGGGGGATTGTGCGGATATGAAGCTTCTGGATATCATCAATAGTTCCAATTGAAAGCTCACCCTCTTTAGCAATTGCAAGACTGTGACATTGGAAAAACAAGGGGTGAACTAGAGCAAACTTAAGACAGTGGTACCATTTTCAAACCATAACTCCACAAAGACTGGACCAGTGACACAAATGAAGTACAAGCTCAGAGCATAGTACAAGCTCAGAGCATCTAGTAGAATGCAAGTAGCAACAATCAAAAAAATCAAACAATTAAATCAAAAGACATAAACAGCAGGCTATAAAACATTTCCTTTCCCTAATTTGACTGTTAATGATAAGATTTATAAGTACATAAGAATTAAAAGGAGGCTGCTTCACAGAGTCAAGAAATTAAGGTCTACCAACACAATACATGCACTGCACAAAGATAAGATGGTTACGCAAAATGGCTTGTGAAAACATTTCGGCCAAATTGATAGACGATCCCAATTCCCAAGTACATACAGGAGGTACTTGACTCAAAGATTAAGTAATTCCATTGCACAAAATCTAGAGAGGGAACAAACCTGTCTGGAAAAGCGGCTGTATTGAAAGGGCACATATGATTAACCTCTTTCAAATTGACATTGCTATAGAGAAGCTTCTTATTGCTGCTATAGATGACAGTTGGCCTATCTGACGAAGCAAACACGTGGGTGGTACCCTTTGATGAGAAGGTACGAAGGCTGATGGGTTGGGTCCCGAGGGTAACCTTCTTTCTATCAGTCAGTTCACCTGTACTTGCATTCAGCAGAAAACTGAACAGGTTACCATCCCCAAGAGCACAAAGCAAATACGAAACCTGAAAAAGAAAAAAAAGAACATGTATATGTTACTTGAAGTAGCCATTCTTGTTTTTGATGAGCTTAGAAAAGCTTTTTCAAGAGCATACCCCCTCCAAGGTGCACAGCAGAACAGACCGAGGAACAATTTCTCCACCCAAATTTTCCTTCCTTATTAATTCAAGATCTGGAAGTGAAAATATTCTAACACTTATATCTGTCCACATCCCAACAGCAGCTAGGGAACTATACTGTGGATTCTCCCCAATTGGGTTCAAATCAAGACAAGAAATCTCATGTTCTAGCTGCGCATGCTTCACTTCAACAAGTTTAGCATCCCTAATTTCCAGGTAAACAAGATGGCCACCACCAGTTGCCAACAGAACCTGCAACACATGTGAAATTAAAAAATAGTATGAGAAAATAAATAGCATTGGCATCCAATCATTCAAATCCATTTGTACTTAGAACATTCAAGAAAAATATGTCTGGACTAATGGTTGCTCATGATAAAAAAAAAGTCTGCACAAAATCACAGCAATAGGTAAAGGTGACACTGTAATTCTGGATTATAATAACTACACAAAGTCACAATGCTCCATTTGGCTGCCAGCCTACTCAAAATGCACAGGTACCTTTAGATTATGATTGCATGTACAAAAAAAAGTCTTTTGATAACCTCGCTATGTTTCTTGTTTATGACACCCGCCCCTTAACTCCTCTCCTGGGTTTATGTTGGATAAAAGAAGACCTGGATGCACGTCAACATGTGCATCGACAACAAGGCAAAAGGGTACTACATCCCCCAAAGTTTGTATTACTACACATCTAATGATCAGATCATATTTGGTAATTACCTACTAGGGAAATATAACAGGGGAATATTACTAAAATGACAGGAAAGTTTTAGGTTTCAAAAAAGGAGTAATTGGTTGTCTCATTGAAACGTGGGATGCCCCCAACCAAAATTTCTAAAGAAAGACAGGAGGCAGTCCAAAAGGAAAAGCACCTGACTGGCATTAGCTGAAGCAACATTGACTGAGAATCCTGCTGGTGCATTCCATTGATCCACTAGCTCCCGGGAGGTACAACTGACTAACCGAACAGAATTAGCAGTAACCTGTCATTCAAAACAACAGGTAAAACATTGATATAGTTTATTAAAATGACTCATCACATAACTGCTAAAATGATGAAAAATGAACTGAAAGGAAACTAATCTATCAAACATACACAAAAAAGGAGCTTTCTTCAAATACCCACTAATTTTTTATATCCACTAACACAGAGCATTTTGAATTGAAAGGCAGACATCAAAATGTACAAAAAGGGGAAACAACTAGTCAAATTAAATGCGTGTTTAGCGTACAAAAGCTGCATCAGTACATCTTTATTCAAATTACTTATAGGATGGTGTTGATTTTGTAGCAACTGATAATATATTGTAAGAGAAATGGCTAAAATCTACTTTCTAAAACTTTTCCCTTACTACATTAGTGGACAGAGGTAATAATAGTTTGCTAGCCGCTAGTGTGCTAAATGCAAGAAAGGGTATTGACGGAATGGTCATTAGAACAGGCACCTGTATAAGAAGATCATTGATCGCATTCTGACAAAACAGGGTTTGAGTTTGTGCATCAAACCCCTCTATCTCAGTCTCTTCTAGTTCATCTTCCATGTTCATCGCCAAGAATCGTGTCTCACTTATAAAGCTCACGACAAGGTACATGTCATATGGATCATTGAACGAAGATTTCAATGACCATAATCCCTTTATGCCTTGGAGTTCTACTGAAGCCTAATCAAGCAGGAGAGGGGGAAATAACAACTCAAAACTTCTCCACATTAAGAAGTTGGCAATAATAAACTGCCATAAAAATACCTGCTCATTAATCCCTATACCATTCCGAACCACCCGAAGGGAACCATCTTTAAATGCCCCAGAACAAGTGACCACCTGACCTTGACCCTGCCTATCAAGGTCAACCACGCAAAAGTCCACAATCGGTCCAAGATTAACATACCGTTCAAGAATTTCAACAAATGAACCGCTTGCATCAGCTTGGAGGTTCAGCTTCACCAGCTGTTAGAAAAATAGAATGTTTATGAGACATGTTCCAAAGAACAATATAAAGGAGGGCATGGATTTTTCTTTTTACATCTAACATGGAGAAACGGGAGGGCAAAAAAGCATTTGACCTACCTGTGAATCGCCAAACCGTGAACCAACATAAACAACGCCATTATCGAGATATGAAATCGATGATGCAATCGAAGTCTCTCCAAGGTATTCAATTTTCAAACCAGTAACCCTAAAATGACAAAAGGTGAAACAGAAAAATCGTTAGCAAGAGCTTTTCTGTTTGAAAATAATGCACAAGCTGTTACCTTTCTCGTTCATGGGTAAGGACAAGTAAATGCAGAATTCCAGTATTATCACCAAGTAAATATCGAGAACCATCTGGGTCAACCCGTCCATAAGCTCTAATGATGGACTGCCAAGAAATCAGAAATCAAGGAGAAAAGAATTAGAGTGTAGACATGATACCTACCAACATGAAGTTGGCACCACAAAGAAAATTAAAGAGATTTAGGCAAGAGATTACTTGTTTTATTGGTATCGCTTTAAATGTAGAATTGGCATTGCAGTAAACTATTTGCTCCTCGCCAATTATTATCACACCACCAAGTGGAGCTGGTACTGGTATTAACAAACCAGCACCATTGTCTACATTATTCTGGGACCAAGGACCCTCAACAAAATCTTTGTCCTTCAGTGCAACTTCATAAGTCTTAACATGCCTCACGTCTTTATTATCCTGAAGTGTAAAACAGAAGATGCAAATCACATAAACAAAAGCAACTATCACAAATCATAACAAAATGCAGTTCAATCGTTCAAAACTCTTCTAGCAAAGGAGAGGTCATAAAGAAGTTTAAACAAACCTGGTAGAGGACAACAATAGTAGGTTTAACACAACCATGCAGAAATTTGATGTCCAGTACTTGAAGTTCTTCCAGTCTAACAGAAGAAAATACAAACTTTAAGATAGTCTGAATAACACAACATTAACTATTAGACAATATACTCAAAATATCAAAGTTCATCATTTCGATAAAGTTAATCACCATTAGTGAAAAATCAAGATTTGTGAAGAACTTTCCAAATGAGTAAATGTAGCTAACATATCTATTTGTAGATGGCATGAGATAATGCTAGAACATCAGTATGCTCGCGTGATGCAATGAGAAGCTACTGGCTTCTTGATAGAGAATCAAGCGAAAAGACAGTAATAAAGTGTTATCAAGTCGTCCGATTAATCATGATTAGTCGTCCTAGTCGGTATCCTGGACTCAACTAGGGGCTACGACTCAATTAGGCCGATTAGTTTTCGGTCGTCCGATTAGTCGTCAACTAATCACAATTAGTCGGACGACCAAAAATAGAATGGAATTGTTGGGCAGCTTAAGACATGGGCTGCATCTGGGATGGCTTAGGTCACTTGGGCTCATGTTTTTCAGCCCAATTGGCAAACCTACATGCAGCCACCACCCTAGAGTTATCTTCATGCTCGATTTGTACTCTAGAACATATATAGTATATTAGTATATATTTGGTATATTAGTCCTAATTTATATTGGACTAGGACCAATCAGGGCCGATTAGTCACCCTGGTCGACGACTAATCGCGACTAGTCGCCTGGTCAGTCCCATGGCAACTAGGATCGACTAGACAACTTGATAACATTGATAACCACATGAATTCTATGATAATGATAAATGGATAATAAATAGAAGAACTGAGAAATCTAAGCGATGTGCACATTAAGGTTATCTCTAACTAAACTGTAAAGAGTGCCAAAAAAATATCCGCCAATTGACAGAAATATGAGTGTGCACACATGCTCCGATATTTATTGTTACTACCACATACATTTCCAGATCACATGAATATTTTTCAGCAAATAAATAACAGTTAGAAATTTCAACACTCATACCTGATATTGAAAGCTTCCTTCAGCTGCCCTTTGTTGTCAAATGGTATAACCTGCCAAGCAAGGATAGCAAAGGAAATAAGAGGTGTGTATTGGGTATGTAGAGTGCATCTTTATAATAAGAACAAGTCTGAATTCATAAACTTAATGAAGCAGACAATATGTTTACCTTAAATAAGCCATCATAGAGATGAAGGCCAATGAGTCTGCAGTCAGGATCGATGATTCCAATCTACACAATAAATAAAAGGCCACCCATTAGTATTACTGTTACAGGTAAAATATTGCTCTCTCTATTCACGCAAAACCCTGTAAAATGATGGATAATTAAAATTTCAAATTGAAGGAAAATTTTCATAATATTCTAAGGTGGCAAATGTAGGGGTTTGAAACTGAAAAAGATCTGCACCTGTCCATTGTCAGTAGGGCGGCCAATGCGATCAGAAACATCACCCGTGGCTCTACATATTACAAATAAACCATTATTTTCCATACAAAATAGGGACGCCGATGTTTCAAATTTCAATCAACAAATATTACTGAATGACAATATGCTTTCCTACAGACAACATTAAGTGGGACTTGCAACATAAATCCATGCTTTATAAAGAAAAAAAGGCAGGAGAGTAAGTGTCCAACCTGGTAATTAGCTCTGATTTTTCTGCGTCCCATTGCAGAACACAGAATTTGTACCTCTCCGTAGCAATGAAAAGAAAATCCTGAGTCTCATTCTGAGGATAAGACACAAACAGAAAATCCATTTATAAAAAAACTTCACAAATACAAATAAAGTATCTCAGATGGATGAACTGAAAACTAGCTTACATGAGGCCGGAAGAGCTCAATCGTTGCAATTCTTCCATACATAGGTACGTCAAGCATCGGCTGGTAGGCAAACAAAATCGTTAAGGTATTATGCAGAAGATCGTAGTGATACTACGCTGACAGTTCTATAAATGACTAACCTGAAGGCCCTGAGGGGTAAGCAAATGGATCTCGATCCGGGTACATTTCCTGAAAGGTCGATGCATGTGTGCCTTAGTAAAGGATTGTACAGGCAATTGAACTGGCAACGGACAAAAAAGAAATCCTAGCTCTGTCGTTACAAGTATTTCTAGGCAGCAAATTCACCACAAACGCATCAACATGTATATAGAATATGGTTGCTACATCTGATGTTCCTGTGTATCGCTTGATGAGCTACGAATTGCACGTACAGAGAGACTCACGCCAGCCTATGTGCCACTTTGTATTAGCTCAACTGTTGAACACCCTAGTAGGAAATGCCAAATTGCAAGGTAGGGTTTTACTGTGCTAGTCTCAGATTCTGCATAACTAGTGGTACAAAAAAACAATTGGCCCTCCGGGATCAATCAAAAAATAAGAATATGGAGGGAATTAGACGCGTTTCTTTTCCCTGTATCATCCCGAGCAGAAATAAATCCGCAAGAACCAAGACGAGATAGGAGAAATCACGCATTCCTGAGTGGTCCAGCTGAGGGCAAACCCTAGGCCGCGCCCCACCTCCGTCCCAAAACCCTAGGAGACTCCGCAAAGCGCCCAATCTCAAGGGCTTGAGCATTTGGGAGCAGAGCGCCGAGTTAGATCGTACGCCGAGAGGGAGAAAACGGGGGAGGAGGGGAGTGGGGGATTAGCTAGCGCGCTTACGCGATAATGAGATTGAGCTGGTTGGGGCTGGTGAAGTTGCCGACGCAGGAGTGGCTGACGCTGGTGGGCTTGTGCGCCGTGACGACGTAGTTCCACACGCTCATCTCCGCCGCCGCCGCCGCCGCCGGGGAGCAGTGGGCTCTGGAAGGTGAGGGAAGGAGGTGGAGGTGGTGGCGCTGAAGGTGACACGGAGGGAGGGAGGGAGGGACGAGCTGGACTCTTTTCTATAGGACTGCTGCGGGCCTAATAGGCCCAGTTATCTTGCTGTTGGACCGGGCCTTTTTAACGTCGTTCAAACTTGGAATCGATCAAATTCACGATCGGAGGCATGTCAAAAGCTCCTTAAAAATCATTCTTTTTTTTTTCTAATCATCGAAGTAAAGACACGGACGCTTTTACATACATATACACACATATATATATCATAACTTATATGTTAATTATCATACATTTTGCCATTTGTATTCAATTGGATGTAAACAATTATGTTTTATGAAATCTTCAGAAGGAAGCTAATGGTAGATAGCATGTGCAATTTTGTGTACTACTTTACCATTATATCGTGCAAAAAAACTCATTTAGTCCAAACTATTTATATTGCTCTTCCTCTTTCATTACCAGAAACATTGTGATTTTGATGCATGCAGTTCCTTTTAGTTTCTTCCAGACCTAACATGTAATCTCTAAATTTTTTTGCAGAATGGCATGTTTAATCATGTGTTTAGAGAGTGCAATGAGCACAACTCGCAGTTTCAATCCATTGTATCCTACTATAATATTGACCATCTTGATCCAACATTTCCCTGATTGATAGGCAGTTTTCCAATGCACAGTTTACTGACTTAGGCCTGGCTTATGACAGGGAAATGGTGGAGCGAAGCTTAGACATCGGAATAGCTAGAATCGAGGATTGGCGTGCATCTATCCACCATCTTTCCATGTTCCATAACAAAAGATGCCTTATGGCTTACATGTACAAACCCAAAAGTTCACATATGAGCTTACTTTTTGTTTTTGTGAATCTGTTTTATGTTGATAGAACATGCTTTGATTTTGTGTGTACTTCCTCACAACATACAAGAAAAGCTCCATTTCTCAGAGAAAGATTTCATATCATAGATGGATATAGATTTAACAGTAGCATGATGTTTTTTGTATTTCTTATATGATTTCCTAGGGATGCGATTGAAACTTCTCTTATACCTTTGATCACAGGACATGATTTCTCCCAAGGATCCTTACATTCAGGTTCGGGTGCATAAGGGCATTGCCGAAGTACCTCTTGGCGACCATTCCGTATCATTGGCCAAGAGCACAGTCCATTTCATAAGGGCAAGAGCAACGCGAGCTAATGCTCTGTTGTGGTCTAAAGAAAGAGAGACACCATTTAGACTAAGCAACAACCAATGGCAGTCAATCCTTCAACGCAAGTCACATAAGATGTTGAGCCCATGGAGCCCACCATTCTGCCATTGTCTTTCCATGGCCATCATGATTCGTTGCATCGACTGAATGTGTCCCCTCAAAAAAGCTAGACATTCTTCATCACAACGCGTACCGGTAACTCTCATTGTCTTTTATTAGAGCAAACTATTGTCTATACATATCTCTGACGTCCTGCAAAGCCACCGCTTTGCATAACATTGCAACTCTATGTCTACATGAATGCTGGGGCAGCATCCATGTTGGTGTGTTGGGAAAGCCCTAAGGCGCCAAGATGCTAAACTATTTATAAGAAAGGTTTGCTATTCGTTTCCTTGTGAACTCCTAGCATTATTTCTTCTGGTAATAATATGATACTGAACTTACTATATGGTCTTATGAATTGTTTCTAGAGTGGGGATCATATTTGAATATATGATGTACTATAGGGATGGATTCCTTACATTTTTTATCTTGTTGCAGTGTTTCATAATGGCCAAAGCTTACTACCTTTGTAATAGTGAAGACATGATGGCCAAGGCACATGTGATGTTTTTCCTATACCAGGGTGATTCTGCCTTGTTGTATCTATCAATAACAACTCTTTAGTGATAATTTTATTCATTGTATAAGCAAACTTGCTCAAAATTCATTGTATTTGTCGATGGCTAAGCTAAAAAAGTTGGGGTGACTTTGACTAAACAACTCAACCAAGGCATGTGGATCAAATTACGCAACATTCACATATTTAAATCATACAAATTATGGTAAAAAGATGGATGAGCAAGGGTACTCGAGTGAAGATTAAGATGTTACCTCAAATTTATAGAATGAACTGATAGATCTTAGGATGGCACCCCGCCCTCATCCAAATCTGGTCGTTGCCAGAACTGTTATCCCCACACCACTGCTATTGACTTCCATGGCCACAACCATATCCAATGTCGATTGCTCTTGCTACTCAGGATCCCTCAATCAAGCGCTCTCCTGACCCTCCCGCAACGTGCCTCCGTGGTTCTACTCTCGAGTTGCCATCGCCCATCCCTACTCCATGGCTCCATGCGCTTGTGTTGTCATCCACCGTTCTTGCTTTGCGCGCTTGAGCCGCCGCCGCTGGCTCACCCAATATATCCTACTTGAGACATGCGGTAGGTAGGGTTCAAGGTGGGGAACGACGGCTGGTGCTGGATGAATGGATTGGATGTGTAATTGCCTAATGGGGGGACTATTTTCATTAGAGGATTGGGCCTTCACATATGGGTTGTTGTTGGGCTCACCTAAGAAGTCAACATTAGGTCTAGGTGTCCAGCCGAGCAATGCAAGCCACTTTCTCTTTTGCACTCGCTCAGTCTTCATCTGGGCAGCCATGGTGCTGAAGCTTGGTTCAACAAAAAGTCAAAAATCGAGGGGTGGGACCAAAGGAAGAAGGCGCGAAGGGTGTAGAGTGAGCGCACCAATACCTAGGGCGGCCGCCCCACCATGACACTAGGGTGGCCTGCCCCGGTAGGCAAGTCCTACAGTTTCAAACTTTCAATCTCATTAAACAAGATGGCACACATAAGCAAGAAGTGGTGACATGGCACTAGAGTTATAAAAAATGAAGAGAAAGGTGGTCTCGATCTCATTAATAAGGTGCGACATAAGAAAAAAAATGATGTGAGGATTACGAAGAGAGAAGGAAGTGTTGTTTTATTCTCATTAAACGAGGTGCCACATAACAAAAAAAATGATGACATGACATAACACCAAGGGGATGTTTGAGATTGCTCCATGAACTCTGCTCCACAAACTCCACCGTGAAGTAACTCCACAAAAAACCTAGAGTTTGAATAGCACCCTTTTAGGTGCTCTCGCAACTCCACATTTTTTCCTGAGTAGAGTTACGTGGAGCTGAACCTGTTTGGCTAAAAATCGTGGAGCGGAGCAGTCCTAAGTACCCCTTAAGTTATGAAAAGATGGGGAAGAGATTCCATCTATATGAAAATTCATATACAGTGTTTTCAAGACTTAATGTAGCAAAACTGGCATTAAGGTGCTTTATTTTATTTGACTGTGCCCATCCCTTATATTGCAATTAATTGCTAGGAACAACATATGAAACAACAAATGGCACTATGCATTAGAGAGATTTTTTTATTCATGAGCCCAAATCACTCTTAAGAAAAGAAACAACTCATTAGGATTGGCCTGACATGGTTCTCACTTGGTTCTTCTTCCCAGGTGGTATTGGAAGTAGCACTTTATTTGCAATATTTGTTACAAAAGACATTATTGCGTGGATGGTCAGGATTTAGTTTCATATCAACACATGGATCTATTTGGTTTGATTCATGAGCAACTCAAACCAAATTTGGCAACAAAAAAATTCAGGCAAGACCAAACTATGGTAAGACAAGAAGATGGTTGGATCATGGTCAAACCAAATCCTGGCTAGTAAAGATCGAGGGGACTAAACAGTGCTTGGTTTGCTACCATGCCAATTTTTGCTAAAATTATGAATATGACATGTGGGTCTATTCGTCACCATTTTTTCTCATCATAATATTCTAAAAGGGTGGGGCGAATTTGCTCATATCTACTCTCATTGAACATAATAACATAGTCTGTAGAAAAATGGTACTTAACTAATGTGATGTGCAGCTCCATTACATTTCATATCCATAGAGAATTAGTTGGAAGCAAGTTATTAGTTTGGTAGTATGATTTTGTTTGGTATAATTGCCCAAACTAGGATGAATGGTCAACCAGACCTCATGATTATTTCAATCTGACATTAAAAATGGTCTTTTTGGGTGCAATCTATGTATAGGAATTTGATTGATACTGACCTACTCAACACATTCGCTCCTATGAAATAAAGTGTCTTTATTAATTTGTCCAGTTACTTGCATAAATGGGTTATTATAAATCAATATAATTTGGTTAAAAAAACCCATAACAGTTAGTAAGAAATGTTGTTTTGTAATGATGGTGAAACGATCTAACATCTATATCTCTTGAGTGCCATTGTGCTAATTTTTTTTAGTATTGTTTATGCTAACATTATGTATGATTGGCTCTTGACTACATGAAGTAGGCTAGAAATATAAACAACCAATATTGGTTGGGGCTGCATTGGTCAGTATGGTTTATCTGAAATGGCATCGTGTCTCATAAATAATTTTATTGGTGTCGTTACAGAGTAGAGACAAGATAGAGGGTCACAAGCACAGTGCGTGAGGCGTGATCGACGTGCCTTGGAAACCTCTACAATGGATATTTTTGTTACCCATGGGCGGAGATTTAGCAATAGAAAGTCTAATAGCGAAGGATGTAGGTTTGTAACATTAGATGAAAATTTTACTCCAGCGTATTACACCTTCTCATCCACCTCTTCTCTCTTGGTAGCATCCTCAAAAAAACGCAGTGTATTCTACCTTCTCATCTACTCTCTCTTACTAGCACCCTCAAATAATGTATGTTGAAGCTACTAACTCTATACTGAAAAAGAGATAACTAGGTTTGATTGCACGAGCCAAGTTTATCAAAAAAAAATTATTTATAATTCCAAATAATTATGATAAAAATATATTAATCTAATAATAGTCATGTTGTATTATAAATGTTAATTCCTTCCTTTTATATAGATCTAGTTAAATTTAAAACTATTTGACCTCTAAAAAGCAAAAGCTCAATTCTTTTTGGGACGAAGAGAAGAAATTACTTTCTTTTGAGGATATATATATATATATAGGGAAATTCTTTCCTACTCCCTAGGAGTATCTACTCCCTCTCCTAACCTCTCGCACAAATACACTTGCGGAGCCATCTAACGTTTGGCCGTGGTGGGCTAACGGGTAAAAAAAGACGGGTCCGTTAATCCAACCTATATAGTAATACATTTTAGCCGTCAGCGTCATTATTCTTGGTGAGGGCATTCGGCGGCAGCGGCGGCGGCGGCTTCAATTCGCTTGCTTCGTTGCGCGGCCGTTGGGACATTGTCTGACATTTTGATGTCGTCGATGGATTCCAGGTAAGGTCGAGACGGTCCTAATCCTTACCGTTGTGATCGATTTGTTTATTCCAATCTAATCTGGCGGCGGACGGCGGATACTACCTCCATGCCTTCGTTTTCCTGACTGCTGTCGACCGGCGAACAAGTTGATGTGTCTGATCTCTGGCCCCTCGCATCTCATCCGGAGCCTTTATTAATACTAGTAGGAATGGCGCGCCCCTGCGCGCCGAGGGAAAACTATTGTAGGTTATGATTAATACTAACTTTATAGGTCTTATGGCTCATATAGTAATAATCTAAATGATTAAACCACATTGATGCGCACACAGGTTGAAGCTACACAGTGCAGATAGAGTAAATATTAGCAACAAATGAGACTGGCATGAATTAGCAAAATGTTTCCAGTAAATGCTAGAATCAGTGTTCCAGCATAGTACAGACATAACACTGGCATGAATAAAGAAAAACTTTACAGTAAAATGCTAGAATCAGTGTTCCAGCATTGTACAGAACTTAAAAAAACTCTTGCTTGTTAAAATAAGTGGTGCAGCGCAAGCTCTCTTCTAAGTAAAATGCAGATACTACCAACAGACTCACTATATCTCACATAAAAGATAAGTGTTGATAGCCAATTTTACCTCGATGCATGTTCAGATTGATAAGTTGTAGACCTATGTTCTTCTGTTTCCATAAAATAAACAAATATATCTACCGAAGCTTATCATCACTCTATAGGTGGATAAAGGTTTAGGAAACATCACAAATTAATGGAAGGACCTTTACGTCCAGAAGTACAGGGTAGGAGAAAAGAAACGTCCTAGCATTAAGCATCAACATGCACTCCTGCAATAGATGAAGACCGAGTTGGTTAAATTAAATCAGGTAGCATCACATGAAAAGCAACTGAAAGAAGCATATCATTTCGTAATTCCAAACGGCAGCTAAGATCATAGACCTCAGGTTCATCAGCAGGAATAGGAAATCAAAGCAAAAAAAACTACATAAGGACATGGCACTCTACACCTGAATGCCTAAATCGCTAGGCACATACATCAGATCTAAGAAGCAAAATTAGGACCAACATGTAAATGCAATTAATGAAGAGAAGCACACACACACCTTTCGCTCGAGGATGACCACTCCGCTGATGGGAAATCCTCTACGACCATCTTATTTTGGAAAGATGGAAATAGAACCTGATTCTGCTTTAGCCCCAAACTACAAAAAAGATAGTGACAAAGAGATCAATCAAGAAGGGTGTGTGTCATGTCAAGTTGAAGACTTTCAGCCATGACAGTTTGAAGACAAGGAGATGAAAATCATCATGGACTAAATAAGAACTGGGCACCTCCAGTAACACACGAGGCAACCAAGGTAATAAGCATCATATATACACCGTTCACATGGATTAAGATGGTACCTGCAGTCCTGTACTTACTGATGCAAAGTGACTAAGGCCCTAAACAAAGTCCTAAACTCACCTATTTTCTGGAGATATCCTACGAAGATCATGTTGGGTAGCACACTCCAAGAGGCAAGAGCCCATATGCCTAGAGAAATATTCAAAGCTTATCTGTTATCTGAAAAGCGGATGGAATTCATAAGAGGTTAATTAGCATAATGCAAATGGCAAAAACTACTTCCGCCGAAATTTGTAAATGCACCTCTACATAGTTCCAATTATTGTTCATCTAATTCTTTGCATGTCTAATACGAAATTGGAAAAAATCATCAAAACAATGTCAACACTAAGCATTACTAATTGTCTGCATGGATATGCCACTTTGTTTTTGTTTTCGTGATTCTTGAGATTGAAAGGATGAATGGTCCAAAATTTGAGTTGCCATTCAATGGATTGGCAAGCAGTGTGAGGGTGTAGGAGTATAGAGTTTTGCTAGATCTCACCCTGTTGCTGCTGTGTATGGGCAGGTAGCTGTGCTGTTAATTGAGTGGACTGTGAGTGGGAGGCAAAATTAATAGGCAGAGTTTAAAAGAAGGGTAATAAAACGATAAAAAAGCAGGAACACTTGGGTAAAAATTAACAAACTTATATTAACTAAAAAGTAGTATGATGGCCTGCGGATTTTAATGTGGCTGTCTCACATGGTTCCATGATCCTTGTGTTTCTGCAGGTATTAGAGGCTGAGCAGTGCAAATTTACTATTGCCTATATCTGGATAAGTGGGTTGATTAGTAGGCATTGGGTATAAAAATAATTTGTTAGCTTAAATATTTACTAAAGAACACCTGTTGATTAAGAGCCACAGTGATCAGGCAGGTAATAGATAAACGAAGTTGTATTAATGTAGAGGGATTAGTTCTTACTACAGATTGAAGATAGGAATTAATCATCAACATAGTATTCATAGGTTCTACGTATAGACTTCTTCATTTTTCTCATGCAAACCAAAAAAGGCAAAGAATTAAAATAGAAAAGGAGAGGAAGAACATGAAAAAAACAAATAAAACACCATTAAGTGTGTTAGCCACTTTGCAAGGGCATGGATACCCTACAAATAAGCAAAAAAGTGTATTAACCACTTTGATGTCCTCCCATCAGCCCTCCATAATTAAGTATATATCAATCTGGTGTAAGTGATAAACAACGGGTCCAAATGAATCAAACAAGCAAATGAAAACTGGTTAGAAGCTGGCCCGATTCATCTGATCAGGAATTACCAAAGCTATCCACTGAGTGGCAATTGTGAGATGCAACACAACTGATTTTGGCACACGCTAAGCAGAATAAATGTAACATATGGAACACAAGCTCAGTTTCAGTCCCACATCAAGATAGAGTGGCAAAACTATTTTAGAAACAACATATAGGAACAAACAATTGTAGGAACAACCTGCCTAGAACAGCAGGCTAAGAGTAGCAGTAAAGAACAGGAGAGCAGGAATCTCCTAATAAGCAAAATAGGATGCCACAAAATGCAAGAAACATATGAACCTACATACTCACTAAGCAGAACGAGAAGACTTGTAGTAAGGCTGGTTATTGGCCTAACCACCGCGAAACACCTCGTGGTCAATGCACCAGCAGAAGGAACAATTAGCACCGACAGATTCCAGCATGGCTTGACAAAAGAACTACTCGGTGAGGGCATACAAACACACCAGCGATGTCTGAACTATGAAAGTAAGCAAATAGTAGGAGCCTAGCAACACAAATAGAGTTTTTGCAATGGACAAAACAAGGTTGGCACCATCACAATGAAACGGGTTACTACTGTAATGAGGTCCGGTTTTCGTCGGCGTGGAAAATATAATTAAATGGAAGCGATGCATAAAGAAAATGTAGAGTGCAAGGGAAAAAAGATTCTCACCCAAACAGCAGATGAACAGATCGGTTAGCAGCTGATGCTGATGTGAAAATCACTACGAAATATCAGCTCGTCACTGCACAAAAAACAAGGAAAAACCAGTTTGCAGTAACCGAACATTTATAATGTAGTCTGCAGAATTTTAAAAGAGAGAAAAGGATAATAGCTTACCAACATAGAAAATACCTGCAGCTGTGTTATACACACGGAGGCTGAGAAGTACATAAAAATATGGTATGAGGAATTATATGAAACAATGTGTAGTGAAAACGTAAACAAAGTATATAAATCTAATCTAAAAATAAGAAAGATCTTTATTATGAAAGCCAACACCTGCATACGCATGTGTAGCATCTGCATTCAGAAAGAATAACATCACACTTAGAAATGACGGTAAGAGTAGCTAAATAAAAAAACCGAACACACAAGCAGTATAGAGCCACCATCTCAATAAGTGAACATAGGATCCTGAAATATCGCTAATTAGTCCATCAATAATATTTGTAGCTTTATTCAGTCAGCGAAAACTTTTATTTTCGGTGGAGAACTAAAGCAAAATCATTATTATTAAGTATGGAGCAGAGATAGTTGCTTAGCCGGGTAACTATGTTTGTTAGACACAAAAAAGACCCAGGACAACCTGCTGCAAACAATTTATGACAAATGACTAAAAAGGTCAAATTGGAAGGAACATATGGTAAACTGAATACAGAGGTGGCTAACACTGATCAGTTATGAAAATAAGCAGCTCTACTTACCCATGCTACACATGATCAGTAACAGCTAGGGAAATACATGGAGTATGCCCAAAAGGAATTTTAACTCTATATATGCTGGGCCTGAATAATTTGCTAGCCATAAAAAGTATATAATGCTGACAGTAATATGTGGTGCCTTTGAAACTGACACCAAAACCGAAAGCATAGGCAGAGAAAAGATGTTGCACATTAGTGTTTGAGATCCGTGTCCAATATATCCATGTAGACATTTCATAAAAAATCATGAGGGCACTTTGCAGGACATCATACCTACAGTGAAGGGGTCACATGGTCATAGTATTAACATGTTATGGAGCACCCATATATAAAGACAAATCTGATACTATGATAACATATACTAAGTTATGTGGCGACAGATTAATAAGAGAAACTAAAACTAAATCACCAAGCCTACCTGATTAGTAATCAGTTATGAAGATAAGCAGGTAGGGAAAAAAATTAGAATCTGCCCAAAAGGAATTTTAATCCTATGTTTAATCCTAAAATCTCGGCACAAGCATAATCATTATTTAAAGGAAGGGAATAAAACTGAGGAGATTCACATACTAAGAAGTGGGGGTCAACGGTGAGCAGTTTGGCCAGCACATAGGTGCCGGTCCCAAGCACGATGGGCCTACTGATGCCTCATCCAGCGTCTTGCTGCCGGAGGCCCCAAAACTCGCTCCACCGCTGGTCAGCTCGGGAGGAGCGGAGGCGTCGAGAACCTGCATCGAGGCTTCGAGAGGAAGAGAGGGAGCGGATAGAGACGGAGCGAGCGAGCGAGGAATAGGGCGAGCACTGTGCAAACCCTAGGCAGCAGGGCCACGAACGAGCAGACGAGACCAGGACAGGCCGCGGGGGGAGGCGGCGACCACCATCGGCGCCCGCTACCACCGCGCCGTGGCCGGGGACGGCGACCACCGGGGCGGACGCAGGGCCTGCATCCGTACGGCGGCTGTGCCACCGCCGCCATCGCACCGCCCGCGCGAGGAGGGAGAGAGGGAGAGAAGGAGAGAGAGGAAGCGGAGAGGGGAGGCGGAGATGGAGGCGTCGGCGCGGCCGGTGGCCTCCCGCGACGGCGCGACATCGGGAAGACCGAGGCTCCCCGACGGCGCGGCATCGGAAGAGACGGAGAGAGCGAGAGAAGCTTCTGGTTTCTGTTTCGCTTTCCTTTTTTTTTCCCGACGCGAGGTGGGGGGGGGGGGGGGGGGCGGCTGGTTATATTTGGAGCTGGGCTTGCTGACATGGCGCCGAGGTGGACCAATCACCGAATTCGAGGAGACGTGGCCCGGCCGGGCGAATTCGGGGCAACGTGGCCGAAAAACTTGCACGGGCTCAGCCCCCGGCTTGTTGGGTTAAATTCGGTCTATGCGGTCTTTCGAAAAAATATTCGGTCTATGCTCGTCGACACTACCTCGATGAGATTAGTAGGTATCAAGTATATGGTCATTCTAGGCTCTAATCTTACTGGCTTCCGGTTTGTCCGCCGAGAGATCGCTTGGGACACATGCATACTCTTAATCAGTATGTATCCATACTCTTAATCACTTACATTCATCTGTAAATTTTAACCCAATTTTTTCCTGTGATAATGACTCTTTCTGATTCAAAATTAAACAGTGCCTTTTGCACAAAATTCCTCGGTAGATGCATGCAGATTCACGGTGAGGAAAAAGCTAGGCGGCCGTGAGGAAGATGATGATCATCGGCAATGACATACTGGAGGCTGCCATCGGCGAGATCATGAACATGGACCAACTCATCGATTGGAGACCACAAAGCTAGACTGTGTATTATTCACCATTAAAAAAGAATAGATACATACTCTTTTCTAAAGATTGTATGTACACATACTCCCTAATTAAGAAGTATATATCAATACTCTCTTCCATATGTTTTACTGAGTAGTTTCCATTAAAAAAACATATATTCCGGTATACACACGTACTTTTTTGCGAGAGTATGTACACCTACTATGGTATGCATATATACTCGTAAGAACATGATGTATGTACTCATACTTAATTGGTATATACACATACAATCTCTAATATTTTTTTTCATTCAAACAAGTATGTGCTCATACTACACTACTTTGCGTATGTACGTATCCCTAATACTAACATCGAATGAGTATGTACTCCTACTTTAGTTAATATATTAATACTTTGACATGATAGCATACGACATATGCATCCGTATCATCTCAAGTCAGCCATAATTTTCAAATGGGGAGATACAACCAGCCGGCCGCAAGTTACGTGGTTTGTTATTCCTAAATGGGTTCTGAATGCAGCTTGTCATTTCATTCTCCTCACACCCGTTTAGTGTTCCATGGCTGCTCAACAAAAGATGTAACTACTCCCGGAAGTATAGAAAACTCACTCCTAGGAGTATCTACTCCCTCTCCTAACCTCTAGCACAAATACACTTGCGGAGCCATAAGCGCTATTCTACACCTTAGGTGTAAATATTATTCTACACCATAAGTCAAAACTGACCTGAAAAAATACTGAGTACTACTGAACCACGTTCAGTATTAGTCAGTACTACACCCAGCACCTCGAAAATACTGAACAATACTGAAACACAAGTACTGAACAGTACTGAATTTTGTTCAGTATAACAGCTTGGTGTAGAATACTATTCTATACCTAGGATGTAGAATAGCGCGTATATATATATATATATTTATTGACAAAGAGGCAAAACTATATTCGTCCTGTTCTGCAGCGAATGAACAGTATTTTCCTCTCCGAAATCATGAGCCGAATTTGAGCAAAACGAACAGGGAAGGACGGAGCAAGAACTTCGTTATTTTATTTTTGGGACGGAGAGACCAAAAGCGAGAACTAAGTTATGATTTTGGGACGGAGCAGGATAGTGTTCGGTACAGCCAGCCAGCAGAGCAGCCACAGTGCAACGAACACCCCAACCTCATACATGCTAGTACACATCTCCGGTTCCGATCGGACCTCACAAGTCACACCTCCCGACCTCCGTAGTGGGAGTACAAACGTCCCAATCACCTCACACCACAGCTCCTGATTTGGAAGCCTGGACCATATATCCACATCCATTTAGTGAAATAAGACACCGAGAATGCAAACTGCTACTAGAGAGTTCTTTGTTCAACAAGGAAACAAAAGATATGCCCCTGAAACTGAAACTGAAACTGAAACATAAACATGAGAGCAGGCAAAAAGTTCACGACTACCCTCCCTGCCCTGCTCAACAAAACCAACCAAACGACCCACTGGATTTGATCCATGATCACTTCAAAAAGTAGCACCTGCCTACATTTCTGTCTACAGGGAAACATAAAAAGTGACCATGACCCAAAAAGCCCAGATTCGAACTGTGCTATCAGATACTCCAGTAACATAAGAAAAGCAGAGTCAATCCCAGATCACGAAGCTGTTTCAACCCATATGAAATATGCCAAACAAATGTCAAGTTTTAGTCTGAACACCCGGCCCAGCGCAGTCTTCCGCTTGTACCACCTGCTGTTTGTCTTCGCAGCTAAAGATATCTACATCAAACTACCAGCATTTGTCTTCTGATGTCGCCACAATGCCATGCCAGTCGTCATGCCTTAGACGACGAAGTTCTGCTCCATCTTTATGCCTTGCATCTCAAATGTGCTATGAACCTCCTTCAGCCAAGAAAATTGTTCATCTCCACCTGAAATCACACAACATATTCCTCAGCTACCAGCCTACCACATCACGTTAAGGAGCAGTAACAACACTCTTTGATCTGAATGGCATTCTAGATTCTACACATCTGCAGGAGATTGGTAGCAAAAGAAACTCACCACATGAACCTGAGTACGGTGATTCACTGTAATACGCGCAATCCCTTCCCTCATCACGGTTGTAGGGGGGGCCCATCACATCCAGCACAGCACAAGGGGTCAATGCCGTAAAACAGTGCAAATTCCCTCCATTTTCAGGGTACAGAACTACGGTCTCAGATGAAGCGTCAAAAACAGCATCTGTGTTTACCCTGGCCAGACGAGCTCCTGTGGTTGGGACAAGAAACAAACCATAAAAGGTTTATCAACATCTTCATTTTCACAACATTGATTGACTAGAAAAGTCATAAGTATTTCCTTGTAATTGGATAGCTCAAAAAAGGGGGGAAAGGTATCAGCACTAACCATCAGAGTTCTGAAGTGCATTATCGTTACTATCTGGCAGACTTTTAGCCCAATCATATGACTTGAGGTGCATGGAACCAAATAGTATCTTGCTAAACACTGTCATCCCAGGATGGTTGTGAAGGGGAATAACTGCTGATTTCGGTAAACAGAAGATACCAAACTGCAAAGAACAGTTCAATGGTTGAGCAAGAGGCATTTGCTAGCAAGTTCCTCAAAAGGCGATACACAGAGATGGAGAGTTTAAATTACCGAGAACTCGGAGGAATCATAGAAATGCAAATAAGTAACTGGAGGGGGGCTTTTAGGATCGGCATGCTTGAAGACGGACATACTTGGGGTAACCCGAACATCACGTGGTTTCAGCTCATCTGCATCCAAAAGCATAACGATCAGAGAAATGCATCCCATGATTATCAAGGTATCAAACAACAAAGTACAGTGCTTCCATTAGTTAGGTTTAGAAGAAAAGCAGTGAATGCAATAGTCAGCTACATAGCATTAGCAGTAATGCTTTCCATGTCATGCGCAATTGATCAAGAGTGTAAATGCAAAACGGTAGTATATTTTATGTTCAACAGAACAGACACAAACACCGTAGTCCGAGCAATGCTACATTAAAAAAGGGGGGGCCGAGAATTGCAAGTTAAGCCATGTACAAAAGGCGCAGCATTGTAGGAGTTGTCTCATGTTCGCCCATGCCTACCTGACCAAGTGACCATCACGAAGGAATGGCAGCTTCAGCAATCAGGATACAGGTGGGAGTGGTCCGTGGTTGGAGCTAGCTCTGCTAGCCCCCACGACGACGACAACAACAGTATTTCTAATTAAACAGGTGTACTTGAAAAATGCAAGCTTTTTAGGCTCCCACCATCATCAAACTATAGTAGCACACTTTGTCAGGCAGAGTGGTAGCAGCAGTAGTTAAAATATCACCCTCTTCCTGCAATGCCATGGGATGGGGAACTTGCCGCGACATGCATAGCAAAAGCAGCGAGACCATATCAAGTATCGAGGCCCAAGGCCTTTGCGCTTTGAAGCATGCATACCAAAAACGGACGCCTCTCAACCTCATCACGAGACGAGAGGAGAGGAGATAATGAAAGGAGCGAGGAGGACGATGCGGACAACAACAGCAAAAAGGAAAGGGTGGATCATCCATCCATCCTTGTGATGCGCCCGCCCATGCCCATCGATAATACGCTGTTATCGCTGTCTCTACATCCTAAGCACGAGCGACATGCTGCTGTACAGGAGGACGAGCGTAAGTAGGTGCTGGTGAGGAGGCAGGCAAGTACGGGTGTTCCAGGCAATCAACATCAAATCGCACGATTGTACGATATCAAAAAAAAGAAAAGAACATCAAATCGCACGGCACGCACAAAGACGGCAGCTTTGCTGTCTGTGCCGAAGGAAAGGCAAGGCAAAGACGGGGCGGGATGTACAGCAGTACAGGATACGTACTGAGGAGGCCCGAGAGGCGCGCGACGGCGTCCGGCGGCGGGACGAAGCCCGGGTAGGAGTTGGCGAAGACCTCCCTGCTGGTGTCGAAGAGCCTCTGCATGGGCGAGATGGAAGATGCGGCGGCGTTGGCGGGCGAGGAGGCCTTCTTGTGGCGACGGCGGTTCTTCTTGGAGGTGGAGGAGGCGCGGGCCTTGTCGCCGACAACGACGGCAGCGGGCGAGAGGTCCAGCACCCTGGCCGGCCTGGGGTCCGCCACCTTGCTCCCTCCGACCTGCACCGGCATGTCACGGTCCCGGCGCGGTGGGTCAGGTCAGGTCAGGAGGCGGGGACGGCGGGATCTTGGCGACGGACGGCGGCAGGACGGGCCGGAAGAGGCGAGGCACGCAGGGGATCGGCGGGGTTGGGGTGGGTATATAAATCCTGAATCGGGAGGCGGAGAGAAGGGTGGACTGATATTTGCAGCCATCGGGGGCGGGGGGTTGTGCAGTAGAAGTAGAGGAGGAAGGCAAAGGGACGAAAGCCAAAACCAGGGGCGCGAGCGGGCAGGGCGGCGACGGGAGGAAGGAGGGAGGCGACACCGGAGACCGCTCTTCCTGTGGGCAAATCCTATACTGCCTCCGGTTTCCATTTCCAAACTTAAATACTCCTACCACTACTTTATTACTAGTATTTGCCCCCGCAAATCCGCTTTTTCTCTCTCTATAAAATCCATTTCCGCGCGTGCGCGCTCTCTCTCTAGGTTCTACTCTCCGCTCTGCGCCTCTGCTGACTGTACACTTGCAGGACAATTTTAAAATTGTGCTCCTGTTTTTGTAGAAAAAATATTAATAATGATTATCATGCTTTACAAATATCATTAGATTTATCACATAATGTTCTTATAATATTTTTTCTAAATTCAGTTAAATTTAACTTATCTTCATTTCGATTAAACTTGGAATTGCATTGTTTCTGCTCACACGCTATCTAATCACGCGCTGTCTACAAATAGGCCAAATGAAACCACGTGGACGTGCGTGCCACCGTGGCGTGGAGGCTCCTGCTCTGTTCATATCCATCCACCACGTCCCTCTCCTAGGTTTCCTGTTCACGGTCTAGGTTTTCTTCTCCTGTCCGGGATGGACGGATTATTTTTTATTAGTAACCATTATTATAGAATGGAAGAGAAAAAAAACTCTCGCGCATATGACACATGCTTTCTTATTATAAAATGGCACCTCGACGAATGCTTTGTGTTGGAAAAAGAATATGACTTTTCAAATATGGCAAAAAAAAACCTATAGTTTCGCTGCTCCTTTTTAGAGCATCGTTAGTTCGCGCTTAGTTTGTCATTGACCAATTAAGATAAGGAAAAAACAAGCATGTGTACAACCAACAAAAGTAATTAAGCGAGGTCAAACTAAACGGCAAATTGTCCATCGAACAAACAAGCACGAAGAAGAAAATTGTGGAAGCAATGCAATGGACTTCAACCCTGACCCTGGTCAACCTTTATATTTATATTCGATGCCTTGATGTCATCAGCTAATAATAAAGCTGTAAATACGTGGAAACAACACGGCATGCATGCATACTCCTGCACTACTACTGCTTATGCGTACATTACATGTGGAATATTCTTCCTCTCGGAATAGTAGCTCGTTATCGATCGTGGAAAATAGAGCTAATGGCCGACGACAATACACACAAGTTTTTAAACCATCCACGCTTCTTATTTTGCACGTAATAATAATATAAGCAAGAGCTTAAATCACCTTAGTTACTACTCTACTGCTATTTCCTTTCTGCTTATATTATTGCTTAGTATGTAAGTACGAGGGTGCAGTGGCTCTCTCAGACAAGTTGTGTGGCAGGTAGACAGGTAGGAGAAGTCAAGAGGAGTTTGCGGGCATCGTGCCGGTCGTGGTCTCAAATAAACCGTTTGTTTAGATGTCATGGTGGTACGGAAGGATGCTATAAAAAAAATACACGATTTCAAAAACCAAACTCAAACAAAAGCCACAGTTTATAAAAAATATGCCACAGAGGTTTTTAAAACTCCAAAAGATCAACAACACAGTCCGACAAAATCATTGTTTTTCACACAATAAGATTTTTGTTATGCATCCAAATATCTCAAAGTTTTCAAATAATAATTTATTGCAGATTTTTTTTTCTTGTGGGCGCATTACCCTATATATTAAGACAGCTTATAAATGACACGTCATATTTAGATGTCACGATAACGGTTGTATAAAACCATGGTATCAAAAAACCGCTATTTAAGAAACCATGTGCAAAACCGCTATTTAAGAAACCATGTGCGAAAACCACGATTTTCTTAAAAATGTCTGCGGTGGAGCTTTTAAACCTTCAAAAGACCGAGACCACAGTTTAATAAATACCACGATTTTCAATACTACAAGATGGTTGTTACATCTAAACACCTCAAAGTTTTCCAAAATTGACGTATGACGATCCTTCTTTCCTGTTGTGGGTGCACAGGCACCATATACCAACCTGACATGGGTTCGGAAGCGCGGCAAGCATCGGGATTGTTCTCAAAAGTCGATGTGTGGGTCTCTGGTGGCTCGGACACTCAAAACACACAAGGGACATGAATCGGTTTATCCTGATTGGAGCTTTTTGAGCTCTGCGTCTAGCAGTATGGTGCCCAATCAGGAGTCTACAACAGAGGAATCGAGAGAGATTTTGGTAGGAGGTTGTGTGGTCCTTTCCTAGGGTTCTTATCTATCGAGTTACGTTTAGCAGTCAAGGACCCAATCCCCCTCAAAGAAGCACATGCCTCCCCTTATATCCTGAGGGCGTGGTGTACAAGTTGGTTTCAGTTCTAACCTAAGGCTTCTTTGTTGAGTGCTCACCGTCCCTTCGCCTGGGCATCGTCGGGTACTTCTTTGTCATCTAGGAGGTTGCCGACAATGTTGTACACCATGATGCCACTGCCACTGGCGCTTCACCGTCAGGAGATGCCTGCTGTTGTGCGGTCTCCCTCAGGTGAGCCTTCTCGAGGCTTCCTTGACGCGCAAGGTGCCTTCCTTGCCCAGAGGGGCTGATGAGAGGGCTCGGAGCCCTCTGTCCTTGAAGCTTAGGGAGTCCCTTGTCCTGATGCGTTGCACCCATCGCGTGACCTTGCCGAGGGAGTGGACGACAGCCTCGCAGTTGTGTAGAATGGATTCCTCGGCACTTTTCATTATAAGCTCACATGGAATTGGAATAGGAGGTGGCAAAAACTCATCTATGGCACTCCGAACTTGTCTGAAAACAGAGGCACCAAGAAGGTTTGACTCTAGCGTTAGGTAGGGCAATTGTCTTGCCTCGTCCTATTGGTGGATCCGTCACTGTCAACCTATCTGCCTCTGCATCATCATTTTGTTTAGAAAGCGGCAACGTCAAATCAAAACTTTTTATATATACATAGTCCTATATACAGCTTGTGTAGCTATTATTTAGTTTCTTGCTTGTCATGTGTAGTGTGGATGATTGGGTTTGCTGGTCGCTAGCTGCCGGTCGGGATTATGCACGCGCCGCGGTATGGCAGGGGTTCTCGGGCCATGCATATCGACCCGACCGTCTAGTGATGTCGTGGGCGGACAAAATCTATTTAAGTAATCTTATATCTTAATTAATTTATTTATGTACAAGCAACCATGAGCCAAAGCGACGCAAGCTACTCGCTTCGTACCTAAATAACTATCATTCTCACATCTCAAGAAATAATTTTAATTAATTTTATATAAAATATTAATATTTATAGTACATAATTAATATCATTAGATATATCATTGAATCTATTTTTATAATATATTTATTTAGAGATATAAATGTTGCACGTACTTTTTACTAATCTTTTTTTTGAAAGAGGTATTTTCTACTTTCTCCGTCTGAAAAAGGTTGTAATCCTACCATCCCAAGGTCAAACTAAAGAGAAGACTAAAAGACATATGTACCTCTGGAAAGCAACCAACTGCAATTGACGTCTGCTGTGGCTGCAGTTTGCAGACATGCATATAGCTTGCCTCCAACACCCAGCAATACAGTACTTTATTATTTTGCATCTTATGGCGTGTTTAGTTCAAGGGATATAAAGTTTTCGGGGTACTGTAATACATGTGTAAATATAGCAATTAGTGTTCAATCATGGACTAATTAGACTTAAAAGATTCGTCTCTCAAAATACATGTAAATTGTGCAATTAGTTATTTTTTATTTATATTTAATGTTTCATGTATGTCTCCAAACATTCGATAAGATATGGTGTAAAGTTTTTAGGTGGGAACTAAACAGTCCCTTAGCACGCTGCTAGCCCTGGCAGTCTAACGTTGAATTCTTTCGTGGACAACGCTCAAACTCCAGAATTACATTCATTCCCGGACAGAGTGAGTACTAATCTAGTCAAACTTAAGACATGAAAAAAACAACGGTCACCATGTTCGACTGATAAAGTGACTGATGTTAATTTTTTGTGAGAGAAAAATACTGTTTCATAGCTGATAAGCCGTTCAAACGAACGGGTGAGCAAGACGAATACATGTGACGCGAAATAACTGTTGTTGTTTTTGTTTTTGTATTTGTATTCGTGCCCGTTGTTTTTAAGAACCTCTTTAAAACAACAGTTATTTGCTCTTAGGAATACATTGCATCGCTTCACATATACTATAACAATATTTCCTCCTCCAGGTGACTTTTGTTTTAAAGAGAAGAATGAAGGGCCATACCTGCAATATTTCATAGTCATCGTAGTCAAACACAATCATCATGCCAAGACCTCTTTTTAAGAATTATTATTTTGCATTAACATGGACTACTTTACTGTGAAATAAAACGACTCGATAGAGAGAAAAAAAAACTACTCCTACTCTTTTGCATTAACATGGACAACCACAACGATTTTAGTCCCACTATTTGAATCCATGTTCCAGGAAAAAAAAAGTTATCTAGACTTCATCACTCTGGTCAACCTTGCTTGCACGTCCCCTGCATTTAGTTAGGCCCTTGCTTGTCGTTAGCATCTGCCTCACCATTGTCGTTAACATCCATCGGAACTGTGGAACCTCAGCCATGCTGCTATCAACCTCTCTAGCGGACCAAGGGGCATATCCCGCGTGGACCGCGGCGCCGCGTCGCCAAGCTTATTGCCGGCCGCATCATCCACGAGACCACGACGGTCGCCGCGTCCCCCGCACAATCTCCCGCGGCGCCGTGTGTCGCCATGCCGCCATGACTGTCCTGTCGTGGCTGCTGAACGACGACGACCTCTGGCTCTTGGGGCGCGGCAACCTGCTCCTCCTCCGTCGCTGCCGCGCCACCAACACGGATCACTTGCCCTGCCTCGCCTCCACGGTGGTGCAGCAGCAACAGCCCGAGCGCGCCGTCCGGCTGGTCTTTCTCCCCAGTCGACAGCTTTGGCGAGCGGAATGCCCAGAGCTCCATCTGGATGTCGTCTCGCACTGCTGGCCGCTCATTGTTTGGTAAACTGGTCCGGCGTTTCTTTTGCTGCTGATGCCCAGATCGCTTTCGAGTCACGCCCCCGCCACCACCGACCAACAAGCCGTTGTTCTTGAGAAAAACTGTATAGTCGGGCCCTATGATCCTGTAGGCGGTGTTGCACGATAGATACTTGAGGTTGAGCTCGTACGCTCTGCCGTCGCAGTCGTACGCCTCCACAGCAAGCCCTTGAACAGTGCTCCTCTGCTTATTCCCCTGCTCATCGTCGTCCTTATCCGCGTCCTCTGTCTTGAGCGGCTCCGGCCGGTGCACCAGCGGCATCTCCGTCTCCGTGAAGATGCTAGCGAAAGCGGCCCTCTTGCTCTCGCATTTGCACGACATGAGTAGACGGTTCTGGCCCTTGCTCCTGTCGGACGGCGGCATGTGTTTCTCGTAGACAAGCACCGGGTCTGAGGCGTCGAGGCGGGCCAGGATGGCGCGGAGCGCGTCGGTGACATGGGCCTTGTTTGGGAAGAAATCAGTGGCCTTCTTCACCTTCGAAGGTGACTCGCCGCCGTTGTTCTCCATGGCACCGCCCGTAAGCTTTCCGATCGACGAGGACCGCCGCCGTTGTTCTCCGTGGCAATATATAGGGAAGGTCTAGCCTTCTCGGTGCGGACACGGACTGTCCAAGACTCTTTTTTTTTTTTTTGAGGAGTCCAAAGACTCCAAGTGGAATCAGCAGGTCCTATGGTCGTGGACTTTCCTCTCCAAGCGGGACTAGTGGGCTAGATTAGGCCCACTTAGAGCAAGCGATCCTGGGCTGAGTGAATTCGCACAAAAAGAGGCAAGGAAAGAAAATGATTTAATCCCCGATTTACCCTTGTCCAGTTATCCATCCATCCGATTCCAATCCCCGCAAGCAGAAGACGGAGTGAAGCGCAGCCCAGCCGCCCTCCCCTCCCGTCCACAAACCCCGCTTCCATGGCGCTTGCGCTGCGCTGCCCTCCCGCCGCCACCTCCTCCCGGAGCCCATTCCTGCCGTCGCCCTCCCCGGCCCCGGCGGGGAGGCTCCCGAGGAGGCCGCCTGCCAGCTGGAGGTGCCACGGCTACTACGGCGACGGCGGATTCCGCAAGAGCTACGACCACATCCCCAAGCAGTTCCGCGAGGAGAACCTCAAGGATGGACGTGAGTGTTCTCTCCTCCCCCATACGTACTTGCTACCGCCTTCACCCCCTAGTTGCTAGGTGTAGAGTCTCTGTCTTCATCATAAGCCCCCGCTGGTATTTAATCAGCAGAACATGTCATCCAAGGATAACAATGTACTACTTCAGCTTATAGTTTACCATTACATGTTTGCTTGATGATGATACAAATGCACGGAGTTATATACAGCCAAGCAAGATCGCCGACACTACCCAACTGCGCCTTGCATGCTAGTGTCTCAAAGATTAGCTGCTGTCAACTGTGGGCATCTAGTTCGGCAAACTACTAGTATCTACATGTTCATTTATCCACTGCAAAGTGTTAGATCTCAGAGATAATGTTGTATTTGATTTGGTGATTTCCAATTTAATGAGCTTGCAATGGTTCACAATGTTCCCTGATGTGGAATATGCTGTCCTCACTTTAGCTTTGATGAAATCTTTGGCACAGGTTTGAATATTCCAGATGCTAGTTTTATTTTTGGGCAAAGGACCAATTTACTAGCTGGTTCATAAGAAAAATTAAAATATGGAGTAGATATTTGCCCATTCTGCTTTTTTTTTTTGACTATGTGCCATATGACCTATTTTGTCTTCCTAAACACCTGTTGAATGCTTGGAGAGAAAAAATTATCAAGCTCTACACGTTTTACACATGCATGTTTAGTGTAGCAGCCACGAGATTTAGGTTTAGGTGGTGAGGGTTATTCCAATTTCTTGATCTGCTTCTGTATCTTGTCAATCAAATCTTCTATGCCAGTATTTCTTTTGCACCACTTTAAAGTATTATGTCCTCTGGCAGTGATGGATAATTACAAAAATGTTCCTCAATTCCTTTACGGATTAAGTTCTGCACAGATGGAAATGTTTATGAATGACGACAATCCTTATAATCGGCAATCCCAGAAAGTTACAGAGGTTAGTGATGTTATATAGAGCCCTTCCCATTCCTATTTTGTCAAGTTCATTCCATTACATCAACGTAACAGAGTTGAGATGGTATTTTCCCTGTGGACTTTAGGAAAGCGTATCTGCTGCTAGGAGTTACGATGAATTTGGTATGTACACCTTGTCAGGCATGCATGAGGGACCTGCAGGTTACAGCATGGGTATGGGCATGGGGGGAAGCATGAGCATGAGCATGGGCAGAGGAGGGAGAGGGTATAGAAGAATGAGAAGCTCTGCTCCAGATCTGCCATCATTGCTACTGGACTCTCGAATTATATTTCTTGGAATGCCTGTGAGAGATCCACTTTGTACCTCATTTCATTATCAGTAATATTTTGAAGGTTTGGATCAACAGATGGTAACATTCAGTGTTGTTGTTATCCTGGCAGATTGTTCCAGCAGTAACTGAGCTTATTGCTGCTCAATTTCTATGGCTAGACTATGACGACCGCACAAAACCCATTTATCTGTATATAAACTCCACTGGAACTATGGTAAGTAGTTGTTTGAATATTTGAAAAATAAGAAATCATGTCATCTTTCATATGTTTCCAATGCATATTGCCACTATTTATATGACTACATCTTCTGTGCTGTAACAGGACGAAAATAATGAGCTTGTTGCATCTGAAACTGATGCTTATGCAATTGCTGATTTTATCAATGTAAGGCTGTATCTTCTATCTCTGACTGATAATCCAGCATAATTTTATGCCATTGTTAATGATGTTATTATCATGCCTAGGACTCTATCTATGTTTGAATGTAATCTCAAAGAGGTTCTGTGCATACTTGAGATGATGTCTGTTTTTCAGAACTTTTAGGTTCTGTTACACATTTTCATTCTGTTGGCACTCGAACTGACATGAGAAATGAACCATTAAAATTGAATCGACAAAAAGGATGAAATAATCATGTGGGATGAAGTTAATGTACCAGATCCAGTTAGTATGTGGGAAGGCAGCCTTAATTCAAATCATGAACAATTTGGGCTTAATTCCTTCTTATACAATTTATTTGATGTGGAGTGACAACTGAAAGGCGCTGGCCGAGTAGTAGTAGCTTATAACACACAGGAACATTATGCGTAAAGTCCTGCCCGTCAGTACAATGTTTGCAAGGGACCAAATGATAAATATTATATTTTAGTAACACGTGCCTCCCATTTTGAGAACTATGCTGAATAATCTTGGCACATGACATATGTTTTGTTAAGATTTTATTTGCTTTGAAGCAAAGTGAAGCATGGATAAAAGAACTAAAACTGCCTACTCTGACTTTCGCATATTATTATTATTTTTGGTTTGGCAGCGAAGCAAATCCAAGGTTTACACAATCAATCTTAGCATGGCGTATGGTCAGGCTGCGATGCTTCTTTCCCTTGGTGTCAAGGGCAAAAGAGGAGTGCTGCCAAATTCAATCAGTATGTTACATTTTCTAAGCTTTCTTGCTCCTTTCGCATTCACATGGATGCGTGCTTAACGCCATATATATTGGTCCTAAACGTGCACCACTAATTGCAGCTAAATTACACTTGCCTAAGGTGCACAAATCTGGTGGAGCTGCCATTGATATGTGGATTAAGGTCAGATCCAATTCCCTTTTATGCTTTTGCCCATGCTATTGTGTACTAGTGCACTGAGTATTTTATTTTGCACTCAGGCAAAAGAGTTAGATACAAACACAGATTACTACCTCGAACTCTTGTCTAAAGGAGTTGGTAAACCAAAGGAAGAGCTTGCTGAATTCCTTAAGGGCCCGAGGTACTTCAGAGCACAAGAGGCTATTGATTATGGACTTGCTGATACAATCTTGCACTCACTGGATGGTTCATTCAAGCCAAAGGTATCTTGCGATCCCTCTTTCATATCTGATTTCCATATGTAGCTCTCCTCTGATTATTTTTTCTTGTGGATTAGGACCTGACTGCGCAGCTGGCCAAAGCACAGGAGATGCGGCAGTCAGGTAAGCGTGCAGCTGCTGGAGCTGGGAGATGGTCAACTCCAACCGCACCCAGATAGATTAGAGAGGTACACCAGGATAGTATATGCTCATCTGGATGATCGTGTGGTTCTGCTACAAAGAAGCCAGCCTTTGGTATACTTGGGTTGGAAAGAGTCATCTCCATGGAGCTTGGAATTAGACGCACGCTGGATAGTGAAATGTTGTAAACTGTAGTGTCAGTTGTGACGTGTATCATCTGTGTGCAATCTTTGTTACGCTCGGCCGCAGCCATTGCAGTCAGATAGATTTCATCAGTGGAAATGATAGCCTGTATGAGTCATATAACCTATAGCATCCAATTCAGTAGATGTTCTGGACTATGTTCATCAGTGGTCCGTTCTTTTGGTGATTACAATTATGATTAATTACTGGTGGTCAATGTGAAAGCCTGAAACACTGAAGGACCATGATCATCTTAGCTTGTTTCGTCTGGTGTACAGATGCATGAAATTCTCTCTTCACCGTATGTATCTGAATATGTTCGAACATGGATCTTGACATAAGTATAAATATGAATTCTTATAGTAATTCATTTTTTTCCTTAGCTTTGTCAATTCATCACCACTGTCCATGTATAAACATGTTTACAAATTTCACTTTTGTTTGTGCATGTATATATGATGACAATCTATATAACGTTGTCACAAATGTCTGGACGCATGGTTGGCTTGGCTATTAGTTCCTGCTGCACCTGCATAAGAGCTTGCTGGAGACCAAGACGCCGAGGGAGAAGGCGGCGACGGCGGCGACGATCACCTCCTTGTTCTTCTTCGCCGTCTCCACAAGGCCCTCCGCCCACTCGGATCCCGCCAGCCCCTGCAGCTCCTCCGTCACGCGCTCCTTGAAGCCACGGCACGCCTTCCTCTGGCGCTCCGCCTCCTCTGCTGCGGCCGCCTCCGCAGCAGCCTTGGCCCGCTCTTCCTCGGCGCGCCGATTCACCCTCTCCGCCAGGCTCTCCGGATCGACCGCCTTCCTCTCGGCGTCAGCCTGCGGCGGCGGCGGCTCGGGCTTGGGCGTGGCGGCCTGCTCCTTCGTGTCGGTTGCCGGTGCCGGTGCCGGTGCTGGTGGTGCAGCGGCGCCGGGTTTGGGCTTGCCTTCCTCCTTCCTCACGGCCGGTGGTGGTGGCGCCGCCGCCTTGTGCTGCTGCTCGGCAGCGGGCTTCTTGGTGGTGGCATCCTCGTCCTTGGCCTTGGGCTTGGGCTTGGCAACGGCGTCGTCCTTGGGCTTCTTGGCCTCCTCGTCTTCCTTTGCCTTGCGCTGGTCCTGCGGCGGCGTCGGCTTGTCGTCCCCGGCCGCCGGCGCCTTCGCCTGCTGCTTGGCCGCCGCCTGATCTTGGACCTGCTGCTGCGAGTGCGACGCAGGCAGGCGCTTGGGCACGGTGATCGTGAGGACTCCGGCCTCGAAGCGTCCGGCAATGGCGTTGAGGTTGGAGGTGGAGGGCAGCTGGAAGGCCTTGCTGAAGCGGGAGTGCCTGGGGTTTGCGGCGGCGTCGGAGCGCTGGCCTCGGACGGTGAGGCGGCCGGCGCCGTCGACTTGCACCCTGAAATCTTGTTTCCTGAAGCCTTTTTACAAGCAAGAAAGAGTCATGCAATGGATGTGCATGCAGCTAAGGAACTGTGTGCATCCAGGAGGGGCAGGGCAGCCATTGGCATCAGCGTGCAGTGGCAGTGCATACCTGAGAGGTGGATGCGGAGGATGAAGCCGGTGGCGTTCTCCTGCCACTCGTACCTGGGGTCGAACTCCTCCTGATCAGCAGGCGGCTTGCAGCAGCCTCCTCCTTGCTTGCTGCCGGCGGTGGCCATGGATTCTCTTATTATTGGATTGTTATCGATCGCCTGGATCGGAAGAAGGAAGGATCAGGCTAGCTAGCTTGAGTGTGATACTATATAGCAAACTGCTTGTGTCGTCTGTGTGCTACTGTTGGATCGATCAGCTCTGCTCTCTGGAATGCCGACGGAGATGAGATGGATGGTGAGATGAGAGAGCTAGATAGCAATATGCATGTATATATCATACTGTATATAATATAAAATATAAGATAAGTGATGGAATTGTTCCAAACTTGGCTTGGGGTGCTGATCACTAACATGCAAGCATTGGTGAAAACTTGTTTGGGATGGAATGGAATTCTCTCTCCACGCGGTTATTGTTATTGCAGGAAATGGTGAGGCTTTGCAGCTAGGAGATGGAGGTCCAGTTCCAACTTCCAAGGGATCGGAGTCGGAGGAGGAAGAGGAATCCTTGGGCGGGCAGAAAGGTTAGGAATAATCCAGGAGAGGGAATATTTACTCGGCTTTCCTCCCATTCCCAACAACGTCGGCTAACGTGAACAGGTAGCTTAACTGACAGGGAGGAGAAAGGAGATTATGGGGCACTGCACGCACGCGCGAACGGTAACGGTGGTGATCATTATTGGGCCGGGCCCCGTAGGTCTCGGCAGCCTCCTTCGTTGGGCCGCTCCTTGTGCTGGACTTGCAAACTAGCCCATTGCTTTATTGGGCCGTCCCTTGTGCTGAACTTTTTGCAGGCCCATTCATCTCTGATCCGTTTGGTTGCTTGGAATGAGAATTTTTTTTTCACAATCTCCTGGATAATTGTTGGATAAATACATAAAATGCTACATGGGAGTTTTTTTTTTCCAAATCACATGTGCAGACAGTCTCACCCTACAAAAATGCACGTACAACTCTGTCTACTGTCAATTTAATAAGGTTTAAGTCAGAGTCACAAAGTTTCCTTTTGATGAAGCCGAGGAGCGGAGTTGTTTACACGACGGGGTCGAAACCGACCCTGCGTACATGGGTCGGCGACGAGATTCCCCAGTCGAGGGTTGATGTTTCTTATCTCGTTTTTCTGTGACTATGGTTCCTTTGCTTTGTTCAGAATACTATGTAAAAAAGTCCGCTACTAACACAAAGAGTAAAGGGTGAGAGAGGATCACCGGCTCTTTCTTCTACAGTAAATTACTTTACCAGAGATTCTATTTAAAAGGATAAATGATGTGTGCCTGAGTTAAAAGATCATATTCATCCAAAATTTTTTTGAACTGTATATTCATCCAATTTGACCATTTATCTCCCAAGCTTGCCCCCCCTCTGTTATCTATTTTTTTAGAAAAGGGAATATATTGATATCCCAGTTTCTGCCTCGACTAATACATATAGCTGTTATCTATGAAATGTCTTTTTCAGAATCCAACTTTAGGATAATCGTTTCTTTATTTTTTATGATGACAAATGCGTAGAAGCTCTAGTGAACGAGGCAATCTCGTATGGTTCTAGACCGAATGAAACCACGTTGCCGCGTTCGTGCAAAATCGCACATGTTGGCCTTAGCCGATTGAATGTGCAGGTCTTAAATTACACCTGTGGATACCCACCGACAAAAAAAATAACAAATTATACATATTGTGATAAATTTGCTAGATAACCTAATTAATCCATGATTTGACAATGTTACGCTACAATAAACATATGCTAATAACAAATTAATTAGGTTTAATAAATTTATCTCGTGGTTTCCAGATGAGTTCTTTAATTAGTTTTTTTATTAGTATCCGAACATCTCTTCTGATATTTCTGGGAACATCCGATGTGAGGAGAAGCAGCTTTTGGCTACACGTTCATAAACGCCATCCTATGTATGGTAGTACCTACTAGGCGGGCACGTATGTAAACGTGCATTAACAAGGGGAGTTGCGAGAGGAGGCACGCTAAAATGTTGAGCGTCTCGTTGCAGGCGGGTTTAATGTAATATAATAACACACTTTTTCAAATCCCCCTCCTACTCTCCTGCGCCTTCTTAGATCAGCTCAGATTACAAATTTGCACGATTGTATAGAGAGATTAGTTTGCACCAGAGACGTTGCCATATAATAATCGCATTATTCACGTCATGAGATGGTGGTTGATCCTGAAACATTTTGGTTTGATGCACTTATCACAGATTTTGGTTTCCACGAGTACATAACAAAGGACAAGGAGTCAAGGAGATGAACTCAAGAGAAGACCAAATTCGATCTACATGCAAGTACCTTTTCATTTGGCGGATCCTCTTCTGCTTCATTGTTCTCCATCTCCTTGTAATTTTCCTCTTTGTTTTTTTAGTAAAATGCACCATAGGTCCATTAACTTTTGAGCCTGTGTCACTTAGGTCCATTAACTCTCAAACTACATTTCTGGGTCATTAGCTTTTGGTCGTGTGTCACTAAGGTCCATCAACTCTCAAATTATATTTTTGGGTCCATTAACTTTTGAGTAGAGTACACCGGAGGTTCATTAACTTTTGAGAAGGTATCATCTAGGTCCATCAACTCTCAGACTATATTTTTAGGTCCCTAAACTTTTTTAAGTGGTTTACCGGAGATCCATTAACTTTTGATGAGGTGCCATGCCCATGCGCTTGACCAGGGGAAGTCAGATTTTTTTGGTTGAATTTGGATACACATGTCGTGTATCCCGGCATGCAGCTTGCCTGGATTTTTTTTGCTAATTTAATTTATTTATTATTCTCCATATTTACCAATAACGCGGACAAGATAATTTTTATTACTAATAATATCATTTGGCCTATAAATAATTTCATCCGGACCTATGTATAGTAAAATTTATTGTAAGAATCACCGGCATGTCCCGTCTCTGGTCAAGTTTTTTTATTGCTAATATTATCATTAAGGCCTATAAATAAGTACGTCTAGACCTGTTCGTTGTAAAATTCATTTAAATTTAGACCGGGTAATTTTTATTACTAATAGTATTATTTGGGCCTATAAATAACTCTGTCCGTGTCGATGCATAGTAAAATTTGCTGTAATAGTCACTGGTAGTGGCGCGTTCGGTATCCCGTTAAACTTTTTTTTATTACTGTAATACTGCACTCTACTCAAAAGTTAATGGACCCATAAATACAGTTTGAGAGTTGATGGACCTAAGTAACACACGACCAAAAGTTAATGAACTCAGAAATACATTTTCAGAGTCGATGAACCTAAGTGACACACGTCCAAAAGTTAATGGACCTACGGTGCATTTTGCTCTTGTTTTTTGGTTTATCGTTTTTTTCTCAGGTCTTTGCTGTCTTGTAGCAGGGGTTTACTGGGGGTGTAGATTTGCATCTTTCTCTGTGGTGCTGGGCCAATCTCGAAAGTACAATTCAATGTGTAAAACATGGGCATATGTTTAAGTACCCGGCACAACTCAAAAAAGTTTAACATTTCTCTTTTTAACCCATTATTAAGGAAGAGATCTACATACCGAGTTTCTTCACGGACCTGTTATGCTGGTTGTGACTTCACACATATTCTTGTTGTTGATGTGAATCTAGAGCTGGTACCTGTCAGCCTAAAAACAAGCTATATTTCAGGCACCTGAAATATAGTAAGTCCCTTTTTTTTTGGTTCTGCAGCGAAGCAAATCCAAGGTTTACACAACACTAATGCTTCAGCACGGACGTCTATTCCGCATCCATCCGAACGGACGCTTCTAACTAGTCTTGTGGACCGGTCCATAGTCCTCCTCCCCTCACGGCATATACATGGTTTTTTTAAAAAAGAGCTACACTTTCCACACCCAGCATTGACCGCTGCGAGCGCCTCCACCGCATCGCCTCGCTTGCTTTCTCCGCCGCTAGGCCGCTTGCCGCGGGCAGGAAACCTACCAATCGACCAGCGCTGCTGCCCGACCACTGCTCGCCCGTGTAGAGGGAGACTGCAGCCACTGCTGCCTCCACCACGGGGGTCGGACGCCTGGTCGGCAGCCAGGAAGACCTCCGCCTCCGACGCGCCGCAGCCTAGCATCAACCTCCCGCTCATGACCATCGCTGGGAGCACCCCAAGAGAGGGGGTTGTCGCTGGCCGGGCCTCGGTCGTGGCCAGAACCGTCCGTTCCCCGCTCTGCCCTGCGTCGCACAGAAGAAGAGTGAAAAACACATGTAAACTCACATTTCAAATGTTTTGGATGTTTTAGAGGTATGTTGCAAGCATTTTATACAGATGTTGCAAAATTAGATCGGGATATTGCATATGTTGCAATGGTTGTACTCGTTTGTTGCAAGAGTGTATCTCCAATGTTTCATCTGTTTTCACACATATGTTGAAAGTGTTTTATCTGAATGTTGCATATGTTTGCAATGATTTTCAAGTGTTTATAAGTGTTTTTACAAGTGTTTCAGATGCATGTTTCAAGTGTTTCATCTATCTTTTTTTATGTTGCAAGTGTTACATCTGAATATTTCAAAAGTAGATCGGGTATTGCACATGGGATGCGCCTGGGAAACAGGAGGGGGTGTGCGGCGTGGGTGAGCAATGTCCGGCCGGCGCTGGCCCATGCGTGGACGCGCGAAAACGGACTGCAGCCACGGGCGTCCAGACGCTGGCAGTGCCGTTTACACAATCAATCTTAGCATGGCGTATGGCCAGGCTGCGATGCTTCTTTCACTGGTGTCAAGGGCAAAAGAGGAGCGCTGCCAAATTCAATCAGTACGTTACATTTTATAAGCTTTCTTGCTCCTTTTGCATTCGCACGATTGCGTGCTTAACGGCATATATATTGGTCCTAAACGTGCACCACTAATTACAGTTAAATTACACTTGCCTAAGGTGCACAAATCTGGTGGAGCTGCCATTGATACATGGATTAAGGTCAGATCCAACTCTTTGTTTCCAATATCTCAACATCCAACTCCCTTTTATGCCTACGCCTCATGCCCATGCTATTGTGCTCGCTCATGTGGATGATCGTGTGGTTCTGCTATGCAAAGACGCCAGCCTTTAGTTGTGATGTTGTAAAACTGTAGTGTCAGTTGTAAAGAATCATCTCCATGGAGCTTGGAATGTTGTAAAACTGTAGTGTCAGTTGTGATGTGTATCGTCGATCTGTGTGCAATCTTTGCTACACTAGATCGGCCTACATGGCCACATCCATTGCGTTCAGATTCAGATAGATTAATTTCACCAGTGGAAACGATAGCCTGTATGAATCATCATATAACCTATAGCATCCATTTCAGCAGATGCTCTGGACGGACTAATGCTGATCGTTTGGTCCGTTTTTTCTGGTGGTCAGTGTGGAAGCCTGAAACACTGAATGGCCATGATCATCTTAGCTTGATTCGTCTGGTGTACACATGCATGAAATTCTCTCTTCACCGTATATTTTCGAACATGGATCTAGCCTGACACACTATCGGACACAGTAGCTTTGCTGTGTGTCACGGGCACACGGCAAAGCACCGTAGGCACACGGCAAACCCTTTGCCATGGGTGGCCTACGGCAAACCGCACACGGCGTAAAACTTGACGGCAAACGCAATGTTTGCCGTGGGCCAAGGCGCGGGCACACGGCAAACCTTTGCCGTGTGTCAAACGTGGCATTCAACAAACTAAATTAGAAACGGACGGCGCATCGATGTCAGGACGATGGTGACGGAGTAATTTTTTCTTTTTCTTCGATTATATTTTCCACGTAGTTTTTTAATTTGCCGTGTGCCTCATGCAGGGCACACGACAAAGTCTCTAGGCTTTGCCATGTGTTCCATGTAGAGCACACGACAAAGTATGCGACTTTGCCGTGTGTTATTGCATGGCACATGGCAAAGCAAGCTTCCAGGTGATACTGGCGGCACCTTTGCCGTGTGCTTTGGCACTAACACACGGCAAAGCCTGTTCCCAGGTGTGCTTTTCCGTGTGTGGCACATGGCAAAGCGTATGTCCAGTGCCTTTTTTTTCTTATTTTTTTCATTCCATTCACACAAATAAGGCATATATCACATATATCACCAATATCTCAGATAAGATCACATATATATCACACACACATCACATATATCCCACATGAATCACATATGTGACACACAAGACATGTCCAAGTGCATAACCATCTCCAAAGTCCATCACGAAGTCACCGGTTCAACAAGTGAACAAAATAATCCAAGTGCAAACACAATAGAGGCACAAATGCAAATCCAACCGTTCACCAAGTGCCCCACCCCGTCCCCGGATGCTGTGTTTGGTCATGAGTCACCTCATTCGAAGCCGCCGATTGATTCTGCACAAAAAAAGGAGATTGCATGTGTAAGGTCATACAAGCAAGCAATAAACATGTTAGTAAAGACATTGAATGTGTAGCAAAGCAATAAACAAGTAAGGCAAACTCACAGGAGTAGTTGCAGGAGGCTATGGAGTCTGGAATAGCCCAGGTGGCACAGGATGGCCGAGAGTCATGCCTAGACTTTGCACGTAGGCAAACATCTCCTCCATCCTCTTTTTGTTGGCCTCCACCGTTGCCTGCAACTCCTGCCGTTGTTGCCTTTCAATTGCGAGCTCGGTCTACAATATTTCACCTCATTGTTACAATACAAGTATAAGGTATGTAAAAATCAATGAGCGACGAATAAAATAGAAATAACCTGGAGTGCCTCTACCTGGACCTGCTCAACGGTCCGCCGGGGGCGTATGGGCAGGCTAGAGCTCGTGCTCTAGGCTTGAATCTGGGAGAGACTGGGAGTGTTGGTCACGTCCAGTGTGTTGGTGCCAATGTAGTACCGCCCATGCTTTTTGCCTCCTCCAATCCTCATGATGACTTCTCCATCAAGTTCCTCGGTGAGAGGATCAAAGTCATCTCCATGGACCTGTTTTGCCGCCGAGGAGTACTCACTGAGGCGGCTGTGGACGGTCGCATTGGTGAACGCCGAGGGCGGGTCCTCCGGGCTGTAGTCCACGTTGGAAGTCGCCTTGCCCTTGTGGGCCAAAGCCCGTGCCTTCAAGTTGGAGCAAGGCTGGCCATCATGTGACGCTAACTGCAAAAAGAACAGGAAGGTGGGTCTCAATTGATGCAAAAGCGAGCATTAGAATAAATAAATGAATTTGCATACCCATCTTTGTGCATATTGGTGGAGGCTAAGGTTCCCTTGATGGTGTGGTGCACCTGCCATCATCGCACGCCGCTCCCGGCCTGCGTTGTGTGCCTCCAACCACTCGGTGTCGCACCACCTGTCCACCATCATTTGCCAGCACGGTCCTTTGTGGGCGCACCACCACAGAGGCACCTACACGTCATCAAGTACATGAGCACCGGACTTAATTTCTGAAGCAAATCAATATTAGTGTTCTATATTTACCTTCATGTATTGTTCTCTGGTCAGGAGCATATGTTTTGCTACATGCTTTTTGACCTTCTCCCCCAAGTACTCGGCATGGTATTGTATGATGGCCTAGACGCGTGCCTCGTAGTGCATGTCCTTCACGAGCTTGCGACATGCCATCTTAGCCACCCTCATCGCCTGCTGCTCAAATCCTGGCTTCACTATGTAGAAATCCTGCATATAGACGTGATGTAAGCAGTCATTATTTAAAGATTGTTGAAAGAATGCGATGTAATAAGCAATGTAGTGCGATGAAGTTTTACCAACAGCTCGTTGACCACCTGCTGTGCCTTGTTGCGGAATTGCCTGCAAAGCCGATCTGGTAAATCCAGAGCAACTGCGTAGTGGTCGAACGTGTAGGCTAGCTCCCGTGTTCCGGCATACTCAACTATGCCAGGGAAAATCTGCTTGCACAAAATACCAAGGATGCCATTGGTCAAGCGGTCATGAATACCTAAGGCCACAATCTTCCAATTCCTGCCCAAGTGATTAAGAAAAAATATTAGTTTATATTGTGGTTTCGAACATAACAAATGAAAACGTAGTGCAAACATGTAAAGTTACTTACCTACACCCAATGGGCGGTGCGAAGGAAGTATCAGTCGCTTCGGGAGCCGCGAGGGCCCTCGCAACCAAACAGACAGAACCGAAGCAGAGGACAAGGAACCCCCTGTAGCCTCGCCCTCGCCCTCGCCCTCGTCACCCCCATCGTCGCCGCCGAACCCCAAGTCCACATCCTCATCGTCCTCGTCACCCTCATCGTCGTCGCCGGACCCCAAGTCCACATCCTCGTCGTCGCCGCCGGACCCCAAGTCCACATCCTCGTCGTCCTCGTCATCGTCCACTGCGACCCGCTCGTCCTCCTCCAGCTCCCGCGCCGGAGGCTCCTCCGACTCCCGCTCCCGAGCCTCCTCTTGCCCCCTCTGAAGACAGCTCAGGGTCCTCATCCTCCTGCTCCCTGACGCCTCCTCCTCAGGAGGATTGGGCCGTGGATTATGCACACTAGGAAGGTTGTCACCATAGTATGTTGTTGTGAAGTTCGACACCTCCTCTAGGATGGATGCCTCTGCAATGGAAGCCTCATTACATTTTTTCGAAGAACTTTTAGGCATCTCTCGATTAGATAGCACCAATGGCCCTACACGGGCCCCCCAATCGTACCTTAATGTTGCCAGGTCAACCCTAGCCTTAATGTTGTCTTTTGACTTTTTAGTGTCCATGATTGTATACCAAAGTGCCTCGGCGACATTCTTTTCTGTGTGCATTATATCAATGTTATGTGGAAGAAGAAGATCGTCAAAATAGGGGAGCCTCAGCAAACCCGACTTATGAGACCAAGCATGTTGCTCACCATATCCCACAAAACCACCTTCTTGATTGACCCTGAGAGCATCCATCTGAGCACGAACCTCGGCACCGGTCATCATATGTGGTGCAGGGTCCATAACTATAGCACCTTTCGTAAAGTTCTCGATGTCTTGTCTAAATGGATGATCAAGAGGGAGGAATTGTCGATGTTTGTTGAACGAAGAATACTTGCCACCCTTCTTCAACCAAATGAACCTCAGAGCTATCTTGCATACTAGGCATGAGAACTTCCCGTGAACACACACCAGCCACAAAATATGCCATATGCAAGAAAGTCATGCAGCGAGTAGTGGTACCAAACATGAATTTTGAAGTTCCTCTTCGTAGCTCGATCGTACGTCCATACCCCTTCCTCCCAAGCACGGACCAATTCATTAATCACCGGCTCAATGAACACACCCATACTATTCCCCGGGTGTTCAGGAATTATCAACGACAAGAATATGTTCTGTCGTTGGAAGATGACGCCGGGAGGGGAGATTGAGGGGGATAACGAACACGGGCCAACAAGTGTATGGGGTGGCCATCATTTCATAAGGATTGAACCCATCTGTTGCCAATGCAACACGCACATTACGAGCCTCTAGAGCTTTGTCACGATGAACCATATCAAAGTGAGTCCATGCTTCACCATCGGTTGGATGTACTAGCTTGTCAGGATTGTATCGATGTCCATTTTTGTGCCATGTCATCTGTTTTGCGGTTTCCTCGCTCATGTAAAGCCGTCAGATCCTCGGTATGAAAGGAAGGTACCGTATGATTTTCACGGGGATGTCAAGCTGCTTCTTCTGACCATCACCAGATTCTACCTCCAGGAACCTAGAGGATCCACACTTCACAAAGTACTTTGCGGCCGCATGTTCTTTCCTAAAAAGAATGCACCCCTTCGGACATGCATGAATCTGCTCATATGGCATCTTAAGTGCACGAAGCAGTTTCTGTGAATCGTACATGCTCTTTGGCAGAATGTGATCCTCCGGAAGCAGGCTGCCAATAACTGTCAACATAGCATCAAAGCAATCTCGACTCATGCTATACTAGGACTTTAAGGCCATTACACGTCCAATGCCATCTAGTTGAGAAACCCTTGTCTGGCCATGAAGGGGTTTCTGTGCAGCGGACAACATGTCATAATACGCCTTTGCGCTTGTGTCACAGAACCTCCTAATTATGATGGCCCACAAGTACACATCATTGTCATAATGACCTCTGACAGTCGTACTTATGTTCACCATAACTTAAAAGGCCTGCTTTCCTCCGAACAGGATCAAATCACAGGAGTATCGCAATATTACAACAGTTTATTCAAAATATTCAACAGAGTAAAGTAGCGGAAGTCTTACAATAACATAAGTTTACAAACCAGTTTTCAAATCTCAAACCTTATGTAACATTATTACAAACCATTAGTAGAGAAGTATCGGTAGTAACTTTATTACAACACCCAAACGAGATGCCTTGCCCAAAGACCACACAGTCTACTCGTCGTCGCTTTCTTCAACCACGACGGTCATGCAACAAGGCTCGAAGCAGACTTGTTCATGAACCGCACCTGCAACAAGGGGTGCAACAAACCCTGAGTACAAAGGTACTCAACAAGACTTACCCGACTAAGGCAAAGACTCCAAGGGCATGCTAGCTTTAGGGAATCAAGGTACGGGTAAATCAGAATCAATATTTTCTTTTGCAGAAAAGCTTACTAGAGTAAGTCCTTATCTTCAACATTTTACTTTTACCATTGATGGTTCATTAACCAAATCTAGGTGATCCTAGTCTAGATAAAGTAATTATCATCAAAATCTTTCTCATTCTTTCCTTCAATTCCAGTTCTTAACTACGATGTTGGTGCAAGGCCAAGACTCCTTTCTCGTAGAGTAACGACGATTCGAACCGCTTCATATACCCAGCTGGGGATTCCTAACCACACGACATATGTAGAACCGAATCTAGCATATATCAACTCTTACCCGAATAACCCAAAACCAGAACGTGTCCATCGCCACCCGAGAGCACAGTACTCCTCGAACCCGGCCACATTCTAGCCCCGAGGGTACACGTTACTCTCGCCATCTCTCCACTCCCAGTGCGAGGTTAGACGTTCTCGTAATGGACTAGCCAAAGTAAGGCTTACCCGACATGGGCACATGGCTAGTACTAATAAAAACTCCATGACACGAGGGCCAACAACGTACGGTCCTTAACTGATAAGGCGAAAACAATACATTGGGACTCCTCTCCCAATGCATGTTAGCAGTGGCCAAACCACCCGCCCGATCTTACAAGTTTATTCACATATTTCATTATTCATTCAGAATGCCGTCATGGCTATGTAAACATTTCATTAAAAGCTTAACTTCTAAGCATAGCGAAGCATACTACGCATTTTCTGTAAAACAGGTATCAAGGGTAATATTGCAATAATCAAGGATGATAATGCAGCAATTAGGTTATCACGCAACTCCTAATTACTTAATGCAATAAACCATAATATAAATAATAAAATATTTATAAAATTCAAGGTAGGGTTTAAATGCACCGGGGCTTGCCTTGCTCGGACACGACGACTGACTCAGACTCGGAGACTCCAACGTCTGGTCCGGAACCCACTGACGATCGCTCTTCTCCGGAAGCTTGCTCGACGACTTCGGCTTCTTCGAAAGCGGTGACTACACGAATACATAACATGCTTTAACATGATGCTCAATAATAAACATGATGCTTGATGATAACATGCCACGTTTTCGATTCGAGTACAACTTCCCTCCACGGTACAGTCGTAAGCAGAAAACCTACTAACTAGTAGCAACGAGTTTTCGCGATACCAGCTTTTAACCTAACAAGTTACTAACGAGCTCAATCATAAAATTAAAGTGCCAGAGATCACAAAAGAATAGTGACCTAAGGACATCACTCAATCAAAAGGCACACAACACTTAAAGTTCTCAAATTAACATTTATTTTCTATTTAAATAAATTAGGACATAATTAGGAATTGATCAAACTTTATCTAAACAAGCTCAAACTTTTTCTATGGGTTAACAATGATTTATAACAGTGCCATAATTAATTTCATAATTTTTGGATAAATAAATAAATTATTAAAATTACTGGAAGTTGCATTTAATCTTTATTGGAACCAATTATTTCTACTGCATAAAGTATTCAAATTCATGATTTAATATTTTTCCTAGATAGTTTATACATTGAGAAGCTTACACAAAAATTTTCATGAATTTTGGAACTCTACACAATTTTTAAACAAATAAACAAATAACAACACTATTCATTTATTTGAAAAAGAAAAACAAAAAAAAACGAAAATCAAAAACTGAACTCGGGCCGCTTCTCCTCGGTCCGGCCCGTTAGCGCGCCCGCGCCCGCACGCGACGGCCCAGCCGCGGCCTAGCCCAGCCAGCTTCGCCCGCGCGCGCGCTCTCTCTCTCGCGCTCGCTGACAGCACGGTCCCACATGTCATCACCTTCCTCTCGCTCTCCCGCGCGTTCGCTTGCTTCCCCGCGGTGGCCGGCCGACGACCGGTGACCCAAACGATCAACCGAGCTGACCAACATCTTCTACACGGCCTAACGAACCCGTTTTGCTACTAAACGCCCTAGCGCAAGCTCCGGCAACTGCTCACCGACGACGGTGGCGGCTCGACGGGGACGGTGACCGGCGACTCGACGATACAAAGCGGTAGCGGTTAAAGCGAGGGGTCAGGGAGCATCAGGGGCGTACCACGATCACGATGGAGTGATCGGTTGGAGCGGGGAGGCACTGGAGGCGGCTGGCGACGGTGGCGGAGCTCGACTGGAGCGGCGGCGACCCGAGGTAGAAGACGACGGCTCCCCGGCGATCCAGGTGGAATTGGGCTAGCTCAGCTGGTTCACTAGATGCGCAAGAACGAGGCGGAGCGATTGGCGAGATGGAGACGGCTGCGGTGGAGCAGGGAGGGCGAATTTGGCCGGAGAAAGAAGGACGGTGGCGGCGGCGATGATGAAACCGACGGCGACAGTGGTGATGTCGGTTCTTTTATAGAGCTGTGAAGCAAAGGAAGCGGCTGGAGATCGAGAAACGGTTCCTGTGGTCGCGGTGGCAAGCTAGAAGACCGTGGAAGCGGCCAGCGCGACGTCGGCGGCTCGCCGGCGCCCATGCCGCGCGCTGCCGGGGTGTGATTCGCCGGTGCACTGTAGCTGTTCCCCCCCAAATTTTGAAATTCAAACTGTTTTTCTCAAATTACTTTTAAATTTATATAACAACTTGAAAATCTTCCAATGTATGAAATCTTCAGAATTTCAAGCTCTACAAGTTTGGTATTGAACACTTTTTCAAATTATGCTTGGATTTTGAAATTTGAGTTTAAATTTAAAAAGGGACACATTTTTCAGATTTGGTAATTTAGAAATTACTTTTGATTTTACATTGAAACTTCAAAATCTCCAAACATCAAAGTTGTTTATCTTGACCAGATCTACAACTTTGCTGTTCAAAACTTTTTCAAATTCAGCCTCCATTTTAAAATCTTAGTTTGGGGACAAAAATGATTTAAAACTGAAATTTGCTTATTTTCAAAATTACTCCACATTTTACACTAAAACTTTGAAAACTCAAAACACCAAAGTTGTAGCCCTTGAAAAGTTCTACAAACTTGGTTTTGAACTTTTTTCCAAATTTTGCTTAGATTTTGAATTATTTCAAAAGGGGTAAAACAGGGTTTTGAAATTTAGGGTTTTTGGAGGGATTTCAAATTGGAATTTGTTTCTACTTTGATTTGTGATTACTTAGTGATCAAAACCTCACCCAAGGGCATCATTTGGACCAACATGACATAGTTGACCAAATGTCACTCTTGGTTGACCAATTCACTTTCGAAATTGTTTTACAGTTCTCCCCAGATTTGAATTCGAATTCGAATCGGAAAACTCGAGACAAGTTTTGGGACTCCAATTCAAACTCAAATTTGGAGTTTCATTTTAGATGTTGTACTTGAGCTCATACCCTACACTTGACACTAGTGTGCAACACAGTCGCGCACTTTAAATTACGCAGGGCATGGACTAAGTATTTGCGGTGGTATTCGAAATTAGGGTTTTTGATTTCGGAGCACACCACAAAGAAACACATTCAACCTAATGAAGTAAATTTGTTTTAGTTGATGCATAACAATGTTAACTTAACAAAGATGCTTTGCGATGCATTATGATGACATGGCAGATTAATTAGCACTATAACACCCGGGGTGTTACAGCCCTTCCCCCTTAAAGAAATCTCGTCCCGAGATTTAAAGCCTTGAGTTAAGTAATGGAAAAGGAAGCGTGTCAAGCAAACACGTCCAAGACTTGTCTACAAAACAGGTAGGGGTTTTCTGCATTACAAGGACTTTAAAAGGATAGGTTACAATTTAAAGAAGAAATTGCAACCTAGATAGAAGCAAAGAACTCCGGGAAATTCTCCAACAGATACTCTTCCGATTCCAAGGTGGCTTCCTCCTCTGAATGTTGATCCCATCGTATCTTGTACCATTTAATTGTTTTACTCCGGGTAACACGATCCTTTCGATCCAAAACTCGGACAGGATATTCAGAATATGTCAAATCAGGCTCAAGTTCAACCCCCTCCACATCAACAACTTGATCAGGCACTTGCAGACACTTCTTCATTTGTGGTACATGAAACACATTGTGCACGGCTGACAGTTGTTCAGGCAGCTTTAATCTATATGCCACCTTTCCACATTTCTCAATGATCTGAAAAGGACCAATATAACGTGGTGCGAGCTTGCCTTTGACTCCAAATCTATTAACTCCTTTCATGGGTGACACTTTCAGATAAACATAATCTCCCACTTTAAACATCAAAGGTCTACGCCTTTTATCTGCATAACTCTTCTGTCGAGACTGAGCAACTTTTAAGTTCTTTTGTATCTGCCTAACCTTTTCTTCTGTTTTCTTTACTAGATCGACTCCATAAAACCATCTTTCTCCTGGTTCTGACTAGTTCAACGGAGTTCTGCACCTGCGGCCATACAATGCTTCAAACGGTGCCATTTTGATACTCTCTTGATAGCTATTGTTGTATGAGAATTCTGCTAATGGTAAACATTCATCCCATTGATCTTGATAAGTGAGAGCACAGGATCTCAACATATCTTCCAAAATTTGATTTACTCTTTCAGTCTGTCCCCCAGTTTGTGGATGATAGGCTGTACTATAAAGAAGTTTAGTACCCAACGACTTTTGAAACTGTCTCCAAAATTGCGAAACAAATTGAGTACCCCTGTCACTAACAATTGTTTTAGGTATTCCATGTAAACTCATAATCCGAGTGACATATATTTCTGCATATCTAGATGCTCTATAGTCAACCTTCACAGGTACAAAGTGAGCTGACTTAGTCAAACGGTCCACAATGACCCAAATTGAATCAAAGCCTCTTGAAGTCTTGGGTAACCCAGTAATGAAATCCATACTAATATCTTCCCATTTCCAGGATGGAATAGGCAAGGGTTGTAACATTCCTGCCGGCTTCAAATGTTCAACTTTCACTTTGCGACAAGTATCACATCGGGCAACATACTTAGCAATCTCGATTTTCATTTTGGTCCACCAAAATCTCTGTTTCAAATCTTGATACATCTTGTTACTCCCTGGATGAATAGAAAACCTTGTACTATGTGCTTCATCAAGAATGAGCTGACGTAGCTCTGAAATCTTTGGGACCACTAGCCGGTTCTGAAACCACAGCACACCTGCATCATCAATACTGAAATCTGTCTGTTGACCAGTTCTAACTTTTTCTTTGATATGAGCTATTCCAGAATTACTTCTCTGAGCAGACACAATCTGATCTTTGATTGTTGATTCTACTGTGACATTAGTCAACTGACCTTGTTGAATTATTTCAATATTCAACTTTTCCAGTTCATAACATAAACTGTAATCCATTGGCTTCACAGTCATACAATTGCAATGGTTCTTTCGACTGAGTGCATCAGCAACCACATTTGCTTTACCAGGGTGATAGTGTACTTCCAAATCATAATCCTTTATCAATTCAAGCCACCTTCTTTGCCTCATATTCAATTCTGACTGAGTAAAGATATACTTCAAGCTCTTGTGATCTGTATACATGTGGCAAGTATTACCTAACAAGTAATGACGCCAGATTTTTAATGCATGAACCACAGCTGCTAGTTCAAGATCATGTGTCGGATAATGTTCTTCATGGCGCTTCAACTGTCTCGAGGCATAAGCAATGACTCTGCCTTCTTGCATTAACACACAACCAAGGCCAATACCCGAGGCATCACAATATACATCAAATGGCTTTTCTATATCTGGTTGTGCCAAAACTGGAGCAGTTGTCAATGACTTCTTTAGAATTCTAAAAGCTCTCTCACATTCTGGAGACCATATGAACTTAGTTTGATTCTTCAACAACTCTGTGATTGGCTTGGCTACCTTTGAAAAGTCAGGTATGAATCGACGGTAATAACCCGCCATCCCTAGAAAACTTCGGACTTCATGAACTGAGATTGGTGGTTTCCAATTCAGAATATCTTTCACCTTGCCAGGATCTACTGCTACTCCTTCTGCTGACAACACATGGCCTAAGAATTGCACTTCTCTTAACCAAAACTCACACTTACTGAACTTGGCATACAGTTGGTGATCTCTCAAACGATTTAGAACAACTCTGAGATGCTCAACATGCTCTTCTTTACTTTTGGAATATACCAGAATATCATCAATAAACACAACCACAAACTTGTCAAGTTCCGGCATGAAAACTGAGTTCATCAGATACATGAAATGTGCCGGTGCATTGGTAAGACCAAAAGACATAACTAGGTATTCATACAACCCATATCTGGTGATGAATGCAGTCTTTGGGATATCTTCAGGTCGAATCTTGATTTGATGGTACCCTGATCGAAGATCGATCTTTGAAAATACCTTTGCCCCCGCAAGCTGATCAAAGAGTAGATCAATGCGTGGCAACGGATATTTATTCTTAATGGTTACTTCATTCAGCGGTCGATAATCAACACACATTCTTAAAGTCTGATCTTTCTTCTTGACAAACAGAGCTGGACATCCCCATGGTGAGGAACTGGGTCTGATAAAACCTTTGTCACGTAACTCTTGCAACTGATCCTTGAGTTCTGCCAATTCATTGGGTGGCATTCTGTAGGCTCTCCGGGATATTGGGGCAGTACCCGGTTTTAACTCAATCACAAACTCTACATCTCTGTCTGGTGGCAGACCTGGTAGATCATCTGGAAACACATCTGGAAATTCACAGACTACTGGTATATCACAAACCTCTTGTACTGAAGTTGCACATAACCTTTCAACGGTTCTCTTTGGGATAGGAAGTTGGATAAGAAGATGAGATTTATTATCTGGCAGGTTCAACCTTATAGTTCTGTGCAGTGCATCTATAAGGGCTCCTCTTTGGTACATCCAATTCATACCCAGGATTACATCTATATCCTGTTTCTGTAATATTATCATTGAGGTAGGGAATATATGCCCACCTAACTCTATAGGTACGTCACGTACCATCTCCTTAGTACACAGTCGTCCCCCGGGCGACTGGATAAAGAACTCTTCTTGTGTTCCCATAATTGGAATGTCATGCTTAACAACAAAGGTGCGATTTATGAATGTATGCGATGCACCTGAATCAAATAACAGTACTGCTGGATGATTAGCAACAGGGAACATACCCATCATAACAGGTTCTCCCTCTGGGATTGCACTTGCTTGAGTATAGAATACACGTCCGGTCTTCTTCTTCTCACCCTTACCCTTCTGAACATTCAGATTATTGTTCTTGCTCTGAGGTTGTTGCTGTTGTGGTACGGGAGCTCTAGGATAATTGGGATTGTACTGCCTTGGATACGGGCAGTCCTTTGAAAAGTGGCCTGGCTTTCCACAATTGTAGCAGGGAAAGTTATGGGTGGCTGGTGCTTGGTTTCGAATACCAGGGGCATTCGGCTGTTGGGTAAACTGCGGGGTTGTGGCAGGACGATAAAACGTCTGCGGCTGAGCTTGGTATTGCGGTGGACGATAGGTTGGACGGAAATGATTCTGTGGGTAGTAAATAAACTTCTGGCGCTTCTTAATGCCGCCAGACGAGCTTGAAAACACTGGCTTCTTTTTCTTCGACTCTTTGTGCAGTCTGGACTTCTCTTCCGACGCAATAGCCACGTTGACTATCTCATGGTATGTAGCATTGTAACAGGTGACCAATGCTTCCTGGATTCTGGTACTCAACCCTCTCATGAAACAACTCTTCTTCTTTGCATCAGTGTTCACATATTCCGCTGCATACTGGGATAGATGATTGAATTTGCCCACGTACTGCAGAACTGTCTGGTTCCCTTGCTTCAGCGAGAGAAACTCCTCTAGCTTCATGGCCATGACACCATCTGGAATATAATGTGCTCTAAAGGCTTCATGAAACTCCTGCCAAGTGACACGGTGGCCAGCAGGCCGTGCGGCGACCAGATTCGCCCACCACGCTCCTGCGGCACCCCTAAGCTGCTGCGCTGCAAACACGGGCTTCTGGTGCTCCGTGCACTGTAACAGTTCAAACTTCTGCTCCATGGTACGGAGCCAGTCATCCGCCTCTAGCGGCTCATCTGCCTTTGAGAACACTGGTGGACGAGTATCGGTGAAATCCACATAGGTGGTTTCCCCTCCATTGTTACGGCCTCGACAACCCTGATTTCCATTCTGATTCTGATTCTGAGCCAACAGTGTAGTGGCATTAACCAAAGCGGCAATAGCCTCTGCCAAGGTGGGTGGAAACGGTGGGGGATTCGGAGTATTGTCCCCATCCTGGGAAGTTCCAGTACCGTCCATCTGTTGTACACAAACCATATTTATATACATCGCTTTATTGAATTAAAAAGCAGTTAATACAGAACTTGTATACACATACAAACTTATCTTACATTATTTCATTACAAACTTGCTCGCAAGCAAGACACTACCCACTAAGGTTCTTAGAAAGCAGGAAAGTCTACTATATTACATAGCCATCCATGTCAACACTTCACTCCTCATCATCATCGCTGATCACGATCACTTCATCGTCAACCTCTGGAACACTTGCACCAGTGACATGACTTTCATCATCCCCACTTTCCATCATGGGTTCATCTTCATTATTGTCCTCTACACCAGGAACAATCACGGCACCAACATCATCTTCCACTGCCTGGGGCTGATGATTGGGATTCATCAGATCATTTAGCCTATGGACTTCCTCATGCAGAACAGTATTGTACTGCTCCAGGTTTGTCACATAAAGCTCCAGCTCTCGAACACGAGCTCTGGCTTCTGTCTCCTTTTCCAGAGACTCATTCTGGAACTGTTTCCAAAAACGCATATTGCGCTTCAGTCGCTCCACTTCTGATGTAAGCCTGGCAACCTCTGATTCCGAATCCGGGTTCGGATTACGGCTACTGCTTGCTCCATCAACTCTGGTGGCCAACTGATGACGCGGCACTCCTTGCGGACCCGTTTTCTTGCGAGGAGTTGTCTTCACACGTGCCATCCTAAAGCAAGATAGAATTAGGACGATGAGAACAGATAGGGGGATCTGAAGGTTAGCATGAATAGGATTGAACCTTACTTAACCCAAACCACTTTAAAAGGGAAGGTAACTTAAGCAGGTTAATTAAACATGATGCATGCATCGCACTTACGGTCTAACAGAAAGATTAAGTAACATATGCAAACTTTATAACATAGGGCACTATACAAGATACTTCACTACGAAGCTTTCAAATATGAGCTAAGGAAACTATAGAATAGATTAAGATAAGCAAAAGCAATTTGGACCCAAAATATCAATATTAAGTTTATTTGACCCAAAACGTTTTGAATTTTTGCAAAGTAATATTACAATAACTCAAGTGATTATGCTCTGGTACCAGCTGTCACAGAACCTCCTAATTATGATGGCCCACAAGTACACATCATTGTCATAATGACCTCTGACAGTCGTACTTATGTTCACCATAACTTAAAAGGCCTGCTTTCCTCCGAACAGGATCAAATCACAGGAGTATCGCAATATTACAACAGTTTATTCAAAATATTCAACAGAGTAAAGTAGCGGAAGTCTTACAATAACATAAGTTTACAAACCAGTTTTCAAATCTCAAACCTTATGTAACATTATTACAAACCATTAGTAGAGAAGTATCGGTAGTAACTTTATTACAACACCCAAACGAGATGCCTTGCCCAAAGGCCACACAGTCTACTCGTCATCGCTTTCTTCAACCACGACGGTCATGCAACAAGGCTCGAAGCAGACTTGTTCATGAACCGCACCTGCAACAAGGGGTTCAACAAACCCTGAGTACAAAGGTACTCAACAAGACTTACCCGACTAAGGCAAAGACTCCAAGGGCATGCTAGCTTTAGGGAATCAAGGTACGGGTAAATCAGAATCAATATTTTCTTTTGCAGAAAAGCTTACTAGAGTAAGTCCTTATCTTCAACATTTTACTTTTACCATTGATGGTTCATTAACCAAATCTAGGTGATCCTAGTCTAGATAAAGTAATTATCATCAAAATCTTTCTCATTCTTTCCTTCAATTCCAGTTCTTAACTACGATGTTGGTGCAAGGCCAAGACTCCTTTCTCGTAGAGTAACGACGATTCGAACCGCTTCATATACCCAGCTGGGGATTCCTAACCACACGACATATGTAGAACCGAATCTAGCATATATCAACTCTTACCCGAATAACCCAAAACCAGAACGTGTCCATCGCCACCCGAGAGCACAGTACTCCTCGAACCCGGCCACATTCTAGCCCCGAGGGTACACGTTACTCTCGCCATCTCTCCACTCCCAGTGCGAGGTTAGACGTTCTCGTAATGGACTAGCCAAAGTAAGGCTTACCCGACATGGGCACATGGCTAGTACTAATAAAAACTCCATGACACGAGGGCCAACAACGTACGGTCCTTAACTGATAAGGCGGAAACAATACATTGGGACTCCTCTCCCAATGCATGTTAGCAGTGGCCAAACCACCCGCCCGATCTTACAAGTTTATTCACATATTTCATTATTCATTCAGAATGCCGTCATGGCTATGTAAACATTTCATTAAAAGCTTAACTTCTAAGCATAGCGAAGCATACTACGCATTTTCTGTAAAACAGGTATCAAGGGTAATATTGCAATAATCAAGGATGATAATGCAGCAATTAGGTTATCACGCAACTCCTAATTACTTAATGCAATAAACCATAATATAAATAATAAAATATTTATAAAATTCAAGGTAGGGTTTAAATGCACCGGGGCTTGCCTTGCTCGGACACGACGACTGACTCAGACTCGGAGACTCCAACGTCTGGTCCGGAACCCACTGACGATCGCTCTTCTCCGGAAGCTTGCTCGACGACTTCGGCTTCTTCGAAAGCGGTGACTACACGAATACATAACATGCTTTAACATGATGCTCAATAATAAACATGATGCTTGATGATAACATGCCACGTTTTCGATTCGAGTACAACTTCCCTCCACGGTACAGTCGTAAGCAGAAAACCTACTAACTAGTAGCAACGAGTTTCCGCGATACCAGCTTTTAACCTAACAAGTTACTAACGAGCTCAATCATAAAATTAAAGTGCCAGAGATCACAAAAGAATAGTGACCTAAGGACATCACTCAATCAAAAGGCACACAACACTTAAAGTTCTCAAATTAACATTTATTTTCTATTTAAATAAATTAGGACATAATTAGGAATTGATCAAACTTTATCTAAACAAGCTCAAACTTTTTCTATGGGTTAACAATGATTTATAACAGTGCCATAATTAATTTCATAATTTTTGGATAAATAAATAAATTATTAAAATTACTGGAAGTTGCATTTAATCTTTATTGGAACCAATTATTTCTACTGCATAAAGTATTCAAATTCATGATTTAATATTTTTCCTAGATAGTTTATACATTGAGAAGCTTACACAAAAATTTTCATGAATTTTGGAACTCTACACAATTTTTAAACAAATAAACAAATAACAACACTATTCATTTATTTGAAAAAGAAAAACAAAAAAAACGAAAATCAAAAACTGAACTCGGGCCGCTTCTCCTCGGTCCGGCCCGTTAGCGCGCCCGCGCCCGCACGTGACGGCCCAGCCGCGGCCCAGCCCAGCCAGCTTCGCCCGCGCGCGCGCTCTCTCTCTCGCGCTCGCTGACAGCACGGTCCCACATGTCATCACCTTCCTCTCGCTCTCCCGCGCGTTCGCTTGCTTCCCCGCGGTGGCCGGCCGACGACCGGTGACCCAAACGATCAACCGAGCTGACCAACATCTTCTACACGGCCTAACGAACCCGTTTTGCTACTAAACGCCCTAGCGCAAGCTCCGGCAACTGCTCACCGACGACGGTGGCGGCTCGACGGGGACGGTGACCGGCGACTCGACGATACAAAGCGGTAGCGGTTAAAGCGAGGGGTCAGGGAGCATCAGGGGCGTACCACGATCACGATGGAGTGATCGGTTGGAGCGGGGAGGCACTGGAGGCGGCTGGCGACGGTGGCGGAGCTCGACTGGAGCGGCGGCGACCCGAGGTAGAAGACGACGGCTCCCCGGCGATCCAGGTGGAATTGGGCTAGCTCAGCTGGTTCACTAGATGCGCAAGAACAAGGCGGAGCGATTGGCGAGATGGAGACGGCTGCGGTGGAGCAGGGAGGGCGAATTTGGCCGGAGAAAGAAGGACGGTGGCGGCGGCGATGATGAAACCGACGGCGACAGTGGTGATGTCGGTTCTTTTATAGAGCTGTGAAGCAAAGGAAGCGGCTGGAGATCGAGAAACGGTTCCTGTGGTCGCGGTGGCAAGCTAGAAGACCGTGGAAGCGGCCAGCGCGACGTCGGCGGCTCGCCGGCGCCCATGCCGCGCGCTGCCGGGGTGTGATTCGCCGGTGCACTGTAGCTGTTCCCCCCCAAATTTTGAAATTCAAACTGTTTTTCTCAAATTACTTTTAAATTTATATAACAACTTGAAAATCTTCCAATGTATGAAATCTTCAGAATTTCAAGCTCTACAAGTTTGGTATTGAACACTTTTTCAAATTATGCTTGGATTTTGAAATTTGAGTTTAAATTCAAAAAGGGACACATTTTTCAGATTTGGTAATTTAGAAATTACTTTTGATTTTACATTGAAACTTCAAAATCTCCAAACATCAAAGTTGTTTATCTTGACCAGATCTACAACTTTGCTGTTCAAAACTTTTTCAAATTCAGCCTCCATTTTAAAATCTTAGTTTGGGGACAAAAATGATTTAAAACTGAAATTTGCTTATTTTCAAAATTACTCCACATTTTACACTAAAACTTTGAAAACTCAAAACACCAAAGTTGTAGCCCTTGAAAAGTTCTACAAACTTGGTTTTGAACTTTTTTCCAAATTTTGCTTAGATTTTGAATTATTTCAAAAGGGGTAAAACAGGGTTTTGAAATTTAGGGTTTTTGGAGGGATTTCAAATTGGAATTTGTTTCTACTTTGATTTGTGATTACTTAGTGATCAAAACCTCACCCAAGGGCATCATTTGGACCAACATGACATAGTTGACCAAATGTCACTCTTGGTTGACCAATTCACTTTCGAAATTGTTTTACAGTTCTCCCCAGATTTGAATTCGAATTCGAATCGGAAAACTCGAGACAAGTTTTGGGACTCCAATTCAAACTCAAATTTGGAGTTTCATTTTAGATGTTGTACTTGAGCTCATACCCTACACTTGACACTAGTGTGCAACACAGTCGCGCACTTCAAATTACGCAGGGCATGGACTAAGTATTTGCGGTGGTATTCGAAATTAGGGTTTTTGATTTCGGAGCACACCACAAAGAAACACATTCAACCTAATGAAGTAAATTTGTTTTAGTTGATGCATAACAATGTTAACTTAACAAAGATGCTTTGCGATGCATTATGATGACATGGCAGATTAATTAGCACTATAACACCCGGGGTGTTACAGCTTGCCTCTGGCTCCTCCTCCGTACATCCTTCACCGAAGTGTGCCTCATGATAGTCATTTAACATGTCTCCTACCCCGCCCTCATCATCATAATCATCGACACATGGTCTCACGTCCTCCTCTCTCACACGATCAGATTCACCATGGTACACCCACCGGGTATAGTCTGTCGTAAATCCGTACTTGGTGGGGGCGTGTTTCCATAGCCTCCTTTGTTTGGCAACGCGTGTTTGCACAGTTGCTACAGGGACACCAAGTGGTACGCGTGCCTTTAGCCTTGTCAAATGCTAGTTCCAAGAAAGCCTCGGTCTTTTCGATCCATTCAGCGGTAAACGAACCCCGACTTGGGCGGCCCGTGTACATCCACTCACGGTCATCCATCTCTAACATATTAGGGATCAGGGACTAAAATAAGAATGATGAAATGCATCTACACGATGTTCCTACTCTCTAATAGGTGAGGATATGTCCTAATCCCACCCGAGGATGCGTAGATGGGGTTAGTTTCCACGGTCTACTTCGATCGGAGACAGAATTTCGGCAGCACCTCCCCGCTGTTCTCCAAATACACGTCCTGTAACACCCTAGGTGTTTGCCACTAGTTAAGCAGTGGGTTTGACCTCAAACATGATAGATTAAGTGGAGATGACGATGTCAAGGTCAACCTATGGAGATGAGCCTAACCTAAACTTGGATGTTGCACCATTGCTTCACATATAGGCCATTTTCAAGATATATGCTTGAGTGGTGTTATTGCAATATTTTTGGGTGTCTCACCTTAGTACCTATCTATATTGGTCACTCAAAAAGTTTCATAAAGTTTGGAGTCAAAAAATCACATGAAATGATAAGTTATATCCTTGTTGGAATGGTTTTACTAAGTGTTTGAATTCCACTATTAAGTGAATGGAAATATAGGTCATCAACCAAACCTTGCAACCTTGCCCAAATGACTCTAGATGGACTCTACAACAAAAGTCATGAAAGGTTCATATTGAGCAAATGTCAAGAAAATGCTCCAATGGATAAAAAGGATAATTTAAGCTTTATCGTGATCCTACTTTGGCCAACGTATAATAGTAGGTTCTATACCAGTTTTGAGGCTAGACCTTAAATGAAATTTGTAGTTCATGTTATGGAGAAGAAACTTTGTTTAATGGTCAAGAGCTAGTTTGGTCTCTAACCTAGTCAAATAGAGCTCACAAGATTCAATGCAGTGCTGTTTTGGAGCCCAAGATTTTGGCTAAGTCCTAACTGTTGTTTCAGTTTCGTGTAGCACATTTCGGAGCTTTGTATCTTCCTAACCAGAACAAATTAGTCAAAGATCCTTTAATAAAAGTTGTAGTTTGGTTTGAGGACAACAAACTTTATTTTTGGAGCATACCATGATTCATCTTGGAAATAAGTCAAACAGTGGCTCAAAGTTAGAACCTGCTGCTGATTTCTGCACTTAGAAAATATTCTAAGTCTCGGAGAAGTTAACCAACGTCATTAGATTGGCATGCCGCGTTCTCGTGATTTTGTTAAGTAACTTGAGTTGGTCCCTTTGTAAAAGTTGGAGAATACAGGATGATGAAGAGCATACAAAAAGTTGGGTTCAGTTTGACGAAGTTTTGACCACCGAAAAGCGAGTTTCTGTGACTGCCGTCAAGGTGTTGACACTCCTATCTTGGCAACTATTTTACCGCTAATCGGTTGCTCTAATGATCTGAGTGCCTTAATAGAAATTGTAGAGCGGGTCAAGATGAGAAAACTTTGTTTTTGGCCCATTCGCTGATTCGGTCCATAGACGGCCCAAATCTGCTCCCACCTTGCCCACTGCGACGCTCACCACGTGTTCGACGCTTTGCCGACGTGGTCTGCTTGCATGAACACCGCGCACCCTCTCCCTTGCCGCGTGCCCACGCTTCCCTGTGGCCGCCTCGCCGCTTCTCCACGCGCCCCAGGCCGATGTGGACGACCGGGCTCACTCTATCCCTCGCACCCTCGCCTCGCTATTGCTCGTGGGCACGCACAGCCATGGCCGAGGTGGTTGAGCTCGCTGCCGTCGTCGTTCTCCCACCTCCGCGCCTCCTCAGCCCTAGCCACTATCCCTAGCGCCTTCACCGTCGCGCGGCGCACCTCCGACGCCTATTCCCCGGCCCCGACCGTCACCGGAGGTCGCTGGCGCCGTGCAGCTCCGCCGCCGAGCCACGGGCTTGCGTGGCTGTGCCGCCTTGGGCCAAGCCGAGGCCACCTGCGGGTGCGGCCTGCTGCTGCCATGCTCCCGCACCCCTTGCCGCCGGGGAGCATCCCCATCACCGGAACGACGAGCTCCTGTGCGTCCCCTGCTCCAATTCACGTCAGAGGCCTCGCGGGAGAATTCGACTAAATCCAGGGGCCTAATTGCACAATCAGTGACTCAGATAAATAGTACTCTTGGGACTGATTTGTAATTATTTTGCAGGAATTTTGAAAATTCATAGTAAATTGTAAAAAAATCGTAAAATAGCAAATGAAGACTTTTTGGAATCCTTGTGAAATTTTCTATGTAGTAGATCTATAATATGGTATGTTTTAGTTTAAAGTTTTCTCTGTAAAAATAGGTTTGTGTAGCTAGGTTTTTAATGCTAGTTGTATTTGTCATTTTCATAACTGCAGATCTAGGGCTCCAAATGAAGTGAAATTTTTGTGGCATGGTACTCATGTGATGTTTAATGTGTGGTAAAAATTTCATGAATTTTGGTTGCCATATGAGTGAGTTATTAGTGTATCTTGCTCTCACATGAATTCTTGCAATAGCAATTTGTCTTTTTCATAGAGGTTGACATACATGTCCAAATGACTTGAAATTTGTACAATAGACTATTGGGCATATGTCAGAGCTACTGTAATTTTTATAGATTTTATTATAGACTTTTGGTATATATTTATTATTTCACCTTGCTATCTAAATAAATTAAGAAATGCATTAAAAGAATTTATTTAGTGATGAGAACTATGCTTTTTGGTGATCATTTAACATGTACTTTATGATGGTTATATTGGTTGTGGCCAAATGTATGTTTGGAATATAAGTTAATATTTATTCTTGCAATTGATGCTTTCCTGGACAGTTTCTGGGACTTTGGTAATTGCACCATGAAAATGATGTTTGATGAGAAACATGCTTGTAGCAAAGTTGCAGATAACTCATTAATCTAGCTTGTGTTAAATTTTGGTGGCATTTGGCCTTATAGTTTGTGAGTAATGACTGTTTCAAGTTGGGTTCCAGAAATAGTTGTTCTCTGGAATCTCTGGACCAGATTCTATAATTATGCATGTTTGACTTGGTTAACTTGAGAATCATGCTAAGATGATTAAAGATGAATTATGAAAAATTTCATAATATTTCTAGAATGTCTTGTTGCATGGCTATTGGATTTGTATAACTCCAGTTATGATCCAAACATGTAGCTATTGTTTGCAGTCTAGAAATGGACAAATGCTAGTTGTGGTTGTTTACTCCTTTTGTTGCTAAGTGTGGCTTATGCCGTTGATGATGGTCAAGTTAAGATACTTGTGATCTTGTTAAACTTGTGTTATGCTTGATGTGCTTGTCCTTTTTAATTGGTTGTGTGATGTTAGTTAAATAGCTATTGGTGTCTATGTCTTGAGTAATCTTGTGTTTACTGGAATGCTTGTGATACATCTTGTGTTACCATTCATCATATTCATACATATGCATCTTGCATCTCATTTAGGTTCGCTAGATGCACCACGTGAAGGACGAGATGTTGGAATCAAACCCGAAGACGGTGTTTGGTGGACCTATCCCGAAGATAAAAGGATTAAGTGAGTGCCAGGATGGGAGATGCTCGCCAAACGAGTGTCATCTGTCAAACACTAACCTAAGTGTTCGATCCCAGGCAAGCCCCGAAGCATTCTAAGCCTCCTACTTTATAAAATCAATCCTTTATATATAGGAGTTTTATATATTGTGCATTAAGTATAGGAGTTGAGTGAAACCGTTGTTGTATTTATTACTATCCTTGCCCACCCGGTTATCTGTTTACCCTGTTAGGTTAGGATCAAATAATTGCTTAGCCTTGCTTAGACTGGTAGCGATCGGTGATTTCCGGTCACCTACATTTATAGGTGGTTACTGAAAGAATTTAACTATGAAAAGCGTGATATCCTGGATTTAACCATGTGTTGATGGAGAATTGGAGACCGGGCAGAAAAGTTGGAAGCAACCAGACAGGGTTCTGGGGTGCGGTTAGTTTTCTGTCTGTGTCGATTAAGGACCGATCGTTGCTCGTCCCTCTTGTCATGTTGAACGCATGCCTCACATTTAGTTGGCCGAATAAAGTACCTTTCGACCGCGAAGCTAGTGACATGATTCGGGCCTGGACCTACATGGGCACGCGTACTGGTGCTGAAGGGAGTATGACAGGGACGCGAAGAGTGAGCCCAAGGTGCATCCTGGTAGTCGGGTGGTCCCTAGGTACTGCGGCCCTAGTTTATGTCACAGAACCTCCTAATTATGATGGCCCACAAGTACACATCATTGTCATAATGACCTCTGACATTCGTACTTATGTTCACCATAACTTAAAAGGCCTGCTTTCCTCCGAACAGGATCCAATCACAGGAGTATTGCAATATTACAACAGTTTATTCAAAATATTCAACAGAGTAAAGTAGCGGAAGTCTTACAATAACATATGTTTATAAACCAGTTTTCAAACTTTAACCTTATGTAACATTATTACAAACCATTAGTAGAGAAGTATCGGTAGTAACTTTATTACATCACCCAAACGAGATGCCTTGCCCAAAGGCCACACAGTCTACTCGTCGTCGCTTTCTTCGACCACGACGGTCATGCAACAAGGCTCGAAGCAGACTTGTTCATGAACCGCACCTGCAACAAGGGGTTCAACAAACCCTGAGTACAAAGGTACTCAACAAGACTTACCCGACTAAGACAAAGACTCCAAGGGCATGCTAGCTTCAGGGAATCAAGGTACGGATAAATCAGAATCAAAATTTTCTTTTGCAGAAAAGCTTACTAAGGTAAGTCCTTATCTTCAACATTTTACTTTTACCATTGATGGTTCATTAACCAAATCTAGGTGATCCTAATCTAGATCAAAGTAATTATCATCAAAACCTTTCTTATTCTTTCTTTCAATTCCAGTTCTTAACTACGATGTTGGTGCAAGGCCAAGACTCCTTTCTCGTAGAGTAACGACGATTCGAACCGCTTCATATACCCAGCTGGGGATTCCTAACCACCCGACATATGTAGAACCGAATCTAACATATATCAACTCTTACCCGAATAACCCAAAACCAGAACGTGTCCATCGCTACCCGAGAGCACAGTACTCCTCGAACCCGGCCACATTCTAGCCCCGAGGGTACACGTTACTCTCGCCATCTCTCCACTCCCAGTGCGAGGTTAGACGTTCTCGTAATGGACTAGCCAAAGTAAGGCTTACCCGACATGGGCACATGGCTAGTACTAATAAAAACTCCATGACACGAGGGCCAACAACGTACGGTCCTTAACTGATAAGGCGGAAACAATACATTGGGACTCCTCTCCCAATGCATGTTAGCAGTGGCCAAACCACCCGCCCGATCATACAAGTTCATTCACATATTTCATTATTCATTCAGAATGCCGTCATGGCTATGGAAACATTTCATTTAAAAGCTTAACTTCTAAGCATAACGAAGCATACTACGCATTTTCTGTAAAACAGGTATCAAGGTAGTATTGCAATAATCAAGGATGATAATGCAGCAATTAGGTTATCACGCAACTCCTAATTACTTAATGCAATAAACTATAATATAAATAATAAAACATTTGTAAAATTCAAGGTAGGGTTTAAATGCACCGGGGCTTGCCTTGCTCGGACACGACGACTGACTCAGACTCGGAGACTCCAACGTCTGGCCCGGAACCCACTGACGATCGCTCTTCTCCGGAAGCTTGTTCAACGACTTCGGCTTCTTCGAAAGCGGTGACTACACGAATACATAACATGCTTTAACATGATGCTCAATGATAAACATGATGCTTGATGATAACATGCCACGTTTACGATTCGGTTACAACTTCCCTTCACGGTACAGTCGTAAACAGAAAACCTACTAACTAGTAGCGATGATTCCCCGCGATACCAGCTTTTAACCTAACAAGTTACTAACGAGCTCAAACATAAAATCAAAGTGCCAGAGATCACAAAAGAATAGTGACCTAAGGACATCACTCAATCAAAAGGCACACAACACTTAAAGTTCTTAAATTAACATTTATTTTCTATTTAAATAATTAGGACATAATTAGGAATTGATCAAACTTTATCTAAACAAGCTCAAACTTTTTCTATGGGTTAACAATGATTTATAACAGTGCCACAATTAATTTCATAATTTTTTGATAAATAAATTAATTATTAAAATTACTGGAAGTTGCATTTAATCTTTAATGGAACCAATTATTTCTACTGCATAAAGTATTCAAATCCATGATTTAACATTTTTCCTAGATAGTTTATACATTGAGAAGCTTATACAAAAATTTTCATGAATTTTGGAACTCTACACAATTTTTAAACAAATAAATAAATAATCAACACTATTCATTTATTTGAAAAAGAAAAACAAAAACGAAAATCAAAAACTGAACTCGGGCCGCTTCTCCTCGGTCCGGCCCGTTAGCGCGCCCGCGCCCGCACGCGACGGCCCAGCCGCGGCCCAGCCCGCTCGCTCGCCCGCGCGCGTCGCCTCCCTCTCTATCTCTCGCTGACAGCTCGTCCCCACTTGTCATCCCTCACCTCCCGCTCGCTCTCGCTCTCCCGCGCGCTCGCGCACTTGCCCGCGGTGGCCGACCGGCTACCGGTGACCCAAACGGCAAACCGACTTCACCAACGCTAACTACACCTCCCCACGACTCCATTTTGCTCGGTAACGCTACGGTTCGAGCTCCGGTGACCCATCACCGACGACAGTGGCGGCACGGTGGCCGCGGAAGCAGCACGCCGGCGACTACAAGGCGGTAGAGATCAAATTGAAGGGTCGGGAAGCATTAGCAGCTCACAGCGATTGCAGTGGAGGTCTTGGTGGCGACGGGGAGCGGCTGGAGTGCTCTGGCCACGGAGAGCGGCTTTGGTCGCCGGAGTTGAGCACGGGAAGCGGTGGTCGCGGTGGTTCCGGTGGAATTGGGCTGGCGCGGGTGGTTCACGAGGTGCGCGAGGATGTGGCGATGCTGTTGGTGCGACTTGCGTGGCCGGAGGCGGTCCGGTGGCGGCAGCGGCGAGCGGTGGAGCTGCGCGGCGGCGGCGATGGCGGAAATGAAAAACGTCACGGTGAACTCACGTATATATAGGCAACGACCCTGGTTACTTCACCAGAAGACGCGAGTTGTCGAGCTGGCGATCGAGAACACGCCTGGAAGCCGGCCGAAGCCGTCCGGCGTTTCGCCGGCGCCCATACCGCGCGGTGGTCGTCGGTGATACGCCGGCGCACTGTAGCTGTCCCCCCCCCAATTTTGAAATTCAAACTGTTTACTCAAATTACTTCCAAATTTGTATAACAACTTGAAAATCTTCCAATGTATGAAATCTTCAGAATTTCAAGCTCTACAAGTTTGGTATTGAACACTTTTTCAAATTCTGCTTGGATTTTGAAATTTGAGTTTAAATTCAAAAAGGGACACATTTTTCAGATTTGGTAATTTAGAAATTACTTTTGATTTTATATTGAAACTTCAAAATCTCCAAACATCAAAGTTGTTTATCTTGACCAGATCTACAACTTTTCTGTTCAAAACTTTTTCAAATTCAGCCTCCATTTTAAAATCTTAGTTTGGGGACAAAAATGATTTAAAACTGAAATTTGCTTATTTTCAAAATTACTCCACATTTTACACTAAAACTTTGAAAACTCAAAACACCAGAGTTGTAGCCCTTGAAAAGTTCTACAAACTTGGTTTTGAACTTTTTCCCAAATTTTGTTTAGATTTTGAATTATTTCAAAAGGGGTAAAACAGGGTTTTGAAATTTAGGGTTTTTGGAGGGATTTCAAATTGGAATTTGTTTCTACTTTGATTTTTGATTACTTAGTGATCAAAACCTCACCCAAGGGCATCAATTGGACCAACATGACATAGTTGACCAAATGTCACTCTTGGTTGACCAATTCACTTTCGAAATTGTTTTACAGTTCTCCCCAGATTTGAATTCGAATTCGAATCGGAAAACTCGCGACAAGTTTTGGGACTCCAATTCAAACTCAAATTTGGAGCTTCATTTTAGATGTTGTACTTGAGCTCATACCCTACACTTGACACTAGTGTGCAACACAGTTGCGCACCTCAAATTACGCAGGGCATGTACTAAGTATTTGCAGTGGTATTCGAAATTAGGGTTTTCGATTTCGGAGCACACCACAGAGAAACACATTCAACCTAATGAAGTAAACTCGTTTTAGTTGATGCATAACAATGTTAACTTAACAAGGATGCTTTGCGATGCATTATGATGACATGGCAGATTAATTAGCACTATAACACCCGGGGTGTTACAGTTTATCCCGAGACGTTTACCGGAATCTTATCATTGGTGATCTAAGCGACCCTGACGGGGGAAGCGTGGTTTGTGTGAGGAATAAATCACCAGCTGGTTAGAAATCGATTCGAATCGCCATTGTTCACTGGATAGTGAACACTTGACTCGAGTTACGTCATCGTAGTACTGATGATGGAACACGCATGGTTATGTGGATTATGTTGGAAATGCTAAACTTGAGATGGTAACTTTGATGTTAATGATTAATCAAGTGATTGCTTTAGCATAGGTGCTTACCTAGGTTAATAAGTTATAACAAAGATGATGTAATAGTGCTTAAAATGGTGTATTCATGATCACTTCTGCTTTTTGCAAATGAGTCAAGCTAGCCCACTAAAAGAAAGCCTTGCATACTCCTTGGTGTCATTATTTCTGGTTTATGACGGGTAAGTCTAGCTGAGTACATTCTCGTACTCAGGGTTTATTCTCACTTGTTGCAGGTTGTGATATATCATGGCTACTGCAAGAATTGGATGGCTCCTGCTGTAGTGGCGGAGTGTGATCATGGGCATGATCCTTCTGAGCTATCTTGTCTCTCCTGCTTTTATTGAAAATTGACCTTGGTACCGATAAGTACTTGAATTAAGATGATATTAGTTTCAAACTACTTTGCTTCCGCTACTTTTAAACTTGAGTTGTGATAACTCTTTGGAACTCCGATCTATGTTGAATTATCTATGAAATGGATGTAACATATGACATGTTATGTTGGACCACTACGATCTTGGCTTATATGTTGGTTCGTTTGAAATCCCTCATGATTTTATTGGACTACCGGAGTTATATGAGCTTAAGTACGGGAAGTTAATTGCTCCGGTGATTGTTTTTGTACTTTTGTTCTTATAATTTGGATGGTTCCGTTACACGTCCCAACAGGGAGAATGAGTATCCGGGGAACAACACGGAGGTGATGCCGAAACTCTACCTCGGATCAGAGTAGACCATGGAAACTAACCCCATCTACGCATCCTCGAGCTGTCAAAGAAATGTGGACAATCCGAAACAGATACGGTTATAAATATACAAATATCTGCATATTTCGAACAGTATCTCTTTGGAACGGGAGATGCCTAACTCGGTTACGTCACCGACGAACCAATGGCATTAGGGGTTATATCTTGGGTGGTGGTGGAGTTAGGCTAGCGGGGCAATGGTGAGATGGTGCAGTGGTGAGTTGACGTGGTGCAGGAAGACCCGCAGCGGTGAGGAAGACGGTTAGGGTACGATGAGCTCTTCTCTGCAAAAAAACATAATTTTGTTAATTGAAAATTTTGGCAGCACCTCCCCTGCATGGTGAAGTTTCCAAAACCTGCAAGCAAACACGACACGATGGCTGACAACCACTATGTTCAATACAAAGGCACGATGGCCGACAACCTAGTGCGTGCTCGTCGCCAGTGAAGGGGCTGTGGCGGCGATGGGCGGGCCGGTGCCGGGTGAAAGCCCAAGTTTAGTTTTGGTAATTAATGACACCAAGCTGCTAATGCCATGTGTTAAGTGTTTTGAGTTAGGCATAAGCAACACATGTGATGAAGGTGTACGTGGCAAGGAGTGATGGCCACAAGATCACAAAGAGATGGTGCATGGACATGAAATGTTGATCACGATGGAATGCACATAAAATGATGGACATGATGATCAAGTGGAAGAGAAGGATCTAGGAGCGCAAGGCAAAGGTATAACCATAGGGTTTTCCTTTTGCCGGTCTAAGATGAGTAGAGAAGTGATTGACCGGGTTTAGGATACATAGGTGATTATCAAGAGGGGCAATCATAGTTAGCTCGGAAATCAAGTGCCACTAGATCATTGTCTTGAGCATATGCATTAGGATCTAGTAGAGAGCTAACTTAACGCCTTGAAAATTTGTTTGTGAAATGCTAACACACTTGCACATGATGGTGTACACTTGGTGGTGTTAGCACATTTGCGAAGGCGGTGGTGTTTGAGTGGTAATGAGGGGTTTGGGGTTCGCTCTCCCTCCCGCCGAGCGTGCGAGCGCGGGATTCAGGCGTTTTCGAGAAAATGAAATGCCTATTTTCTATTGCGCCGGAGTCGAGAAAAGGTGGCGAAAGTCCAAACTGTTTTCACTGAAAAACAGTGACCGGACGCTGTGGTCGAAGTGACCGGACACGGCTGGCGCGTCCGGTCAGTTCAAACCACAGACAGACGCGCGCGTGAGAGGGTCGAGGACCGGCGCGTCCGGTCCCTCGCGGAACCGGAGCGTCCGGTCATGTACCCAGGAGTTCAGCACGAAGGGTAGACGCGATCGGACGCGGTGGCGCGTCCGGTCACGCTCGACCGGACGCGTCCGGTCGTGTGTGGACCGTTACTGGACTCCGATCGGACACGGCTGGCGCGTCCGGTCACGTGTGATCGGACGCGTCCGGTCTCGATGGGAGCTTACTGGAACGCGACCGGACGCTGGCACTATCGTATCCGGTCAAACGCTAGAGCGCGTCCGGTCACGGCAACGGTTAGTTCTGACGCTCACTGTTCACGCTTGTCCTGTAGTGACCGGACGCGTCCGGTCACCCTGACCGGAGCGTCCGGTCAGCGCGATTTCAATTGTGTCGTCCGTAACGGCTAGCTGCGTACCCCTTTGCTATAAATAGAGGGTGTCCGGGGTTTGAGGGTAACTCTTGCATATTTTGAGACCTAGAGACATCCTTTGAGCTAGAGAACAACCCCTCCACTCATCTCTTTGCAAAGTTGCACATCTTGAGTGAGATTGAGTGAGATTCAAGTGCATTGCTTGAGAGTTGCATTCTAGAGGCACTTGATCTTCGAGTTGCTGCGGATTTCTTGTTACTCTTCCGTGTTTCCCGACACGGTAGACGGCTTGAGCAGCGGAGGTGATTGAGCTCACAATTGGAGATTGTTGGAGCCTTCACCAAGTGTTGTAAGGGGTTCTTGATCCTTCCCCGCGGGAGTTCGCGAATTGGATACTCTAGTGGAGCTCGTGGCTTGGAGGATCCCCATCTTGTGTGCGGTTGTGCGGTGCCCGCCGAGGGCTCGACTCTTGATAGTCGATTAGCTCACGAACCGACAAGTGGGTGTATCGCCACAACGGGGAATAGCTTGCCAGGAAGCAAGTGAACCTCGGGATAAATTCTTGTGTCATTCTCTTCCCGAGGATTTCTCTTATGTGATTGATTGATTGGTACTTCTCATCTCTACACGGCGGTATAATCACTCGAAGCTCTTCTCTCGTATTACATCTTGTATCTAGCTTGTTGTTGTTGTTGTTGTGTTTAGTGGATAGCCTTGTACTAGACTTGTGTAGGTGGCTTGCTTAATTAGTTAGAGCTAGTGCATTTTGCTCTGCCACCTTTTGTACTAACTTGTGGTTAAGTAATTCTTGTAAAAATTTTAATTAGGCTATTCACCCCCCCTCTAGCCTATTTGGACCTTACACCGGGGTGGGCAGTGCCGAGGCCTCGGCCGTGGCCGCGGCGGTGGAGCGGGCTGGCCGGGGGGCGAGGCCGCCGGGACTGCAGGGGCACTGGGGGCGGCCGGGGCGCGGGGTCAGGGGCCGCCAGGGGGGGGGGCGACCGGGACGCGCGGGGGCGGACGAGCGCGGCGGCGGGGGCGTGTGGACTGTGTGCGTGTGTGTGTGCGCGTGCCCGTGATGTGGCTAAGTGTGGAAGACCGGCTTTGCCGTGTGCCCATGATGCGGCACACGGCAAAGCCCGGAGTTTGCTGTGTGCCTTTGACGTGGCACACGGCAAAGCCCATCATTTGTCGTGTGCCTGTGATGCGGCACACGGCAAAAAAAAAATTTCATCCCCCGTTTACCGCAGGGATGGGAAAAATGAATTAAATAAAAAAAGAAATATGAAGAAAAAAAGAGTTCTACTACTTTCCCGTGTGCCAGGCGAGCAGGCACACGGCAAAGGCCATCATTTGCCGTGTGCTTCTGCGTGACACACGACAAAGAATATGATTATTTCATGTGATGATATTTTTATTTTCTGCGACCTGTTTTAAAAAATTGTTCAAATGTAAATGGATAATTCTCTGTCAAATGGACTCAACTATGTATATCCGATGTCTGTACAAATATTTCACCATTATTTCATGTGGTTATTTCTCAAATTCAAATTTTTACTATTAAAATTCTATAATTGCTGCAAATAAATTAAAATACAAAATAGATCCGAAAAATTTCCAAAATTTGACACGACACCATCTCTATGATGTATTGCCTATACAAAATGTTTCAAAGTCAAATCCCAATGAGAAATTCAAGTCGACTCCAAGTCATACCGCTTTCTTGTCAACTCTATGAGTCTTTTCCGAAGATTCTTCGGTTTGTAAGGATTGTATGTGACAACTGTTGCGAAACCATCTCAAATTTTTACCACAACCTCCACATATGATGACTTGACACTTGTACAAATCTCATGATTTTCAGACTACGTTAGCATTTTTTATATTTTTTAATATGTTTGGGCGCACGTTCGTGGTCGTGTTTCCTCAACAAGATATTCAAAATTCGTTTTCGTTTCAACGTTGTATCCTCAAACGGGGTCGAGTAACATGAATATCATTTTTCTAATATTTTTTCCAAGTATTTGAATCACTTGCAGTTCAAATTTGACCTCACTTAAAAAATGCAAAGAAAAGCTATTAATTACTTAAATATAGTAAACTTATAAAAAATTATCAAATTTTGTCATGAAGTACATAATGTTGTTTTGAGAGAGCAGAAAAAATTAAAAGCCAGCAAATAAAAAAACCATTTTGCCGTGTGCCCACAAATAGGCACACGACAAAGCCTAGTTTGCCGTGTGTGAAACGTTGGGCACACGACAAATAACACATTTGCCGTGTGCCAATCCTGAGCACACGACAAAGTATTAACAACGGTTGGCTCCGCTGACGGCCGTCCACCGTTTGCCGAGAGCCCGGAGTTTACCGAGAGCGACACACGGCAAGCACTCGTGTGTCAAATTGTTGCCATGTGCCTCGGGGTTGACACACGGCAAAAACGCCGTTTACCGTGTGTGACCCACGGCAAAATCCGGGCACACGGCAAACTTGACATAAGTATAAACATGAACTCTTGTAGTAATTCAAGTTTTGCCTTAGCTTCGTCAATTTGTCATCACCAATGTATGTATATCTATACTATAAAAGAGCGAAGGAATTGAAAAATACCTGTTACTCAGTAATTCCTACCCACCCTATGTTTTAGCCCTTAGATCATAGATCCAACGCATCTAATCTCCCGTCCTAACCCGATAAATGGACCCGGTCGGAAAACTTTTAATTTTTTACACGTGTTTATGCTGTGTTTCCTCGTATCGCTATTTTTTCACACATAAAAAAATACCCAGCCCACCTATACGTTACGAACAATACGATTCATTAGTGTCCTATGAGAAGACCACCGCGGAGGCCGACGCCACAGCCGCGGCCGTGTGGACGAGGGCGCTGCCACCTTCTGCCAGAACTGCTGGAGCGCATGAGCTGCTGAGCTCAGTCCCTGGCTGAGTTTCAGTCTGCTTGGACACCGCTGCAGGCCCTCCAGCCCCGCCACAGAACCTCCTCGCCGTCGCTGTTGCTGAGACGGAGTAGGCGGGTGTGCTGCTGGTTGTGGCGTCGCCGCACACGAGGCTCACCTTGGGCCTCCAGACGAACGCGTCCAGCTCGCCCTTGTGAGAGAACTGGGAAGAACAAACCTGCCCGAATTGATTTGATTTCTCCTAATGTGATGTGAATGAACAAACGAACGAACGGACGATGCTTTGCCATGGCTGGGAACGCGGTGGGCGTGCTGGACGATAAGCCCGTAGAATTCGTTACTTTCCTGGGATCCATCTCGGCGACATTGGAGAAACAACTTCACCGCAACATTGGAGAAACAACTTCACGACAGTCAACAGGTAGGATCAGCCTTAACAAAACAAAAAACGAAGGAGATGCACATAGATCGAACTGCTGTCAACTCCCAATTTAAACACATGGTCGCACACTCGCACATACTGTGTACTCAACTGAGTTTCGGTCCCTCGAACCCTGCAACAAGAAGACCGAGATCATCATTTTTTTTTGATAAAGCCAATCCTTCCCTATCCACGTGGATCGGAGTATAGAAAATAAATTGTGTTTTTTCATCTTAATAAATCCTTCCAAAGCATATGGATTGAAGAGGATTTCCATGTGTATAAACAAACCCTATCTACGTGGATTGAAGTAGCAAATGATCGATATGAAACCTAACGACGCCGGGCGGGCGCAGCTAGCTACACGGAGAGCGAGCATTGACAAACGGATCCGGCCGGAAAACTTTTAATTCTTTACGCGTGTTTATGTTGTGTTTCCTTAGATCGCTATTTTTTCACAACAAAAAGAATAGCCAGCCCACCTATATGTTACGGACAATATTGATTCATTAGTGTCATATGCACACACGTATAACCTCGTGGTGCGAGACGGGAGCAACGGCGGCATCCTGTGGCAGTCGTTCGACCATCCGACGAACACGCTGGTACCGGGCATGAAGATCGGCCGCAACAGCGAAACCATTTAAGAAGCAAATGATCGTGATGAACACATGGTCGCACACTCGCACATACTGTGTACTCACCTTAGTTTCGGTCCCTCGAACCCTGCAACGAGAAGACCGAGATCATCATTTTTTTTGGATAAAGTCAATCCTTCCCTGTCCACGTGGATTGGAGTATAGAAAATAAACTGTGTTTTTTCATCTTAATAAATCCTTCCAAAGCATATGGATTGAAGAGGATTTTCATGTGTATAAACAAACCCTATCTACGTGGATTGAAGCAGCAAATGATCGATATGAAACCTAACGACGCCAGGCGGGCGCAGCTAGCTACACGGAGAGCGAGCATTGACAAACGGACCCGGTCGAAAAACTTTTAATTCTTTACGCGTGTTTATGTTGTGTTTCCTCATATCGCTATTTTTTCACACCGAAAAGAATACCCAGCCCACCTATATGTTACGAACAATATCGATTCATTAGTGTCATATACACACACGTATAACCTCGTAGTGCGAGACGGGAGCAGCGGCGGCATCTGTGGCAGTCGTTCGACCACCCGACGAACACGCTGGTACCGGGCATGAAGATCGGCTGCAACCTGTGGACGGATACGGAGTGGTACCTCCAGTCCTGGAAGGCGGCCAACGACCCATCGCCGGGGACCTTACGGTACGTGGTTGTCACGAGGGGCGAGCCGCCGGAGATCACGATGGTGGACTCAAGCGGCGCCACCCGGCTCCGTACGGTAGTGTGGAACAGGCTATGGTTCAGCGGCATCCTGGAGATGGCGTCCCATCCTATGCCGACGAGTTCACGCACCTCACCCAAAAACTGCTTGCAACACATCACATTTTCATATCCCTTACCGACTAACTATCCAAATGTCATCTGAATTATCAAAAAAATATTAGTATTAGATTAAAAAATACAAAAATAAAAGGATAATAAAATAATAACAATTTAAGCTAAAAAATGAAAAATTAACATGAAGGAATTGAAAATAGCCTTTCACCCTGATATTCCTACCCACCTTAAATTTTGTCCCTTAGATCTCAGATCCAACGCATATAGTCTCCCATCGTAATATGGCAAACAGGTCCAACCAGAAAACTTTTAATTGTTTACGCGTGTTTACCTCTTGTCAACGCCTTGCGTTGGATTTTTTTCTCATCATCGTCGTGCCTACCCTCCCGACGTACTCATATGTGATCCCTGTCTCGACTTGATATGCTAATCTAATCTACAGTATATAAGAAAGTTACGGTGTTCAGGGTATTCGGTGGCGGCGGCAGTTTTCAATTCGCTGGCTTCATTGGGCGGTGTGTAGCGCTGCAGTTGGGATATCGTGACATTTAATCCTGATTAGGAGCATCCCGTCGATGGTATCCAGGCATGGTCGACACAGTCCAAAACTTTACTGTAGTGATCGATTTGTTTATTCCAATCTAATGTCCTTGCACCTTGCAGATTCGGAGGTGGTTGATTCCATGATCTCGTTGCTATCACACTGCAACTTAAATCAAATCATCAAATACTCTTAGTCTTTTACTGGGAGCATCATCGGCCGACCTGAGGAATTGTCACGTGGCTACAGTACTTCCATGAATCAACAGGTTTAGTGGTAATTTGCAGGCTCCTAAATCGTAACATCTGCACAGATCGATTCTTATTTTTTGAAAACTGATTATTTCCAATTTACGGCTGCGGGATTAACACAAATTAGGGTAGAACAATTGCAGATCTCGTCCTTCCGATCCAGTCCAAGCAACATGTGCAAGAATGGAGGCACTCGCACTGCTGTGGCCTCCACCTGCGGTGTGACATGCGCATGCATACATAGGTACGTGTCCTCCTTCGTAATAAGTAATTTTCTTTATTCTGTTCTTGATATTTTAATCCCAATCTACGTGATACTTTCTCAATTGAACTCACATGATTTTTTTTCTTGCCACAGCGCCGTGGCATCTAGTCGGCGGCAGTGCTATCCATCAACACTGCAATAGGCAGCTATCAGAAACTCTGTTTGGTCAAGCATCATCATATGGTCACCTGAATAAGGCCGATCTATGGCGGCACTTCTCGTTACATACTCCCAGCCGTCGCGAACCATCTGACCACACTACTACAAAAAAGATCTACCGCAACCTTTTGAAAACACCCTCCAAGGCGGGCAAAAATTTCAACCGCCTCGGTTAATGACGGTCATTTTTCATTAACCAAGACGATTACAAGAATCCACCTCGTAAAATCGATTTACTGAGACGGCTACTCTTAAAATCTATTAACTGAGGTGGGCCTTATAACTGACCCGCCTCCGAAAATGTTAGGCTAATTCATCAATAGTTTAGGTTCCGTACGGCCAAGACCCATTTTGGTTGACCGGTCATGGGTCACCCCATCCGAAAACTGCTTGCAACACATCACATTTTCATATCCCTTACCGACTAACTATCCAAATGCCATCTGAATTATAAAAAAATGTTAGATTAAAAAATAAAAAAAAGGATAATAAAATAATGACAATTTAAGCTAAAAATGGAAAATTAACACGATATCTTCTACACACGTGCGTGCCGCACGTGCATGTTGACTAGTATAAATTAAACATGTTTACAATTCATTTCTGTTTGTGCATGTATATATATATATATATATATCCACATGACTGTATATATGTATCAATATATAGTTCGTGACAAGCTATATTACGTACGTTGTCACAATGCAAATAAATGGCTAGACGCGTGCATGGTTTGGTTGGCTATTAGCGTATTATTAGTTCCCGTTCCAGGACCTGGAGAAGAGCTCGCTGGAGACGAAGACGCCAAAGGGAGAAGGCGGCGACGGCGGCGGCGATCACCTCCCTGTTCTTCTTCACCGTAACCACGAGGCCCTCCGCCCACTCGGAGCCCGCCAGCCCTTGCAGCTCCTCCGCCACGCGCTCCTTGAAGCTACGGCACGCCCACTTCCTCTGGCGCTCCGTCTCCGCCTCCTCCGCTGCAGCCGTCTCCGTCTCTGTCTCCGCCTCCACCTCAGCATCCGTCTCCGCCAGGCTCTCCAGATCGACCGCCTTCCTCTCGGCGTCTAGTCTGCCTGCGGCGGCGGTGGCGCGGGCTTGGGCGTGGCCTGCTTCGTGTCTGCTGCCGCCGGTGCTGGTGCAGCTGCAGCGGCGCCGGCTTTGGGCTTGCCTTTCTGCTTCCTCACGGCCGGTGGCGGTGGCGCCGCCACTTTGGGCTGCTCTGCTGGCTCCGGTTTGCCGCTCTTGGCGTCCGCCATCTACCCGGCATCGGCGGCGGGTTTCTTTCTGGCGGCAGCGGCGGCATCCTCGGGCTTGGCGTCGTCCTTGGGCTTGTTGGCCTCCCCGTCTTCCTTTGCCTTGCGCTTGGTGTCCCCGGCCGGCGGCGCCTTTGCCTGCTGCTTGGGCACGGTGACCGTGAGGACTCCGGCGTCGAAGCGTCCGGTGAAACCGTCGTTATTGGAGGTGGAGGGCAGCTGAAGACCTTGCTGAAGCGGGAGTGCCTGGGGTTGGCGGCGGCGTGGGAGCGCTGGCCGCGGACGGTGAGGCGGCCGGCGCCGTCGACTTGCACCCTGCAATCTTGTTTCCTGAAGCCTTTTTTACAAAAAAAAACATGCAGGCAGGCAGGCAAGGGAGACAGCAGAGTCGTCATGCATGTGATGTGCATCATCCAGGCCATAGTCACAAAGTTTCTGGGTCGATGGGGTCGAGGTACGGGGTCGCGGTACGTGGTACGCTACTCGTGAGAGATTTTTACACTTCGAGTCGAAAATGAACCTGTAAACTTGGGTCGGGGTCGACGAACCCGGATCGAGGGTCGAAGATGGTGAACCCGTTTTACGTGACTATGATCCAGGCAGGGGCAGGGAAGCCATTGCCATTAGCGTGCAGTACGTGGGAGTGCGTACCTGAGAGGTGGATGCGGTAGCTGAAGCTGGTGTTGTTCTCCTGCCACTACCACTTGGGGTCGAACTCCGCTTGATCAGCTGCTGCTGCTGCTGCTTGCTTGCTGCCGGCGGTGGCCATGGAGTATTGGATTGTTATCAATCGATCCATCAGCTGGAAGAAGGAAGGATCAGGCTGCTGCTTGTGTCGTCTGTGTGCTACTGTTGGATCGACAGATAGCAATATGCATGTATATATATAGCATCCAACATATCATACTGTATGTATTGTCCGTTCAAACTTGGCTTGGGGGTCTGATTGTTCCAAACTTCGAATAATAGGCATGCAAATAAACATGGTGAGGCTTGCTTGGGATGGAATAATGGAATGAATTCTCTCTCCGCGCCGCGCGGTTATTGCTGGCACTACCCGACAATCAAACTTTGCCAAGTGCTAAATGATTTGCCGAGCGTTTTTTTCGACACTCGGCAAAGATCTTTACCGAGTGCCAAATTAAAGACACTTGGCAAAAAAAAAAAAACTCGGCAAAGAAGCTTCTTCGTCGAGTAAAAAAAAACACTCGGCAAAGAAGGTTTTTGCCGAATATTTTTTTTTAACACTCAGCAAAGATCTTTGCCGAGTGTTTTTTTTTTCACTCGGCAAAGATAATTTTCAAAACACATTTTGAAGGGGTAAATTAATTGAAATGAAAAAGTTTTCAACTACAAAGTTGTATAACTCATCAAGATGAATATTTTTTTGTTTTGGTCATTTATTCATATGACAAAGTGAAAATAAATTTATTCATAAATCTTACGTAGCTCTCTTGTAGTTTCACATGTATATAAGATTTATGAGTAATGTTAGAACCACCATGTCGGATGCACAAATGATCAAATAACCAAAATAAACTTTGTAGATCTTGAAAAGTTATGAAACTTTGTAGTCGAAAACTTTTTGATTTGAAATCATCTTGTCATGCAAAACTACATCTGAGTTTCAAAATTTTAAAATTCGAATTTTTCAAAAGACCTTGGATGAAAAAACAACCAAAATAAACTTTATAGATCTTGAAAATTTATAAAACTTTATAGTTGAAAACTTTTTAATTTGAAATAATCTTGTCATGCAAAACTGCATCTAAATTTCAAAAATTTAAAATTTGAATTTTTCAAAAGACCTCGGATGGAAAAACAACCAAAATAAACTTTGTAGATCTCGAAAAGTTATGAAACTTTGCAGTTGACAACTTTTCCCTTTGAAATCATTTTGCCATGCAAAACTATGTTTGAATTTCTCAAGTTTAAAATTCAAATTTTGTAAATGACCTCGGATGGAGAAACTTCCTATATGAAAATTGTAGATCTCAAAAAGTTATAAAACTGTGTAGTTGACAACTTTTTATTTGAATTCATTTAGAGCCCCAAACAATCAATTTACACTCGGATTAATATAATATATGGGGAATTAAAACAGAATCTAAACACAAGTGACAACGTACAGTGGTAGAGGAAGTTATGCGCGAGGGAGAGGTCGCGGGTTCGAATCCCGCCAGCCACGTAGTACACAAATTTTACGTAAAAAATGCGCGACTTGCGATTTCAACGGAGACCTCCCCGGTTAAATTTTTTTTACTATTTTTTTGAGATTTTTCGTTTTGAACTGCCGAGTGCCCGGTAAAAAGCACTCGGTAAAACGGCCTTTGCCGATTTTTTTATCGTGTGGGCTTTGCCGAGTGCGGCACTCGGCAAGACTTCTGCCGAACGCATTATAGGCTTTGCCAAGTGCTGCAGGCACCTGTAGTCGACACGTTTCCCCGGCCGCAGGATCCCGCCTCCCTGTCATCTGATGAGGACATGGCCTCCACACATATAATCATGCTTGGAGAATTACATGGAGGCCAAGGAGATCAGTAAGGGCATCCAAATCGAGAAGAAGGCCCAAAGCTTATCCGGTTCGAGTCACCAAGGTGGAGGCCCAAATCAAGTTCGAGTCCACCTCGGAATCCAGGACCAGTCTGCCTTGAACTGGTCACCCAGAACGCGTTCGGACTCCGTTTTCGATGATCCATATATGGATGGAAAGCTTATTTGATAAGGAAGCCGACCCAAGTAGTCCCACGTCAAAAGCTGTTCGGAATCAACGGGAATCGTCGAAACAAGTCACCGTTTAGAATCTGTCAGGGCACTGTGTCGCCGCCTTTTGGGCCGTTTAAGCCTGGTAACGGTTTCGGCGCTTCCCAGGGACGCGAATAGGGGGTCCTTGGACGTCCCTTATGCTATATAATAAGTAGTCGCCGTCTACATTAGGGTTGGGTTTTGCTTAGATTATTCTGTTGATAACAGTTTCGCCGCTGCCGTCGGTTTATGTGACCTCAACTTTGTGAGATTAATCATTCATCTGTAATTTGGTTGCATTCCTTTGTGTTCTTGCGTGTGTTCTCGATTCGCAGGCAAGGACTTAGCCTTCTTGGCGAGGTCGACCGTGCCACGCCGGTCGATAACCAGAGGGGTCGTGGTGCTGCGATTGCGGGGTTCAGAGCCGAGTTGTTCGGAAGCCGGATCGAATTGTGTCGTGACTCCACCAAATCGAGAGTTATCAGAACCTTTCGGAAGATCGGGAACCCTAGTTCACATCAATTGGTAATCAGAGCTTCAGTTATACTATCAGGTTCAATTTTACCCTAGTTTAGTTTGATTTCGCCTTCGTTCTAGAGTCCACAGAAAAGCCAAAAAAAATTAGTGTTAGGTTTTTCCCCTATCCCAGAAACCACGTTTAGCCTTTTGCATAATTCTTTTCAGATTCCGTCGTGTTGAGTTTGTGTCCTAATCAAGGGCTTGTTGCTGGTTTAGATTGTGTTCTTTTTTAGTTTGTGTTGATCTCTCCACCCACCGCCATCCCGTATCACCATCAGTTTGCATCTTGTGTCCACTGAAACCCGGATTCGAGCAACTTTCTTAAAACAGTCATAACTTTTATATCCGAACTCGAAACAGGGCAAATTTTATATCTACGGAGAATGCCAGAAAATTTTAGATCCGTTTCATTCTAGCAAAGCTAGGTTTGTAAAAATTAGATTTGCAAAATTCGATCAGGAAAATCGAGTTTCTAGGCCCACAAGTTTTGATATGCTTTTTGGAGCACAATCCTAATTTTCTATAGGCCACATCTTTTATCCAATTGAGCTCAATTTCTTTGGTGTTTATTGTTGTGTGCTCCTTCCTGAGAAAAAATATCAAAAGAGCAAAAGCAAGGAAAAAAATTTGGACAAAAAAAAAAGAAAAAAATAGCAAAAGAGAAGAGAAGAGATTAAAAAGGAGCCCATAAGGAACACTCGATAGCTCTATTGTTTGTTGTGCCTTTTTCCTTGTCCGTATTTCCATTGCTATCCATCATACTTGTTTCTCCATTTTGTTATCACACATCTGGTATTTGGAACACGTTAGACCTGCAACGAGAGCAAGTATTTGGGACTATAATTCAGCATTACTTTCTGTTTTTGAATTGTGTTCCACTCACATATTTGGTATGCTTGCCTTAACTCCACATACTTCTTCTGGACAATATAAGTTTTGACCCCTGTAATCGCAGTGCTACGCCTTCCAGGTATCTTTGACCTTGCTGGTAAGAACCTTGTAAGAGATTGAGAAGGGGTCTCTTTTGCTGTGATCTTGAGAGGCGCTACTCCACCTACTTAGTAGATTATTAGGGATAACTTTCACTGTTTGTTCCTGTTTTATGTCTACAATGACAGGTTACAACACTCACCGATACGAGACATCAATGATGCATGAGCCACGCACTATTGCTGCTACACCTCCTTCTGCAGGTCGTTCTATTCTTTCTTCTCCACCTACTTATGATGGTATTGATGCTGATGAGTACATTGAGTGGGAAAGTAAAATAGATAATATTTTTGCACACTGTCATATGTGTGAACGGAGGAAGATTAAGAATGCATCTAGTGTTTTGAGACATTTAGCATCAATTTGGTGGGAGTCTTTAAGTTCTTCAGATAAACCTTATACATGGAACGATATAAAAATTCTTATGAGAAAAACTTTTGTTAATCCATCTCTTGTAATTAATTCATATGATGAGGAATATCAACTAGACCAATCTCCTATTATTCCTCCTGTCGTGCCTAACCTTTTGCAGGACAATGCACAAAAGAGCGGGGATGACATGACAGAAAATGAGGTGCTCCCAGTCTCATGTACAAATTCAACACGTGATACTTCCGCTGACAGTGAGAGTAAAGGTAATGCCAATGATGCTAATCTCATAGAAGATTAGAGTTCTCTTGATGTGTTTCCACCAATCATGTTATGATAGAGCAAATATTAGTGGAACCTTTGCTTGATTTACCTTTGTCACAAGATGATTTGCTTGATATTCCTTGTGATAAAGATGACTTGAATGATGATATTTATATTATTCCAATGCAACCATTAATGAATGAACATGCTATATGTATGTCGGAATCGAACACCACTGCTGAAAATAGACATGTTATTCATAATGTTAGTAATGTTGATGAGTTGAAATTGATGTCTTCTTTAAATACTTTGGGATACATTGAATTTGATGTTCTTTGCAATCTTAATTATATAGAGGAGAAACTTTGTGCATATGCTGATTTGCCATGGTTATCTAGACATACATATCATGTTTTTGGCAAATATAGCAACCAAGGACAATATATGGTACAACGAGTTTACATTTGTACAAATATGAATTCTTCTTTTGTTGTGCAAAATAATGATCAATTAGAGGACTATAAAATCAACAATGTTGTCATGTCATATTCCTCTAGTTTTGCTTTACAATCCTAAGTGGAATCCAAAGAAGGAGAGCATATGTTTCTTGTTAGTACTAATCTTTTGCAAGATAGTATTGACAAAGATCGTGTGTATTTTAATCGAGGAGACTACATGTTTGTAGGAGAAGACGTGCTGCAAACCAAAACATGTGGTCATATTCTTTCTCCCAACATTATCAATTTTCACTATTTTGGCAACCTCATTTGTCTTCATGCTGTGCAGAATGGACTTCAAGCAACATCGACGCCGAGGACGGCTTTTCATCAAGAAGGGGAGGATGATGAGGACATGGCCTCCACACATATGACCATGCTTGGAGAATTACATGGAGGCCAAAAAGATCAGCAAGGGCATTCAAATCGAGAAGAAGGCCCAAAACTTATCCGGTTCGAGTCACCAAGGTGGAGGCCCAAATCAAGTTCGAGTCTACCTCGGAATCCAGGACCAGTCTGCCTTGAACTGGTCACCCAGGACGCGTTCGGACTCTGTTTTCGATGATCCATATATGGATGGAAAGATTATTTGATAAGGAAGCCAACCCAAGTGGTCCCACGTCAAAAGCTGTTCGGAATCAACGGGAATCGTCGAAACAAGTCACCGTCCAGAATCTGTCAGGGCACTGTGTCGCCGTCTTTTGGGCCGTTTAAGCCTTGTAACGTGTCGGCGCTTCCCAGGGACACGAATAGGGGTCCTTGGACGTCCCTTAGGCTATATAATAAGTAGTCGCCGTCTACATTAGGGTTAGGTTTTGCTTAGATTATTCTGTTGATAACAGTTTCGCTGCCGCCGTCGATTTGTGAGACCCCAACTTTGTGAGATTAATCATTCATCTGTAATTTGGTTGCATTCCTTTGTGTTCTTGCGTGTGTTCTCGATTCGCAGGAAAGGACTTAGCCTTCTTGGCGAGGTCAACCGTGCAACGCCGGTCGATAACCAGAGGGGTCGTGGTGCTGCGATTGCGGGGTTCAGAGCCGAGTTGTTCGGAAGCCGGACCGAATTGTGTCGTGACTCCACCAAATCGAGAGTTATCAGAACCTTTCGGAAGATCGGGAACCCTAGTTCACATCATCATCCGACGACTCCTCCCGGACCCTTTCTCCCGGCCCTACACGTCTACTCCGCCGCGGCCTCCACGTCCATCGGGCCCAGACAAAAAAAGCGCCGCTGCCTGCTATGCCTCCCTCTCTCTCCCCGAGCCGCTCTCTCCCTCTCTCCTGAAGCTTCTCCCGTCCCGCACCCTTGACCAGTAGTGTGGAAAAAAAACCCCTAATAACTATCAATAAATATGCTGAGGGAGGCTTTGCATGCAGCTAGTTAAGGATAGTAGTACTAGTAGGATGGAGTTCCAATTCCAACATCAACAGGTAGCTTGCTTGGAGTCCAGAGAAAGGTTTAGTTTAGGAATAATCCAGGAGAGGAGAAAGGAGATGATGGTGCACGCACGCGCGAACGATGGTGCTCATTGTTGGGCCGAGACGATAGATCTCATTGGGCTGCCCCTTGTGCTGGACATTCAGCCCATTGCTTCATTGGGCCATCCCTTGTGCTGGACTTGTTGTAGACTAACCCATTCATATCTGATCCGTTTGGTTCCAGAACGATGCTGTTGCATTGCACAGTCTGCTGGATAATGAGGGTTTTTTTTGTTGGATAAAATACATACATAATGCTACATGGGAGGGTTTTTTTTTCAAACCACATTACATGTGTAGACACTCTCACCCTTACATAAATGCACTTACAAAACCTACCCCTCGGGCCTCATAGCACCTCCAAAAGTCTGAACCAGTTCGAGAGAAATAAGATCACCTGAGTCAAGGGCTTAAATGCGAGTGGGCAAGTTCGATCACAAGAAAACCAACCAGCTGGAGCTAACTACACTCAGTTCACATACTAGCTACACAAGAGCTGGTTTCTTAACATGCACATTTTTTTAATCAAAAGATTTTTTTTGCAGTAAACCCGCATGGGCAACACAATCACAAAAGATGAAAAGGTAACCCAAAAATAAGTGAATGGTAGTGATCCAACTACACAGCTAAGAGTGTAAGAAAGAATCTTCATTTTACCCTCATTTATTGTTACCATAATTGATTTGGAGAGAAACAACCTGTTCGTTTCGCTGGTTTATTATGGCTGAAAGTACTGTTCGCTAGTTTATTGTGAGAGAAAAACACTGCTGGATGACTGCTGATTTGGCTGAACCAACGAAACGAACATGGTGAAAACAAATTTAAGGCATGAGGAGTCCACAAAAGTGTTAAAGAGTGCTTCTAGGCATAAGAGCTGATTTGCAGTGTCATTAGCATATTGTATAAGGTGATCCCTTGCCGACAAGGTCCAAGAGTGTAGTCTCGCTACTTGCAATAGATGCTTGGATGACTGGGGCCAAAATTGCCCCTGTGTATCTGGGTCAGGGGCGACATTGCTAGGTCGAGGGTTGATGTTTTTTTAATCCTATTTTCCTGTGACTATGCTTTAAGTCCTTTGCTTTGTTCAACATATTCTATGAAAAGTCGGCTGCTAACATATATAAAAAGTAAAGGTGAGAGAGGATCACCTTGTGTAGCTCCTCTTCTATAGTGAACGACTTTTCCGAGGACTCCATTTAAAATGATGATAGATGCTGTGCCTGGGCTTAAGATCATTTTCATCAAATTTGACCATTATCTCCCAAGCCTTTTTTTCCCCTCTGGAATCTGCATTATAGAATTAATTATCAAATGCCTTTTTCAGAATCCAACCAACTTTAGGATAATCAAGTCTCATCATGTCTAATTGCTAATATAACATGTATGGTACCTAAGGTGGCCACAGTAGTAAAAATGTATTCACAGTGTGTCGCGGCTTGACTTGCAAGCGGAGGCGGCACACTAAAACTAAAATGTTGCGCGCCTCCGCAGGCGGGTGTAATATAGTAGTAATCCCTTGGATCACTCACGTCATGGGACGGTGCTTGATCCTGAAACATTTGCGTTGGGCTGGCACATTGGCACTCTACTAGGTAGACTAGAGTAGGGTGAGTGGATACGGCAGGATGTTTGTATTGTGTTCGTCGCCCCCAGACCCCGGTCCCTCTACGATTGGCACATTTGCGTGTGTCCGGAGAAACGGAAACAATGGGCGAGCCAGCAAAGCAACTGGTGCGGAGAGACCAGAGGGGAATTTGTGTCGTTGGGCATGCATTGGAGCTGGAGTTGGCGTTGGCGTCTTGCATTGCATTGCATTGGCGAGATAGAGACTAACGGAACGGAGACACAATGACGCGACGCAATTCGGGGATCGATCGTGGGCGAAGCAACACAAGAAGCACCGGCAATTCTTCAGTAGCTTACCATACCACATACCACGGTGCATCCATCCATCCCGTGCGCTTTGCATGCATTGGTTGGTTGGAAATATCTGGCCCTGTTTGCTTGAGTTTATCAGTAAATCATTTAGTAATATTTTTCTCTTACAACGAATCAGCAACGGCCGCAGAAACCATCAGCAGGCCATATCTCCGGCTCCCTCCAGGTACAGTCAAGTCAACAAAGGATAAAGAAAAAGAATGAGGAGAAAGGAAAGGTGCTCTCTGCTCTCATCAGAGTCTCAGCTGCCGGCCTGGACAGTGGCCCAGTGCCAAACTGCCAATCTCAATCTGCAGTTTCTGCTCCTTGTTCCTTCCTTGGTGCTTATCCCCTGCTGCCGTGCCCGTGCCGGCTCCCCTCCAAAAGGAGAAACCACAAGCTGCAACGCATGTGAAAACCAGCAGCACGCCAGCGATCTCATCTTCATCTCGCTGCGGTTTCAATTTTTAGACAGTTATTATACCGCTCTCTGTCACTCTCTGCCTGCCCTGCCCGGCTGCCCCTAAACAAAAACTCAACTAACAAGACAACTAAACTAGACGCCGGCATTACCGATTACTAATTATTCATACATTCATTTACGGCGACGTTGGACTACCTAGTACTTATCAGTAAGCTGGATACATGTGTAGCTTTGTTTTTATTGGGGGCCGTCTGGTAGATAGGAACGGTGCCGATTCTAGCGTGAGACACTAGAATCTTAGCCAAACGGACAGGGAGACAAACGTTTCTTACAAGAATCACTTGAATCGTTTCTCGTTTTTTCTGCCTAGGAACCAGAAATGGCCACGGACTGGTTTCTCCTGATTCTGCTTCTTGGTTCCCCTTTGTATTAACAATCACATTTTTTAGCTAATATTTTTAAACACAAAGAACTAAAATGGATTGTATTTAAGTTGTTCTTTCCCCATTAAAAATGAAAAAAATGGCTATTTACGGCGACGTTAGACTACCTAGTACTTATCAGCACGCTGATACAGACCAGCTTTGTTTTCCCCCTTTGGCCTTGTTTAGATGGCCAAAATGAGCCAAATTTTTTTTGCATAGTGCATGTCACCTCGAATCTTTGGACGTATGCATAAAGTATTAAATGTAGGTAAAAAAATAACTAATTACACAGTTTGTCTGTAAATGTCGAGACGAATCTTTTGAACATAGTTAGTCCATAATTAGACAAATTTTACCAAATAACAACGAAAAGTGCTACAGAAATTTTTCCCCAAAAATTTTCAGAACTAAACGGCGCCTTTGTTTCGATTCGATTCCAAGGAAGTATCAATAGTAATATAATAATATACGTAGGTCTTGCTATGGTGTATTTCGAAATAATTATTTTTTTCATTGTCATATATGCACAATAGTATATGGTAATATTGACCCTGTTCATCCGGTTTATAATCCGCAGTATTTTTCTCTCACAATAAATTAGCCAACAGTGTTTAGCCGAACGGGGCCATTACTAGCATGCATACGTAGATCGGTAGATGATTTAGGCCCTGTTCTCCCGGCTTATAATCCGTCTTTTTAAGCTTGATTTTTTTCAGCCAGAACAATATTTTTCTCTCACAATAAATCAGCCAACAATGTTTTTCAGCCGGCTTATCAGCACAGCCGAACGGGGCCTTAAATTCCAACGAGACTAGCTGTTTTAATGCTTTTCTTTTTAACATAACACGTGTGTATAGTTGCATTTGGCTTGTAGCATGAATGAACAAAGGCAATTTGTTACTTTAATTTTTGGTTGGTTGGTAAATGACAACAGCACTTGTTGTGTGTCATCTTTTGATCGCCGATGATCCATGCGCGTTCGCTAGTTTCAGACTGCGTGGCGTGCGACGAACTAGCTTGACGAGACCCGTCGATCTATGATATGATGCAACGCAATCACGTAGGATCGGGTTCCCGTTATCCTTTGATTCTAAAAATAGGGAAACTTCATACATAAACCAAGGCATATATGCCAGCTGTGGCGCTAAATCAGGAAACAAACAGCCACGGTTTCTTCGTGCGGTCTGAGCTGAATTGCTGCCCGACATTATTGTATTTTTCTTTCTTGAATACTTTAACTATTATGCTCTAAAAATCTAAGAGCTATTATAATCTATTTGAGCTATTATTACCTCTTAATAAGTATACTATATGTTTCATCCATCCATCCTAGAAAACTTGATGTTCTATCTAGGATTAAAAACTTGTCATAGAAAACTTTATGTTTTAGCTCAGCATGCTCCACACAATCCTTTTAATTTTTTTAGATAGGCTTATTATTTAATTGATGACATGGTTTACCTTTAACAAATGTGGATACATGTGTAATTTTTCATTAAGTTTTTATTTTGACGGAGGGAGTAGGATAGACCGAATGCTGGTGTCTACTGTCACTGATGAGAGGATCATCATCATGTACTATACTTGACTAGTGTACTAATATACCCTCTGGAGTCTGGACAGACAGCAGCGGAGCACTATACATAGCTAGCAGAGCACTCCTCCTTTCTCATCCTCAGTCTGCTCTGCTCCGTCGTCTTCTTCGTCTTCTCTTCTGCCTGCAAACTGCCATCGACGACCCCCCGCAAGGCAAGGTAATGGCCGCACTCGCCACCCCTCTTTCTTTCTTTCTTTCTTTCTTTCTTTCTTTCTTTCTTAGGTTTTGCTTACTGATGAGATGAGTACTGGATCGTTCCACTCTGCAATTCCCAATCTTTTTCTTTGTTTCTTTGCTGCTTGCCTTCTGCCCAATCTTGCCTTTTTCTTTTGGGTTGCCCTCATCTCCATGGATTACTTCTCTTCCTCTTCTCTAGGGCGGCGGCGGACCTCTCCAATTCTGAATCCTTTTCTCTGTGTCTTTGCTGCTTGCTTCTTCTGCTTTGCCTGTTACAAGTCTCACCTCACTTGCCTGCAATCTATCTACTGCGAAGAAAACCCCACTTTGCCACCTTTTTCTTTTTCATGTTCTATAATTTCGCCCGGAAATATCCTAGCCGCCCTGTCTTCATCACCACATCCTCCTCTTGTTTGCCGCGACGACTCCAAAGTCTACTGCAAACTTGGATCCTATCCGCTGCAGTTTCTGATTCCGACACCATCCACCCAGTCATATCCTTTTGTCCGGGCCCCAATTTCTCTCCCCCCCCCCCCCCCCCCCCCCCCCCCCCCCTCCGTTTCTCAAACGTGTGGAGGTGCCTGGAATTTTTCAGCCAATTTGATAGCTACTGCTACGCACCGAAATTTCCAAGGTTTTCCCTTCGAAAGAAAAAAAAAGGGGGTAAAGGAGAGGTTTTTGTGTCGTATATAAACACTTCCCGCAAGTCTTCCGGATTTTTGTTTCAAAAAAAATCTTCCGGATTTTGTCAACGTCGAGGTCGACCGTTTAGCACGCAATTGCATGCCGATTTTCTATTATCATTTTCATATAAATAATAAAAGCGACATGTTCTGCTTGTATGTTTGCTCCAAAATCCTTCAAGTGGGGATTAGTCAACCTCCTAGATGATGCTGACCCACCCAGTCTGCTTCCTTTTGAATCCGTCGTGGAGACAGCTAATAACGAGGTGATAATTAAGCAAGCTTTACTGAATTTAGTTGCAATTTAAGGTGCCAAGTGCAGATACCACCCCTGCCTCACAAACAACGCCACCCTGTCATTTTGGCATTTAGCCCTGTCCTGATACCATCAGGGTCTTCTCTCCTGCTCTGCCGTTTCAACGAGAGCAGGTTCTCTTCCTGCATTCTTCCAGTCTTCATTCTGCTTTGATGTGTGCTGTAGAACTAAGTCGCTATTTCCTTCTCTTTGTTCTATATATGGTGCGGTGGATCTAGTAACTGGTGTTAGTTTCTTCTTGATAACTGTAGCTGGTCTTAGTTACCTTGTGCTACCCAGCTCTCCTTACTTGTTCATCCCTGTTTGTGCATTAAGCTATAGCCTCCGAAGTACTGAATATTTACAGGCGATTTAAATTCTCTTGCTTTACAGCAAGGTTTTAGTTTCTGAAGAGAAAATTAATGCCTCATGGAGTTGGAATCGTTAGGTTCTAAGTTGCACACATCATTTAAAGCCGACGGAACTTGAATTAAGAGTGAGAATGTGTTCTAGAGTAAAGTTTGAGTTTATGGAGATGGTTACATATTTGTTCAGGTACTGTTATGCTGTTTCCTTAGTAATCATGGCCATGATGCGACTCCATTTTTTGAGGAAAATTCATGATGCTACTTTGGAAGCACAAGTTTAGATTGTGTCCTGCTTTTCTCTGAGGAAAGGGATGCGTGATCTCTGATTAGAGTGTCCTAGGAGAAAATTTGAATTGAATCATTCTGGTACTACAGTTCTCCTATGTGCACAAGTTTAGATGGAGTTTTTCTGCTTTACTTTGAGGAAAGCAATGCTTGTTCTCGTTGTGCCCAAGGAGAACACTTGATTTAAAGCATTATGCCTTGCCTAGTTGCTATTTGTGATTAGTAATCTCACTGAAGTTCTTCTTTGCACCTTTCTCAGTACTAAAATGGCTTTTATGATACATGAAACATTCAGGTGCTACATGCCATTCACTTTGTTCTTTGTGACGCAGTGAACCTTAAATCGTCTTAGTCTTAGGTACCTTGGGCTGACCACAGAGTAGTTGCTATTGCCAGCTAGTATCTCAATTGCAGTGCTTATTCACACTATTCTCAGTACTAACCAGGGCCGGCTCTAAGGGGTGGGCAGGCAGTGCGACCGCCGGGGGCCCATGGAGGTAGGGGGCCCAAGACCATATAAGTAATTAGTACATATAAATTTTTATTTGGCATAATAAGCATTTGAAGGCCCATCACAAACTAGCCAAAGCCATAGGTAACTCTTCCTTCTAGTCCTATTCTACGTAACCTGGATCCATCGAGCGGAGCGCAGGCGACGTTTGGTTTGATCGTTTCCTGCCGCCGCGACCCTGCTCATCAACGCATTATCTTGGTTGAGGAGAGGAGACGCCGACGCATATCCGATTCGCTCCTCACCCGGCGACTGGCAACAACAAAGACATTGATCTGATTTTAGTTTTTTTGTTACACTATCGTTATGTTTTATGAGCTATACATATATTGCAAAGTAATTTTTATTATTTGTACTATATATACTGTAATTTTGATATTAAAAATTAGTTTAACGGGCTCTTATCTTCTTACTTGACCAGGGGCCCTTAAAATTATAGAGCCGTCCCTGGTACTAACTACCAATTTGGCTTTATGATTTATGAAATGTTCAGGTGCCAGCAGAAGTGATCCGTGGACTGAAGCTATGGGCAACCTGTGCTGCTGTGTTCAAGTTGACCAGTCGACTGTGGCCATCAGGGAGCAGTTTGGCAAGTTTGACAGTGTGCTTGAGCCAGGATGCCACTGCATGCCTTGGTTCGCCGGGAAGCGTGTAGCTGGTCATCTCACACTCAGGCTGCAGCAACTGGATGTGCGCTGTGAGACCAAAACAAAGGTATGTCCTAAAGTCTGTCGAGATAAATGGCCACATACCTGCTTACCGTTCATTTTTTTTATGAGCGAAGAGGAGAGCTGTCATTTTGATGCAGCATTAGTTTGAGACAACAACAAAGCCTGTCAGTCCCAAGCAAGTTGGGGTAGGCTAGAGTTGAAACCCACCAAGAGCCCCTAGTCACGGTTCAGGCACATCAATAGCTGCTTTCCAAGCACTCCTATTCAAACATAGATCTCTAGGTATATCCCAAGCTTTCAAATCTCTTTTTATTGCCTCCCCCCATGTCAATTTCGGTCTACCTCTACCTCTCCTCACATTATTAGCTTGGCTTAGGACTCCACAATGAACTGATGCAGCATTAGTTTGAGAGCATGAAATTAATGATGGTCTAGTCCTTCTGGGTTATAAAGCTTGGCAAAAGTAATCTAGGACACTGTTCCAGGATATGTAGTGAAACAAACTAGATGCTTCTGAAAGCTTGTGTTCTGTTGATTTGGTAAGTTCCTTCAAGTTATAGATCAGATGCATGCTAACCTGCCTTGAGAATACAACATTGATATGAATACTGCATATACAGAAGCTTTTTACTGCTTGCTCAAAAAATAAATGCAGAAGCTTTGTTCACATCTAGTTTAGTATCTGAATGGTGATAAGTGATATTGATATTTGCCAATTATGGTAACGCTGCTAACACCTGAAGTTGTGCAGGACAATGTCTTTGTCAATGTGGTGGCATCTATTCAGTACCGCGCTTTGGCTGACAAAGCAAGTGACGCGTTCTACAAACTGAGCAACACAAGGTCCCAGATCCAAGCTTACGTCTTTGACGGTAGGAATTCTTAGAACAATTGAAGATTTAACATATCAGACACCACTTTGCGCTGTTTTTTTCCCTGTTGTTTGTTTGTGGAAGTATATATCTGGAATTGCTCACTCTATCCTATTGCTCATGGTGATGTCTGTGGTTGCTGTCAACAGTTATCAGAGCAAGTGTTCCCAAGCTCCATTTGGACGATGCTTTCGAGCAGAAGGATGAGATCGCAAGGGCTGTGGAGGAAGAGCTTGAGAAGGCCATGTCGGCTTATGGCTTTGAGATCGTGCAGACTCTCATTGTGGACATCGAGCCAGACGAGCATGTGAAGCGCGCAATGAACGAGATCAACGCAGGTTTGTCGGTTGACGCTATTAGACATAATGACCAGCTTTGTTATCTATCATATGCTGACACTGACACTCTAGTGGTTGCTGCTGCCCTTTCAATTTGGCAGCTGCGAGGCTGAGGGCGGCTGCAAACGAGAAGGCAGAGGCGGAGAAGATTGTGCAGATCAAGCGTGCGGAGGGGGAGGCGGAAGCCAAGTACCTTTCTGGGCTGGGCATTGCGCGGCAGCGGCAGGCGATCGTGGACGGGCTGAGGGACAGCGTGCTGGGGTTCTCCGTGAACGTGCCGGGCACCACCGCCAAGGACGTCATGGACATGGTGCTCATCACCCAGTACTTCGACACCATGAAGGAGATCGGCGCATCGTCCAAGGCTTCGTCGGTGTTCATCCCGCATGGTCCCGGTGCGGTGCGCGACATCGCCACGCAGATCCGCGATGGCCTCCTGCAGGGCTCCTCTGTCACCCAGCACTAGTTTGCTGTTGCTGACTGGAGCAGCATGATCATTTCAGGAGCTTGGTACCTATATATATATGCTTGTCTATATTGTTCGTCTATATCTCTGGATCTGGGGTGATCAAGGTGTGGAACATATATAGTGCCCTTTAAGAACTATCTGCTACTGCTAGGATGGTTATCTTGATGCATGGGGATTGGAGAACCTTTATCTAACCTTTTAGGGAACCGGTAATATCATTATAAATATAATGCAACATGAGTTTGCAGTATGTTCATGTATTATGTTGCCTGAATTCAGATGTTGCTGCCAGTGAACATGTTGGTGCAGAGTGCAGATGCATGAATGGAATGTGCTCAATGTTAGCAGAACGATATGGACCTGCCACTGTTGCCACGAGTGAATGGCAGTGGCACACATGCACAGTAACGGGGGCATCATAACACAGCATAGAGTTGCTTTCAAACACCATAAATAATGAATGATGATGCTGATGACTGAAGCCTCTTGTTGCTTACTTGCTTGCTTCACCCCCCTTTCTCTTTAATCGTGTTAACCCCAAATCCAATGATATACACAGCCACCAATGCTGCGGGGCCAATCTCAAAAAGAGGAAAAGGTAAAGGGCAAGGAAAAACTTTTTTTTAATCAAGGGGAGCCAAAATCTTGCCCAGCGGAGGTGAGCTCCCCCGCCACCAGCTTACTTAACCACGCCATTTTCTAAGTTTTGCATTTTCTAAAAAAATGTACAACTCTAAGTTAAGAGCTAGTAACAGCTAGCTAAACCTCTGCCACAAGAATCTAATCTGTCCGCAGGTAACCTCGCCATCGATATATCACCATGAAAAGTTTCTTGCCCGGTTGACTGTCACAAGTCACAACACAGAAGCAGATCACAGCATCACATCCCTAAATTACCCGCCTCTCAGTCGATCACCGGAGCTCTACTTGCCATTGGTCCTCGGCGTTGGCGACTGCAGGTACGGAGAAGGAGAAGCATGGCCGTGGGGGCCATGGGAGAGGCTCCTCATCGGCTGCTGCCCGTTCCGAGTTGCAAAGCTGCCGTGCTGGCCTATGCTCCGGCTGCCACTCGGGTAGCCAAGCCTTGCAACCTGCTCTGCTTGCAAGGACAGGTACAGGCCGGGTGAAGATGCCACCATGTCTTTGAGGTCCGGGAGAGGCTTGAGGATCTCCACGACCTGGCTCATCAGAGGCCTGGCCTTGGGATCGCGGGCAAGGCAGGCGCGGGCCAGCTGGGTCACCTTGTAAGCGCCTTTCAGGGAGATGTTTCCACCAAGTTTAGGGTCCATCAGGCTTTGAAATCCTTGTCTCTGTTTCAGATGGGGCCGAGCCCATTCCACAAGGTTGTGCTCCCCTGCTGGTCGGTTCTTGTCCATTGATCGCCTGCCTGTCATGAGCTCCAGCAGCACCACCCCAAAGCTGTACACATCGCTCTTGGATGTCAAGTGACCTGGAAATGGTAATAGTTTAGCACTGCATAGAACAGTACTGAAAACTCGGAAATTAATTCTGTTTATGCATGCAAACTATGCAGTCACTTCAGTATGGTACTCGTTTCAATGGTGTTTATTCTATACCATGCCCATAATGTTTACATGTCATTCAGTTTGGTAGTTTGAATGGCGTCCAACCAAAATTTTGAAATCCAAAGCAGAGAATTTAGTTCAGCCCAGTGCCACTTCTGTATGATGCTTCTCTGACCACTTAATATAGCAACAAACTTGACAGCTAGTGCACAACCTAGAGTGCACATGGGAACCATAAATATCTGTAATCACATAATACAAAGATGGTGTGGCATAGTACATGCGATAAATGTGTCGTGCAGATATAACACCTCTGCATACAGACTGCATCTTTCTTGTCAAATCTATACAATGTTTAGGCTGTGTTTAGATGGGGTTGTAAAATTTTTGGAAGCACAGTAACTCTTTCATTTTTATTTGGTAATTAGTGTCTAATCATAGGCTAATTAGGTTCGAAAGATTCGTCTTGTGATTTACAACCAAACTGTGTAATTAGTTATTTTTTTACCTATATTTAATGCTCCATGCATGTGTCTAAAGATTCGATGTGACGGAAAATCTTGTAAAATTTTTAGAACTTTGAAGCATCTAAACAGGGCCTTAGTCGAGGACCACCATCTGTCCATCTCTATGTTTTGGGAACAATATTTTCAACCTAGGCCTTGTTTAGTTACCTTCCAAATTCCAAATTTTTACACTCTCTCCATCACATCAATCTTTAGACGCATACATAGAGCACTAAATGTAGGTAAAAAAATAACTAATTACACAGTTTGTCTGTAATTTGCGAGACGAATCTTTTAAGTCTAATTAGTCTATGATTGGACACTAATTGCTAAATACAAATGAAAGTGCTACAGTAGCCCAGATTGCAAAAAGTTGCAATCTAAACAAGGCCGTAGATGACTCTGGTGGTAAGCTATAGTTGACATACCAACGGTCACTAACACCTTTTAATATAGCCGGATTTTTTTTATCGAAATTAATACCCGGAATAGATATAGATAACACAGTAATTTGCAAATCAGTAGACATCTTGATATACAAGTTTCAGCATATGCTCAGTAGGGATGACATCAATAGTTTGCAAGTTCAAAGTTACTCAACCAACAAATTTAATTATTTTTACTAAAAAAAAGAATAAATATCACCTTACCTGTCATAACATATTCAGGCGCAGCATACCCATAGGTTCCCATGACTCGCGTTGACACGTGGGTCTTATCACCTATGGGACCATCTCGAGCAAGCCCAAAATCAGAAAGTTTCGCATTGTAGTCCTGGATGGAAGAATATGTTGAACAAAGGACAAACATGAGGATCTAAAAAAAATGTAAATGTGTTTCACTAAAAAAAAAGGTAAGGCATAAAAAAGATATATACTGTGTCAAGTAGAACATTGGAAGTTTTGAAATCCCGATAGATCACAGGTCTTTCAGCTTCTTCGTGAAGAAAGGCAAGGCCCCTTGCTGCGCCCAGTGCAATTTTCATTCGAGTGGACCATGGAAGTGGCACTGACTCTATTTAATCATAGTTATTGCACAAAACAATAAGTTAATTGACATCCACCATAAATATAAAAACCAAAATGAATTTCAGTGGATCAAGCATTACACAGTACCAATATTTGGAGAAATTAACACAAAAGTGGGAAAAAAAAGAGTGGCTAACAGTTAACAAGTCACAACTGTTGCAAATTGTGATTGATTTAGCTAGCTAACCCTAGAAGGGCAGCAATCTAGTATGTCATACATGGGCCTCATGGGCCTAATACACACAAACTCCAACACCCCCCAGTCTGAACTACCGGCGCAGCAGAGTTACAGACTGGACACGAAAAGAATTACAAACACACACGAGCCCCCCCACAGTCGCAACTAGCCACCGGTGATGTTGAGGCTGGAGCGAAACTCAGTGAAGGTCGAGGACGAGAGGCCCTTGGTGAAGATGTCGGCAAACTGGGAGGTGGTCAGGACGTGGAGGACACGAACATCGCCGATGGCGACACGATCACGGACAAAGTGTAGATCGATCTCCACATGCTTGGTCCGCTGGTGCTGAACAGGGTTGGTGGAGAGGTACACCGCACTGACGTTGTCGCAGTAGACAAGTGTGCTCCCGGAGAGAGGACTGTGGAGCTCGGCAAGGAGCTGCCGGAGCCAGGAGGCCTCAGCCACGCCGTTGGCAACAGCGCGGTATTCCGCCTCAGCACTGGAACGGGAGACCACCGGTTGCCGCTTGGACGACCAGGACACCAGGTTGCCGCCCAAAAAGACGGCGTAGCCGGAGGTGGAGCGCCGAGTGTCCGGACACCCGGCCCAGTCGGCGTCAGTGTAGACGACGAGCTCGGTGGAGGGAGAGCGGTGGAGGTGCAGGCCGTAGTCAACAGTCCCACGAAGGTAACGGAGGAGGCGCTTGAGAGCAGTGAGGTGGGGCTCTCGTGGATCATGCATATGGAGGCATATCTGCTGAACTGCATAGGTGATGTCCGGCCTTGTGAAGGTGAGATACTGAAGTGCACCAGTAAGACTCCGGTACGCAGTGAGGTCTGTCACTGGGTCGCCCTCTGACTCTGACAGCTTGGCCTGAGTGTCAACTGGAGTGGAGCAGGGCTTGCAGTCAGTCATCCCAGCATGCTTCAGGATATCAATAGTGTACTGCCGCTGGTGAAGAAGACCGGTGGGGCGAGGCTCAACAATGACCCCAAGGAAGTGATGTAGCACACCCAGATCCTTCGTAGCGAACTCTCGCTGAAGAGAAGTGATGATACGCCTGAGGAGCTGTGGACTGGAGGCGGTGAGGACAATGTCATCAACATAGAGCAGCAGATAGGCAGTCTCAGCACCCTGATGATATATAAGCAGTGAAGTATCTGGCTTAGCTTCCACAAATCCCAGTGTCATCAGGTAAGTGGCAAACCGCGAGTACCAAGCTCGAGGGGCCTGCTTGAGGCCGTAGAGGGACTTATTGAGCCGGCAAACCATATCAGGCTTGTGAGTCCAGATCCACTTGCCGGTGATAACATTGGAACCAGGCGGACGAGGCACCAGATCCCATGTCTGGTTGGCGAGTAGGGCTGCATACTCCTCTTCCATCGCGTGACGCCAGTGAGGGTCGGACAAGGCGTCACGGACGGATGAGGGTACCGGAGAGACATGGGGCTCCCCCCGGGCATCGTCGCGAGAGCCCGGGGCCGCAGGGTACCAGCCGCCTGCCGCGTCACCATAGGGTGAACATGACGCGGGTGCCGGTGTAGAAGAGGCGGGTGATACAACGATGGCGCACCTTGGGCCGCCGGCAGCTGAGTCGACGGTGGCGTAGGTGTCGACGGTGGAGACGAGTCCCCGGGCGGTGGCGAAGACGTCGGCGGTGGCGGTGGGACCGACTTCGAGTGCAGCGGAGCCGGCTGGTCACGGCGCTGGTAGACGCGCACCGGTTGGGCGAAACACGCCGCAGGTGCGGATGGGACCGGCTGCGGGTGGAGTGGGGCCGGCCGCTCGCTCCACTGGTAGACGCGCACCGACTGGGCGAAACGCGCGGAAGTCGAGGACGCCGGACCCGCATAGGGCGCCGGGGCAAGAGCAGCGCCAGAGGCCGGCGCCGTCGGGCCGGTGCAGGGAGTAGGGCCGGTGCCCGGTGGAGTAGGACCTGCAGGAAACAACAATGGTGGCTGGACCACCGTGTCAGTGGGAAACGAGAAGAGGTCGAGGTCTGAGGTAGAAGGTGGTGGGGAGGTGGTGGAGTAGGGAAAGACGGACTCATCAAACACCACTTGTCGAGAAATGAGGACCTGACGAGAGGCAAGGTCGAAGCAGCGGTACCCCTTGTGATCCGGGGAGTACCCGAGGAAGACACACGGAGTCGAGCGAGGGGCGAGCTTGTGTGAGGCGGTGGCAGCGGTGTTAGGGTAACACGCACAGCCGAAGACTCGGAGGTGGTCGTAGCGAGGAGGGGTACCGAAAAGAGCGTGGTGTGGAGTGGTAGCTGGGCAGGCAATAGAAGGGAGGCGGTTGAGGAGATATGTGGAGGTGTACAAACTCTCAGCCCAGAAGTGAGTAGGAAGGGAGGCCTGGAGCAGAAGGGTGCGCATGGTCTCGGTCGTGGTGCGAATCATGCGCTCAGCCTTGCCGTTTTGGGAGGAGGTGTAGGGACACGACATCCGTAACTGCACACCGTGAGAAAGGAAGAAAGCCCGAGAGGTGAAGTTATCAAACTCACTCCCATTGTCACACTGAACGGCCTTGATGGTGAGACCGAACTGAGTAGACACCCAGGCAAAGAAGTGACGAATCGAGGGAAAAGCATCAGACTTGGCACGCAAGGGAAAAGTCCAAGAGTAATGAGAGAAATCATCAACCAGGACCAAATAATACTTATAGCCAGAAATGCTCAAAACAGGTGATGTCCACAGGTCGCAATGTACAAGCTCAAAAACATGTGTCGCATGTGAGGAGGAGGTAGGAAAAGGGAGACGAACATGACGACCCAGTTGGCACGCCTGACAAAAGTGCTCATCAGGAGCCTAAGTACCTGGAATGCCGGAACTACGACTGAGCTATGTCAAAGCATCGCGGCCAGGATGTCCAAGACGTCGGTGCCAAGTAGTGGAGGTGGTGGTGGCGAAAGCAGCTGACGATGTAGATGTCGAAGAAGTAGCAGAAGCAGGAAACCGAAGAGTGTAAAGGGGCCCAGTGCTGTCACATCGGAGAAGAGGACGCCGGGAAGTCAAATCCTTCACAGTAAGACCAGAAGAGTCAATTCGACAGAACAAGAATTGTCAGCTGTAAAACAGCGAATAGAAAGGAGGTTGTGAGCCATAGAGGGAGCCACAAGAACATCAGGGAGGCGAAAGAGTCCGTGAGGGTGAGCGACACCCACGGAAGTGACAGGAAGACACAAACCATTTGCGACCATGATGGACGAAGGGTGAGAGGAAGAAGGAGGATGCACAGAAGAAAGTATACCGGGGTCGGAAGTGGTGTGGTAAGTGGCACCCGAGTTGGCGATCCAAGCCGGGTCGGCTGGAGGAGTCAGGGTCATGGTGTTGAAGGAGCGGGCCAGGGCCGCCGGGTCCCAACCGACAGGCCCGGGCTGAGCACCGGGAGGAGTCCACGGTGACGAGAGTGGAGCCACCGGAGCACCGGTGAACATGGTGGCCGCCGGTGGACGGTGTGCGCCTCCGGGAGCCTGAAAGGGCCACATGGAGATACGCCCCGTCCATGGGTTGCTGAAGGAGGGCCAGGGTGTACCACCACCCGGAGCACGAGGAGGTGGTGGTGTGGTCCCAAGGCCACGCCCCCCACGACGACGGCGGCCGCCACGGCCCCCTCCACCCCCGCTCGGCCCGAAAGGAGGAGGACGACCCAGTAGAGAGGACGCCGGTGGAGGAGTGGCCGCAAGAGCAGTCGAGGAAGACGAGGGTCCTGCCACGGGAAGCGACCCAGGCTGGACGCCCTGAGTGAGTTCCTCCATGACAAGATCGTCACAGACCCGCAGGAAGGTGGAGAAGGGCCGCTGCCGAGTGATCCACGTCCGGAGGTGGCTGTAGCGCTCACTGAGCCCCTGGAGGACGTTGAGGCCAAGAATCCTGTCCTCCACGGGCCAGCCAAGGTCGCCGAGGGAGTCCGCCATGGCCTTCATCTTACGGCAGAACTCGCCAACAGCAAGGTCACCCTGCACAAAGGTGCGGAAGCTCTCATCGAGCCGCAGAGCCCGGGTTTCAGCATTGCCCAGAAACTGGCCCTCGAGTGCCAGCCAGGCCTGCCGAGCGTCAGCCGTGTTGCGGACGAGGTCGTGGAGGTCGAGGGAGATCGTCCCGATGATCCAGGAGAGCACGATGCTGTCAAGGCGCAACCACGAAGGAGTCTGGACTGCGACCGAGGCATCGACGAGGACGTGGTCGTCGAGGGCGTAGCGGCGTAGGGTGAGGAGGACCAGGTCCCGCCACCGGGCGTAGGAGGGCGACTCAGGCTCGAGGACGACCAAGACGAGGAGCCGGATGTTCTGAACACCCCCGGCCCTGGTAGTGAAGCTGCGCCATGAGGGGATTGGCCGGATCGTGCCAGATGATCGCGGTGGTAGACGGGCAGTGACCCGTCGAGCCGGAGGAGGTGGCGCCAACGTCATGGTAGGCAGGAAGGACGAGACGCTGCTCGACATCGGCGATCTGGCGAGCCAGCGCATCTGCGGCATCCCGCTCACGCTCCCAAGCGAGTGCCGCCGCACGGACACGAGCCTGGCCCTCTGTAGCTGCGGCCCGAGCGGCGACAAGGGCAGCGGCGAGGGCGAAGTCAGGTCGACCGGCGTAGAGGTTGGACGAGGGCAGCGGAGGCGGTGCAGGGAACGTAGTGGCGGTAGCCGGTGCCGGCATGCCTAGCCCGGCAGCGATGGCCCTGGCTGTGGCTGCCGCAGTGGCCGAGCCCCCTGCACCCGCGCCGTGGAAGACGGTCGCGCCCTCTGCAACTGCAGGCGCACCGGGGAATACCGCGCCGTGGAAGACGGCAGCGCCCTTTGCAGCTGCAGGCGCACCGGGGAAGACAGCACCTGGGAGGCCATCGGCAGTAGCAGCGGCACCTGAGAAGCCCGCATCAGGGAGGGCGACCGCGCCCTCTGCGCCTGCGGCTGGTGCGTCGGCGTGGCCCGCAGCGGCACTGGCAGCGGCGGCTGGGGCGCCCGCGCCCGTGGCCAGAGCGGTGGCGGCGCGGGTAGCCAGGGTGGCGGCGGGTGGTGCAGCAGCAGGGACCGGTGGGGGACGCGCGATTTGCGCCCAAGTCGAGGTGGGGAGGGGAGGGAAGGAGTGGAAATATGTAGGAGGGGGAGGAGGAGGTTGGCCGGCCATGGCGGCGCAGGGAAGGAGAGGAGAAAAGAAAACCCTAGCTTGATACCATGTTGTAAATTGTGATTGATTCAGCTAGCTAACCCTAGAAGGGCAGCAATATAGTATGTCATACATGGGCCTCATGGGCCAAGCCTCATGGGCCTAATACACACAAACTCCAACAACAACCAGCAAACTTCATGGGCCAATGCATTTCAAGACCTTCCCCACTAAAAGAAAAGGAAAGAAAAGAAAATGTATTTCAATACCTAACCAGCAAACTTTTTTGAGCATGATAACTCGAAAACTTCAGGGGTCATGAGCTACCATTATAGCTGGCTGCAGTCACAAAATGATTTTGACAAGAAAGGGGCATATTTTCATCCAAAGTTTGTAGTCTATGACAGCTGAGAAAAGAAAATACTGTAAAAATATATCATAAAAAGGCATATTATAAGCTCTAGTCTCAGGGTCAAATATAGCATGATACGTGCTACTCTGTCCAGGTCAATAGATGCCAATTTTCTGAAGCAACAAATATAAAAAAAAAATAGATGGCACTTTGCACAATGCAACAATTTGCAATATAAGTTCTTCCACAATACATTGACTTTTGAAATGACCAATTCAGATAACTCATCAACTTAGGAAGCTAGCAACATATGCTTAAAATAAAGAAGTAACAGATGCCAAATGCTTACTCCTGAAGAGATGGTGCTCTAAACTTCCACGGGGCATAAATTCATATACTAACTGCCTCTGGTTATCCTCAAGGCAATAACCAATCAATTTTACCAGGTTCGGATGTTTCAGATTTCCTAGAAAGTTGACCTCTGCCTGAGAAAACAAAAGGTCCATTTAAGATTTGAATACAAAGAATGTTAGTTCAAACCTCTATGTATCAAAGACAAGTAAAACATACCACCCACTCTTTGTGCCCTTGCTGCCCATCACGATTGAGGGACTTGACAGCAACAGTTAACCCTGTGCCGGGTCTCCCAGAAGCAGTTCTGTTCTCTCCGATCCAACCTTTGTAGACACGGCCAAACCCTCCCTCACCAAGAAGACTCTCAGGACGGAAGTTTCTGGTTGCGATCCTCAATTCATTGAAAGTAAACTTCCGCAGTTGGAATGATACCGTCAGCCCATCTGCAACTATAGATGGGGGTGAAATATTTTCAGAGTTGCCAGGCAATGTCGAAGCGGGAGCTATCTGTCGAACAGGTTGGTTCTGGATACCATTATTCTTTCCTCTAGTTTCTGCATCCAAAAACATAAGTATTAAACTACAATAACTGACAAACCTTTGGCAAAATGAACCAACAGACATAACTTGGATGGACTCAATGGGACTTGCTACAAAATAAGCATACTATTTTCCAAGCATGAGGCAACAAGCTAAAATAGATGCTTTGTTCATTAAAAAAAAACAGATGTTTTCTGAAGCTAAACAGAAGGAAATACGCCTTCATTCATGTCATTAATGGCTCGAAGCAAAATTATGGTGCCCAGTGCTTCCTACAGGTAAATTCCAATTAATTTCCAAAAAAATCAGGCCCTAGCATGAGCTCGTGGATAAATGTCATAAAAGTCCAGTGTTCCGTTGATTGTGTACAGCGAGCGGTACACGCACATCATATTTAGCACAAAGTGTAAAGTATGATGAAATCTTGTCGCTGCAAATTCTACGAGCATGCCACACATTTACAATTTTAGCAATACATAGTACAAGTTGGCAAAACATAACCAGTCAAAGATTAATTCCCTACTTTCTTGTTCTTTCCATAGAAAACATAAACCTTAGAACAACATTCCAAACCATGCATACATCTCAGAAAACCAAATTAGCTTCGCCCTGCACATGAAACAGTTCCAAACCTACAGCATTGCAAAAAGGCAAGTGAAATAGACACGTACTTGAGCTTGAGCCGCCCAAGCATTAATTTACAGGAGCAGTCCAGCATGCCAAGAATGTGATAAGCACAACATTACCATCCCCTAATAGCATAATCTACGATGCCTGCACCCTAATTCCTCCAATCCAAACACTCAAAAAACACATAGGGATGATTCAACGGCACACATGGGGCACAAACACCCATGAAACACATAGGGATCATTCAACAGACAACAGGACACAGGGCACCCAAACCTGGAGGCCTGGAGCACAATGACCGGGATTCATACACCTCAAAACACTCAAAAACTACTGTGTGCCTGTGTCTAAGCAGTAAGCACACTAGGCCACTATCATCGTACACAGTAAACAGCAGTTCCAATGTTACATTCAGCATTGCAAACAGGTGACAGAAACAGGCCACACCTTCAGCTTGACCATCAAAGCATCAACCAACGGTACGAGACTAGCTTGCCACACATCGCGCACATGCGCAGAGGATGGACAGCCACATTCCTACTTTCTAGGCCGCTGGCACACATACACATTTGTGGTTTGTCCGTGGCAGAGACACAGATGGCGTGTGTGGATCATACACAGCACTACACATTTACCGAGCTCCCAATCCCAAACCCAAAGCTGCCACGATTCCCTCACACGGAGCGGCAACCGGCAGGCACAAAATCTACAAGCGGCGGAAGCATACATACGTCCCCAGAGACACGCTGGCAGAGGAGGAGAGCGTGAGGATCGGAGAGGCATTACCGGAGACAGCACGGGCGGTCGCGGCGGCAGTGTCGACCTTGGCGCGGGCGGAGGAGGAGGAGGAAGAGACGCAGAGGCGGATCCAGCAGGACACCGCGGCGGAGCCCTGGCGTCCTCCGGTCCCCCGCTCGCTCCGCGGACTCCCATTCGGCCGGCCCGCCGAGCTCCCGACGCCCATCTCTCCTGCAACCGCTGAGCTCACACCGAGACAAACACGCCACACTACACCACGGCAGGCACGGAATGCTCCGAATCGCGCGGAGTCCGCGGCAGCCGGGCAGGAATCGGAATCTCCGGTGCGGGGGAAGCGGCGTGAGGAGGGTGTGGTGGATAGGAGAGCGGCAATGGCAATGGCAGTGGCAGTGGAGAGCGTCGGAATGGAAGGCACATACGTAGAGAGGAGACAGGGGGAGAGGGTGGTGAGTGGGGCCCACCGATGTGTTGTGGGGGCGCTACACAGACAGGCAGAGGCCGGGTAGGACCCAGCGGCTGGGCAGGGCTGCCGGAAATCCTACGCATATGCAATGCATTTGCATTTTGGGTAGGGCATGCTCCATTGGTGGCGTCGGTCCTGTTACGGCGACCTCGTCGGCGGCGATGATGGCTGGGGGTATTAGCGACGTGGCAGTAGGGAGTCGACCAAAGTCCAAAGTGGGCGAAACACCGGGGTTCTTTTCTTTTTTTCTTTAACCGTTTCATTTCATTTCAGGGACCAAGATGATGCGATGCTCTAATAGGACGTGACGGCGCGTCTTTAGCTGGAAGCTTCCATCATCGGAATCCTACTTTCAATATGTGTGCAACTATAGAACGGGGACAAATATGAAACTCCATATAGCGCGTAGGATCCGCGCTCTCGCAGCCATCCTGGTACTGTTTCGATACCGTCCCTCCAGTCCCAAGCGCCCACGTGTTCTGCTCTCTGGTTCGTGTCACCGGTTGCGACGGGCGTAGCCGGTGCCCCAATTCCTGCGCTCCCACTGCCTCCCGGTTTCTACCTCCAGTTACCGGTTGGACCAGAGGCGTCTGCGTTGCTCAGGTCCACGAACCATACGCTTTGCACCTGGAGCTCGTGCGTGTGTACCCCTCCTTTTCCTCATCGCTGATTCATGGGCCCAAGTTTGCTTTGGCCCAGCACCTGCGATTCGGAGTGTTGCGGCCTCGGAGCCGTCGTCGCCACGCTCGGTGGCGCGCTTCTCCAGGCACCGCGCCGCGGCCTCGGCGCTCGCGCTGCCCGTGCCTCGCCGCATCCGCCGCCTGCGTTTTAAGTCCTCCGTCTGCCTTTCTCGCTAATCTTTTCTTCTCCTCGCTGCTGCCTCGAAAGGGGCCGCACCATTGCCGCTCTGGTTGCTGGAAGCTGGATACGTCCGTGCCTCCCTCGCTTCCATGGATTGGTCCCATCCTCTTTTGGATTCGCCTATGCCTGCGCTCTTTTCGATCTCATGTGTTGTGTAGTTGTGCCAATCTGCGGATTTTTTTGGCCAACGCAGGTTCGGGCTGTCCATCCTTCTCGCCTCCCGGGGAGCTGCCTCCGTCCAGCCGTTGCTCCGGTCCCCCGGTCCCCAGACGGCCGCGCCCTTACCCTGCGCGCTTGCTCGACAGATCCACAGGACCCCACCTGCCAACCTGTCCGATTACACGGATGTGAAGACGCGGTGGAGCCGTGGAGGGCAGGGAGTGCAGAGGACCATACACGACATCAGCGGATGTCTGTGTGGCCGGCATGCCAGTACTTGTGCCTATGCAAAGCATTTGCTTCCGTCCCGTAGGTGAGGTCCTTGGTTGGATTGCTGCTCCTGGTTCTACTGTTCAATAAGTGCGACCTCCCCTTCCTCTGCAACAAGGTGACACTTCTTATCTACTATGCTATTATAGCCTTATCATCATGCCAAACATTGGTCTTAGGTATCCAGATTTGCCAATAATTTTGGTCCACTTTCTCTCCCTTTCGTACTGAATGAATTAATTGCACGTGCCTAAGTTTCAGATGATTTATTAATTAGATTACTGGTGGTCGCACCAATCATGTAGTTACTTAAGTTTTCTTAAGAATTTCCATCAAGAATTTCCAAATTTATGCATGCATGATAGATGCCATTTAGGTTTTCCACATCGCTTCATTTTAATGCTTTGTCCCAGTTTTTTTATGCCTGAAAAATCTTTTGGATGCCCCGTGTTAGCCATCATGATAATTCTGGTTCAACAATGTGGCTAATAGGAATAATTTTGACTATGTTTCAGCTTTGTTGTTATCATAGTCAGAGTCACTATCAACATGTCCTGTCCAAACCTTATTGGAATGGCTTAATGTTTCCTGACCGCCTATATGTAATGTTTCTTACCTCCATTTGATCATGAGCGGTGAATGGGTTTATTTTCTTGGTGTTCTGCACTTCTGTTCTTGAGTCATAATTTCTCTACCCTCATGCTCTCATTTCTTTGTCAACATTTGCTTCTGGTTGGAAAAGAAATGGCCACTGTTAATGTGCTGATTAAATTGGTTGGGTGGCCAGGAGATTTGGTTCCGCACTCCAGTATGCACTGCCTGAGCATGTTGTAGCTGTTGGTGACATCAAGCTCAGCCACCCTCACACATGCGCCTTATTTTTGGGGTGGTCCCTGGGGTGCCCGTGAACATCTACAGGTTAGATTCACACAAATACTTTGTATCTTATAGCTACAAACAAATCCTTTTTCAGGATAGCATGATCTTCCTTGTGTTGCAGTCCTTGCACTTCTCATGGTATGCCGTTTTGGAACCCTTCCCTCCTTAAATATGTTTCAGGCATCACAAAATTAGTCCACTGTATGTATAGAGTATTGGATTTTAGGAGAATAAGGTCAAATAGTGCATGGTGTTACTTTATTTGTTTTATTCCACTGTATGTTTTTACTATGAGTCCATTGTCCGCTGACAATTGTGGAAATTTGGGGCTTGCAGGAGAGGTTGAAACTGATGTCCTGTGATTCTACTCAGTGCTGCCTTCACCTGCTCTGTGCTCTGGCTCATATATTGTTGTTTCCCCTCTGACTGTCCTTTTGGCAAGTTCCCTCTGTCTGCAGAAGATTGTAGTTCACATGTTACAGGTACTCCAATAGAGACTAACTGTTATTTGTTATCTATTTGTGGTCCTAATTTTTATGTAACATTTTCTGAAACCAACAAGTTAAGAATGGATCGTAGAATTGGGAAGTAAATATATCAAGAATCCAGTACCATGTACTTGCTCCTTGTGCTTAGATTCTTGGGTAAAAGGGAGGCTGCTCAACATCTTTTCATTGTTTCGCATCTTACTGTTTCATTCAAAATTTTCCTTTTCTTATTTTACATCTCACTGCATGCAGTTCACTTCACGGACCAGATAGCCCCATATATGGTCTCCTACTCTCAGGTAGAACAACAAGTGATACGCCTTTCCACGAGATGAGTGAGTATTCATGTTACTGTCTTACAAAGCATGTGCTCCTTTCGTTTCCAAAAAATTAATGCTAAAAACTGTTGTCATCTTCATTTGGTTATTTGAAGCAAAAGCCTCGAGGATTTTGACAAACATAGCCAATCTACCGATGGATTGTTTGGGAAGTAGTCACAAATACGACATTCTTTTTTTTTCAATAATGAGAGTTTCATACCTTGACACTGTTGTATTTTTGATAATGAGTGTGGGTGATTTGAATCACCCTTGTGAATTTATATTTACAGTATGTCCATCATAGTTTAGCTGAGTGCATTTGCATCTTTTTCATGTGGCACTAAAAATTATTTTATTTAACAAATTAGCCATATTGATGTAGCTTGACTTCAGTTCATTGAAATCAGGTTACCAGCCCATATGTGTGTTCTTCCATAAATCATGTTAGTATTGAATTAAACTACTGCGGGAATGACACCAAACTTTAATACCTGAAGTTCATGTCTGCAATATAAGATAGTTTTTGCTTTCTACTTGACGATTGATGTTGAAATTATTGCCAATAAGTTTAAGAAACTCATCCCAAACTTTGGTTGTCCAAGAAATGTTTCAGTGTTTTCAAGTCTTATTCTGAAGTGTAGCTTAATATGCAGCTGGAAAACGAAGATCGCATGGGGAGAACACTAAGAAAGCACAAAGGTCACCCAATAGTCATGGATCAATTCTTACTGCACTAATTACGAGACAGGGTGACAACATTCGGCTGGTGTTTTCCTTTAATCCACCCAATATGTCAGATTAGTACTTTTCTGTACATGTATGAATTTTCTATGTCAAAGTGAAATGATCATACATGGCATCCATATAAAACCTCACTTATCATAATGTTTACAGTTATGCTCTCTTCCTGTATATTTTTGTTGCGATGTCTCACCTAACTAATGTACATTTGAGTGACTACATTGTACGTAACTCTATTGTACATATGTAAACTAATAAATACGTGTGAACGCTTGCAATCTATTTCATGCTACTGAATACATTGCCGTTTCTATAAAGAACAAACATGCAGACGATTAATACCACTACGGGCGCGGCGAAGCGCGCCTACCTACCTAGTTAAACCATAGATCAGGTAGCAACTGTCGCCAATCGAAGTTTTTGTGTGGGCAACCTGGTTTCCAATGTTCTTTCTGAATCACACCAGATCGTTGAGAGAACCAAACTATTAAATATTAAAATAAATCTAGAAAAAATGAACACCCACATCAAAAGTTGATAACTTGAGATAGTGGCAGCACCATCAGTGGCTCTTGCTCTTGCTGGGACGATACAGTCACCGTCGTCGCAGCTTCTTCCGGTGCGGGTGGCGGAACGACCACCGTTGTGCCTGAGATGAGTGAGTTCACGTGCTCGTAGACGGAATTCCTAAGCATGCACGTAGGGACATACCTAAGTGCTAAGCAAGTGAGGAATTGAAGATTTTTTTTATTGATCATGACTTGCCATCGGCGTTTAGAGTACAAGTTACACCGTTTGAACTCTGAATAGGATAGAGTGTCAAGTACTGCACCGTCGCAAATGGGGGCCTATGGTCCAGCGATAGGGCAGTCCAGTGTGACACTATCCACCAGAGTTCAAACCCTAGTGTCACACCTATTTTCTAGATTTTTTCCAAAAAAAAGCAGGGTACACGCACGCGTGCACGTTCGATGGTACTGCGTGTTTCCTGTGCACTGGATGCTAGAGAGCCTACATGTGTGTGTGTGTGAAACGCGCACCGGAGGTTAGAGAGCCTCCCAATCTCTACTTTGCGTGTGTATGAACGCGCACGCGTGTGTGTTTGTGTGATAGACTCCCAATATCTTCTTTGTGTGTGTACGGACGCGCACGTGTTTGTGTGTGTGTGAGAAACGTGCACTCAAGGCTAGAGTACCTTCCAATCTCTTCTTTGCGTGTGTACGGACACACGCGTGTGTGTGCGTGTGGTGTGAGCGTGGAGTGTGTAAGTTGTATGCGTCTAAGTAGTACCCAATCAAAAAGAAAAAGTACCGCACTGTCAAATGCCAGATAAATCATTGGAGAAATGGTTACAAAGATGAATGCCATCCTATAGGTCATGGTGCCACACGAGATGATACACTTGAAAATGTGATGGTTGGAGAAATGGTCACAAAGATGAATGCCATTCTATAGGTCATGGTGCCACACGAGATGATACACCTGAAAATGTGATGGCTGGAGCAGAGCTTAAGGATATGTCCTCGGAGGAATCCACTAACCACCAGAAATGTGGTGGCAATAAAGATACACTTTATTCTCGGTTTATTGTGAAGGCAGAATCTTTGATTGTTCAAGGCTTTTAACTTCAAATAAAATTTGCAAAGTTCATGAGAGCATTGCTCGTGAAAATTGTTGTCTTACTGCTCATGAACAGCGTGCTGGGTTGGAACATGAACCGGAGCAATCCAACATGTTTGGATGTACATGTATTTATCTCAATCCATATTTGTTGAAGTGAAGTTAAACTAAGTTTTATTCTAATCCACTCCAACACATGTAAATTAAAGTAGATACACATACAACCAAACAAGATATTAATTGGTGCAGAAAACCATGAAGGCTTTAGAAATTTGCCATGCATGCCAGCAGTTGACAAAGGGATTGAAGATTGGCACCTTCAAAATTTATGAGTGCGGTTTGAATTCTATCACCAAAAATATTCTATTTTTTAAAGAAATTTCACTGAAAGATTTTGTCTCTATCAAAATTTGGAGCGATTGAAATTTTGACGTAACTGATCCTCGAGTGTACAGTACATATTATAATGGCGCCCTCCAGCCGAAGCATTTGTAGACGGAACTAGCAGACAAAGGCAATCGGCTTTATCACATTTAACTTGGTCTGATCAATTTATTGGTCTGGCAGGGATTAAGTACTGCTCAAATTTTTGTTGAGCGGATTAAATGCTTGCAACGTTTAGAATTCGCGCAAATATTTTGGATTTGTGTTCGTCACAGCGTGCCATCTTCCTGGGCCAGACGCGATGAAGCAAGAACAAGCCCAATTCCTTAACCTCGTGGGTCACAGTCACAGGCCCCAGGCCCGGAAGAGTTGTGGGTGGGCCATTTTCCTGGTTTCAGAAAAATGGGCTAGCCATTTTCACGATTTCAGAGAAATGTTGCGGGATAAAGGAAAAAGGAAAGGGCGTGGCTAGCGCCCTGATATCCGGGCGCTAGCCCCCTATCCAGACGCCTATGCCGTTGCTCTCCGTCTCGCGTCCCCCGTCTGCCTACTTTGCTCGCTCACAAACACGTGGGGTTCGCCTGCGCCAGTGGAGACCGCCTTTGCCTTCACGCGGCTGACACCGAGGCGAGATAACAGAAAGGCGAGGAGGGAGATGCAACACTCGATCTAGTTTTGAATCATCCATATGCAACAATTATAATATACGTCTGAATAATTGAAACAATTAAAACATGCGTCTGAAACACTTGAAAAACACTTGAAATCATTATAAACATATGCAACATCCAGATAAAACACTTGCATCATGTGTGTGAAAACATATGCAACATCTAGATAAACACGCTTGCAACATACGTCGGAAAAAAGAGATAAAACATTGAAAACAGGAGCTTGCAACATACATATACAACCATTGCAACATGTACAACATCCTGATCTACTTTTGCAACATCTGTATGAAACACTTACAACATATCTTTGAAACATTTGAAACACTTGAAACATACACTTGCAACATGTATTTTCACCCTTTTTCCGTAAGATGAAACACTTGAAACAGACACTTGCAAAATGCGAGATAGATCATTGGAGAAATGGTCACAAAGATTAATGCCATCCTTAGGTCATGGTGCCACACGATCGGAGGAATTCACCAACTACCAGCAATGTGGTGGCAATAAAGATATGCTTTATTCTCAGTTTACTAGGAAGGCAGAATCTCTGTTGATTGTTCAAGGCTTTCAACTTCAAGTAAAATTTGCAAAGTTCATGACAACACTGTTCGTGAAAATTGTTGTCTTACTGCTCATGACCAGCATGCTAGGTTGGAACCTGAAACAGAGCAATCCAACGAGCAATCTCTTAATTGGTGCAGAAAACCATGAAGGCTTAAGAAAGTTGCCATGCATGCCAGCAGTTGACAAAGGGGTTGTTTAGTTGGTGAAAAAGTTTGGGTTCGGCTACTGTAGCACTTTTCGTTTTATTTGACAAAATTTATTCAATTATGGACTAACTAGGCTCAAAAGATTCGTTTCGACATTTACAGACAAACTGTGCAATTAGTTATTTTTTTACCTACATTTAATGTTCAATGCATGCGTCCAAAGATTCGATGTGACGGGTACTGCGTAAACTTTTTTGGGTTGGGGGAGGAACTAAACAGGCTCAAAGGGATTGAAGATTGGCACTTTCAAAATGAGTGCCGTTTGAATTCTATCACCAAAGTATTCTATTTTTTAAAGAAATTTCACTGAAAGATTTTGCCGCTATCATAATTTGGAGTGATTGAAATTTTGACGTGACTGATCCTCGAGTGTACAGTACACATTATAATGGCGGTCTCCATCCGAAGCACTTGCGGACAGAATACTCCCTCCATTCCAAATTATAGGAATATTGAAGAGTCAAAACATCTTAAGTTTGATCAAAATTATAGAGAAAATTACAAAAATTTATAACATCAAATAGGTATATTATGAAAATATAATTAATGAAGAATCTAATGATACTTAATTGGTGTTATAAATATTATTATCTTATCATATAAATTTAGTCAAACTTGAGATCATTTGACTCTCCAAGACTCTTAGAATGCCTTATAATTTGGGATGGAGGGATTAGCAGACAAAGGCAATCGGCTTTATCGCATTCAACTTGGTCTGTCCGATTGTTGTAAAAAAAAACCTTGGTCTGCTCGATTTATTGGTCCGGCAGGGAATCAATGGTGTGTTTAGTTTCTGGGGTGAAAAATTTTTGGGTGTCACATCGGATGTTTTATGGAACGTTGAAAAGGGTGTTCGGATACTAATAAAAAACTAATTACATAACTCGTCTAGAAACCGCGAGACGAATTTATTAAGCCTAATTAATCGGTCATTATCACATGTGTGTTACTGTAGCAATTAAGGCTAATCATGAACTAATTATGCTTAAAAGATTCGTTTCGTAAAATCCATACAAATTGTGCAATTAGTTTTTTTTTATCTATATTTAATGTTCCATGCATGTGTCTTTTTTATCTATATTTAATGTTCCATGCATGTGTCAAACATTCGATGGGACGGGATGAAAAGTTTTTAGATGAAAACTACACATGGCCTAAGTACTGCTCATTTTTTTTATTGAGCGAATTAAATGCTTACAAACGTTTAGAATTTAGAATTCGCACAAAGATTTTGGATTTGTGTTTGTCACAGCGTGCCATCTTCCTGGGCCAGACGCGCTGAAGCAAAAACAGGGCCAATTCCTTAACCTCGTGGGTCACAGTCACAGGCCTCAGGCTATCCGCACTCACAGTCCTCTATATTTATCCTCTATATATCCTAGTCAGCAAGATTCTCTCCTCTATACTCAATTCTTCCGTACCCATGCATCCTCTATATCATCCTCTATCCACTCTATCTACTGTGGGACCCACTTGTCACTTTATCTAAATATATCCATGAGTGATCTAGTTTTGAAGGATTTATTGAGACGAATTTAATGGTGCAATCGAAATTTAATTTGAATTTTTGGTTTGTGAGTTATAGCATTTTTTTCCTTGGTTTAGCTAGTAGGGCCCGCTACTGCGCACTATAGAGTAAACACTGTACTACTCTAAATATAGAGTGAGAGAAAGGATAGAGTATCGTTTTAGAGTATCCAGTGCAGCAGTTTTTACTCTATATACATACTCTAAAGCTTTAGAGTATCATTTAGAGTATACCGCTGCGGACAGTCTCAGGCCCGGAAGAGTTGTGGGTGGGCCATTTTCCTGGTTTCAGAAAAATGGGCTAGCCATTTTCCCAATTTCAGAGAAATAATGTTGTGGAATAAAGGAAGAAAAATGCTTTACACACGAGTTTGGGCTTCTAGAAACACTTGGATTTTTGGGCAGATAATGCTTTATCCGAGGATAATGCAAGAACATATACTACCAATCACGCCACGCAAGCACATGGTTAGTATCTGGCAAGCCCAATATATGAGGCACATGATCAATCATGCGTGTGCAAATACAAGCGCAATCACAGCAGCTGGAGCTCGTTAGAAACCGTTGCGCCCAATCAGGATGGAAATGGAGACGCACGGCACGCAGCATAACTAACACCACGTGCAATACAAAATTCAGCAAAGACCCAAACACCATGGAGACGCATCACTACTTGCTACTACCTGGCTATAGCTTCGATGACAATAATTAACAAGTACGGAGTATATATAACAAAATAAGATGTCTACAGCACTGGTGACTGGACTGCTTGCTAGTACTCATCATTCTAGAAAAGCAAGATCTACGGCACTGGACTGCTAATCATACTGCTATGCTACCACCAAAACGCCAGCACATAGAATAGAGGTCACCAGCACAGCACGCTGGTGTCCCCTTGATTCCTTCCAAGAATTACCCTTTAGTTAGGACTTAGCCGATGAACAAAATATTTGTGGCAGGCTAGGTTAGTTATATATAACATATATGTATATATGTATGTGACACAGCAGGCTGGAAGGTGAGATGGATCATCAAGATGAGGTGATCCCAGACTCCAGCTCAGGGACCAAGCTGTTGGGCTTCTGCTCCTCCCAGACCAAGCCGATGTCATACTCCGGGACATAGTCCTGGCCAAAAACAAAACCGATTGAACTGAACAATCAGTGAACTAATAAGCAGTTTCATATTATCACACTCTAGGAAGTAGGAACGTTGAATATAAACAAGAGCGATGTAGCTAGCAAGGGGTTGGGTCAAACCTCCAACTTCATAACTAGCTCCTTGGCTGTTGGGGCTGAGATGATGATGCGCCTCGCTGCCTCCGTGATGAAACCTTCGTTGACAGCCAAGTCGATGAAAGACAGAAGAGGGTCATAGAATCCGTCAACGTTCAAAAGGCCAACCTGGTGAAGACGAAATTTTCAAGGAATTACATGAAAGCAGTAGTAATATTGGATATGCATGATTGGTGAATGATCCATTCATACCAGCAGAATCGTATCTGATGATATCACCACATGAATAAATAGCAACTTTGTGGGGGCCATTGAGCTCATAATAGAGACAGATAAGGGATACAAGAGAAGCATAGACTTGACCGTTCTAATCCTCCCACAACCCCACCCATTTTGTATCTCACTAGCCAATTATTTAGCATACAGAAGACCAAACATCGCCTTGTGCATGCAACACGTCATACAGTATTAAGATCCTCCAGCCATCATTTCATTAGCCGTGTGGGAATATTCATAAACTATGATGAATATCTTATTAGAGTGCGATATAAAAGATGGAGAACGCAGATCGGATGCCCTAGGTCTCGACAATATTCTGATGCAGTGACGTCCACAACATGTTGACTAAACTATCGTTTCAATAATTTGATGGATAGCTGTGGCTGTAAGGATGAAACCTTTTTAGTCACATGTGAACAAAGCAAGATGGGAGCATCAGATCACAACGGCTCTAACGACATTTTAGTAAACAAATCTGCACTTATGACACCTACGAAAGCAAAATGTGTCGACACAACACATGCAAAACAAGTGGATTGCCTCCAGATGAGTAACAATGGATGAATTTTATTCTAGAAGCACCTAGAATGGACGAAAGAAGGTTCGGACTTTACCGGCTTCTTGTGAATCCCCAGTTGTGCCCAAGTAATGATCTCAAGCAACTCCTCCAGAGTTCCATAGCCACCTGCCAGTTCAATGGAAGGGAAAACAATTACACACGCATAATCAGTTTTTTCTGAAATGTTAACTAGAGAATAAAATTGGGTAGACTAGTATAGTATATATATATACCTGGTAAGGCAACAAAAGCATCGGCAAACCGAGCCATCTCAGCCTTCCTCTCGTGCATGCCAGAAACGGCTCTAACTTCCCCAACAGGTTCTCCAGTTACCTGCAAAATCCAGCAATGCCCGTGTTTAGTTCCAGAGTTGGCATGGCCAACTTGGAATAGCAAGAGTCACGTCGCACTGTAGCAACTTTTGTTTTTATTTGATAAAAATTGTCCAAACATTGATTAATTATGTTTAAAATGTTCGTCTCATAAAGTATAACAAAACTGTGTAATTAGTTTTTTATTTTATCTATATTTAGTAATTAGTACTTCATATGCCGGCATTTCGATGTGACGGGGAATCTTCTTTTTCATAGTGGATTTTGGATGTAGGAATTGAGAACTAAAGAAGGGCAATAGAACACACTAATTAATTAAAGCGTAACGGACTAGTAGCAACAAAGTACATATGTACTAGGCTTTTGGACTCAACTCACCTCTCTGGGCATCAGTGATTTTGGAATGATCCTGCCAAAAAGAAAAGTGGTCAAACAAGTACAGGAGCAAGCAGCTGATCCTTTTCCCTGTAAAAAGAAACTATAATACTTGAAATGGGCAGGCAAGACAACGGAGACGGCGTGCAATAATTTGACTCCTCTCAACGAGAGGGGCAAAGACTTGCTTTCGCCGGCTTGCATGCAGCCGAGCACGCTACCCGCCCATTTGCAGCATGGAACCAGCTAGCCTTTCGAAAAGAAGACCGAAAAGTTGCTTCCACTTCGGTGAAACGAACGCAATCGGCATGGCTTGCCCCCTGCTCCCCCAACGGGCAATGGAGCGCCCAGACGACCCCAACAGCTGGCTGACTGACGAAATAAAGCTGGCATTTCTGCAGCCAAGGCTGCCGTTTTGGTGCAGTGAGTTGGTGCCTGGACTGGAAACGAAGCGCCCAGACCCCAGGACCAGAGAGCGCCATGGCATGCAAAGACCACCACAAAAGCACCAAGCAAACAAGAACGGCGATGGCGGGATAGGCGGATAGGAAGGGGAGGGGAGAGAGATGGCGATGGATACTAACCCCATGACATGGCGACCTCCGGCGTGAACTGCGTGGGAGACCGATCCCATGAGGCCGATGGAGCCCCCGCCATAGACCAGGTCTATGCCTCGCTCCACCTGCACGGCCATTGCATTGCATTAATTGATGGTGAAACGGAAGGATGGAAAACGCACGCAATCAACATCAGGAAGAAAAAAAGCTCGCTCTACTGTTTGTCTAGTCAACTCGTTCACGTCCATCGGAGGTCACCTCTAGTTCACTTCAAGATGTAAAAAGTTTTTAAGATTTTCCGTCACATCCCATATGTCGGCATATGTATAAAGTATTAAATATAGGTAAAAAATAATTAATTACATAATTTATCTGTAAATGTCAAGACGAATCTTTTAAGCCTAGTTAATCCATGATTGAACCAGGTTTGTAAAGTGCTATAGTGCTTTTTAAAAAAAAGATTTTGAACATGGCCCCAAGACGAAATTGAGCCGTGGTATGCAATGCAATGCATGAGGGGGGGGGGGGGGGGGGGGGGGGGGGGCATGGAGAAATTTGTGCGTTCGGGCAAGCAAGCGATGCCAGGGCCAGCACAGGGTCATGACGCGAAGCGCAAGCCCCAAGGGGAGACGGGAAATGCAAATGGCAAGGCGTTGCACTGGCTGTCGGTCTCGTCATTTTGGAGCAGCAATTTTGCTAGCGCGTGAACTGGCGGGGTGGTGGGATGCAACGCTCTGATACACAGGCAGGCAGGCAGGGAGGCAAGGCAGCTCATGATGAACAGGCAAGGCCAAGGCCAAGTAGTAGTCGATGGCATGAGGCCACGACGTCGACGATGCTCTCACGCACACACAATCGACGAGACCCTCCCATCCCATGGCGACCAACCAAATTAATACGTGCAATAAGCTCAAACACTAACATGCATGTAAGAGAGGAAGAACAAATTAAAAGCACATGGAAGCACACCCGGCCTCCCATGGAACTGAACACACACAACGGGAGGCTACCCAAAACATGGTAGCGTCGCGTTCGTTCTAGTACACGAGGAGAGAAGTGGTGTGGAATGGATCATGCACTTGCACGTACCAGCTGGTTGCCGAGTTGGATGGCCGCGTCCTGGTAGCTGGGCTTCCTCCCCTTGGCGCTGCCGCAGTAGACGCAGATCCGCCGGAAGCGGGACCGGCGCTCCGCCCCGCCGCCGCCCGACTCGGTGGCCGCCTCCGAGGCTGCGAGGCCCGAGGTGGGCGCCTCCGACGCGACGGCAAGCGCCGTGGCTGGGGTCATGGCGACGGCACGGGACGCCAGTAGCGATCTGGTGCTCCCGATCGACCGGCGGCCCTGAACGTGCGGCGGGTTGTTGCTGTTGGGGCCGGGAGGAGCCAAGAGGAGATGCGCGACGCCGGCCGGCGGTTGAGAGAGAGAGAGCAGTGGCTGCGGTGGCTGCAGGAGGGAGAGGGAGTCGTGACGAGGGGCCGGGAGGCACGTCTCCCCTCCTCCGATTTATAGGCGTCCCGTTGGCCCCGCACGCCTTTTTTTTTTTTTTGCCTTTGCCTCGCCTAGGGTTGCTTCTCCATACTTTGTCCGCGGGACCCACACGCTTGTCCTATTTTCTTTTTTCTTTTTCTTGCGCGTGTCAGCGTGTGCTTCGTTCTTCATCCATCACAGCATGTTTCATGGCTTAACGATGGTTCGAATTTGAATCATTGATGAGGATTGTGTGAACATCCTTCAAAGTGGGAGGAGTTTTCTTTTATATTAATTAATTGACATGTGCGATGAATGAAATATACAAGAGGGTATACATGTCTTGTTTTTCCATGTTTATGAAATAGTACTAGTACAAAAGATTCCGCAATACATGCCGACACATACTAGAGTTTAGTTCCTACTGTACTCACTTCGTTCTAAATTATAAGCCGTTTTGATTTTTTTCATCCATTATATCTAGATGCATAACAAAATGAATGTACTAAAAAAAGTCAAAGCGACTTATAATTTATATCTAAATATACATATTCCCTCCGTCCCCAAATATCTGTCGTTTTCACTTTCCGATAAATAAATTTGACAAAATATATATTAAAAAATAATAATATTTATGGCACATAACTAGTATTATTAGAAAGATCTTTGAATCTAGTTTTTTAATAAATTTATTTGGAGATACAAATGTTGCACGCATTTTCTACTAATCGAGTTAAACTTGTGGCACGGAAACCGAAAACGACAGATAATTTAGAACAGAGAGAGTAGTAAAATGGATGTAAAAAAATTAAAATAACTTATAATTTAAAATAAAGGAGTAGTTTTTAGTGTTACATCGTCCATTTGTGGTTTGTACACATGGTCCACTTGTGGTTTGCGAACCGATAATAAAGACACAAAGGGTGCGGCGAGGCATTTTCGCAGAACTGAGAAAGGCACAAATGATGTGGTTTGTTTTTTCATAGACTATTTCATTCAGGTTGAAGTTGAACTCATCAAGGCAGGTCAATCGATGGGCTGCCATTGTTTTGCATGCTACTAGTACTGAGCCATGACCATACATGCATAATACACCTACTGCTGATCATCATACATGCAAAAGCTGAAAAGCATACATGCATACTAGTACTACTGGACGGAGAGTCACCGTATAGTTGAGTACACATGTTAGTAGTAGCACTACTGTTTTTGTTTATTACTGTACAAAAGTATACAGTCGATCATCCCAATGATGATACTGCTACTCGATCAAGCAGCTAGGTCTAATGACCAACAACGCATGCACGCAACGCGATTAACATCCGGATTATAGTACTGTAATAAACAAACGCGGTCGTCTGTCCGAAGCAACGACGTCAGCCGTTACGAGCGACTGAGCCCAGAGCAACGATCCTGTGCATGCATGCGCACATTAATTAATTAGTTAATTACAGTATATAATTATGTACCATGGGTATGTGTGTATGTAATGTACTCGTACCAATTGCACACTAGGATTATTTTAGGCGTAAATAAATAAGTGAGCTTAAGTCAATTACTGTTCCAAACTTTAACTGCACGTCACTTGTGCTTAAGTGTTGCCTTTGTACTGTAGTATACATATGTTTTATTTATAGTAGATTTATAAGCGATACGAGTATATATATTTTCTTGAAAATTAGTGTCACGAGACTAGTAAACATTTGTTGCATAGTGGATAATATATACGGTAATTAAAAATAGATAAAATTTGAAATCTATACATATAGTTGACTACGGATAAGCTCAGAGAGAAAGATTAGCATGGTTCGTAGCATCTTATAGTGTCCTCTATGGCTGTATTTTCTCATTGTCCCAGAGCACCATTAGTGGAGGCTAGCACTCTTAACGGTTCTAGTATAAATAAAGTGATCCACATAGACTATGAAATATTAAGACTACTACTCACATAATGCAAACGATTATTACTTGTGGTCTGTATAGAATCTTTTTCCTTTTATCATGTCTCACCTTTGTTTCCTCTACTTCTTCTTTTTAGCATGGACCACCATGGGCGGATACAAAGGGTATTCCCCGTATTCCCGGGAATATCCAACTATTTTGATACACTAATATGTATATACTTATATATGTATATGTATAATGCTATATTTTGCAGTATTTTCACTCATTGCAGTCGAAAACAATAAAAAATAGCTTGTCGGCCTGGCTCCACCATATTTTATAGTATTTTCATCCATTGCAATTAAAAAACAGCTAATTTTGTTTTGTTGATGTGAAAGTAGGAATACCTAACTCTGAAATCCTGGCTCCGCCACTGTAGACCACTTTCTCTATGTAGCTTCTATAAGCCACTGTGATTTCTTTTATCCGATCTTACAGTATTTGGAGCTAAAAAAAGCATAGGGTTGGAGAAGGCCTTATCATCAATCAGTTAGTAGCTACGACTACTTTTGAGCCGCCCGGACCCGGATGCGGATGTGGGGGTGGTTAGTCCGGTCAATGTCGTGCAAGATCAGAATTCAATCAATCAATCATGGTTAATTATAAAATTAGAATAAAATTGGCTGGGCTGGCTGGTATAACTCCGGCACCCATTTTTCTTCTTCTTTATTAGTAGAGATAAAAATAAAATAAAAAACCTCTGCTGCTTCTCCAGACGAAACCAGCGCCTACTTGCTAGGCCTTGCTTGTTGTGGAGTTTCCTGCTCCATCGGGTGTTGTTGGTGTTGGTCATCCATCGTCCCCGTCCCCGTCCCCGTCCCCGTCCCCGACCCTCTTGGAGTTGGAGTCTGTCTCAGTCCAATGCAACTCAACTGCTGCCACTTGCCTTATCGTACTCCACGCCGACATCCCCAACTTGGCGATTCAATAGGCCCGGCCCTTGGGGGGAGGGGCGGCCGTTCTGGGGTCCAGAAATTGGATGGCCCCCCAGGTATGTATACGTAGTAATAGGTATTGTACGCGAGACATGAAACGCCGTGCCGACTCCGCGTGATCATGCGCCGCGAGTCCGCGACTGGTCACCCTGCTAGTGGGTTGGAATCCAAACTGTATCCACCCTAATTCAAGTCTACTGAGCATGCGTAATTAACTCACCCCAATCCACGTCTTCTGCTGGAAGGAACTAAACCACACCGAACTGTTTCCTTCTTCCAAGCCAAAGTAATCCAACCTACCATCCTAATCGTGGATTGAACCCATTTTTTAACCCACGAGAAGGCTGCACCGAGTGATGGCGGAGCAGCTGAAGGTGGCGAAGAACTCGTCGGAGGCAATGGAGGCGGAGGTCGGAGCACCGAAACGACCCGTTGCCGCCGCCGGACATCAGCGGGGCACAGGTCAGGTGGCCGCGGACCCACTGCCCGAACTCGTCTCGCCATCCGGACTCCTCGTCAAATGTGTCATCCTCGGCGACGTCTGGGCCCTCCATGAGCGGCGCCAGGACCTTGCCGGCAGGCCGCAGACTGCCGGAGTGCATGACAAGTGGGTCCGGCATGTACTGGGCGAGCTCCTCTGGCGGCGCTACCACCACCGCCGCCGCCGCAGTCTTGCGGCTGCGCGAAGCAGCAGCGACTTCCCCGTCATCGAAGCACTGAAGCGCGACATGGAGGAGTAGCTAGGAGTCTTCAGCAGCCCCGCCGATGTCGAGCACGCCCACTCCGCCGCCAGGCACGTCGGAGATGGCGAGCGCCGCCATTGCGGCTGCGAGGAGCAGCCGAAGCAGAGTGTGGCAACGGCCGGACCATTAGGCAGTCAGCGAGGGCGTCAGCATGTGGCAGCGGCGGACGACTGAAAGGTCTTGATGGCTAGAGAGGAGGTGAATAGCCTTTTAAAATTTTCTACAAAGACAAGCTAAACAAGTTTATCAATACAACAAATAGCGAGATGTAAGTTTTGCTTAGCCTATGGGGTGTTTGCAAGCCACCTATCTAATTCACAATTCTAGTATATTGGCACTCAACCGCACAAGTCAAACCAAGAAGGTAACTATAACTACAACTAGCAAGCTACACAAAAGAGCTACTCTAGCAAAGCTAACTAGCTAGCAAAGATAACTAAGAAAGTAATGCGGAGTTGAGTTAGGAGAGTTTCACCGAGGGGCGAAGTATTGAGCCAACCAATATGATCAACAATGAATACCAAGACAATCGAGCACCGGGATCAATCAATCACAATATGAAAGTGATGACACGAAGATTTATCCCGAGGTTCACGTGCTTGCCGGCACGCTAGTCCCCGTTGTGTCCCTTTTTACCACGTGGTTCGGTGGCTAATCGGTCTCACACCGAGCCTCTCGAAAGGCGCCACAAGAACCTACCAAATGGCAAAAGGTTGCAAATGACACGAGCAATTCACTAATGTTGCCTTTGGCGCTTCGCCGAGGTAGGCACAAACCCCTCACAATCACCGGAGGTGGCCAAGAACAATCACCAACTCTTGCCAACGCCTCCAAGCTGCTCCAAGCCATCTAGGTGGCGGCAACCACCAAGAGAAACAAGAATCCCGCAGCAAATCAACCACCAAGTGCCAACTAGATGCAATCTCACAATGCAAATGCACTTGGATCACTCAATCTCACTTCGAATATGCAAAGAAGCAAGAGAGATGAGTGGGAGGGGAGTTGCTTAGCTCAAAGTGCTCACAAGTATGTCAAATGTCCAAAGAGAGAGAGCATTGAACTGGCCAACGAGTATTTATAGACGTACCCCTTCGAATATAGCCGTTACGCACTTGAAACAGCCGAAGTCGCACTGACCGGACGCGCTGGTCAAACTGACCGGTCGCGCTGATCGCACAACGGCTACTTTCGCGAACTACCGACCGGACGCGCTGCACGCAACGACCAGACACGCGAAGCATGACCGGACACGCTGGTCCCATGACGGACCGGACGTGCTGGTCAAGCCTGAGCAGCGCACAACAAAACAGCGACCGGACGCGCTGGAGAACTTACCGCTGACCGGACGTGACAGTGCCAGCGTCCGGTTGGAGTCCAGTAAGCTCCCTGATCGACCGGACGTGTTGGAGAACTGACCGGACGCCACAGTGCCAGCGTCCGGTTGGAGTCCAGTAAGCTCCCTGATCGACCGGACGCGCTGCGCGTCCGATCAAAAAGCTAAAACTCGCGCAGATGCTGAACACTGATCGGATGCGTCCGGTCAAACAGAGACCGCGTCCGGTCACCACTGTGACCTCCGTTCGCCTCCGTTTGATTTCCGACTTCCGACGTAGTGGAAAATAGGTGTTTCAATTCCTTAAAAACGTCTGAATCCCGCCTCGCAAGCTCAGCGGGAGGGAGAGAGGACCCCAAACCCTCTCTACCGCTCAAACTCCACCGCCTTCGCAAACGTGCTAACATCACCAAGTGATCATCACCATGTGCATGTGTGTTAGCATTTTCACAATCATTTTTCGAGGCGTTATTAGTTCTATCCAAATGCATATGACATGAAATGCACACCTAGAGGCACTTAGGAGTTCAATAGCCGCGTCATTCCCCTCTTTATAGTACGGCTATCTATCCTATAATGTAACCACACCCACTAGGTGTCTTGGTTACTAAAACACAACCCTTAAGCATATACCTTTGCCTTGATCACGTAGGGTTGCGTCCAAATCCAAGTGTGGCCATCATGATCACCATGTCCATCTTGCCACCAACCTTGAAATGTACTAATCCTCATATGCTACATACAACTTAGGCATAGGATTAATACTTAGGTATTGTCACTAATTACCAACACCAAACATAGGACTTTCAACGGCGGGGTTGGGTACGCTTCGACAAACATAGGCTACTGGATTGCGATTAGCAACCATTGAGGAAAAACCAAACGAAACCATGGGCTAAAGCTGTTTCAATCCAAACAAATTGAAGCCCACACCAATCTAATCAAAACGATTTCTAACTTAAGATCGATCCAGCCTAAACCATTTGATGGCTCAACCCAAATAAAACCAACCAAAGGCAATCCAATGCAAAACCCACGCCGTTAAACCCATTTCTACCCAAACTGTTAGCAGGGTGAGCGACCGGTGACCTTCCACTTTCCTTCATGTGTGCGCGAGTCCTTCCAGTTTCCTTTCTTGCGTGCGCGTGACGTGAAGAGCGGAGCCACGGAGGGGCCTGGCAGTGTGCCGTCCGTCGAGCGGAGAAGTGACATTGTGAGAAGGTCAGGCCCCTAGACGGAGTTCCTTGTGTGCTTATCGGCTGGTCGCCTGATGCCCTGATCGGCTGATCCCCAAATTCCCTCATCTCTGTTGGGCTTTGCAGCAGGCAGTAGTTCCAGCAGGCTGCAGAAAGTTACGAATCTATATTCTTAAATTTATTAGTTACTAATTATTTCTCACGTGATCTCTATTTTATGAAATTATAGTTACTAATTGTTTCTCAATTTTAACAGTACCATGTCATCAAGAAAATATCCTTCCGGCCATGACAAAAGAATGAAGAAAAAGCGAATAGATGCTTTGGTAGAATCACAGAGAGGGGCCTTTCATAAATTTCTTAAGAGAAATACAAGCACTTCAAGTGATCCAGATGTATTGGCGATAGTTGCTATGGAGGAACCAGCTAATGCTAATCCAGAAGATGAGGACCATATGGAAGACAATGTTGACATCGACATGGATGAACATAATGTGAGTGTTCATGAGCACGTATTTAATTCAAATGAAACAGAACCTACTATTGTTGATGAGGATCCAGTTTCTATTGATATTTATGATCCAATAAATTAGGATAAACTTGATAACAAAGCAATACATTAGTTGAGAAGGGGCCTATAAGAGAAGAGAATCTTGAATTCCCTTGGGATGCCAATGATAGACATTTTTCCTATGCCTATTATTCTAGAAAAATGAGCAATGGAGAGGTACATGATATAAAGTAGTTAGTTTATTCCAAACACTTGGATAAAGCATTTTGCTTATGTTGTAAGCTTTTTAATTCTAACAAATGCAAGAGTTCATTGGGGAATGATGGGTATAGAGATTGGAGACATGTCAATGAGAGGTTGAGGGAGCATGAGATTAGTGGTGAGCACATTGCCAATATGACCTCATGGAATCAGTTGAGAATTAGGCTGAAGAAACACCAAACAATTGATAAAGAGTTGCAACAGCAAATCTCAAAGGAGAAAGAGCGCTTAAGGCTAGTTCTATTAAGAATAGTTGCCATTGTGAAATTTCTTGGTAAACGTAATTTGGCATTTAGAGGATCTAATGAGCAGCTTTACATGACCAAAATGGGAATTTTTTAGCTTGTTGTGAGATAGTTGCAGAATTTGATCCGGTAATGCAAGACCATCTTAGGCGTATTCAAAACAAAGACATTAATCATTATTATCTCAGCCACAAAATTCAGAATGAGTTGATTTCTCTTATGGCCTCTGATATTACAAATTCTATCATCAAGATTGTTAGAAGAGCCAAATATTTCTCTGTTATTCTTAACTGTACCCCAGATGTTAGTCACCAAGAACAAATGAGTTTATTGGTTCGATGTGTCAACATAGTTGATGGTAAAATTAAAATAGAGGAATACTTTCTTGGTTTCTTGAAGGTAGATGACACATCTGGTCTTGAGCTTTGCAATGTTTTGGTTGATGCCATTAAGTCATTTGGTCTTGATATTGATGACATTAGGGGACAAGGTTATGATAATGGTTCTAATATGAAAGGAAAACATAAGGGGGTTCAAAGTCGGCTGCGTGAAATTAATCCAAGAGCCAAATATATGCCATGTGCTTGTCATAGTCTTAATCTTACTCTTTGTGATATGGCCAAGTCTTGCACTAAAGCTGTCACTTTTTTTTGGAATTGTGCAATGGATATATGTGTTATTTGCTGGTTCTACCAAAAGGTGGAAATTTTTGCTTGATTATGTTGATGGTCTAACTGTGAAATCATTATGCAACACACGTTGGGAGAGTCGGATTAAAAGTGTTACAGCAATTAGATACCAAGCTCCTTAGCTAAGGGCAGCTTTACTTGCACTAAGTGAAGATCCTGATGTTGAACCCAAGGATAGGAGTGATGCAAAGAATTTATTTGATGTGCTTGGCAGCTTTGAATTTATTTTTGGCATGGTTATTTGGCATGACATTCTATTTGCTGTCAATAAAGTGAGTAAAAAATTGCAATCATCATCTATGTGCAATGATTCTACCATGCGACAGATACAAGGCATAATGGATTAATTTGAGACCTATAGGAATGATGGGTTTGATTCTAGTATGGTCATTGCTAAAGAAATTGCATCTGAAATGGGTGTTGAGCCATCATTTCCTGTAAAGCGTCGTGCTCTTAGAAAGAAACATTTTGATGAAAATAATAGTGAGGAAGTCATCTTCCAACCTGAGAATGATTTTAAATTTAGTTACTTTCTGGTTATGGTTGATATGGCAAAAAGATCATTGAAAAGTAGATTTGAACAACTCAAGGCATTTAATGAGATATTTGGGTTTTTAACGAGTTCAACAAGCTTGAAGTCCTTGGACGCTCCTGAACTAAATTTGTGTTGCACAACATTGGCAGTAGCTTTCTCTCATAATGGCTCATCTGACATTGATGTAAATGATCTATTTTCTGAGCTAAGGGTTCTACAATCTGTTTTGCCAAATAGAGAAATGACAGCTATGGAGATTTTTAAGTTTTTTATGGAAAGTGATTGTTATCCTAGTACTTATATTGCTTATCGCATCTTGTTTACTATGCCAGTGACTGTGGCATCAGCTGAAAGAAGCTTCTCAAAATTAAAATTGTTAAAGAACTATTTGAGATCTACCATGTCACAAGAGAGGTTGAATGGATTGGCAACATTATGCATTGAGAAGCTATTGTTGGATGAGATTGATATTGGAACCATCATCAATGACTTTGCTTCAAGGAATGTTAGAAGAAATTTTTAAGGTAATTTAATATGTATACAAAATATTTTATACGAATATTACTTTTGCATCTAGTTTACTGCTTATTAATAACATTTTGTATATGTGTGTGTATATAGTACCAATAGATAGTACTAGTAGTATTATCATATTTATATAAAAGGGTCCAAAATTCTAGGTTTGTTCCAGGTCCAAAATTACATAGGACTGGCCCTGCGATTCATCAGCAGGTTCAGTTCCTCCCCGTGAACCCTGAACGAAACAAAATCATGCTCACGGTCCCGGCTACGTATATATACTTCATCCGTCCACAAAAGGATATAACTATATGTCGGTACCAATACCATAGGGGTACCCACATTCAACGATAATGTAAACTAAAGTAACCCAGTCACGACAAAGCACGACCTACTTGAAAACACGCGACAGGCCCGACTCGTACGAGGCCGGCTCGACGGAGTGCCTCGACCGCATCCCGCCTCCGACTCGTACGAGGCCCCCTCGACGGGAGGCCTCGACCGCACTCCGACCCGCACGGGGCTCGACCGCCCCCGGGAGCGCTCCGACTCGCGTGAGCCCAGGTCGGGGCGCTCGACCCCCTTTCTTTACCTACCTCCGGACAAAAGCCCTAGCATTTAATGCAATTACCTGCTACCACCTACCGGCATGGCTGCACGCATGGTCGACGTGGGAACAATACCGGTGTCAGTCCTCACTGTTTAAACCGTTCATCCCGTGATGGGAGGTGAAAAAACGTCACTGTACCCACCTTACCTCGCACTGTACATCACTAGTTACCCTCGAGGAAAGATACGACGAAGTACGTACACCATGATTCCAGAGATTCGGACTTATCCGTTCGGCCTCGACCTGGCCTCGACCCGGCCTCGACCCTCATCACAGCGCAACAGGGAAGGAAGGACGGTATGGCACGACGCTCCGGGTCACTTCGACGCCTACGACATCACGTCCTAGAGGATGGCCTCCCATTTCTAAGGGACGTCGCTACAGTTACCTCAACAGAGATCGACAAAACATCATCTCAAGGCTCCCGTCGTCCTGGCCTCCTCTCGTCCTATAAAAGGGTAGGCCAGGGCTCTGGAGAAGACAACGGACAACCAGTCATACACAACATAGCGATCAACATCTCAAGCAATCATCTTGTACTCTTTCTTTTTCTCCTTTGAGACTTGGGCTCGTCACCCTCTCTCGCAAGCTTGTAGCCCCTACGCAAGCACCTCGGTGCAAGGAAATACAAACCTCTCCTCCCTCGCTGGACGTAGGGCCTTCTTTTGCCCGAACCAGGATAAACCCCCGTGTGTTCTCCTTGCATCACCATCCAGGAAAGGGACACGCAGCATTTTACTCGTTGGTTTAGGACCCCCTCGGGTCCGAACACCGACAGTTGGCGCGCCAGGTAGGGGATCGCTGCGTGCTAAACGTCGCTTTCCCGCCTTTTTCCTGGATGGTTGATCCCGAACGCCCTATCCCGTTGGCCACGGTGATCTGGTTCGGGAGTTTGGAGTTCATGTTGCTTGGCTATGGCTACGATATGGTCCTGCTCCCGCCAAGACACCCTACCGACGAGGATTACGAGCTCTCCCAGCCCGGGGGGGCAATCCGCCGGTACCGTCGCTCCAGGCAGGCGCGAGCCGCTCGGCGGCGGCGAGCCCGGCGCAACCATCGTCTCCGCCTCACGGAGGGCAATGGGGTTCCCCGATTCGGCACTTCCCAGTCAGACGCCGGCCCGGATTTTCTCGTGGAAAGTCTGGGTAGGATGGGCCTGGCTGAGGACAGCATGCCAGCGGAGAACCCCGCCGTTCCACCGCCTGGTGCGAGGTCGCTGCCCCGCACCTCTCTCCCGGCGTGGGCGGCAACATCGCCTTCGCCGTTTCCGTTTGGGCTAGTTCTGGGTGCCCAGGCGTACGCTTCTTCCGTGAGCACTTGTATGAGTGCTTATGAGGAACTCCCTGGGCACCATCTACGCTCCACCCTTGACCTCGTCGCATCCACGCCGGCTTCTGATTATCTGGACTCTACTGAGGCGCCAGAAACAGAACCCCGTGTGACCGCTTCCCCACGCCGCAACCCCGGTAGCGGCTCGCAACGACCATACATCCCCCCGTCATACTATTACTTCGGCGCCCCTGACTCCGACTCGGCTGATGACACCTACGATCCGACCCGCGAGTGCTTCAACGTCGATGTTGAAAGCGCGTCGGATTCGCAGGAAGAACAGCCGGTCGGAGGAAGGCACACGCCCCCTCACGACGGGCACCCTGCCGGGCAAGGCGAGGCTCAGCTCCTTGCGGATCAGGGGGCGCAGCTAGACCAAATCCACGAGTTGCGGGAGAGGCTCGACGAGGAACGAGAAAACCTGCGTCTACTCCAACAAACTCTCGAGCATGAGCGCGCGGAACGCGCACTTGGCGGGAGAGCTCGCGAAAGAGCTCGCGACGTCAACCGTCGCATCGACGAGGACCGGGTAACCGATCCCCCGGTCTTCGCTCGAGCCAGCCAGAACGTCGTCGCCGCCGCCATGCTCCTCCGCAACATGCCCGAGCCATCGAATTCCGAAGCGCGCCGGGCTCGAGATGAGATCCGAGAACTCCTCGAGACCGCTGCCCTGCAGCAGGCCGAGAGCTCTGCCTCGAGGCGACGCGAGCCCGCCTCGCAGCGGCTCGCGGAGCCCTCTCGGCAGTAGAGAGAGGCCTCGGTTCATCCCGAACCCGCCCGACGGATCCGGATGGCTCCCGCCCCTGAGCCCGTCGCTCACGACCAGGGACCTCGAGACACCCGTGGCAACATCGTCGAGCGCCGCACGCGCAAGCACGGTGACGGTGTGGCTCGGGGTTACCACGTGCACAGGGGCGGGCGTTACGACAGCTCGGAGGATCGCAGCCCTTCACCCGAGCCTCCGGGCCCTCGGGTTTTCAGTAAGGCTATCCGTGAGACGATACTCCCGGCACGATTCCGCCCTCCCACGACTCTTGCCAAGTACAACGGCGAGACCAAACCTGAACTTTGGCTCGCCGACTTCCGCTTGGCATGTCAGCTGGGTGGGGCCACCGACGACCGAGTCATCATCCGACAACTCCCCCTGTTTCTCTCGGACACCGCTCGAGCCTGGTTCGAGGATCTGCCGCCCCAACAGATCCACGACTGGGGTGATCTCGTAAGGGTGTTCGAGGGAAACTTCAAAGGAACTTACATGCGCCCCGGCAACTCGTGGGACCTCCGGAGTTGCAAGCAGAAGCCAGGTGAATCCCTCCGGGATTACATTCGGCGTTTCTCCAGGCAACGCACCGAGCTCCCCAATGTCACCGACTCTGATGTGATCATGGCTTTCCTCTCGGGCACCACTTGCAAGGAGTTGGTCCGAGAGTTAGGCCGTCACACCCCCCTCACTGCCAATGGGCTGATGGACATCGTCACCAACTTCGCCGCCGGCGAGGAGGCAGTTGGTGCCATCTTTGGCGGCGAGCAGGACACTGGGAAGTAGAAAGCCGACGATCCCGTGAGCTCCACCCGGGGCTCCAAAAGGAACAACCGCAAGAAGAAGAAAGGTCAGCAGGGCAAGCTCGAGGCCCCGGCCGACGAGCTTGTCGCCGCTACCGAACGCAAAAAGCCTCGAGGCCCCCCCGGCGGGGGCATCTTCGACAAAATGCTTAAAGAGCCGTGCCCTTACCACAAGGGACCCATTAACCATAACCTCGAAGATTGTCATATGCTCCGCAGGTACTTCGAGGGCGCAGGCAGCAAGAGCACCGACAAGAAGGAAGACCCAAAGGGTGATGGCAAGGAGGAGGGATTCCCCGAGATCCATGACTGCTTCATGATCTACGGAGGACCCTCGACCCGCCTCTCAGCGCGCCAGCGCAAGCGAGAACGGCGAGAGGTCTTCTCCGTGCAAACAGCGGTCCCTCGTTTCCTCGACTGGTCCGGGTGGCCATCACTTTCGACCGTGATGATCACCCGGACTACATCCCCAACCCGGGAGTCTACCCACTTGTCGTTGATCCCGTCATTGCCAACACGCGCCTCACCAAGGTACTCATGGACGGCGGGAGCAGCCTCAACATCATCTACTCCTAGACCCTCGACCTCCTGGGGGTCGAGAGAGCACGCTTACAACCTAGCGTCGGGGGCTTCCACGGAGTCGTGCCAGGGAAGCGGGCAGAACCCCTCGGACGGGTCGATCTGCCCGTTTGTTTTGGCACACCGGCCAACTTCAGGAAGGAGACCCTCACCTTCGAAGTGGTCGGATTCCGTGGGACATACCACGCCATCCTCGGGCGCCCGTGCTACGCCAAGTTCATGGCCGTGCCGAACTACACCTACCTCAAGCTCAAGATGCCCGGCCCAAACGGCGTCATCACTGTGGGGCCCTCGTATGAACATGCCTACGAGTGTGACGTCGAGTGCGTCGAACACGGCGAGGCGGTTCTGGAATCGGCAACCTTGGCCGCAGACCTCGACGGTCTCGCCAATGAGATTCCCGATCCGAAACGCCACGCCGGCAGCTTCGAGCCCGCGGAGGACGTCAAGCTCGTGCCCCTCGACCCCGCTGATCCCAACGGGAAGGCGCTGAACGTCAGCGCCACCCTCGACCCGAAATAGGAAGCCGTGCTCGTCGACTTTCTCCGCGCAAATGTCGACATTTTTGCGTGGAGTCCCTCGGATATGCCGGGCATACCCAGGGAAGTCGCCAAGCACGCCTTGGAGATCCGGGCCGGGTCCAAACCGGTGAAGCAACGCCTGCGCCGCTTCGACGAGGAGAAGCGCAGGGTCATCGACGAAGAGATCCACAAGCTACTGGAGGCCGGGTTCATCAAGGAGGTTCACCATCCCGAGTGGCTAGCTAATCCTGTATTAGTTAAGAAAAAGAGTGGGAAGTGGAGGATGTGTGTAGACTATACTAGTTTAAATAAAGCATGTCCGAAAGTTCCCTTTCCCTTGCCACGCATTGATCAAATCATTGATTCAACTGCGGGATGTGAAACTCTTTCGTTCTTAGACGCCTACTCCGGTTACCATCAGATAAAAATGAAGGAGTCCGACCAGCTCGTGACTTCATTCATCACCCCTTTCGGCATGTATTGCTACGTTACGATGCCCTTCGGTCTCCGGAACGCAGGGGCAACGTACCAGCGATGCATGTAGCACGTTTTCGGACAGCACATCGGACCAACCGTCGAGGCATACGTCGATGACATCGTAGTCAAGACCAAACGAGCCGATAATCTAGTAAACGACCTCGACGTCGCCTTCAAATGCCTTCGAGCAAAGAATATCAAGCTCAATCCAGAAAAGTGCGTTTTTGGCGTCCCCCGAGGAATGCTTTTGGGGTTCATCGTGTCTAAGCGGGGCATCGAGGCCAATCCAGAAAAAATCTCTACGATAACCAAGATGGCCCCCATCCGAGATCTGAAAGGCGTACAGAGGGTCACGGGCTGCTTAGCGGCGCTCAGCCGTTTCATTTCGCGCCTCGGCGAAAAAGCGCTCCCTCTGTACCGCCTCTTGAAGAAATCGGAGCATTTTTCCTGGACCCTCGAGGCCGAGGAAGCCCTCACCAAACTCAAAGTCACACTCTCTAACTCACCAATTCTCGTCCCTCCGACCCCAGGGGAGCCGCTCCTACTTTACGTCGCTGCGACATCACAAGTAGTCAGCGCAGTCCTGGTCGTCGAACGGGCCGAGGAGGCTCACGCCTTGCCCGTCCAAAGGCCGGTCTATTTCATTAGCGAAGTGCTCTCAGAAACCAAGGTCCGTTACCCTCAAATCCAGAAACTGCTTTATGCTGTTATCTTGACACGGCGCAAGCTCCGACACTACTTTGAGGGGCACCCAGTTACTGTGGTTTCTTCTTTCCCCCTGGGAGAGATAGCCCAGAACCGGGAAGCCACGGGTAGGATCGCCAAGTGGGCGGTCGAGCTCATGGGCGAGACCCTATCTTATGCGCCGCGCAAAGCCATAAAGTCACAGGTGTTGGCAGATTTCTTGGCTGAATGGACCGACACCCAGCTCCCTCCCGCACAGCTCCAGGCCGAGCTCTGGACCATGTACTTCGATGGGTCGTTGATGAAAACAGGAGCAGGCGCGGGCTTGCTCTTCATTTCACCCCTCGGGGTTCACATGCGCTACGTCGTCCGGCTCCATTTCCCTGCATCCAACAACGTCGCCGAATACGAGGCACTCGTCACGGGGCTAAGAATCGCCATCGAGCTCGGGGTCCGACACCTTGATGTTCGAGGCGACTCCCAGCTAGTGATCGATCAGGTCATGAAGAGCTCGAGCTGCCGCGACCCCAAGATGGAAGCCTACTGCCGAGAGGTACGACACCTCGAGGACAAGTTTCACGGCCTCAAACTCAACCACATAGCACGCAAGCATAATGAGGCCGCCGATGAACTCGCAAAAATCGCGTCAAGTCGAGCCACGGTCCCACCTGACGTTTTCGTAAAAGATCTCCAACGGCCATCTGTCGACCTTGGGTCAGACGGAGGGGTCGACGGGACATTGCTCGACCCCCCGCCTGAGGCAGAAGCTCCCTCGACCGGGGCCGAGGCCATGCAGGTAGAAGGATCGACCCCACCGTCTGACATCGAGCCTGACTGGCGCGCGCCGTACCTCGACTATCTTATCCAAGGGGACCTCCCCTCGAGTAAGACCGAGGCTCGACGGATCGCTCGCCGGGCCAAAACCTTTGTGATCATTAGCGACAGTAGGGAGCTGTACCGCCGTAGCCCTACGGGCATTCTCCAACGTTGCATCACAAACAAGGAAGGCAGGGACCTGCTCAACGACCTGCACTCGGGGGCTTGCGGTCACCACGCTGCGCCTCGAACCCTCGTCGGAAACGCCTTTAGACAAGGGTTCTATTGGCCGACCGCGGTCTCCGACGCTGTCAAGCTAGTACGCTCCTGTGAAGGTTGTCAGTACTATGCAAGGCAGACTCATCTCCCGGCACATGCCCTGCAAACCATTCCCATCACATGGCCATTTGCCGTTTGGGGGCTCGACCTCGTCGGACCACTGAAAAGAACGACCGGTGGCTTCACCCACTTGCTTGTCGCGATCGACAAATTCTCCAAGTGGATCGAGGCTCGTCCCATCACCAGTATTAGGTCCGAACAAGCTGTGATCTTCTTTACCGACATTGTCCATCGATTTGGGATTCCGAACTGCATTATCACTGACAACGGCACCCAGTTCACTGGTAAAAAGTTTCTGGATTTCTGTGACCACCATCACATTCACGTGCTCTGGTCGGCCGTAGCTCATCCAAAAACAAACGGCCAAGTAGAACGTGCCAATGGCATGCTCCTACAAGGCCTAAAACCCAGAATTTTCGACAAACTAAACAAGCACGGCAAAAGATGGGCCGCCGAGCTACCCTCGGTCCGGTGGAGCCTAAGAACAACGCCGAGTCGAGCCACGGGGTTCACTCCGTTCTTCTTAGTCTACGGGTCCGAGGCTATGCTTCCAACTGATATAGAATACGGATCCCCAAGGTTAAAGGCCTACAACGAAAGAAATAACGACGCCGCAAGAGAGGACGCCCTCGACCAGCTCGAGGAAGCCCGAGATGTGGCTTTATTGCATTCTGCCAGGTACCAGCAGGGTCTCCGACACTACCACGACAGACACGTACGCAGGCGCGACCTCAACGTCGGCGATTTGGTGCTACGTCGGAACCAGAACACCAAGGGACGCCACAAGCTCACGCCACCATGGGAAGGACCGTACATCATCGCAGAAGTACTAAAGCCGGGCACCTACAAGCTATCCAACGAGAAGGGTGAAATCTTCACCAACGCCAGGAACATTGAACAGCTACGTCGCTTTTTTCCTTAGAAAGCCTCGAGGCTCTGTAATTTCCTTTTCATCAATAAAGAATACAGCAGTGTCAAAATTTTCGTCTCACGATAAGGGAGGATCGACTCTGTACTACTAGAATCGACCCTCCCTCGGGGGCTACACAGGGGGAACCCCTCAGTCCCCGGAAAAATTTACACTCTTTTAAAAATTTCAAGAGCCACCCCTTAGGTCAATGGTGCCAAGTTCTCATACGATCTGCGAAAGCCGCAACGGCATCCTAAAGCTTAAGGGCAGTCAAGCCACGAGATCACTCACGCCTCCGAGGCTACGGTACCTCCACTCACTCCCCCACGCCAAAGGACGCAGCCGCGTGCTAAGTAAATCGTACGGGAGCACGATTCAAGCCATTAAGGAAAGAAAAGCTCGCATAAAACTAAATTAACCACGAACTGGTTTATGTCTCGAATTCTTAAGGCCCCTACGGCCACCACAACCAAAATTCAAAATAGCTAACCTATTACACGGGCCTCCGTGCCCAGATTTGGCTCACAGGCCTTCGTCGTCAGCAGGCGGCACCACCTCAGGCTCAAAGAGCGAGGCCAGACGGCTCCCAGGCCCCTCCGCGGCTTCGATCAGATCCAAGCAGGCGTCTTTGTTCTCCGCGTCCGTCCGCTCCGGGTCTGTGATGAAGCCGTCGGCGACGAGCTCCATGTCGAACACGAAACCCGAGCGAACGACGGCCAGCGCCCTCTTTACGCCGTGGTGGAGGCTGTCCCGTATCTTCTCCCGGGCGAGGTGACCTAGCGCCGCCACCCGACGGACGAAGGAGTTCCCCGGAGCGTCTTCTCCGGTGTCGACGTCGGGCTCGACCCCCAGACTATCACACACCGAGGTGATCGCACCCTGGAGCAGCTGGGTCCTCTGGGTCTCGGCTTCCAGGAGGCTCTGTAGGGAGTTAGCGGTCGCATGGGCCTCCTGGTTCTCGCGCTCCAGCTCTGAAACACGACAAGGCAGATTAGCACCTACACGATGCCTCAACTACATGGCCACAACAAAGCTACTTACCCCCAACATGGGTCTTCTGTAACAGAACCGCCCAATTATACGAGATTAAGTAAGAAAATCATCCAACGGACGGATAATTTACCAAACTTAAGCCCGTATAACCCGGTAGTCCGTGAAATCTCGACGGATTTCAAACCCTTTCACATCACAGCCAAGATCGTAATAAGTTCAGCGATTACCTTCATAAGTTACACAGTAGTTTGCGGCACAAAATACATCGGAGTTTAAACATAGTTATTACAAACCAGTTCCAAATAAAGTAGCGGAAGCATTAGTTCAAAGCACACACACACGCACACATCCTTTCCAAAATACAGTGCCAGCTTGCGATCATCTCCCACAAAAGCATCAGGCGAGGAGTAGTGAGTGACCATTGCCCATGGTCCTAGGCTTCGCCCATCGCAGGGTATAGACAGTTGATACAATAACCATAGTACATCTGTCCATCTGCAACAAGTGGGAACAAAGCCCTGAGTACGAGAAGGTACTCAGCTAGACTTACCCGACAGAACCAAAACAGAAAGACTCCAAGGATCATGATAGGCTTTTTGGTGGGGTAGCTGACTCATTTGCAGAAAAGCATTTTTAGCTTACCAAAGCATTTACAAAAGCATGTCATCTTTTAAATCTTTATGCTCCTGACAACTATGTTTGCTCTTTATGCTAAAGTAACCATGTAATTAAGCAAGCAAAGATTACCATTGGTCATTAACAATAGTTACCATGCCATTTCCTCATAACTATCCAAGTGTTTCATCAGTATTACTACGATGAAGTAACTCAAGTCAAGTGTTCACTATCCAGTGAACGATGGCGATTCGAATCGATTATTGACCAGCTGGTAATTTATTCCTCACACAAACCTCACTCACCCGCTAAAGTGAGGTATTGGTCACCGAGTCAACCATTCAGGTAAAGTCGCGAGCTTGCCAGGAACCACATGTACCCGGGGGCCGCCCGACTGCTCTTTGGCCTTATCATCGCGCCCCCGTTTCCTGCCACTACTGCTCCGGTACAGTGCGTTGCGGGCAATCTACTCGGCCCGAATAATCTCCCGGCTTCGCGGTCGAAAGGTACTTTATTCGGCCAGCTAAATGTGAGGCATGCGTTCAACATGACCCGAGGCCCGACATCGGACGGTCCTTAATCGACACAGACGGAAGACACTACAGTCCAGAACCCTGCAAGCTTCCGCCCGGTCTCATATTCAATTCCACACTTAGTTATTCTCACGTGACATTTCCTTCACATAAAATCAGGTAATCCCCTATAGCTCGCGGATGACAGGCAATCACCCGACTTCTACCGGTCTAAGCAAGCTAAGCAAATATTGACCGTGGACACCAGGGTGACAAGGATCGGGTAAAACAAGGTGGAACAAGGTATAATGCAGCAACGTTTGCAAACAACTCCTAAACTTAATGCATCAGATTAAGTGAAATTAATAAATAATTCTTTGCAAACCGAGGGAGAAATGCTCCGGGGCTTGCCTCGCTCGAAGGTACTGGGACGATGGTCGGGGCACTCCGGAAGCTCTTCACCGGACTCCTCTTCTGCTTCTGCTGGCTCCGGCTCCTCGGGCTGCTCCTCTGCGTCCTCGGGAACTACTGTCGGAACCACCTCCTGCGATCCTGTATGATGCAGAAGTATGAGTGCAACATGCATAGGTGCAATGCAGAAGTGACATGAGATGATGAAGATGCGGAATGCATGCGGTGTAATGAATGTATTACGTCATCGGATTATGTGGAACTTATGACTCTTCTACAAGGTAGTCTACATCATCCAAGAACATGTACTCGAAAACTACCACTACTATTCTCTACCATGCAAGAGTACTTGACTAACAAGGTGCTTCAAAGATACACCAAAGTATACTTTACTAATTATCTTTGCATTAAAGAATAAAATGGAAACCCTAATTAGCCCTACATTTGAACAGCAACACATAATTTAGCAGCTCAGAAAAATCTTAGAAAATTACAGTGGGTTACTAATATCAAGAATAGCTTGTCACAAGATTTTTACTGCATTTGGATATTTAGAACTTACTATGCAAAAATAACAAACTAAGGCCTAAAATAGACATTTAAACTACTTTACATTTTGAAAAGTATCAAACAACAGATTTAGAAATTTTTCTACTATCTACTACCTAAACAAACACTATAGAAAAAATTATCACTTGCATGTTTTATTCAACTTTATTTAAATAACAAAAATAACAAATATTGGTAATAAAAAGCATTTGAACTACAACTACAAATTTTTACACAGAACAACCAAGATATAAAATTTTTCCTAGGAAGCACATGACACAAAAAGATTAATAAACTTGGAATCATATTTTTCTGACTTTTCTAGGATTTATTAAGTATTTACCAAGAAAACAGCCATTTTACTATTTAATTATGAACTCTACAGAAAAGTTCATCAAAATTGACATGCAACAATTTTACATTGTAGATCTGATTCAAATGAGTATATAAAAATTTATTTCACAATTTTTGGAGCTAAAATGACCAAGAAATCATTTTTCCCAATTGTTTTTCATCAAAAATGATAAAAAGGGAAATGAAATAGGTTTATTAAACGTCGCTGGGCCGGCCCGAGGAAAAAGATCGGCCCACGGCGGCCGCGGCCCGTCTCGCTCGCGCGGGGAGGGAACCGAGCCGGCCTGCTCGGGCTCGGCCTGCTGGCGCGGCTCAGCCCACCGAGCGAGGAAGGGGGAGAAGGGAGCCGAGCGAGTCGCCGGTGTTCCCGACGACGACGTCGCGGCGGCGGTCGCGGCCAATCGGCCGGTTCCGGCCAGCCGACGACCCACCAAGGCGCGCAACCGAATCGCCAGGAAGCGGCCAACACGAGACGACAGGGCGGGATAGCACAGAGGTGACGGTTGAGACGGTGGAGAGGTGCGGCTCGTCGGCACCGTGGCGGTGGCGCGGCGAGGCGAGGAAGAAAGGGGCCCTACCGCAGGCGGCGAGGGGGCGGAGAAGCTCGTTCGGAGGAGAGAAGAGCGGGGCGGAGCTCGGTGCGAGGTTAATTTGGTGATGGTGGCCTGACGAGGTCGGAACGGGGAGGCGAAAACCAGAGCTCGCGGCGGCGAGCCGTGCGTCCGCGCGGTGGAGAGAGGAGGGGTGGCTGGCGGGTGAGGGAGGGGAAGTGAGGGAGTGAGGAGGCTCGGGCGGTCGTTTTGAGTGCGCTCGCGCTGGCGGGAGAGCAGGGCGAGGACGACGCGCGGCGAGCGGCGGCAGCGCATGGCCGACACGCGGCGAGCGTGTTCTGCCGCGGCGGCCAGCGTGCGCGGCGCGCGCGGGAGGAGGAAGGAGGCCGGGGTCGCGGGCCGGGCCGGCTGCGTCGCGCGGGCGCGCGCGAGGCTGGCTGGGCCGGGCGGATTCGCGAGCGGGCCGGGAAACGAGGACGCGGCCTGCTAAGACAAAATTCCATTTTTTTGATTTTCCAAATTCTATTTCAAATGTAATTCAAACTTCAAGCCACATTTTGAACAAGAAGAAGACATTTTATAAACTTGGCCCAAAAATAAAAGTTGTTCAAAATTAAATTCTCTACAACTTTGATTAAGGGGCCATTTCAAAATTCCTAATAGATTTTAAATAGCAAAATAAAAGCTAAATTAGGGAAGACTTTTGAACAATTTTCATAATTGCTTTTGAACAAGTTTTTGACCAAATTTGAGCTCCAAAATTTGAGCTAGGGTTCCAATTGATATAAGAATTATGGTTGCAAGGATTTTGATATGATGTGATTATCATATTATTTCAATTCGTGAAATGTAGCATGTGTAAGCTTTTCATTTTACTCGAATTATACCATTATCATTCAGGATTATAATGATATGAATGAAATGCAATATGATTGCCATGCAAAGATGCATTGCATAACACCGGGGTGTTACAGCCTTCCCCCCTTATAAAAATCTCGTCCCGAGATTTGGGTTACGAACCATTTGTTATAAAAATCTTCGTAGGCATTCTTTAAGTATTCACCCGTTTCCCAAGATGCATCCCCTTCATCGTGATGACTCCATTGTATCTTATATGTTTTCACCACACTGTTTCGAGTAGCCCTTTCCTTGGTATCCAAAACTCGAACTGGCTGCTCACGGTACATCAGATCTGACTTCAGTTTTATGCCTCGAGGTTCAATCTGTTCCTCTGGAACGCGCAAACATTTCTTGAGATGTGATACATGAAAAACTGGGAATATAGCACCCATTGACTCTGGTAATTCCAATTTGTAAGCCACAGGACCCTTCCGTTCTAGGATTTTATAAGGTCCCACAAATCTGGCGGCCAGCTTTCTGCGCACACCAAACCTTTTCTTTTTCATAGGCATAACTTTTAGATAGACATAGTCGCCAACTTCGAACACAAGTGGTCTCCTTCTCTTATCTGCATAACTTTTCTGACGTGACTGGGCTGCTCTCATATTCTGCTGGATGATATGAACTTTCTTTTCGGCTTCTTCTACGAAGTCAATACCATAATACCTTCTTTCGCCTGGCTCAATCCAGTTTAACGGTGTTCTACACTTTCGGCCATATAGAGCCTCAAAAGGTGCCATCTTGATACTCTCTTGATAGCTGTTATTGTATGAGAACTCTGCTAATGGTAACCATGATTCCCATGAACCTCTGGAAGACAACACACAAGCTCTTAACATATCTTCTAGAATAGCATTAACTCTCTCAGTCTGACCATCTGTTTGAGGATGATAGGCAGTGCTACGAATCAGACTAGTCCCCAAACCTTTATGCAAATGCTCCCAAAAGTGAGCAGTGAACTGTGACCCTCTGTCAGACACTATAGTCTTTGGTATGCCATGCAACCTCACAATCTCTGCAATATACTTCTCAGCATATTGAGGTGGTCTATATTCTGTTTTGACAGGCAGAAAGTGGGCTGTCTTAGTAAGACGATCCACAATTACCCAAATGGAATCGTGACCTTTTTGAGTAGTGGGTAAACCGGTGATAAAATCCATACTTATGTCATCCCACTTCCAACTTGGTACTGACAAGGGTTGTAACATTCCGGCAGGCTTCATGTGAATTGCTTTTACTCTACAACACGTGTCACATCTGGCTACATACGCTGCAATTTCCTTCTTCATCTTGGTCCACCAATAACGAGGTCTTAGTTCTTGATACATTTTACTGCTGCCAGGATGAATAGACAACTTAGAGAGATGAGCTTCACCCATAATTTTATTCTTAAGCTCTCTATCCTTTGGAACAACAAGACGGTTGTCGAACCACAACACATCCTGCTCATCTACCCTGAAGTGTTTCGAGGGTTCTTCTTGAATCTTCTTTTTGATGTGGAATATCCCCTTGTCTGCCTTCTGACCTTCTATAATCTTACTCTCCAAGGAACAACTGACCTGAATACTTTGTAGCACGGCAGGGTGCATTAGATCGAAACCATCTTCAAGCAAGGGTTGCACATTCAGACAATGTGACTTTCTGCTTAAAGCATCAGCTACCACATTGGCTTTCCCAGGGTGATACTGTACATTCAAGTTGTAGTCTTTGATCAGCTCTAACCATCTCCGTTGTCTCATGTTCAATTCTGGTTGGGTGAAAATGTACTTGAGACTCTTATGATCGGTGAAAATGTTGCACACGTTACCCAGTAGATAGTGTCTCCAAATCTTTAAGGCATGCACTACAGCGGCAAGCTCAAGATCATGTGTCGGGTAATTGATTTCATGTTTTCTCAACTGCCGGGAGGCATAAGCAATTACTCTTCCTTCTTGCATCAGCACACACCCTAGTCCTGTTTTTGACGCGTCACAGAACACATCAAAAGGTTTCTCGATGTCGGGTTGTGCAAGAACTGGAGCAGTGGTCAACAGTTTCCGCAAGGTATGGAAAGCTGTCTCACACTCCTCTGTCCACGCGAACTTGTGATCTTTCTGTAACAGACTTGTCATAGGCTTGGCAATCTTCGAGAAGTCTGGGATGAAGCGGCGATAGTAACCAGCTAAGCCTAGGAAACTCCTGACTTCTGACACTGTGGTTGGAGTCTTCCAATCCATAACCTCTTGCACTTTACTCGGATCCACAGAAACTCCATTCTCAGATAGGATATGGCCGAGGAAAGGAACTTTCTTCAACCAAAATTCACATTTGCTGAACTTAGCATATAACTTATGATTCCTCAACCTGGTCAAGACAATTCTCAGGTGCTCTTCATGCTCTTTCTCGTTTTCAGAGTATACTAGAATGTCATCAATGAAGACAACTACAAACTTGTCCAACTCTGGCATGAAAACCGTATTCATCAGATACATAAAATATGCAGGAGCATTTGTTAGTCCAAACGACATAACAAGATACTCGTACAACCCGTATCTGGTAGAAAAGGCGGTTTTCGGAACATCTTGAGGTCTAATCTTTATCTGATGATACCCTGACCTTAAATCTATCTTGGAGAACACTCTGGCTTTAGCTAACTGATCAAACAGAACATCAATATGAGGCAGTGGATATTTATTCTTGATGGTTACAGCGTTAAGAGGTCGGTAATCCACACACATCCTGAGAGTACCCTCTTTCTTTTTCTTTACAAACAAGGCAGGACATCCCCATTCAGACTTACTTGGGCGAATAAACCCCTTCTTTAACAACTCTTCCAACTGTTTCTTCAACTCAGCTAACTCATCCGGAGGCATCCGATAAGGTCTCCTAGAAATTGGAGCCGTCCCGGGGATCAACTCGATTCCGAATTCAACATCTCTATCTGGAGGAAGGCCAGGCAATTCATCTGGGAACACATCCGGAAACTCACATACTACTGGGATCTGATGGATAGGAGTAACTTCCATGGCACAGGTCACGCTCACAAGATCTGTTCTTTTAGGCAATGGTACCTGAAAAGTACCCTCCGCCTGGGGATCTTTAAGGGTAAGCATCCGACTGCTTGTATCTATGACTGCTTCCCAGTCTTTCATCCAGTTCATTCCTATTATTACATCCAAAACTAGCCCAGGCATAACTACCAGGTTCACTCTGAACTTCCGACTACCTAACTCAAGGGTCGCCCCTCTAACCATCTTATTGGTTAACACATCAGCTCCTGCTGAACTTATGCGATAACCATAACTCAATTCTGTGCATAGTTGTTCATGCTTCCGTGCAAATGCTTGACTCATAAAAGAATGCGAAGATCCAGAATCAAAAAGAACAACTGCAGGGTGATGGTTCACAAGAAACTTACCGGCAGTTACAGGCTCTCCCTCAGGAACTTCATCAATGGCGGTGTGGTGCACACGGGCATTGTAAGTCTGTTGCTTCTTTTTAGGCGGATAAGGGCAGAACTTGGAAAAATGGCCTGGCTGACCACAGTTGTAGCAGGGCCCCTTCACTGTACCAGCAGACCCTATTGCTCCCTTGGAGTTGCTCTGTTCTGCAGCTGCGTTGGTCTTTGTTGGTGGCACTGCCATCTTGTACGGTTTCTGCGGCCCCTTGTAGTTCTGAGTTTTATGCTGCGGCGGCCTGAACCTCGCACCAGGTGCGGACGGACGATAAGATGGACGGTTGGCAGGGACAACTCTGGACTGGGATGATCCTAACTCGAACACTCTCTTGCGGTTCTTGGATGCGGTGTAAGCATTATTGTTCTTCTCTTGCTTCAAACAGTCACTGATAAAGTCGTTGAATCTGTTGCGGGTATTGGTACCCACATGCTTCATCATCTTCGGACTCAACCCTCTCTTGAAACTAGCAATCTTCTTTGCATCTGTGTCAACCATGTCTGGAGCATAGCGGCACAAATTATTAAAGGCATGCAGATACTGTGTCACTGTCTTGGTACCCTGATTCAAGGCTAAGAACTCTCCAAGCTTCATCTCAACCAACCCTGGGGGAATATAAACTCCCTTAAAAGCTTCAGTGAAATCCCTCCAAGAGATCTGGGTATTAGGAGGAAAAGTACTGCGGTGATGCTTCCACCACATTCCTGCTGGTCCTTGTAACTGATGCGCAGCATACTCTACTTTCAGAACTTCTGTCATCCTTAACACACGGAACTTATCTTCCATAGTGTTAATCCATTCCTCGGCATCAAGCGGCTCTGCTGCTTCTTTGAAAATAGGTGGCCTCGTATCCATGAAATCCTTGAAACTGCTGTACTGGTTCACTCCCTGGCCACCACCTTGGTTATTTCCCCTTTGAACATTTTCCGCGATGGTACGCAGAAAATCTTCCATATTCCTCTGTGATTGTTCAGTACTGCGCTGACTTCCAAGGAACTGTGTGAAGAACATTTCTGCGGTAAGCGGCGGAGGAGGGGGCAAATGTGGTTCTGGACGTGGTTCTTGGTGGTTGACATTGTTGGCACCACTTCCACCAGCTCCTGCACCATTGCCACCAGTCTCAGCGGCTTCATACGTAGCACGACGAGTGTTGGCCATCTGCATATTTCAGCAACAAGCACCCTTGAGTGAAGTTGTAAAATTGTGTCCGAATGAACAATTATGCCATACTGAATTCATTGGAGAGAACAAGTCATACAAGAAAACAGAGGCGCAATAATTTCATTCCAACTAAACAACAGCACCAATTCAGTTACTTCAAATGCAACATCACGTTCCATACAACCACGTTGCCAGCATACATACACTGGACTTTTATGCGTTCGGGTATCGCATACACAACCAAACTCCAAAAGATCGTCAGCCTCAAGGTCGAACAGGATACATCATGACACATGAAAACCAAAAGAAGGCCATCGCGTCAAGCCTAACTACTGACGCAGGACACTATCCTACTCCTCGGGGCCATCGTCGATGTCGGAGGCGTCGCCATCGCTACCTTCAGCAGCGGCGTCGTCGTCGAGGTCCATCTGAGCGGCGTTCGGAGGAGCATACGGGCCCATCCCGTTGTAGAGGGCATGGAACTCTTCATGCAAGTTGGCATTGTACTCTTCTAGTTCCTCGACCCTCTGCCTCAGAAGGTCTCTCTCGTTCCAGGCTTCATTCCTTTCCTGTACTAGCTGCTCCAACAGGCGATCTGCATTCCTGTTGGCCTGAGTCAGCCTCTGAACCTGCTGCATGGAACTCTCGCCTCTCTCGAGAGCTCGGTCCCGCTGCAAGCTCATATCAGCCAACTGCTCCTGCAAGCCAGCTATAGCACGCGCTTGCTTTTTCTTCTGCTTCCTTGCTTCAATCCGATCATCACCACGTAGGCCAGTCAAGGTCCAGTAAGTATTCTCCAGACCTTGGTATGCTCTGATGGCTGCATACATGGCACTCATGGTGTGATTGTCACTAGCCCGTCCTTCACTGGGGCCTCTAACCAGGGCACTTCCTTGCGGCTGTACCCAAATGGCGTCGCGAGGATCATCTCTCGGGAAGGTACCGGCCAAAGCTGCTGCTAACTCCTGGGGAAATCTGCTCATGATGTCTCGGATGACGCGAAAAGCTGCACCCTCTGCACCCTCGACTGGAGTGCGTCCTTCGAACTCCAGATGCCAACCATCCCATTCTGGCGCATCACCAAGAGCAGGGACGGTGATCTCTACCACAGCAAGTCCATCTTCAGCTAGCTGACTCTCGCTCCAAGAGTAAACTGGCTCTTGTCCCTCCGGGTACCCCACATCATGGAGCACTCTCCAAAGCAAGGTGGGCATGCCAAACTCGCTTAGAAAAGTGTCCGTGTTGCGGTGCTCCCGCGGGGCTAGCTGACGACGGGGTGCTCTTCCTCCGGTGGACTTGCGGGCAGTCTGCTTCGTGCGGGCCATCTGTAGCACAAGTTTTAAATTACCCGGTGAGAACATATTTTAGTTGAGGTCACTTTTATCGAAATGGGATAATCCTTTTATAAGGGGAGGAATGCATGCCATGAATGGAATGCACAAACAATATGATGCATGCACGAATCTTACGTTCTCACAAACTTATGAAAAAGTATCTAACGGTGAATTCGGTGGCATACAACGATCTCTCTTATACGTAACTAATTCGGTCTACACGATACGCTGTTATGTACCTGCAGAAAACTCATTTCAGCCCATTCCCCATGAATGCATGAAAGCAGTAAATCTACCTACACGCTTTACACGAATCCCCAGATGCGTGTACAACGGTAGTGACTACCCAAACACATCGTCCTATTGACGGCATCGCCTCAACGGACGGAACACCCACACATGCGACACTTTTATAAAAACATGTGTAAAACATGTAATTATCCAAGTATCATATAAGCACTTTCCCTAGATCGGCAGTGTATCCGATCATGCTCTCACAACTCACACTTACCGAAGCGTAGAGGCAACTGATCCATACATTACCACTCAATTAAGTGGCACTCATACAATAGCACGCCGTATGAGCAACGAAAAAGAAATATGGTGCAGAACCCCAAGTTAGTACTTAAATAGCCACCTAGAGTCCTTAACTGGGCATACAGGATATGACCACTGGCACACTTTTTAGTTTCAAAATCACACTTTTTAAGCAAGGTTTTGGTTTAAATACACTTATGAACAGTAATTACGCTAAACCATGCTCCGATACCAGCTGTAACAGAACCGCCCAATTATACGAGATTAAGTAAGAAAATCATCCAACGGACTACCGGGTTATACGGGCTTAAGTTTGGTAAATTATCCGTCCGTTGGATGATTTTCTTACTTAATCTCGTATAATTGGGCGGTTCTGTTACATCTTCAAACCCACGACCTCGTCGCGGAGCCCCCCGCACGTCCGCTCGAGCCCCAGGAGGGCACTATCCTTCTCACGGACGGTCGCCTTCAGGGCCTCGATCTCTTGCCGGGCGGCTTGAAGCGCCGCGTCCTTCTCCTGGACGGCCCCGTTCAGCCCCGAGATCTCGTCCTTCAGCGCACTAAACCGGGCCGTGACCTGCCCGATCTGGACGTTGAGGAGGTCACGTTGACGGCTGGCCTGGGAGACGTCCTCCTCGAGCTCCTTGACCCGCGCCGCCAGGGGCTCGAGGTCCCTGCGGGCCTGGGCAGCCTCTTCCCGGGCCTTATCCACCTCGGTACGCATTGAAGCCTCAGCCGCCCAAGCCTGGATCGCATCCTCCTTCACCGTCGAGTAGGCGGTGCGCAGCTCCGCCATCTCAGCGGTCCGATCGGCGAGCCTCTTTTGGGTCTCCTCGACCAGGGCCCGCTGTCGGGACAGCGACGCCCACACACCACTCTCACCTCGGATGAAGAGCGACTTACGGCGGGAGGTCTCTTTGAGTTCCTAACTCAAAGAAAATCGAAAAATATAATAAATCCGAAGAAAAGAGACACTAAGAGCCACAAAATAAGCTGACAGATTAATCATACCTCGGTGGCATCCCGCATGCCCCGCGAAACGGCGTCGGACGCCACGCTGAGCAGCCGAGCGAGATGTTGGCGGACGCCCTCGAGGTACTGCCAGCGATGGACCTCATCTCTGTCGTTCAGAGTGAGGATGGGCTCGGCGTTGAGGTTCGCGGCATCCCTGAACTGAAGGGGCGGCCCTCCCCACCTCGGGATCTCCTCCTCGGCCCGCGCTATCGCCAGCGCGGCGAAGTCCGGCCACGACGATGACGACGCGGCCGGGGCACCTCCCGGCCCGGTCGAAGGGCCGGCCTCGTTGCCCTCGCCCGCCGCTCCGGCAGGGGTCGAGGCTTCAGCCCGGCTCGTGGTCTCGCCCTCCTCGGCCCCCACTATTTCTTTTCCCTTGTCCAGGGGGGCGTCGTCGAGGGTAATGACCACGGGCGCCCGCCCCTCGGCGGTGACCGGCCCCTCGACAACCAGCGCCTCCGGAGCTGGCGCCTCCGCCGTCGACCCCTCTGGGGGCCGGTACCTCGCCCGACGGCGGCTCGGAAACTGGCGCTCCGACCGCCGGTGCCCCCTCTACCGGCACTTCAACCTCCGGCGCCACCGCCTCCGGGGCTCCGGTAGAGGGCTCGGCGACCTCGCCCACCGCCTCCGGGGCTCCGGTGGAAGGCTCGGCAACCTCGCCCACCGCCGCACCCACCATCTGCACCGGCGGGTCCTGCTGAGGCTGCGGCCCCCTTGCCGGTGCCGCCTCCTGTCCCGCCGCCGGTGCGGCCCCCTCCACGGTCGCATCGGCGGCCGCTTCCACCATGGCCGCTTCCACGGCGGCCTCTGCCGAGGACCGCGACTTGGGTTCCGCCTCGATCGGGCCGGGCGCCACCACCCTCGCCGGTTCCGACCCCGCCGCGGCAGGGTCGGGGCCGACGACCGTCGAAGCACCTGCGGCCTCCTGCCGCCGACGGCGCTCCTTCGCGGCCTCGACCTCGCGGACCCAGGCCGCGTCATGCTCCGCCGACCGGTTAAGGACGGCGGCGCTGGCTCAGAGGGACTTCACGGGGGTGGGCCCCATGGTCTCCGCTTTGCGCTTCAGCCTGAAAAGTAAAGGATAAAGTCGGTCGACGAAATCGAAAAGTAAGACAAGTCCCCTTTTGCTCGAAAACTTACCCGGAGATCGGCACCAGGGGCCTCGACCCCCCACGGTCCGAGCCGCTCGAGGTGGCAGGCGGTGGCCTCGCGGCAGCCCCACCCGCGGACCGAGCGCTCCTTGGGGCTCTCGCCGGCGCGCCGCTGCGCGCCTTCTGTGCCTCCGAGGCCAACTGGCCTCGGGTCTTCACGCCCGACGGAGGCGCCGCCGACGACGATGTCGGCACCCCCGCCCCCGTCCCCGCCTGAACTTGCGGGGCCTGGGCTGGGGCAGGCGCCCCTGTCGACCCCGCTTGCTGGGTCCAGGGCGAGGCGGCCCCTCCTGCTGAGGGGCCCGCCTCTTTCTCTTCTTCCTCCTTCTTCTTCTTCTCCTCTTCCTCGTCGCCCCCCTCGACCTCCTCGACCACGATGACCGAGGAGGATGACCCCGCGATGGGCTCCAGCAGGGGACGGATGTCGGGGAGGCTCCCCAGCCCGGTCGCGGCCTCGTACCGCGACAAGGCATCATCATCCTCGCCGCTGCTGCCGTCGTCCTCCCCCGACATGGTCTCGGAGGACGACGGCTCCAAAGGAAGCCCGTCGAGGGCCTGTTGGCGCCGGAGTTTCTTCCGCGCCTCCTTCTCCCTGGACTTCCGGGCCGCCCGCTTCTTGGTCGATTCCTTGACCGCCTTCTGCTTCGAGGCGTGCTGCCGTCGAGCGTCCCGGGCAGGCCGGTCTTCCGAAACCGGCGGTCGTGTCTCCCGCAGCGCCGATAGGTCCTGCGCATTGGCGTCGACCGGATTAGGGGAGGGTCTCAAAGACAAACAGAACTAAAAACAAGCGTACCAAGAAACTTACCACGGGCTCGAACCCCTCAGTGGGCCTCATGGGGAGCCGGTCGGCTTCCTCCGCCTTGAAGGTCCCCACCATCCGACGGGCTCGGCGAAGCCCCTCCTCGAGGGTGAGGGCCTCGTGCGACATCCGGCTCCCCTCCAGAGGCGCCTCCGGGGTCATCTGGTCGAGGCGAAGGCGACGTCGGCACAGCGGCATCACCCGGCGGCGATGAAACGCCGTCGCTACCGCCGCCGCCGTCAGGCCTCGAGCACGTAGTTGCTGCAGCGCCGCCAGCAACGGGTCCAGACGCGGCTTCTCGACGTCCGGCACACCGTACACCCAGCGGTCCTCCCGGGCGGTCAGCACGCGGCCGGTGTACCTCGGCAGCTGGTTGTCGTCGTTGCGGAGGTAGAACCAGCCCGCGTGCCACCCGCTGTTCGAGGAGATGAGGCGAGCCGGGATGTACTGGTCCGCCCGGCTCGACCTCAACTGCAGGACGTAGCTCCCTACCCGCGCTGCGTAGAAGACACCCTTCCCTCCCGCGTTCCGCGCGAAGAGCTCGGCCTTGAAGAGGTGAAGCCACAGGTTCCACTGCGGCTCCACCCCGAGATACCCCTCGCAGACCGCCGCAAAGATGGCGGCCTGCGCGATGGCGTTGGGGGCGAGATGGTGGAGCTCCACCAGGTAGTAGTGGAGAAGCGCCCGCATGAAGACCGACGACGGGATGCCGAACCCCCGCTCGTGGAAGCTTACGAAGCTCACCACGTAGCCTTCCAGGGGGGCCGGCTCCCGGTGGGCCGGCGGCGGCGCGATCCACTCCGGCCGAGACCGACTCGTCCTCGGCCGCAGCAACCCGTCCTCAACCAGCTCCTCCAGCTTCTTCTCCGTCACTGAGGAGGAGGCCCAGTCTTCGGCAGCGAGGAATTGGCTCTTTCCGGCCATCAGCGCTGACGGGAAGGGAATAAGTGGAGGAGAAGGCGGCGGCGGCAGCAATGTGGGCGGAAGGCGCAAGAGGGCTAGGGTTCTCTGGGGCTAGGGGATGGCAGAAGCGCAAGAGACCGGAGGGAAGCACGGACCCTTGGGTCTTGCCTTCATAGGCCAGACGGAAGTCCAACGGCCGCGCGAAAAGGTAGGAACAGTTTCCCGTAATAAATGCGCTCACCTAACCGTCCCTCACGCCTTACAGGAGCAAGGCACGTGGCCGTCCCCCACGCGGTAACTGAACGCCACGCCGCCCACTACCGCGCCGATCTCGCCCTAAAAAGGCGCGCCAGGCTAACGGGCGGGGCGAGATCCACGGACGGATATTCCTAGATTCCCTTAACGGGCTCCGGGCCCATTTTAAGTCTCGAAGGAACGGAGGCTGGCCCTCGACCTGGGTTCGACAGCCGCCCTCGAGCAACAGAGCAAGGGACGACCAGGGATGCGCCCGTACACGGCCAGGGCTCGAGCCACGCTCTCGAGGCATCCCAAGACGTATTCGAGGCCAAAGGATGAGGACGAAGCAGGAATCCCCTCGGGGGAGGCATCGAGCCCTCGGATCCCGTCGCAAGGAACCGACAACCGCACGACCACTCCTTGGCATCTTTGAAGAGTGCCCCCGGGCCCCAAGCCGACTCCTAACGACTGGAGCACGGACTCTCACTCGAATTTCCCCGCTAGTAGCTCACCGGAGATCGCCGAACTCGCCCAAACGGGGTAGTACGACGTTCCCCACCCCTCCTCCTCCTTTCCGAAGGATGAGCGTGAGGGCCGAATAACAAAAGACGGCAGGGACTCCGATCGACCTCGTGCGTGCGAGGCTCGGGGGCTCGGCCGCATCAACTACTCCCTGGTGAATCACGATTAAAAGACCTCGGAGGAGACTTTCTCAATACTCCACCGAGGCCTCGGGGGCTACACCCGGCGGGTGCGCTCGCGCGCCCCCACCGGAAGAAGTCCTGAAAGCACTCAGACGCCCTTGCTGGGGGAGCAAACAGCGCTATGACTCCAGTTCATCGGCAAAAAACCTCTAGGAGAGTGAACGTACACTCACCTAGAGGCTCGGGGGCTACTGTCGGTACCAATACCATAGGGGTACCCACATTCAACGATAATGTAAACTAAAGTAACCCAGTCACGACAAAGCACGACCTACTTGAAAACACGCGACAGGCCCGACTCGTACGAGGCCGGCTCGACGGAGTGCCTCGACCGCATCCCGCCTCCGACTCGTACGAGGCCCCCTCGACGGGAGGCCTCGACCGCACTCCGACCCGCACGGGGCTCGACCGCCCCCCGGGAGCGCTCCGACTCGCGTGAGCCCAGGTCGGGGCGCTCGACCCCCTTTCTTTACCTACCTCCAGACAAAAGCCCTAGCATTTAATGCAATTACCTGCTACCACCTACCGGCATGGCTGCACGCATGGTCGACGTGGGAACAATACCGGTGTCAGTCCTCACTGTTTAAACCGCCCATCCCGTGATGGGAGGTGAAAAACGTCACTGTACCCACCTTACCTCGCACTGTACATCACTAGTTACCCTCGAGAAAAGATACGACGAAGTCCGTACACCATGATTCCAGGGATTCGGACTTATCCGTTCGGCCTCGACCTGGCCTCGACCCGGCCTCGACCCTCATCACAGCGCAACAGGGAAGGAAGGACGGTATGGCATGACGCTCCGGGTCACTTCGACGCCTACGACATCACGTCCCAGAGGATGGCCTCCCATTTCTAAGGCACGTCGCTACAGTTACCTCAACAGAGATCGACAAAACATCATCTCAAGGCTCCCGTCGTCCTGGCCTCCTCTCGTCCTATAAAAGGGTAGGCCAGGGCTCTGGAGAAGACAACGGACAACCAGTCATACACAACATAGCGATCAACATCTCAAGCAATCATCTTGTACTCTTTCTTTTTCTCCTTTGAGACTTGGGCTCGTCACCCTCTCTCGCAAGCTTGTAGCCCCTACGCAAGCACCTCGGTGCAAGGAAATACAAACCTCTCCTCCCTCGCTGGACGTAGGGCCTTCTTTTGCCCGAACCAGGATAAACCCCCGTGTGTTCTCCTTGCATCACCATCCAGGAAAGGGACACGCAGCATTTTACTCGTTGGTTTAGGACCCCCTCGGGTCCGAACACCGACACTATATATATGAAATTCACGCCGGTCAAACTAGTTCAGATTTGACCAAATTTATAGTAAATAGTATTAGCGTTTATGTCTCTATAAGAAAATATATTCTAGCAGTATAAAGAATCTAATGATACTTATTTTGTATTATAAAATTTAGTACTTTTTTTATATAAATTTAGTCAAATTTTAAACTCGAGAATTGTATTCTTGAGTGCACAGAGGGAGTTCTTGAGTGCACAGAGGGAGTACTCAACATGGTACCTAGTGCTAGTGGGCTAGCTAGTGGCTCTGGACCCTTTGAAGCCTCCTTTGAGACAGAAGACCCAATCCACGGGTTTCCCCACCTTTTCCATGAGCAAACCCCCCATAATGGAAGTTGGCCCCCGGGCCAAACTAGCCTGACATTTGGAAGACCTCGTGGAAGGGCCGAGCGACCCGACCCATGTGATATCTTTGGGGCAATGCTTCCCCATCGTCGTTAGGGTTCGGGTGTGGCTTCCTCAATCGGCGCGTATAGACGCTCGCAAATTGCAAGGACCAACACGCCATGTCCCTAGGAAGCACTGCCACTGTTGTCTTCACCTCCAAATAGTGATTAGCTAACAGGGGAATGCCATTCTAGGAAACAGTTGTCCATTGAAATCCCGGTGCGGGGCATCTCTTCGCTGGGCTAGCCTGACTCTGCTTCCAAAGGAGGCATGAGTTAACCAACAATGTTTACCATAGTAGAGTAGTATATACAATGTAAAAATTTAGTTTTCTGGTTCATGATGACGACTAGGCCTCCTAAGGCCAGTTTGTTTGGAACCCAGGATGAGTGCTTGCATTTTTTGGCTAATTATTCTTCATCAGCAAGTGACGTGCCTCTTGAAAATGATGCACGTGGAGTTTAATTTGGCATCATCACAAAGGTACACAACTGTCTATGTGTGGGGAGTGGTGAGCTCGTGCCGTGGCAACGCCCTAAATTGCTCTTGCATTATGTGATCTTGGCTTGGAATTTAGAACTCAGGTGCGAAATTCTTGTACGAAGATTCTAAGATGCAAGGACACGCATGCCATGTATATACATACTCCCTCCGTCCCAAAAAAATGTAATTCTAGGTTTTAGACAAGTTAAACTTTTCTAAGTTTGGGCAAGTTCATAGTAAAAACTATCAACGTTTTTGTTTTTAATTAGATTGACGATAAAATATATTCTAGAATTAATCTAATGATATTTATTTAGTATTGTTAATGTTAATATAACTTCTTGCGTAGATTTGGTTAAATTTAAACTCATGATAATTGTAACTTTTTTTGACTTAGGGAGTATACTTGTGTGGCGCGTCGACAAAATTGAAATGTGCAAGAGAGATAGTGAGGGAGAGGGAAGAGAAGTAGTTGGTCCGGCAAATAAAGCTGACGTGCGTACTTGACATCATCACCATCACAAGTACTACCTCCGTCCAAAAAAAATGTAATCCTCGCTTCGGAGGAGTCAAAGATTCTTAACTTTGACTAAATACAAATAAAAACATATTGATGCTTATTATGTGTAATAAGTATAATTGAATTAGTTATAAAATATAGTTTCATAATAAACCTAATTAGAGATTAAAATGTAGATAATATCATCTATAAATTTGGTTAAATCTAAAGATTCTTTGACTCTTCGGAAACCGAGATTTACATATTTTTTTTAGGACGGAGGGAGTAGGAGCAGTGAACGAACGAACACGGATCCGTGTTCACATCGACCTACATACAGTCCTACTCCATGTACAAGTCAGGTTGGCACTTGGCAGGTATTTTAGCGTTGACCACGAGATATGAGGACAAACCGACACGGATTGTCCGAATCGGTCTCTGTCAGTATCAGCTTACTCTACTCCCTCCATTTCAGAAAAAAATGTGTCGTTTTAGGTTTTTTTAGACATCGTGTTTGACCGTTTGTCTTATTCAAAAATTTTATGTAAATTATAAAATAAATAAATCATTATTGAAGTATCTCTAATGATAAAATAAGTCATAACAAAATAAATAATATTTATTAAAAATTTTTGAATAAGACGAACGATCAAATATGATATCTGAAAAACCTAAAACGACACTTTTTCTAGGACGGAGGGAGTATCAGTGAAGGAGCTGATAAGCACGCACGTTCTGGCCAGTTGCTGCAGCTTCGTAGCATTGGCAAAGCTTCTCGGCGACCCCTGGGCACAGCTCGCGATAATATATATAACTAGCAGGGACCTGGGCACAACACGGTTTTTTTTTTCCAGATCCGGTATGGTGACAGATGTACTGTTGAAATGGGTTTGTACTTTTAATACCGGGGATACTGTTGATGGGACCCGTACTGTTCACTGTCCTGAAACCCGTTACTGTTCTTACCGGGTATTAGGTACCGTTTATAAGACCTGTTGCTGTTCTTACCGGTATGTACCCGTTAGTGCCGCTGCCGTTGACGGTTGCGGGAACAGTGAAATGAGAGAGGAGGCGGAAGTCTGGCCGTCCACGAAAATTATAGTATTGTATAGACCAGCACGAGTTTAAATGTTTATCACCTCATGCATGGCCTCATGCTAATAACAATAATCATTCGCCACCTTACATAACTTCTCCCTCTTTTTTTTGTGCAACGAAGCTTACATCTCTTTTTTTGTTTGTTTGTTGCAGGAGGATGCTTACATCTCCTGGTTACGACTGTCTCTGTTCTAAAAATGATGTAATTCTACTATTCTAGATAGATTTGTATCTACTAAAACTATCCAAAATTTTATTAAATTTATACTCCCACAGTAGTACTAAATTCCAAGTCATTTTATTTATTTCACGTACATAGATTTTGCCATATAGCTAGATATACACTATTACACACGTAAACATACAGTATAAATCTAGAAAAATTCAAAACAACTTAAAATTTTTTGAACGTAGGGAATAGAAGGTAGTATTAAAATTGAACATACATAGCATGCCGAAATTGAAGAAATAAAAGGAACTACGTGGCAAATTTGTGAAACTAACGTTGGCAATGACAAATATCATCCGAAGTCCACTCTTAAGCATGGCAAATAACCAATTTTCTCTGGACTTGTTGTGTTTCGAAGCTCCTGCCGAAGCGCTTCATACCCGTTCCGACTCGTTGTTGTTATCCATTTCTTGGTTAAATACAGAAGGAAAGAAACTTGTGAGTTTTGACAGGAATCGCCAAGATATCAGCACAACGGTGCTTTCGGATATAGTTGTTCGGCTGCACCTGAAAGCTTTCCACCAATCACTGTAGCTGGTGGCTGCAGCAGCCGCTAGCTTTCCACCACAGTCGAATATTGCATTAGGGAATCAAGGAGTCAAGATGATCAGATACTACGATTGTACCGAGATGAGAGGCTTAAAAAGGAATCAAAGAGCGAAGGCGGTGGCTTGGAGATATGTGATAGTGGTAGAAAATCAACCCCTGCCCAGGCTAGCGCTTCAATTGCTTACTAGTAGGTCGCCAAATAGTGCTGTAATGTAGTGCTCCCTCTCTGTCCAACAGATCTTATAGCATTCAATGTTTCTGAGAAAAACACATCATAATACTGTGTTTGGCACTGTATTTGAGCTGTTGAGCTATGGTTATCACTATCCACTCTAGTACTTTTGAGGGGTAATTTACTTGATCGCTGAACAGTTGATCAAGTTGTTCATGAATTTCGTTGCTGTAGAGGAGAAGTCTGTAGGGAGGGAAACTTGTGCATGGCGGTTTCGTCGCAACGACTCTCCTCTTGCGATTGCGACTAGACAGACAGAAATGGAGATGATGGGAATGGCTCCGCGAGCACACTAGTCGACAAGCAAGTCGTCCAAGCAACAAGCTAGCGTGGGCGAAATCGTTACTTTTGGATTAATTAGTACATTCGCATGTACTGATTCAACAAAGCTTTCTGCATCTACTGTACATACTCCATTCGTCCCATGGAAGAAAATTGCTTTTGGAATATGTCGAATTTTCTTAATTTTGGCTTATTTTATTAAAAAAAATTGATATTAACATTTGTGTCTCTAAATAACCTTACTACAAAAATATACCGCATAACATAGTAGATCTTTATTATTAGAACCTTTTATATAAAGTTGGTTAAAACCCTTTAATTGACCTCTTAAAAAATGAGAATTATATTTTTTGACTGGAGTGCGTGTACTATTATTGGAGTTGGACACTGCATGGTACTGGAGTTGCAATTTAGTTGCTGCATTTTTTAATGAAGGCGCGTCTCACTTAGTAGTAAACAGATGCCATATCTTTCTTTTTTAATTAATTAATTTAGGTAGATGATGGAGCTTGGACACGTAGTGAACACGGTGGTGATACGTAGTACACGCGGCGTGCACGTACTAGCTGATTACGACATGTGCTGATGATATAATATGGTGGACAAATCTCCATTGCATAAATAATTAGCTAGCTACAGTATTATATTACTGTATGCTGAAATTACGTAGTGTTAGTGTACCCCTAGTCGTAGAGCAAGCAGAGAGCAGAGAGTGAGAGAGTGCTGGGCTGCTGGTGTGTGCCTCGTGCGTACGTAGTGTAGACGACGACGAGTACCTGGCCGGCCGGCCGGCCGCGCGCGGGAGGGACAGGACCGACAAGGCGGGAAGACACGGCGGAGAGAGGAGTCTGCTTGGGTTGGTGGTGAATGTGACGGGTGTCCGCGTCACGGTCGGGGCCGTGTCTGCCGGCGGGGGTGGACGTGCCTGCCAACACGCCGACGTGAGACGGACATGGGCAGCCGGCGATGTGTACTCACGGGTGCGGCGGCAATCATGTCGGTGTTGTCTGGCCGGCCGGCCGCCGGCGACGGCAAGCCATTCATTCCCCTGCCGTGCGTCCGTGGTCGTCCGTGGTCCATGGACCATGGAGCACTGCAAGACCAGACACGGGCAAGACCAGAGGGCAGCTGCTTGTGCTGCTCAGGTCACCTCCTCAAGTAGGAGTACTTTACTATGCGGCTTGCGGCAGCTTGGCAATGGCAGCAGCTCAAGGCATGGGACAGCGCACAGGCCGCTTTGCTTGCTGCTTGGCTGGTCGGCCCCCATCCCATCGTCCCCCTTGACCCCTCTCCTTGGGCTTGGCGGCTGGAATGTCTGATCGGCTCATGCATCAAGGACTGCCACTCTTGCTCGAGCCCAACCATTCCAATCAGAGACGGGACAGGACACGCCATGGCAGGCTTGCATACTACAGTACTTCCTCTGTTCAACAAAACATGTGGTGTCAGAAAAAAATAGTTCATATTTGACCAAGTTTCTAATGAATAGTATTCATATTTATAGCTCCAAATCAATTCATTATGAAAATATATTTCATAATTAATCTAAGGATATTTATTTGATATCATAAATATCGATATTTTTTATCTATAATTGATCAAACTTAAGATACTAAAACATGATATTGTGTTAAAATTACATGTTTTTTTTGGACGGATAGAGTACAGCACCTAAAATTTCAAAAGTTGTAATCATGAGATGATTTCTCGACTTCAATTCCAAGGCCGTGTTTAGATGGTCCAATTTGGCGGCGGCGGAATCACTGTTGCTACAGTGATTGCACTGTAGCATTTTGTTTTTATTTGATAAAAATTGTCCAAACATTGACTAATTAGGCTCAAAACGTTCGTCTCGCAAAGTACAACAAAACTGTGCAATTAGTTTTTGATTTCATCTACATTTAGTACTCCATGCATGTGACGGCATTTTGATGTGATGGGGAATCTTCTTTTTGCATAGTGGAATTTGGGGAAATATTTGGGATCTAAACAGGGCCCAAGACTTGCCTTGGGAAGCCAAGCAGCACAGTACGTAGTACTCGACATTAGGCGTGTTTGTTTCTCCAGGCGCGACCTCCAATTTTAGGCCATGTTTGATAGCCTACAGACTGTGGAAGGATGTTTAGATTATACAAGCTGAGGTCACGTTTAGAACGCAAAAATTTCACACAAATTTTTATAGGAATCATTTTATTTTTCACTCAAAGAACAAATGAACAGGAAAAAAACTCGCGTTCTAAACCTGGCCTGAGTTGAAGGATGTTTGGATTCATAGATTGCAGAAGCTGCTGGCTAGCTACCAGCCAGCCAGCAGTGCTTTTCTCTCATATCATTTCAGCACCAGCCACCAGCCACCAGCCAGCCAGCAGTATTTTTCTCTCACAACAAATCAGCACCAGCCACCAGCTAGCCGAACGAGGCCGAGATAGACAACTTTATATAGTAAAACTACCATAATGCCCTCACTCTTTCTTTTAGGTTGCTGCTATAAAGAAATAGAGACAATAGGTTTTTTTTTATGTCTAGGGTCTGTTCAGCTGGAATTATAAGCCGGCTAAAAAACACTGTTGGCTGATTTTTTGTAAGAGAAAAATACTGTTCTGACTGAAAAAACAAGCTGAATAAGACGGATTATAAACCAAATGAATAGGACCTAGTGTGTGTGGGAGAGGAGGTGTATGATTCCAGAAGCTGGTTACTGGCTTGTTTGAGCCCTATCTAGATTCTAAAAATTAGCCTCTACAATCTCAATGAATCCAAATAGACCAATTAGAGTAGCAGGGCTTGCATTTGGCTGGGAGACAATATCAAATGAAATGGGTCTATCTTAGTTTTGAGGAATTGGATTGATCCATTTGTTTTTTCCCTTTTGTGCCTTGTTCGTTTGAACTGCTCCAGCAGTATTTTTCAGCGAATAAACAGTATTTTTTTCTCATAACAGATCAGTATAAGCTAATTTTTTTTTCTTTTTTCGCTTAATCCTTTCTCTCCCACTGGTCGATCTTATCGTGGCCAAAGTGGCTACGCCGATCTCGATCGTCACGCTCCTTTCTCCCTGCCTGCTGATCTCGTCGCGCCTCAGGCCCTTCCGGCAAGTCGTGCCTCGCGTGCCTCCACGGGAGGCGCACCCCAGACTCCCCGCATCCACGTCTCTTCTTCTCCCTCGGGCCTCAACCATTCTCTCCTCTCCTCACGGGCCATCGTCGACCTCGCCTGTGGATGTGCTCGTCTTCAGTCCCGCGCTCAAACGAACCAGCAATCGTCTTCACAGTGTATTCCAGGTGGCAGTGGCGGAGGGCGACGTGAAATGAGGGGGGAGGGGGGCGGCAATTCAGAGTTACACTAACACCAGTGTAAAGTGGTCACTAAGTAAAGCTTGACACACATCAGAACAGCTGTTAATCAAGCGCCTAGTGGTAATAGTGAGTAAAGACAAGAAGAGACAAAAAGCAATGGCCATGGGCAGCCTGCCAACAAGCCGACGTGAGGTGAGATGGACATGGGCAGCAATGTCTGCACGTGCGTGCGGGTGCGACGGCAATCATGGGCCGCCGGCGAACGGGCGAACCGGCGAAGCAGGCAAGGCATTCATTCCTTCCCCTGCTGCCGTGATCTGGTGGCCCATGGAGATATATGTGCAATGCAAGACCGGACACGGGACACACAGCGTTGCGGCTCCGTCCCATCTGTTTACGGTATCCTTGCCATGAATGGAAGAAGCTTGGCAATGGCAGCAGCTGAAGGGCAGGCATGGCACAGTGCAGTGCACAGCCCCATCCCATCGGGCCCCCTGGCCCTTCATCCGGGCCCATACCACAGGCACTCTTGTCCAGCCCATTTTCCAACAAGAGACGGGACAGCCGGACAGGACACCCGGTCTCCTCCCACTGCCAGTCTCAGCACAAAGCTCCTGTACTGTACTAGTAGTACACGCCTGTAGTACGTGGAGTATACGCCATGGCACACCAGCAGCAAGCCATGACGACATTTTTCGGCTTCGATTCCAAGACTTTCCTTGGGAAGCCAAGCAGGACGGACTACTCCTGCTCCATGCTTCAATTCCAGCCTCTCCATGTGCGTGTTTGTTTCACCAGCTGCATCTGCGTGTTCCAGACTAGAGTAGGGGGTGGGAGAGAACAGAAGATGAAATGGTGGGCCTATCTCAGTTTTGAGAAATACAACGGCCGGTCTCATTTTTTATTTGGTTCGAAAGATTACGATTTTTCTGTTTTCTGTTTGGTTGGATTAGACGACATAAAAAGTGAGATCACACTTTGACATGTGGGCTCATCTATCATGTTTTTTTCCTTTTATTTTTTTCTTGTTTCTTTGCTTAATCCTTTCTCCCCTCCAGCCGATCTCATCGCGCCTCCATAGCTAGTGCACTGACCCCTGCATCCGCATTCGCAGCCCCCCTCCCCCATGACTGTTCCTCTTCTCTCCACGCGGGCTGTCGACCTCGCCTAAGGACGCACTTTGTCTTACTCCCGTGTTCAAGGGAACCGGTGAGACGAACAAATCTAGGGATGGCTCCACCTCGGATCTTCATGGTATGTTCTAGGCGGGCTGACTTTTGTCACAACCTGTCTCCTGTCCAAGCTGCTTCACAAATACTTGCTTCGTCCTAAAATAAATGCATATCTCACGTTCTAAGCAGTCAAATTTTGTTAATTTTGACCATATATGTCTAAAAAAATATTAATCTTTATGATGTCTAATAAGCATCATTACATTGTTCACGAGATATATACTTTTTATAATAAATTTATTATAAACCGGAGTGATAAGTTTAAGTGAACAGGCCGGTTCAACAATGAGTAGGTAACGTAGAGACGACAGACCTCGACTTGTTCTGGTACCGTACCGTAGTAGCTATATATAGCCCATATACGTACTGACCTGCTACGTGTATACTAGTACAGTAGTGCTGTGCGTGCATGCGGATACTCCCGTCCCGTCCCGTGCTTGCTATACTCCCGTCCCGTCCCGTGCTTGCTGAGGCCAGGCATGCGCAATGATATGCAGTGCAGAGTCGACCGACACACAGTACAACTGCAATGATATGATGCAGTAGAAAGTGTAACAGTAGTGTGTGCTGCATCATCATCATCCTAGCTAGAGCCTCGTTTAGATACCCAAATTCACTCCCAAATTCCACTGTGCAAAAAGAAGATTCCCCATCACATCAAAATATCGGCACATATATGAAGTATTAAATGTAGATGAAATCAAAAACTAATTGCACAGTTTTATTGTACTTTGCGAGACGAATATTTTAAGCCTAATTAATCAATGTTTGGACAATTATTAGCAAATAAAAACACAAAGCTACAGCAAATCTGCACAGTGCATCCGGCGCCGAATCGGGCGATCTAAACACGGCCTAGAGAGGTCTCCTCCTACAGTATACTAGTACAGTACATTGCACGATTCGTGCGGACGACAGATAGATAGGTGTGCATCGGGCCGGCGTCGCATATACTCCCTCAGTCCCAGAAAAAGTGTCGTTTTAGGTTTTTCAGACATCGTGTTCGACCGTTCGTCTTATTCAAAAATGTTTAATAAATATTATTTATTTTGTTATGACTTATTTTATCATTAGAGATACTTCAATAATGATTTATTTATTTTATAATTTGCACAAAATTTTTGAATAAGACGAACAGTCAAACACGATGTCTGAAAAACCTAAAACGACATTTTTTCTGGGACGAAGGGAGTAGGCCTTGTTTAGATGGCCAAAATGAGTAAAAAAAATTGTGCAATGCTCGTCACATCGAATCTTTAGACGTATGTATGAAGCATTAAATATAGGTAAAAAAATAACTAATTATACAGTTTGTCTGTAAATGTCGAGATAAATCTTTTGAGCTTAATTAGTCTATAATTAGACAAATTTTGCCAAATAGAAGTAACAACGAAAAGTGCTATAGAAATTTTAGTAAAAAATTTTTGGCATCTAAACAGGCCGGCTGGTTTTGGGTTTGAATACATGCAACGATCCATGAATGCGTGGCGACGACGGGCGGCAAGGCAAGGCATTTTTTTTTGGCGCCAAGAAACAGGGAACAGCTGTGCACTCATGCCATGTTTAGTTTGTAATTTTTTTTTGAAAAAGTACCGTAGCATTTTTCGTTTGTATTTGATAAACTTTGTCTAATCATGGATTAACTAGGCTTAAAAGATTCGTCTCAATATTTACAGACAAACTGTGTAATTAGTTATTTTTTAACTATATTTAATGCTTCCTACATATGCCAGCATATACAATGTGATAGAAAATCTTAAAAACTTTTTGTATTTTTAAAGCAAACTAAACATGGCCACAGAGTCAGACTCGAGTTGCAGAGGGTGAGAGAGCTGCAGGGCTGCAGCTTAGCAACTGCCTGCTACTGCTACCAGTAGTAGTAGGCTAAACAAAATAGTATAGTAGCAGCAGCGAAGCGAATGAGGCCACGTTTAGTTCTAAAATTTTTTTAAGATTTCTCATCACATCGAATGTTTGGACATATGTATGAAGCATTAAATATAGACAAAAACAAAAACTAATTACACAGTTTGGTAGAAAACCACGAGACGAATTTTTTGAGCCTAATTAGTCCATAATTGGACACTAATTGACAAATAAAAACGAAAATGTTACAGTAGGTAAAGCAAAAAAATTTCGCGAACACAACACACCCTAATGATCGAGCTACTCCGATCCTAGTTGGCAACGCCACATCGCCTTCGCCTCATCAGGGAAATAATACTGGACAGTCCAGTCCTCCCAACAGTGAAGCGAAGCGACTGATGATCCAAAACATTACTTTCTCTGTAAAAACATGCAACTATGAATTGTGTGTCAGAAAAAGTAGTCTACGTTTGATTAAAGGGGTGTTTGATTCCCCGCCTCCATCCGCCACGCCGAAGTGCATGGCCGCCACAGCGTTGATGTCCACCGTTTGGTTGATGAGACAACTGTGGCCGCCATAGCTTTTTCCAGTTGCTTTTGGGTGTGGCGGGTGTGGCGAGCGTGGCGGCCAAAATCATCGCCGCACCTTAGGCGGAGGCGGTGTCAACCTGACATGCTGAACCAAACAGCCCTTAAGTTTATAGTAAATAGTATTTATATTTATGGCTCCAAATGAATTTATTATGAAAATATATTTCATAATTAATCTAATGACATTTATTTGATATCATAAACTGTCGGGTACTTAAAACTAGGGGTACCCACAATCAACGATTAATAAAAACAAAACACTACCCACAAACGAAACAAAGCCAAAATAACGGACGAGACACCTCGACCGCGTCCCGACTCACACGAAGCCAGCTCGACGGGACGCCTCGACTACGTTCCGACTCGTACGAGGTACCCTCGACGGGACGCCTTGACCGCGTCCCGACTCGTACGAGGCCCGTTCGACAAGGCATCTCGACTATTGGTAAATCTCCGACTCGCACGACCCCGGGTCGGACCACTCGACCCATCTTATTCACCTACTCTGAGACAAAAGTCAGAGCATTTAATATGACTACCTACTACTTCCTACCACCATGGCTATAGCAGTAACCGACGTGATGGGAGGTGAAAACCTGTCACTATACACACCATATCGCACACTGTTTTGCCACCGATCACCCTCGAGGGAGGATACGATAAGGACCGTACCCCACGATCTCGTGGATTCGGCCTTATCTGCCCGTCCTCGACCTGGCCTCGACCCACCATCGGTCAGCAGGGAGGAAAGGCCGACGTGGCACAGGACTCGGGGTATTTTCATAGTCTCGTCCCCCTACGTCACCATGATGTCCAGGGATGGCCGGCCATTCCTAGGACACGTCGCTACAGCCACCTCTATAGGGATCGATAAAACTTCACCTCAAGGCACCCCCGGCGTCCCGGCCTCCTCTTGCCCTATAAAAGGGCAGGCTAGGGCTCTACAAGAGGAGACGAAGCAAGACACAAGCCAGAAGCCAAGCGCAAATAGGCAAAGGCACACAACCCACAGATCAACATCTCAAGCAATCTCCCTTGTACTCTCATTTTTCCTTTGAGACCTGGGCTCGTTTCCCTCTCTCACAGCTTGTAACCCCTACGCAAGCATTTCGGTGCAAAGAAATACAATACTCCCCCCTCTCCGCTGGACGTAGGACCTTCTTTTACCCGAACCAGGATAAACCCCCGTGTATCCTCCTTGCATCACCATCCAGATTAGGGACACACAGTATTTGATTTACTCGTTGGCTTAGGACCCCCGCGGGACCGAACGCCGACAGTTGGCGCGCCAGGTAGGGAAAGCTGCGTGCCAACATCGTTTTCCCACCATTTTTCTGGATGGCTGACCCCGAACATCCGCTCCCGTTGGCCACGGTGATCTGATTTGGGAGTTTGGAGTTCATGTCGCTTGGCCACGGCTACGACATGGTCCTCTTCCCGCCCAGACACCCGACCAACGAGGACCACGAACTCTCCCAGCCCGGGGGAGCGTTGCGCCAGTATCACCGCTCTCATCAGGCACGAGCCGCCAGGCGACGGCGTGCCTGGCATAATCACCGTCATTGCCTTGCGGAGGACGGTGGGATTCCCCGATCCGGCGCCTCTCAGCCGGACGCCAACACGGAATTCCTCGCTGAGGATCTGTGTAGGATGAGCTTGGCTGAGGGTAAGATGCCGACAGGGAGTTCCACCGCTCTACCGCCTGGTGCGACACCACCACCACCCGGTCTGACTACGCCGGGACGAGGAACGACACCTTCATCGGCATTCCCGTTTGGGTTAGACTCGGTTGCCCGGGTGTACGCTTCTTCTGTAAGCACCAGCATGAGTGCTTACGAGGAACTCCCCGGACACCATGTACGCTCCACTCTCGATCTTGTTGCATCCACACCGGCTTCCGAGTACCTGGACTCTACGGAGACCCCAGGGACGGAGCCCCGTGCAACTGCTTCTCGACGTTATGACCCCAGAGACAGACGGCCTCACATGCACCCATCGTACTACTACTTCAGCGCTCCAGACTCCGACTTCGCCGATGACACCTACGACCCGACCCGCGAGTACTTCAACATCGATGGAGTTAGCGCGTTGGATTCGGAGGATGAGTCACCCATTGAGGGAAGAAACACGCCACCTTAGGTCAAGCTCCCTGTCGAGCGGGATGAGGCTCAATTCCTTGCGGATCAAGGAATGCAGCTCGAGCAAATCCGCGAGTTGCAGGATAGGCTCGATGAGAAACGAGAAAACCTACATCTACTACAGCGAACCCTCGAGCAAGAGCGTGTGGCACGCGCACATGGCAGAGGAGCTCGAGAAAGAGCTCGCGACGTCAATCGTCGCATCGTCGAGGATCGGGTGGTCGACCCCCCGATTTTTGGTCGAGCCAGCCAGAACGTGGTTGCCGCCGCCATGCTCATTCGTAACATGCCCGAGCCATCGAACCCCGACGCTCGTCGAGCCCAAGATGAAATCCGAGGACTCCTCGAGACCGCTGCCATGCAGCAGGCCGAGAGTTCCGCCTCGAGGCGACGCGGGCCTGCCTCGGAGCAGCCTGTCGAGCCCTCCCGATAGGAGAAAGAGGCCTCGGTTCATCCCGGGCACGCCCAATGGAATAGGGCGGCCCCTGTCCATGAGCGCATCGTTGACGACCGTGAACCTCGAGATACCCGTGGCAACATCGTCGAGCACCGGAGGCGCAAGCACGGTGACGGTGCAGCTCGAGGCTACCATGAGCACAGAGGCGGGCGCTACGATAGCTCAGAAGATCAAAGCCCTTCACTCGAACCACCGGGTCCCCGGGTCTTTAGTAAGGTCATTCGCGAAACGATACTCCCGACTTTGTTTCGCCCCCCACGACTCTTACCAAGTACAATGGCGAGACCAAACCCAAACTTTGGCTCGCTGACATCCGCTTGGCATGTCAGTTGGGTGGAGGCCACCGACGACCGGGTCATCATCCGGCAACTCCCCCTGTTCCTGTCGGACACCGCTTGAGCCTGGCTCGAGGATCTCCCACCTCGACAAATCCACAACTGGGACGACCTCGTGAGGGTGTTCGAGGGAAACTTTAAGGGAACCTACATGCGCCCCAGCAACTTGTGGGATCTCTGAAGCTGCAAACAGAAGCCGGGTGAATCCCTCAGGGATTACATCCGGCGTTTCTCCAAGCAACACACCGAGCTCTCCAACATCACCGACTCCGTCGTTATCATAGCCTTCCTCTCTGGCACCACCTGCAAAGAGTTGGTCCGAGAGCTGGGCTGCAATACCCCCATCACTGCCAACGGTTTGATGGACATCATCACCAACTTCGCCACCGGCGAGGAGGCGGTTGGTGCCATCTTTGGTGGTGAACAAGACAAGGGGAAGCATAAGGTGGACGATCCTGCGAGCTCTAGCCGGGGCTCAAAGAGGAACAACAGAAAGAAGAAGAAGAACCAGCAGGGCAAGCTCGAGGCCCTGGTCGACGACCTTTGTTGCTACTGCTGATCACAAGAAACCTCATGGGTCCCCCGGCGGGGGCATTTTCGACAAAATGCTTCAAAAGCCGTGTCCCTACCACAAAGGGCCCACGAACCATAACCTCGAGGACTGCCACATGCTCCGAAGATATTTTGAAGGCATAGGCGTCAATAAAGACGACAAGAAGGAAGATCCCAAGGGAGACGACAAGGATGAGGGGTTCCCCGAGATCCACAACTGCTTCATGATATACGGAGGACCCTCGATGCGCCAGCGCAAGCGAGAACGTCGAGAGGTCTTCTCCATACTGCCGGCGACCCTCCTCTTCCTTGACTAGTCCGACGTGGCCATCACTTTCGACTGTGATGATCACCCTGACTACATCCCCAATCCTGGGGTCTACCCGCTTGTTGTCGATCTCATTATCGCCAACACACGCCTCACCAAGGTGCTCATGGACGGCGGCGGCAGCCTTAACATCATCTATGCCCAGACCCTCGACCTCCTGGGGATTGCGAGGACGTGCCTCCAACCTAGCGTTGGGGGCTTCCATGGAGTCGTGCCAGGAAAGCGAGCAGAGCCCGTCGGCCGGGTCAACCTGCCTATCTGTTTTGGCACTCCCACCAACTTTAGAAAGGAGACTCTCGCTTTTGAAGTGGTCAGATTCCGTGGAACATACCACGCCATCCTTGGGCGCCCATGCTATGCCCGGTTCATGGCGGTCCCAAACTACACCTACCTCAAGCTCAAGATGCCAGGACCCAACAGTGTCATAACTGTCGGGCCCTCATACGAGCACGCCTACGAGTGCAACGTCAAGTGCGTCGAGCACAGAGAAGCCGTCTTAGAGTCGGTAACCTTGGCGGCGGACCTCGATGGTCTAGCCAACGAGATCCTCGACCCAAAGCGCCACGCCGGTAGCTTTGAGCCCGCGGAAGACGTCAAGCTCGTGCCCCTCGACCCCGTTGAGCATGAGCGCCACCCTTGATCCCAAATAGGAAACAATGCTCGTCGACTTTCTCTGCGCAAACATCGACATTTTTGCGTGGAGTCCCTCGGATATGCTAGGCATACCCAGGGAAGTCGCTGAGCACGCCTTGGAGATCCGAGCCGGCTCCAAACCAGTGAAGCAACGCTTGCGCCGCTTCGACGAGGAGAAGCGCAAGGTCATCGGTGAGGAGATACACAAACTGTTGGAGGCCGGATTCATCAAGGAGGTTCATCATCCCGAGTGGCTAGCTAATTCTGTGTTAGTTAAGAAAAAGAGTGGGAAGTGGAGGATGTGTCTAGACTATACTAGTTTAAATAAAGCATGTCCAAAAGTTCCTTTCCCTTTACCACGCATTGATCAAATCGTTGATTCCACTGCGGGATGTGAAACTCTGTCATTTTTAGATGCATATTCCGGCACCACCAGATCAAAATAAAGGAGTCCGACCAGCTCGTGACTTCGTTCATCACCCCATTCGGCATGTATTGCTATGTTACTATGCCCTTCGGTCTCCGGAATGCAGGGGCTACGTACCAGCGATGCATGCAACACGTCTTTGGGGAACACATCGGACCAACCGTCAGGCTTACGTCGATGATATCGTTGTCAAAACCAAAAAGGCCAATAATTTGATAAATGACCTCGACGTTGCGTTCAAATGCCTCTGGGCAAAGAACATTAAGCTCAACCCCGAGAAATGCGTTTTCGGCATTCCTCGAGGCATGCTTCTAGGGTTCATCGTTTCCGAGCGTGGCATCGAGGCCAACCCGGAAAAGATCACCGCGATAACCAAGATGGGCCCTATCCGAGATCTGAAGGGCGTGCAGAGGGTCTTGGGCTGCCTAGCAGCCCTCAGCCGCTTCATTTTGTGCCTCGGTGAAAAAGCGCTCCCATTGTATCGTCTCCTGAAGAAATCGGAACGCTTCTCGTGGACCCTCGAGGCCGAGGAAGCTCTTACAAAGTTCAAAGCTACACTCTCCAACTCACCAATCCTCGTCCCTCCGACCCCAAAGGAACCCCTTCTACTTTATGTTGCCGCAATGACACAAGTAGTCAGTGTGGTCCTGGTTGTCGAGAGGGCAGAGGAAGGACATACCTTACTCGTCTAGAGGCCGGTCTACTTCATCAGCGAGGTGCTCTCGGAAACCAAGGTTCGCTACTCGCAGATCCAAAAGCTGTTGTACGCCATCGTCTTAATGCGGCGCAAACTCCGTCACTACTTCGAGGGCCACCCGGTGACTGTGGTGTCATCCTTCCCTCTGGGAGAGATAGTACAGAACCGGGAAGCCTCGGGTAGGATAGCTAAGTGGGCGGTCGAGCTCATGGGTGAGACCCTCTATTATGCGCCACGCAAAGCCATCAAATCCCAAGTACCAGCAGATTTCCTGGTGGAGTGGACCGACACTCAACTTCCTCCGGTTCAGCTCCAGGCTGAGCTCTGGACCATGTTCTTTGACGGGTCATTGATGAAAATGGGAGCAGGCACGGGTTTGCTCTTCATCTCACCTCTCGGAGTCCACATGCACTATATCATCTGGCTTCATTTTCCTGCCTCCAACAACGTCGCCAAATACGAGGCGCTAGTCACGGGCTTGCGAATCGCCATTGAACTAGGGGTCTGACACCTCGATGTTCGAGGTGACTCTCAGCTCGTGATTGACTAGGTCATGAAGAGCTCAAGCTACCGTGATCCTAAGATGGAGGCCTACTGTGAAGAGGTACGGCACCTTGAGGACAAGTTTCACGGCCTCGAGCTCAACCACATCGCACGTAGGTATAATGAGGCTACCGATGAACTCGCAAAAATCGCTTCCAGTCAAACTACAGTTCCACCGGACGTTTTCGCGAGAGATCTCCACCAACCGTCCATTAACATTAGGGCAGATGGAGGGGTCGACGGGCCGTCACTCGACCCCCCCACCTGAGTCGGAAGCCCCCTCGACCGGGGCTGAGGCCATGTAGGTGGAAGGCTCGACCCCACCAGCCAACCCCGAGCCTAACTGGCATATTCTGTACCTCAACCATCTCACTCGAGGGGATCTCCCCTCGGATAAGATCGAGGCTCGACGGATCGCTCGCCGGGCCAAATCCTTTGTGATATTAGGGAGCTGTACCGCCGCAGCCCTACTGGCGTCCTCCAACGTTATATCACAAATGAGGAAGGCAGAAACCTGCTCAATGATCTACACTCGGGGGCTTGTGGTCATCACACAGCGCCTCAAACCCTCGTCGGAAACGCTTTCCTACAAGGTTTCTATTGGCCGACCGCAATCTCCGACGCTGTCAAGCTAGTACACTCCTGCAAAGGCTACCAATACTATGCAAGACAAACCCATCTCCTGGCTTATGCCCTACAAACTATTCCCATCACGTGGCCGTTCGCTGTTTGGGGGCTCGACCTTGTCGGACCCTTGAAAAGGATAACTGGCGGCTTCACCCACTTGCTCGTCGCCATCGACAAATTTTCCAAGTGGATCGAGGCCCGTCCTACCATCAGCATCAGGTCTGAGCAAGTTGTGCTCTTTTTTACCGACATCGTCCACCGCTTTGGAGTTCCCAACTGCATCATCACAGACAATGTCACCCAATTCACTGGTAAAAAGTTTCTAGATTTCTGCAACAACCACCACATCCGTGCGCTCTGGTCGGCCGTAGCTCATCCAAAAACAAACGGCCAAAGTAGAACGTGCCAACGGCATGGTCCTACAAGGCCTAAAACCCAGAATTTTTGACAAGCTAAACAACACACGGCAAGAAATGGGCTGTCGAGCTTCCCTCGGTCCTATGGAGCCTAAGAACAACGCTAAGTCGAGCCACAGGGTTCACTCCATTCTTCCTAGTCTATGGATCCGAGGCTATGCTCCCAACTGATGTAGAATACGGATCCCCGAGGTTGAGGGACTACAACGAGAAAAATAACGACGCCACAAGAGAGGACGCCCTCGACCAGCTCGAGGAAGCCCGTGATGTGGCTCTGTTGCATTCTGCCAGGTATTAGCAGAGTCTCCGACGCTACCACGACAAACACGTCCGTAAGCGGGACCTCAATGTTGCCGACCTGGTGCTACGACGAAGCTAGAACACCAAGGGACGACATAAGCTCACGCCGCCGTGGGAAGGGCCATACATCATCGCAGAAGTATTGAAGCCCAGCACCTACAAGCTATCGAATGAGAAAGGCGAAATCTTCACCAATGCTTGGAACATTGAATAGCTACGTCGCTTTTTTCCTTAAAAGCCTCGAGGCTCTGTAAATTGTTTTCGATCTCATCAATAAAGAATACAACGGTGTTCAAAGCTTTGTTTTCATAACAACCAGGAAGGATCGACCCAGTTTTCTTAGAGTCGACCCTCCCTCGGGGGCTGCAAAATGGGGAACCCCCTGTCCCCGAAAAAACTCATACTCTTTTTCAAAAAAGAGAACTGTCACTTAAGTCGACAACGCCACGAGAACACCCTAAGGCTCAAAGGCCGTCGAGCCGTGAGGTCAACTTACGCCTCTGAGGCTACGATACCTCCACTCACCCCTCACGCCTAGGGGTGCAACCACGCGCTAAGTAGACTTAGTAACGGTTCATGACTTTACAAAAGCTCACACCCCGTTCGCTTCAAATCAAGTTCTTACACGATCAGCAAGGCTGCAAACGCACCCTGAAGCTTGAGGGCAATCGAGCCACGAGATCACTTACGCCTCCAAGGCTATGGTACCTCCACTCACTTCCTTATGCCAAAGGGTGCGACCGCGCGCTAAGTAAATCATGCGAGAACACGATTCAAGCGATAAAGGGAAGAAAAAACTTGAACGAAGCTTAACGATCAGTACAAGTTTACACTTAAAACATTTCAAGGCCTCTGAGGCCACCACGATCAAAGTTGCAAAGACTAGCTTATTACACGGGCCTTCATGCCCAGGTTCGGCTCACAGGCCCTCGTCATCGGCAGGCGGAACCACCTCGACCTCGAAGAGCTTGGCGAGGTGACTCCTAGGCTCCTTAGCAGCTTTGATCAGGCCCAAGCAGGCGGTTTCATTCTCCTTGTCTGTCCGATCTGGATCCGTGATGAAGCCATCAGCAACAAGGTCCATGTCGTACATGAATCCGGACCGAACGATCGCCAGAGCCCTCTTCACGCTGTGATGCAGCCCGCCTTGTATCCTCTCGCGAATGAGGCGGCCCAGCGCCACCATCCGATGGACGAAGGAGTTCCCCGGGGCATCCTCCTCAGTGTCGACGTCAGGCTTGACCCCTCGGTCGTCGCATACGGAGGTGATGGCGCCCTAAAGCAACTGAGTCCGCCTGGCCTCGGCCTCGAAGAGGTTCTGGAATGAGGTGGCCATTGCCTGAGCTGCCTGCTGCTCCTTCTCCAACTCTGGAATACAAGCATCAAGTTAGTGCAAGCCTGGGACCTCGACGCCAAGGCCACTGCACAACAAGAAGCTTACCCTCAGAATAGGTCTGCCAACCCACGACCTCATCACGCAGCGCCCCGCACGTCTTTTCATATGCTCGAAGAGCCTCGTCCCTGTCATGGAGCGCCGCCCTCAGCACCTCAACCTCCCGACCGGTGCCCGAGAGAGCCTCGTCCCTCACTCGGACCGTCCCCGACAACGTCACAACCTCGTTTTCTAAGGTTCTGACGTGGGCGGACGCCATCTCAACCTAGATGTTGAGGGCATTGCGCTGACCACCGACTAAGGCAATGTCCTCCTCGAGCTCCTTCACACGCCGGCTCCGCCGGCCGGTCCTGCTACGGCTGCGGCTCCTCCGGCTGCGCCGCCTCCTGCCCCTCCTCCGGTGGGGCCTCCACCACCTCCTTTCCTTTTTCAACATCCACCCGCCCACGTCGCGGACGGATGTTTCAGCCTCAACGGCCTCGACGGTCGCCTGGGTTGTTGCTGTCGACCTAGGCTTCGACCCACCAGTACCGGGCACCTCGAGCCCGGCACCGCTGGGGACCACCACCTTTGCCGGCCCCGACCCCCGCGCGGCGTGGTCAGAGCCGGTGACCTCCTGGGCGCCCACCCCCGCCTGGGCAGCCGCCTCTTACTGCTTTAGCCACTCCGTTGCAGCCTGGAGCTTCACGACCTAGGCGGCGTCGTCGGCCGCCATCCGCATTATTACGGCGGCGCTCGACCGTAGCGCCTTCACGGGAGTCGGACACGCGAGCTCCGCCTTACGCTTATGCCTGAACAACAAACAAGCGCATCAGAATAAAAAACGGGATCACCAATCGCAAAAATAGGGCCGAAAGCTTACCCAGATAAGGGAACTAAGGGCCTAGGCCCTGACAGGCCAGAGCCACCCGACGGCGCCTGCGACGGCCCTACCGTCGAGCCCTAGCTGGCGGAGCGTCCAGGGTCCTCTGCGCCACCGAGGCTAGCTGGCCTCGGGTCCTCACGTCCGTCGACGGTGCCCCGGATGCTGACACCGATGCCGCTGCCCCAGCCGCCGTTTGAGCCCGAGGTGCTTGGACTACGGGGGCGGCGCCACAGACCCCTCTTGCGGGGCCCCAGACGAGGCGGCTCCTCCCGCTGAGGGGCCCGCTCCGACCTCTTTCTCTCCTGGCTCTTCCTCCCCCTCAACGGGCGCCGAGGCCGCCCTCGACGCCTGGGAGGTCGACCCCCCAATGGGCTCCAAAAAGGGGCGCACATCAGGGAGGTCCGCCAGAGAAGTCGCGGCATCGTACCACGACCAGGCGTCATCGTCGTCGCCGTCATCATCATTCTCCCCCGAGACCATCTCGGAGGGAGACTCCTCGAGCGGGAGCCCGTCAAGGCTCTGCTGGCATCGGCTCTTCTTCAGCGCCTCCTGCTCGAGGGCCTTGCGGACTTGACGCTTCTTGGCAACGTCTTTCTCCTCTTTTTTCTGGGCTGCCAAGAGGTGTCGAGCCTCCCGAGCGACCCGATCTTCCGGGAGCGACGGCTGCATTTTCTTAACCGCCGACAGATCCTGTACACAGACCTCGACCAGGTTAGTGGAAGGGATCCAGAAACAAAAAACTTAAGATCGTCAAGAATGACACTTACCAGGGGCTCGAATCCCTGAGTGGGGCGCATCGGAACCCGGTCGATTTCCTCATGCCGGAAGCTCCCCACCATCCGTCGCGCACGTGGAGTGACCTCATCGAGGGAGAGGGACTCGTGCGACATCCTGCTCCCCTCCAACGGTGCCTCCGGCGTCATCTAGTCAAGCCGGAGCCGACGCTGCGTCAGCGGTAGCACCCTTCGGCGATGAAACGCCGCGGCCACCATCCCCGCCGTCAGTCCGCGCTGACGGAGCCTCCACAGCGCGTCGAGGAGCGGCTCTAGCTTTGGCTTGTCGTCTTTGACGACGCCGTACCCCCAGTTCTCCTCTCGAGCCACCAGCACCCGACCGGAATACTTCGGCAGCTGGTTGCCGTCGTTGCGGAGGTAGAACCAACCGTCATGCCAGCCGCTGTTCGAGGAGATCAACTGCGCCGGGATGTACTGGTCGCCTCGACTAGACCAGACTTGGAGGACGCAGCTCCCCGTGTGCACCGCGCGCCGTGCCCCCCGCTCGCCCGCCTTCGTGGCGAAGTGCTCCGCCCTAAAGAGGTGAAGCCGCAGATTCCACTGTGGCTCCATCCCCAGGTATCCCTCGTAGACCGCCACGAAAATGGTAGCCTGCGAGATGGCGTTGGGGGCGAGGTGGTGCAGCTCCACCTTGTAGTAATGGAGGAGCGCGCGCATGAAGGGGCTGGCCGGCACGCCAAACCCCCTCTCGTGGAAGGATATGAAGCTCACCATGTAGCCTTCTGGGGGCGCCGGTTCCCGGTGATCAGACGGTGGCACTCTCCACTCCGGCTAGGTCCGACTCGTCCTCGACCGCAGAAGCCCATCGCGGACCAGATCCTCCAGCTTCCTCTCCATTACTGAGGAATGGGCCCAAGCGTTGGCAGGAAGGAGCTAGCTCTTGCCTGCCATTGTTGCCAAGGAAAACTGCGCAGGCGAAGAAAACGACGGCGGCGCTGGACGGTGGCTGAAGGGCGCAAGATGACGAAGAAGGCGAAGAGAGGCAGGGAAGGCGAGAATGCAAAGGGCCTGTAAGGGTAAACAGAACCCCAGGTCTTGCTCTTATACCCCGATGGAAGTCCAACGAGCGGGCGAAAAGGTAGGAGCAGTTTTTGCATTCAATGACCTTACCTAACCGCTCCCTCAAAATCCGCAGATATGGCACGTGTCCGCTAAGCACGCCGTTACTGTTGCACCACGCCGCCCACTACCGCGTCGATCTCGCTTCCCCTCCTGAAAAGACGCGCCCTAAATGGGTAGGAGAAGGATCCGTGGACGGATATTCTCAGACGCCTAGGTAACGGGCTCCGAGCCCGATATGAACCTCAAGGGATTGAACGCTGGCCCTCGACTAGGGTTCGACAGCTGCCCTCGAGTAACGGAGTCAGGGATGACTAGGGATGCGCCCATACAAGGCCAGGGCTCGAGCCACGCTCTCGAGGCACCCCAAGACGTATTCGAGGCTAAAAGAGAAGGTCGACGGAGGAATCCCCTCGGAGGGAGGCATCGAGCCCTCGAATCCTATCGCAAGGAAGCGAGATCCACAAGACCACTCTTTGGCATTTTTGAGAGCGTCTCCGCGGCCGCTAGCCGACTCCTGTCGAATGGAGCACGGGCTCCCACTCGAATCCCCCGTTAGTAGCTCACCGGAGACCGTCGAAACTCGCTCAAATGAGGGTAGTACGACGTTCCCCACCCCTCCTCCCTTTTTCAAAAAGGGAGCGTGAGGGTCGAACAATAAAAGACGGCCAAGACTCTGATCGACCTCACACGCACGAGGCTCGGGGGTTCGACCGCATAAAGCCAAACCTCGAGTGAAAAAAGATAGAACACGCCATGATTCGAGAGCATTCCTCAATAGAGTGTGTAAAAGACCTCAGAGGAGTCAAAACACTCCACCGAGGCCTCGGGGGCTACACCCGGCGGGTGCGCTCGCGCGCCCCCACCGAAAAAAGTTACAATGCTACGACTCCAGTTCATGAACCACAGAGCCTCTGTGAGAGTGCCCCACACTCACTCAAAGGCTCGGGGGCTACTGTCGGGTACCTAAAATTAGGGGTACCCACAATCAACGATTAATAAAAACAAAACACTGCCCACAAACGAAACAAAGCCAAAATAGCGGACGAGACACCTCGACCGCATCTTGACTCGCACGAAGCCAGCTCGACGGGACGCCTCGACTACGTTCCGACTCATACGAGGTACCCTCGATGGGACGCCTCAACCGCGTCCTGACTCGTACGAGGCCCGTTCGACAAGGCATCTCGACTATTGGCAAATCTCGGACTCGCACGACCCTGGGTCGGACCACTCGACCCATCTTATTCACCTACTCTGAGACAAAAGTCGGAGCATTTAATGCGACTACTTACTACTTCCTACCATCATGGCTACAGCAGTAACCGACGTGGAAGCAGTACCGGTGTCAGATCTCACTTTTTACTGTCCATCTCGGGATGAGAGGTGAAAACCTGTCACTATACACACCATATCGCACACTGTTTTACCACCGATCACCCTCGAGGGAGGATACGACAAGGACCGTACCCCACGATCTCGGGGATTCGGCTTTATCCGTCCGTCCTCGACCCGTCCTCGATCTGGCCTCGACCCAGCCTCGACCCACCATCGGTCAGCAGGGAGGAAAGGCCGACGTGGCACAGAACTCAGGGTCTTTTCACCGTCTCGTCCCCTACGTCACCATGGTGTCCAGGGATGGCCGGCCATTCCTAGGGCACGTCGCTATAGCCACCTCTACAGGGATCGACAAAACTTCACCTCAAGGCACCCCGGCGTCCTGGCCTTCTCTTACCTATAAAAGGGCAGGCTAGGGCTCTACAAGGGGAGACGAAGCAAGACACAAGCCAGAACCCAAGCGCAAATAGGCAAAGACACACAACCCACAGATCAACATCTCAAGCAATCTCCCTTATACTCTCATTTTTCCTTTGAGACCTGGGCTCGTTTTCCTCTCTCACAGCTTGTAACCCCTACGCAAGCACTTCGGTGCAAGAAAATACAATACTCCCCCCTCTCCGCTGGACGTAGGACCTTCTTTTGTCCGAACCAGAATAAACCCCCGTGTATCCTCCTTGCATCACCATCCAGATCAGGGACACGAAGCATTTGATTCACTCGTTGGCTTAGGATCCCCGCGGAACCGAACGCCGACATAAACATTAATACTTTTTTAATTAGTCAAAGTTAAGATACTAAAATATAATACTGTGCTAGAATTGTACGTTTATCTTGACGGAACAAGGAGCATAATGCTGCTGCCTCTCCTCGTCCCTATCCCTGCTCGTCTGGTCACGTTCTCGTCTTGTGCTGCATGCACTTTCATCTGGACTGCTCCCCTACCTGCATGCCTCTTCATCGCCCGGCCTTACCGGCCCCACAGAGAAAGAGTACCCTACGTTTGTACCTAGTACTCCCTAGTCCCTATATCGGAGCAGAAGAAAAAGGTCCCCAAAATGGAAATGGTTGATGCTGTCGGAAAAAGCGTACGTATTTTGGCAAGCAAAGAGACGGTACAAAGGCCGGGCCCATGCTGTGGGCCATAAGGCCCGGTACTCACCGAGTACGAGCAACGACCCACGTGCAAAGCAAAGAACCAGCCCAACTAGTATTTTACGACTCTTTTTTTTCTTTCTAATTTGGCTAACATTACTAAAAAAAACATCATCATTATTATTAGTACTATTTCTGTAGATTAACAGGGATATATTAGTACCAAACAGCACCTGATTGCGAGCTGTTCGTGCAATATGGCCCACAAATTTACCTTTCTCTTCTAGCTTGTGCGATATGGCTCACGAATTTACCATTCGAGTCTAGCATGTGCATTGTGTAGTTAGAACTGCGCAAACTAACAATTCCTGCGGTTGTTTTCACTGAGTCTATAAATTGTGCGTCTGTCCAAGTCTTTGAAATGCGAGTTTGACGGCAATTTTGCGAAGCCCATTCTTTGTAATGGCTAATAGCCAATTCTCTCCATGTACTCAAGGGCGGATTCAGCACTAATGGTGAAAAATATTCTCAAATCACTGACAACAATTTTTGAGTGGCAGCCCATGCCTTCACCCAGTACTACCTATGGTCCGCCCCCGCATGTACTGCTTATTCTATCAAATATTAACTTAAAAAGATATGAAGACACTATGCACGTTCCTTCATATCCATAATCCATAAATTTTGAAAACAGAAACATAAGACGCAGCGACCACGTAACTTATACAGAGCATAAACAAGGAGGAAGTTGTTCAGTCCTTCGCTTTTGTTGCATCCAGTCTTGATGCTCTTGCACATGCAAAGCCACAGAAATGCAAAGGGACAGAAGCATTTGCAGTTCCAAGACATGCCAATGGTGCTCCAGCTTGAAACAAAATCCTTATTTCATTATTAACAAACCACACCAAGATTACAAACGTTTGAAATGAAAACTAACTTTGGTACGTCTAGAAAAAAATATCATCGATACTCCTGTTGACATTTATAACACCACTTAAGTTAAATTGTCATCTCTAGCATGGCGCTAGAAGTATTGATACAGAACTACTCCTCTTAGAATAAAAATAGGATTCACAAGCGTACAGATAAAATACCATCGTAGCACTTTACCGGAAAATATTTCAGGTATCGTTAATTTATATTTAGCTCAAGGGAAAGAACTAAGGACTTAAACCTAAAGGGATGAATTTGCAAAATACAACTACTTATGAGAAATCAATCACACAGTCACTTACTTTGTCAGGGGGATAAACCATGATAAATAAATATAATTGAATTGTAAAGCATAGGGAATAAATCACGCAGAGATTAGAGATAACTACTCATCATACGGGTAGGTTGACGTCTGATTAGTTTAAGAGATTGAATTCTAGGTAGATTCTAATCTACTAAGTCATTCATCTACTCTAGCAAACACACCATCATATATAGCATAAAAGACTCTTCATCTATGTATAAGGAATATTACTGAAGAAAGTCAGGACATAGCAAGACTTCCTACGTAACGTTGTTTCGGCCTGTCCTATCAACGGAGGGTGGACTATATAAGACTTAATAGAACTGTCACTTCCACGAACTACCACACGACCCGGCCAATAGGATACATTTGCAGGTAAATAGCATCTAAGCACCACGCTTACATGTGATCTACCACTTAACCCCCTCGTGAAGAGAGCTAAGCGCTTTGCAAACTTATACATAAACTCATTATCGATCATAACCATATCAAATGTACTACTAGAGCAAACTAGGAACATAATAAATAGAAACATAATCATATTAGAATAAAGTCGTAGAGCAAAGATACAAAATAGTACCAATACTTTGATGACAAAGATCCGAATTCCGAGCACAAGTTGTCCGACTCTTCCTCTATCTAGTCTAAACCTATGTAGAAGTTGAAGAATTAGAGTAGCTATTCTAATTCTCTAGTGGAGAGAAACTCTCTAAACCCTAGCTCTGCTGATGGCTCCCTTTGCTAATGAATTGCTAATTGAATTAAGGTTTCTCCTGGGATGAGGGGCCTTGCTTATATAGCCCTCTAGGAAGCACCACAACCCTCGGATCAAACCGACCTTGATCTACGGTTTTTATTCATCCTCAAAGACGGTGGAGGCAGGATCCACGAGGTTGCACATGATTGGCCACACCACTGGGGCGGGCGCCCCACTTGCGGGCCCGTTTCGTCTCCCGTTTATTTCTAGAGTCTTCTCGTATCTTCCACATTCCAGAAAAGTTATGTGTAGCCCTTTGTCTCTATGTAAACCTGACATATGGGTCTCCTTTAGTCTTTTCCTGATAACCCCTGCAGAAAAAGATATTCAGCAAAACTCATGGAAATTATTAGTTTAAAACCCCTAAATCTAAGGTGAAGCTCATTTTAACCCTTCTTTTGATCCTTGTTGACTTATAAAGTTGATGGTTAACTACCGTCAACAACTCCTATATGAAAAAACCACCTGCAGATGACATTTGCACCTAACCTGAAGAGAGATTCCGAAGACAACGAAATTGATTGTTCATACACGAAAGTATGTTCAGCTACCTAACAATCCGAAGAGACTAGAACAAATCTAAATTACATTTGATCAAATTCCAAGATAAACATCATTTCACGTCTTCTTTAGTTGGCATGTAGCAACACCTATCCCTCCTTGATTTTACGATAATGCTGTGGATATGGCGCCCGTTTCATCCGGACGCGCGTTGGTGGGCCTCGACGCCCGAACGACCCAACAGGCAACACTGCCATCCGCACAGAACTAAAAATAAAAAAAAATCACCGCTCGCACTGTCTTCTCAAATCGCTGCTGTTTCTCCATCCATTCTTGAACCAAATCTTCGTGCCGCATCGTCGCGGCTTGCTCCATCGCGATCGCGCTGCCACGACCGCCACGCAGCGGCGTGCTGCACCACGCCAGAGCATCGCCGCTTGCTTTCCAGTCTCCCAACCCCCACTCACTAAATGCCGCCGAGTTCTTCGAGCTGACGTGGCGTGGTCTACGGCGACTACTCCAGCGCGGCGTTCTTCACCACGCCCAGCCGCTTGCCTGCCACCATCCTCCCTCTCCACTACACCCAAGCGCCGCTTGCTGGCTACCACAGTTCCCCGCTAGGTTGGCCATGGCTGCCGATGGCGCCATGTTATCAGGTGTGGTTTAGAAGTTGTTTTCAAGTGTTTCATATGTATGTTGCGTACGTTGCAATGGCTATATACGTATGTTGGAAGTACATGTTTCAAGTATTTTAGTTGTTTCAGACGTATGTTTCACGCGTTTCATCTGTATGTTTCATGTGTTTATCTTGATGCTGCATATGTTGCAATGGCTATACACGTATGTTTTGAGTGTATGTTCCACATGTGTTCATATATTTTAGATCTATGTTGCAAATGTATATTCTAAATGTTTCAGCTATTTCAAACGCACGTTTCATGTGTTTCATCTAGATGTTGCAATGACTACACTAGTATGTTTCAATAGTATACTGTATATGTTACAATGGTCGGATAGATGTTGCAGAGGAGATGAGACGTTAGGACTGGGGAAGGGGCGCAGTCGAGACAGAGCACGGCGGAGAACGAGGGTGCGGCAGGTATGGTGCCGCGTCGAGGGGAGGAGCGTGGCGGGGGAGGAGCGGGGCGAACTTGATTCCGGGGGGGGGGCACAACCGGAATGGGGTTAGAGTTGCGGACGCTGGGGGCGCAACTGGGATGGGGATCGAGTCGCGGATGGTCGGACGTGGTCACTAGCGCGGGATCGATCGTGGGTGGCCGGACGTGATTTCGTCACTAGCGCGGGATCTGATGCAAGCACAGGGGGCATCCGATGTGAAGCGGTTGCAGGCGTCCGGACACGGGCCTAGTGCCAGACGTCTGGACACTAGCCCTTCACTTGATTTTAGGTCCAAGAACTTTGTGTATATGTAATAATTCAGAATAGTAGCCTGCTCCAATTTGATTTCACTATACAAAATAAAATGAAACATAGATATGAAAAAAACTGTCCAGTGTCTAAACAATTTTGTTGAGTGACCATTTGTTTTAGCAAAATCTCAGCCTATCCTGTCAAGTTTATTATTTCGTCTAATGCAATAATGTATTTTCTGTCCGGTTTTTTTCTCTTTTGGATAAACTACATTGTCTTTTGGCTAAATTAACTACATTTTTTTTCTAAACGGTGAGGAGATCCAGTAATTTTCAGGGAAAAATATCAGTGATAAGATGCGCAATATGTTGCCATATTCACCAAACCTTTGCTTGTGTGACTTACATAATTGAGGAAGTACCAAGGTGAATTCACCCATCCATTCCACATCCTGTGCTGTGATAATAAAACCGTTCGCATGAAACTCAGGTGGCCAGCAACTGATTGAACTTCACTCACTGCAGAATAGTAGATAAATCCTAAAATACTTAGAGGCTGACATAGACAAGCAAACTCAGAAGAACTGGTAATCTAATGTTACATGATGCAATGGAGACCCACCACCCTCAGTGGCACACTGTCACCGCGCTCGGTACTTGGGTATCATGAACAAATAGCTGCATGGATCAAGATTGTTGTTTACTAGATTAGTTCAGAATGAAGCATATACCAAAATTGATATCTCTTAATTAATTGAGAGGGGAAGGAACCAACAAGTGAGGGTGGAGCAAAAATGTTCATACAGTTTTTACCTTTAGAAACTAAAAGGAACGAAAACATGTTTATGCTATATTTTTGCATCTAGTTGACATACAGGAAATAAAATACCAGCATTCCCCTGCTGATAAGGTCTGAGCTAAGCGCAGTTTGAGCTCTTCACAAATTACTGTTAAGATTTCCAACATCTCTCGGGCGGCAGTCCAAATAACGAAACCGGTCGTCGCCTTCATCCTGCGATGTGGCGCGAGGGAAGGGAGTCGGCGCCCTGGCGGTTTCACGCCGTGCCGGCTACCGAGTGTCGAGCAGCTGAGCCTTGCTGCTGTCTGGACTCCTTTTTGTTGGAACGCACCGGACCGAGAAGCAGAGCAGAGGTGACGAGCTGCAACAAGAACAGTTCATGAACGCGACCATGCATGATGAGTGAATAGTGATGGTCAGCACCAAGCACTTTCTGCAGTCCAATCAAAAGCACTTTGACATTCTCACAGTATACTAGGAGTACATGGCACAAGCAAGGGTTCCATTTTATCATCATACCACACCACCAACGATGACAGCCCAGAGGCTAGTAGTACACACAAATGGGTCAAGTTGAAAATGCACACATACTACATGACCGATGACCCATGCAAAACTAACGACAACATAAATAAAGCACACTTCAAAGTCTAAGGGCATGTTTAGTTTCCAAATTTTTTCAAGGTTCACTTCAAAGTTTTTGGACAGATGTATGGAGCATTAAATATAGACAAAAAAAAACTAATTACACAGTTTGATAGAAAACTACGAGACGAATCTTTTAAGCCTAATTAATTCATGATTGAACATTAATTGACAAATACAACAAAAGTGCTGCAGTAGATAAAGCTAAAAATTTTCGTGAACTAAACACACCGTAATAGAACAACTAGCAGTGAAGGTAGTCTAATAAAACAAGACTAGCAGTGAAGGTGCCCTGCAAACAGCACTCCCACATCAATCAACCTCATCCATCCCCTCACAATCAAGTCACACGAGGGTCTGCACACAGAGACACAACAAAACCCCATCCGAGTTCGCCTCCCTGGCCAATCACGTACAGTACACCTGTATGTGTAGATACGAGAGAGTGGGGGCAATCAGCATTAGTTTATGGTTACATTACACACGATGGGTTGAGCAGCAGAATAAGTATAATGTTGGATATGGTTCAAGCACTCACATGAGCAGCAAGTAGAAGAATCAACAAGCTGCGCTTCTGAAACCAAACTTCTTCCCTTGATGTATGTATACTGTACTGCAGATGTATGCCGCCCCGGCGGTGCGACCCCACCAACCTCCGCCGAGTCCCCCGTCTCCGTCTGCTGGTGCTGGAGGAGGGAGGAAGAAGCAGCGCAGGCCGCAGGCAGCAGCACCACCATGTTGACTTTGGGGCAGGGCAGGGATCGATCATCATCGGCATCTGGTCGGACTCGGCCTGCTGGGATGGTGCCTCTACTCCGCAAGTCGCCCGACCCCAGCAGCAGAGGCAGCTCGTCAGCCTCCTCCGATCGCCAGCAACACTCCTGCTAGTGCTAACTAGCAGCCCGCTCGTTTCGCTGGTTTATTGTGGTTGAAAGTACTGTTCGCTGGTTTGTTATGAGAGAAAAACACTGCTGGATGGCTGCTGATTCCGCTGATAAGCTCAAACGAACAAGCTGTAACTTTGTCTTGCATGCATTGGCAGGTGGTGGGTGGACTCGAGATGGGGCGCGTGTCATCATCGCGACGCTCCACGTCCGGCCTGCTTGCTACTAGTAGTACATGTTGCCTCCAGGCCTCCACCAGCACACACACACACGCCAGACCGGCCAGTGGAGGACAGTCTTTCTTGCATGCATGTGACGTGGAAAATGGAGTTACTGTGTTCTACCTACGTAGTTGTAGCTGCACTTGAGTAGTCGTACACTAGTAGTTACGATCTGCCTACTACTAGCATGGTACGGAGTATGACCAGCTAGGTAGACTGGCTAGCTATAGCTTGCATCTTGTAGTACTTTTTACTGTTTATTAGGGTCATGTTTCACCTGTACTACGTACTAGCAGCATGCATGCATGCAATGCAGCACGAAATGTAATGGCTAGCTAGATTTCTGCAATTTCATCTACTGCCCTGTCTCAAAGTAGTCAAGAAAAAAAATGCTTGTCTACACATGGATAATGGACATTGGCCACACTACTACGAAAGCATGCAAGAAAATGTACTACTACTGGATCGGAGGCACAATAATAAAACAAAATAAATTGGTAAGAGCGTGTCCACAGTTCTACGGAGTAGGAGTAGCTAGCAGTAGGATCACACTCGTTCGCCTGCCGACGGATCACGGTTTTGCTCCTAAAGTCAAAGTAGTCTTCCTTTTTGGCCTTTTTATTACTATGCTAGTAAATATGCCCGTGCGTTGCAATGAGGAAATAACTTCAGCATGCAGAAAGACAATAAACAGTCTGAAACTTATATAGACACGTGTCAGACATTGGATTCTATATAGTCGTTGGATGTGTTTTGGGATAGGACTCCAAAAAAAAAATTCTTGGACACATGTTGTTCTTACTTACAAGAACATATAGAGCCTGAGTCCGAATCATTGAGACTGAGATAGATGCGATGACACGTACCGTAGGAAGTTAACAAAAAAGATAAAAAAATTCACCTTGCTCATTAATATTAGAACAAAATACCTTTGCGTTACTATCGCTAAACACATAGTATAGTGTTTTCTCTTTTTTTTTACTTCGTTTCAAAAAAAATATGTTGCTACATACTATAATTGTTTGTTAAACAACTAATCTTGCAAATGATGGTGGTGACCAATTGACAATAACTCTTTTGGAAGATGATTATACCATCAGCCTCGGAGACGCGCGTGCCTGATCAATATTTGAGGGAAGGAGTTTTTATGAATTATTATTGTGTCTTAGTCATAGAAATAGTCTAAGCCTTGGCTAATATGCATTTTTTAATTTTACACAAAAGGTTTTGTTTAAGGAGTTTGATGAAAAGAATAACTATAGACTTACATATATTGAAATGTATATGAAAAAAATACATGAGACTGCATAATTGATCATGCAAAAGGTGTTAGCACTTTAGCACGTCATCCAAGTTCGGATGCATGAATAAAACCATACTCCCTCCATCCCAAAATAGGAAAAAATAGATGTCGTTCTCGCTTCCCGAGGGTCAAACGTTTTTAACTTTGACTAAATATATACATATATATAAATTATTAATATTTATAATACATAATTAGTATCATTAAATAGATCATAGAATCTATTTTCATAATAAACTTATTTAGAGATACAAATGTTGCTAATATTCTCTATAAATCTAGTTAAACATCAGAAAATTTGATTGGCAACAATACTATAGCGTCATCTATTTTGGGACATTGGAAGCGATTTCTTTGTTGACGATTTCTGAGAACACCATCAGCTGGACAACAACTGGACAAGCGTCAGCAATCTTAGATAATTGACTACATGCTGAGCATGGCATCACTCCTAGCCTCCACCAAATTCTAATCCTGCCCACCACCGCGACGGATGGTTAATCCAAGCACTACGGTGCCTGGTAGGCCTGTTGAACACCAGTTTTAGATGGATTTAATTAGGTGGTTTCTCAGCTCAAACCGTATGATCACGAATTAGACAGGTTGGTTTTGCCGGTTTGGACGCTTTAAATCCGGAGATTGAGGAGGTCATCCTCATCTCCCTTCCTGCACATACTGCTGTCCAACCTAAAACTGCTTTGAACAGACCTAGCTAAAGTTACAGTGCTGCCTTCTCGCCTACGACCATACCGTGCTGACGCCTACGCACCGCATCCTAGGCTCCTACGTTCCATCGCAACGGCACCCGCCTCTGCAAGCTCTCGCAAGTCGCAACCCGCTGCGTCCGCCCAACCGCCCGTCAGATATGAAGTTTGTCGTCATGCGTACCTTATGACTTGCCGATGAGGAGGCCGCGGTCCTAGTCCCGACCTCGACGACCCTCGTGCGCCCGACCAAGGATGATGTGTGCCGCATCTTGGACTCCATTGGCTTCAGGAGGTGCACGTATTGGAGAATATATGGATCACGTTTGTTTGTTAGATTTATTTGAGAATTAGAGGCAATCTATTTGATTTCGGATCGTAGATTTCTTACAAGTGGACAAACAACAAACTTGAATTTCATATACGGACCATGGGTGTCGTGGGCCTATGCGTCCAGAAGCCAACCATGGTTTAAAGATATAAACATGGGAGGGTCAGACAAAAAAACATATATAGGACATAAATGTTTTTTGGCTAACACATACGACACTTACCCAATATGTTTCTCTTTATTTCTTTCCCTGTTCTACTTGTTTTTATCTCTTTTTTACTTTCTTTTTCCTTTCCAACTTTTCTTTCACGTGTACTCCTATTCTTACAGATGATCCAATATGTTTTGGAATCGGACTCTGCCTCACGGTAGACAAGAGCTATTCTAACTCGTATGAGCACGAGTATATATATATATATATATATATATATATATATATATATATATATATATATGAGTCTACATATAAAAAACTCTCAATTGTCCGGTGGTTAAACGGACCAAAAAAATGGATGGACGAAAAAAAAGAGCCTGAAATTTTGCCTCTTTATTATTAGGTATAGATTACTGGTATATATACATAAATACAGAAACTCGTATCAATAATTCTTTCAAATTACTCTACTCTACGTAGTAGCTAGGCTCTCTCATCAGAGAGGAGAAATCAAATTGCAGTGTCACTTTCCAAAAACACTCCTCCACGTACGGAGCTGCCTCAGGACGGGAGAGAATTGCAGCGCCATGGACGATGGCCTCCACCAGGGTTTTTTCTACCGGCCGGTTACCGGGCTTACCGGGCCGGACCGGTTTTGGTCCGGTTAGGTATTCCCCAAATTTAAATTTAAAATTTGAAAAAAAACTGTTGAAAAAATTTCTAAAAATAGTTCATGATTTATAGAAGCCAATGGTGTAATATTTTTTCAAATTCGAGTTCGTTTAGTATTTATTTATACGTATAGAAGTTTGAAAAAAATCCCGATCCTGGCCCGTTAAGGCCCATGAGGCCCATTAGGCCGCCACGGGCACAAAACGCGGTAACCGCTACAAACCGCTCGGTAAGCCGGGCACAAACCGCTACAAACCGCCACAAACCGTCACGGGCAAAGAAAAAAGAAAATTCCAAACGGTTTGTAGCGGTTACCTCTCAAACCGAGCGGTAAACCGCTCAAACCGAGCGGTAAACTGCTCAAACCGCCCGGTAAACCGGTCGCAAACCGAACCGAAGGCGCGTTTGAATTCAAATTCAAATTCGACCGGTTACCGGTAAACCGGACCGGTAAATCGGAACCGGAGGCCGGCGGTTTGAGGTGACCGGTCGGTAAAAAAACCCTAGCCTCCACTCCCTTGCGGCTGTTGGGCTCCCTGCCACCCATGTAGTCCTGGACGAGCTGCCGGAGCCTAGGGATCCGCGCGCTGCCGCCGACGAGGACGATCTTGTCCACCATGTCCTGGGGGCTCTCCGCTCCACGGGGCTGCCGACCACCGCTCCTCCTCACCGCCCCGTCCACCAGCGCCATGGCTCTGTCCAACAGGTCCTGGTTCAGCTCCTCGAACTTGGCCCGCGTAAGGGGCGCGGAGAAGCTCACGCCGGCGCCGTCCACCACCTGCACCAGCGTCTCCTCCTGGTCGCTCAGTGCCTTCTTGGCGTGCTCGCAGGCCACCCTTAGCCTGCGCAGCGCCTTGCCGTCCTGCCGAATATCCCACCGGTGCCGCTGCTTGATGAGCTCCGACATGTAGTCCACAATCCTCGCCGTCAGGTCTTCGCCTGCTTGATTGATGAGGCAAAAGAATCAAGCCATCATTCTCTAGTTGTGAATGAAATTAAACAAGCGGATTCAATTGAGTTGAGCGACCATCGAAATCAGAGCAGGAATGGACAATCGAGTGAGGAACAAATTAAGTCAGTCGTTTCTTCAAAAAAAAAACAAATTAAGTCAGTCATAATATATAATTAGGAGGAGTACAATAGTAGTACCTACCTCCCAAGAAGTAATCATCTTGCGAATAGACGTAACGAGCCGCGCCGTGGATGAACTTGAAGATGGTCGCGTCGGTCGGACGTGCGGCCGCCGACGCGGAAGACAAGGATCGTCTTGCCGTCGCCCTGCTCCGTGTGGTGGCCGTACGCCGCAGCCGCCGCGATCTGCTGGTCGATGGCCTTGACGCCGCCGCCCCGGAAGCCGCCCCAGATGCTCGCCGCAAACACCACGTCCTGCCTCCCACCGTAGGTGAGGTGACGGGGCACGGCGATGACAGCGTGGCTGATGTGGCGGCCCAGGTGCGCCTCTGCCCTGTGCTTCAGCTCCGCGATGAGGACGGCGGCGAGATGCGTGACGGAGAAAACCTTCACCTGGTGGTCCGCTGTCTCCACCTGGATGGTGGCCAATCCCAGCCACTCCACAAACTTGTACGGCACAAGCTCCATGGCGCTCTTCACCTCAGGGTGCTGAAGCCTGCAATGCAACACCAATTCCTTGATCCTGAGCGTGATCTCGTGTTTTAGGCTAGCCAATTTTGATCTATGCTGTGATTTGTGATCCTGAATTCCATCATTTGGTATCTGAGCCACTAATCACGCATAAACACTTCCTTGATCCACACCATGAGTGACCGGAGTGGTGGCGCAGGCGGCGGTGACAATGGCAATAGGCACAATGCTTATCCGCCATTGACAGCAACCAACTACATCAGTTGGAGCATTCGCGTCCAGGCAATCATGGAGGACCAGGGAGTGTGGGAGATCATGGAGCCGTCGGGGGAATCTTCAGTGCAAGCTGTGGCAGAGACGGCGGAGGCGAAGAAGAAAGACACGAAGGCGAAGGCACACTTGCTGCAGTGTCTTCCTGATGACCTGTTGATGCAAGTGGCCGGGAAAAAGACAGGCAAGGAGGTGTGGGATGCTCTGAAGGCAAGGCATGTCGGGGCAGATCGAGTGAAGGAGGCGCGGTTGCAGACCCTCAAGAGTGAGTTTGACGCCATGAGGATGAAGGACGAGGAGTCACTTGATCAGTATGTTGGCCGACTGACTGGGATGTCAGTTCGGTATGGCAATCTTGGCGGATCTCTGGAGGATGCAGCGCTTGTGAAGAAATTGTTTGATACTGTCCCGGATCGCTTCATCAATGTGATCGCGGGAATCGAACAATTTTTTGATCTGAAGACATTGCAGTTCGAAGATGCAGTTGGGCGGTTGAAGGCATTCGATGAGCGCACTAGGCGGGGAGCCAAAGAAGTGCGCTCGGATCCTCAGGTGCTCCTCACTCAGGCGGAGTGGGAAGCACGCCAACGGAAGACATCTGGAGAGGGATCTGGTGGATCCAGGTCTCATGATAGCGGTAGCCGTGGTCGGGGGAGAGGCCGTGGTGGAGGTGGCAGAGGGGGCCGTGGCGGGCAGCGAGACGCGGCAAGCACTGGCAAATGTGACAAGAGTCACATAAAGTGCTTCAAATGCCATCTGCACGGGCACTACGCCAATCGGTGCCCGGGCGTGGAGAAGAAGAAGGAGGAGGCTCACCATGTCAGGGCGGCGGCGATGGAGCCAGCAGTGTTGCTCACGGAAACAGTGGATCTGGGACTGTAGGAGCAAGCACCGGACCTGAATCTCTTCACGGAGGTGTATCTGGAGGAGAAGGTGACGCCGGAGCTTCACTTCACCGGCGAGGAGCCAAAGAACAATGTCTGGTACCTTGACAACGGTGCCAGCAACCACATGTGTGGAGATCGACTGAAGTTCAGAGACATCAATCAGACTGTCTCTGGTAAGGTACGGTTTGGGGATGGATCTTCAGTTGAGATTATGGGGAAGGGATCAATCTTGTTTCAAGGTAGAACAGGAGATCAATGGTTACTGCGTGATGTCTATTTCATTCCTAAGCTTAAGAGTAATTTGATCAGCTTAGGGCAGTTAACTGAAATTGGACATCGTGTTCTTATGGATGATGATCTGATTGAGGTGGAAGAAAAAGAATCATGCAGGGTGATCATGAGGGTTCAGAGGACAGTGAATAGACTGTACAAGATTGAGTTAGTACCAGTGGAGCCAATCAGTTTGCTGACAAGTGTTGAGGATGAAGCGTGGATGTGGCATGGTCGACTTGGCCATGTCAGTTTTCAGGCTCTGAAGAAACTGGTTGACAAGGAGATGGTAGGAGGTGTGCCACTGATACAGCATCCTGATCAAGTCTGTCAGGCTTGTATGGCAGCAAAGCAAACCAGAATGCCTTTCCCTCATTCTGCAATGTGGAGGGCAGAAGAGCCACTTCAACTTGTTCATGTTGACTTGTGTGGACCTATCACACCAGTTACTGCAGGGGGCAACAAGTATTTCATGCTTCTTGTAGATGATTGTACTAGGTGGTGTCAGGTGTACATGTTGAAGACCAAGAATCAAGCAACTGAAGCCTTTGAGAAGTACAAGGCTGAGGTAGAGAACAGTACAAGCCAGCATATCAAGCTACTCAGGTCTGATAGAGGAGGAGAGTTTCTTGCTCATGCTTTTCAGAGAGTATGTGAACAGGCTGGGATTAAGCATCAGTTCACAGCACCATATACACCTCAACAAAATGGGGTAGTGGAGAGAAAGAATAGGACAATCATGGAGATGGCTAGGGCCTTACTGAAGAGCATGAAGATTCCAGGCAGATTTTGGGCAGAAGCTGTGAGACACTCAGTCTATTTGCTGAATAGATTACCTACCAAAGCTATGGGTAATAGAACCCCCTATGAAGCTTGGAATGGGAGGAGACCTCAACTGGGACATGTTAGAGTGTTTGGATGTAAGGGTCATGTGAAAACAGTGGTGCCTCATCTAAAGAAGTTGGAGGATAGAAGCAAGCCAATGGTCTATCTTGGCTTAGAAGAAGAAAGCAAGGCACATAGGATGTTTAATCCACAAACCAACAAAATTGTGGTTAGCAGGGATGTTGTGTTTGAGGGACAGAAGTGGAGCTGGGATGCTGCAGAAGCAATTGATTTTTCTGAAACCAGAGAAGAAGAGGATGGTCAAGTCTATTCTGGTGGTTTTGGAACTGTTGGTGCAGAACCAAGCAATGGAAATGTATTAGCTGATGATGATAATGCAGGTGCTGATGGTGGAGCTGCAGATGTTCAAAATGTTCATCAGTTTGATGATCATGGGGGAGCATCAGATGGTAATCTCAGTTCAGCAGGTGGAGTGGGCTCAATGGTATTATCAGTTGGAATTCAGTCAGGGACTGTTCACAGTCCGACAACAAGAACAGACAGTGGGTCTGTGGGAAATCCAGTGCAGAACTCAACTGGGAATCTTAATATGATGGAAGTGGATAACAGTGAGAATTATGATGAGACTCTAGTGAGATTCAGAAATCTAAATGAGATCTATCAAAACTCAGTTGAGGTGGAGTTAGCACCTGATGCGGATGGACAGGGTTCAGATGCAGAAGCTGCAGAACAGGTTTCATGTGATGAAATTACAGTTTTGCTTGCAGTGATGGAAGAACCCTCAAATTTTCAAGAGGCAGCAGATGATGCAAATTGGATGGCTGCAATGGAGAGTGAACTTCACTCAATTAACAAGAATGGAACTTGGGAATTGACTACTTTACCACCTGGGCAGAAGCCAATTGGGCTAAAATGGGTTTTTAAGCTCAAGAGAAATTCAGAGGGTGAAGTAATCAAGCACAAAACTAGGTTGGTGGCCAAAGGTTATGTGCAAAAGGAAGGAATAGATTTTGAAGAAGTGTTGGCTCCAGTTGCAAGGTTGGATACCATCAGGATGATATTAGCAATGGCAGCAAACAGAGGTTGGCAAGTTCACCATCTTGATGTGAAATCTGCTTTTCTTAATGGAGAATTAGAAGAGGAGGTTTATGTGACACAACCAGAAGGCTTTGTGAAGGATGGAAAAGAAAAACATGTGTACAAGCTTAGTAAAGCTTTGTATGGATTGAGACAGGCACCAAGAGCCTGGAATGTCAAGCTGGATAGAAGTTTGAAGAAGCTCAAGTTTAGCAAGTGTGCAAATGAACCTGCAGTTTACACTAGAGGAGTTGGGAGGAGTACTGTAGTGCTTGGGGTATATGTAGATGACCTAATTGTGACTGGTGAAGATCCTGCTGAAATAGAAGTGTTTAAGCAACAAATGACTTCAGAATTTGAGATGAGTGATTTGGGGTTACTGTCATTCTATCTTGGGATTGAAGTTAGTCAGCAGAAGGATTTTGTCACAATCAAGCAGTCAAGCTATGCCAGGAAAGTGCTAAGTCAGTTTGGTATGGGGGATTGCAACCCAACTAAGATCCCAATGGATCCAGGAGCTAAACTTGATGCATATAAAGGAGGTGTGAGAGTGGATGCCACTGAGTATAGAAGAGTGATAGGATGTCTTAGATATCTTTTGCATACAAGACCAGATCTGTCATTCTCTGTTGGCATGTGCAGTAGGTACATGGAGAAACCTACAGTGAAGCACCAGAGAGCAGTCAAGCAGATACTCAGGTATTTGAAGGGGACTGTTGATCTTGGGTTGGTTTATACTCAAGAGGGAAAAGAAGAAACCATCATAGGGTACTCTGATAGTGATTTGGGAGGAGATCTTGTGGGAAGGAGGAGTACAGGTGGAATGGCTTTCTACTTGAATGATAGTCTGATAACCTGGACCTCACACAAGGAGAAGACAGTAGCTCTATCCTCATGTGAAGCAGAGTTCATGGCTGCAACAGAGGCATCTAAGCAAGGGTTGTGGCTTAGGAGTCTGTTGAGTGAACTCATTGCTAAACAGCCAAAGTCAGTAACCCTATATGTTGACAACAATTCTGCTATTGCACTGATGAAAAACCCAGTTTTCCATGGGAGAAGCAAGCACATTGATATTAAATATCATTTTATCAGGGAGTGTGTTGAGAGGAAGCAGATTGTTGTAAAGAGAGTTTGGACAAAGGAGCAGAAAGCTGACATTCTAACCAAAGCATTGCCTACAGTCATGTTGGGTGTCATGAGTCATCTCCTTGGAGTTCGAAATCTTGTTGTGAATTAGGCTTAGGGGGGAGAATGTTGGCTAAGCCTGCTGCAACATGGAGTTCAGAGAGTTGCTGACACAGTTGGAGAAGCAAGGCGGCAACAAGTTGAATTCAAATTGTGCAGTGCTGGCGGGAGCAGTTGAGTTGTCTGAAGCCGAGCGTGTGGTGAACGTGCTCTGTGGTGTGTGGACAGTTTGTTTTTGTCAGTGTCTATTGAGTTGTAACTTGCATTTTCGTTTAAGTGTGAGTGTGTTAAATTACTGGTATAAGTAGTCGTGAGTAAGAGGAGCGTGTTAGCGTCTTAGTGATCTTGTAATCGTGCTTGTACCCGAAACTACCAATAGTGAAAAAGGACACTGTCTCCCTGTTGACAGTTGTCAGTTCGTCAGTCTGTTCTTGTGTTCCTGAGCGTGATCTCGTGTTTTAGGCTAGCCAATTTTGATCTATGCTGTGATTTGTGATCCTGAATTCCATCAGTCTTGGACCCCAAACGCCGGCACGGGCATGGGGATCCCGAACGCCGCCGCCCCCGCTGCAAGACCGATCGACATGTGAACGTATTTATAGGCTTCTTTCTTTCAAACACAAGCAGAATCATCAAGAACAAGAAGCTACCATACCCATGAGTAGCACAAGGATCACGAGAAGACGTCGGGCGGCCATCATATACCCAGCGTCCAGCGAGTTTAGTCGATGTTGATGGAGAGGAGAGGAGAAGAGAACAGAGGTGAACTTTTCAGCAGGCTTGCAGGCCCAGGCCGAATAGAAGAGGTTCCACCCGCTATATCAATGACTAGTTGATCCTGCTGTTCTAACAATGGTATCAAAGCGCCTACACTAGCGTGTAGATGTGGCGGCTGCGGTGAACCTCGTACCGAGTGCCACGACCCCCCACCTCCTTTTATATGGCGCTGTGCGACGGAGGCCCACCAACCATGGCTCGGTTGGGCGCCCCCGATCAGGGTGCTGATCAAGGCCCCTCGGTTGTTGGACCGAATCGGGAGGAGATTAACTTAACATTCTCTTCCTCGATCTCACTTTTCAACTTGAACTTAAAATACTTTATCTTTTCCTATTCAATTACAGATTAGTGCATAGAGCGTGTCTCGTCACAACAATTAGTATCATTAGATTAACAACTATAATACACCTCTTTTTCTCCCTAGTTCCTCGTCATAGTACATGTTCTATGACTTTTTATCCCGAATGGAAGAGGTTCCACCCGCTAGATCTATGACTAGTTGATCTTGCTGTTCTAACACAGTTGACCAAGACACTGATGCCACTGATGCTGTGAGACCTTAACGCTGGACAAGGCATCATGACATTTAGGTGCTCGATGGAAGGGAATTGGATACAGTCCACCTTGGCTTCTACCATGTAGGATGAACCTCCTCACGTCCTTGTCCTTGACACAGAAGAAGAAGAAGAAGAAGAAGAAGAAGAAGAAGAAGAAGAAGAAGAAGAAGAAGAAGAAGAAGAAGAAGAAGAAGAAGAAGAAGAAGAAGAAGAAGAAGAAGAAGAAAGAATCAGGAAGAAACTCAATAAAAACATTGTTGTCAGTGACAAGCTTGTGAACGGATAGGAGGTTGCTAATGTGAGGGGCATGTAGCACATTTTTTTATAGGATTAAAGGATTGTTAGAAGCAGCTATAGTTGGAATGTCCAATATGAGAAATTGACAGACCTGGTCCATCATTTTCTACCTGCACTTGATCTTTTCCTCCATAGCGCTCATGAACAGTCATCCGCTCGAGGTGATCACTAGCTTAGTGTCGTGCTTGACTGACGCCGAGTTGCCAGAGCCAGATTCTTCAGCCTGGTAAGTGCTTCATGGCCATAGTAGCCGCATATCTGTGGCACTTGGGGCCGCCATGACCAGCACCATTGCGAGCGCCGCCGCATCCTCGTCCTCTTCCACCATTCCGCATATCTGGATATGTTACAGATCTTGACATATTCGCTGATCTGTTGACACTCCTTCTCATTCCTCCCAAGTTTCCAACCCATTGGTCATTGGACAGACGACCGCTCGGTGGTCGTTGGCCCGTTGAAACGAAACGATGCTAGCCCTCGTCCTCCTCCTCATGCAGTCCTGCTAAAGCTGTAGATGTATGTGTGAAGACTGACAGAGGCACAAGAAGGCAGCTCAACTGGGCACCGCACAGCAAGTTTTGTTGACACTTGCCAAAGAAGAGAGGCAATTACTTGTATGCATGCCATCAAAAACTATTCTCTTCCTTTATAGGAGTACGTCATTGTTTTTTTTAATGAGAACAGGAGGGGCTCGCACCTCTATTAAAATTATTAATTATTAATCTATTTATAATAATAAAAAGGTAAAATTTCAGGGCTTTTTTTTCGTCCATCCATTTTTTCGTCCATCTCCCCCTAACTACCGATAGTCGAGAGTTTCTTCCGTCTAGACTTATATGACCCTAGATAGTTATGATAGCTAAGAATCCTAATTCTAATCAAATAGATCTCTTCGATTTTGGGTAATTTGAATAGGAATTCTAATTCAACACTTTTTATTTGAGAATCAGCTTTTATATTTTTCCAAACTGTTTTTGCGTGAAACCGTTTTTTCCCGTCTTTCTCCCATGTAATGTACATGATAGTTTGCGTTTATATTTTGTAATTGTTTTTTTCTAGTAGCTGTTTCCGATTTAGAGAAAATAATAGTATGGATATAAAATAGAAAAAATAGGATATCAATTTGAAAGAAGCCTCGGTCACCAGGCCATTGCGAACGTGATGTCTTTGAGTCCAAATCCGATTCCATACTGATCGATCAATTCTTTGTTTTGGTTTTTTATATCTCTTTCTTATAGTTCTAGGATTTCTGATTTTGTTTTCGAGTTTGATATTGGACAAGTCGGTGCTACACCTACACGTTTCCTGCATGTTTGGCTGGGCAATAATGTAGACTAAAAATTGCACGTTTCCATCTATATGCGTGTATATATTGTATATATAAGAAATACTATCCACCCTATATCTATATAACTAACAAAAAAATGCGATCGAAAGGGAAGATGAGCCCACTATTTTCCAAATTGTATGATTAAAGTGGTTTACACGCTTCAATAACTAGAACTCTTATTTATTTATGTTAAAAACCCCAGGGGTCCACCAACAACAAATTTTATTTTCAATCAAAACTACACAAATAATTTGGTGATGATTTTTTTAGAAAAGAGTCTATGGCTAAAAGACTCATAATGCTACATTTATTATTTTTATGTTAATTTATTATGAAAAAAACCCAAAACTACTTAAGTGGATAAATAAATTAAAGCACAGACAAACAGGGAAAAAAAATAGAAACACGGATACTAGGTACCATTTTCTCGTCATCGTTTTTTTAAAATATTAGATATTTTTATATCCCGTTACAACACACGGGCACTCTTGCAAGTTAATAAAAAGAAGTAGAACCAGTACGGATACAAGTAGCAATACAAATACAAAAACAGGGAAGGGTAGGGAACAAAAAGCTAGAGTATGTCATTGTAAAATCTAAATTCCCTTCATTACCATTGCTTTTAATCTTGCTTCCCTTAAACACCACAAACCGATCGGTCCATTTCCTTAGGGAGGCAGGTTAAATTGCATGAATGGCCACGTGACGTAGAAACGTGGCTATTCAGACTTCTTCTGAAACTGACTGATTTCAGCTTCCATTGAAATGCCTTTGGTAAGTTTGTCGCGTTCCGTTCCATTCCACCCACAAAAGGGACTCAAAATTGATCTTTTAATTTTCTCTCTCCTGGATTTTTTGCAACAAAAAAAAGAAACATAGAGGGATCGGAAGAATAAAAAAAACAACCCTGCACGGACAACAGGCAGCGAAATGGGCCAGCACTAGGAGATAGCTACAAGGCCGTGGGCCGGAATAACGAGATGCATCTTGGTGTGGCCGATATCTTCACATTTGGGGTCTGTATATTCGCTCTAGTGTATGCGTTACATAAAATGGCAACTAGCATTTGTTTTTTCCATTGAAGTTCTTGTTCATGTTCGAATTTGTTTTTCGTTGGGTATCACCCACAAATTGCACAATTAAAGTGGTTTACAAGCTTCAATAACTTGAACTCTTATTTATTTATGTTAAAAAAAACCAGGGGTCCACCAACAACAAATTTTACTTTCAATCAAAACTACATGAATAATTTGGTGGTGAATTTTTTTTTAGAAAAGAGTCTATGGCTAAAAGACTCATAATGCTACATTTATCATTTTTATGTTAATTTATTATGGAAAAAACTCAAAACTACCTAAGTGGATAAACAAATTAAAGCACAGACGAATAGGGAAAAATATAGAAACACGGATACTAGGTACCATTTTCTCGTCATCGTTTTCTTTAAATATTAGATAGTTTTTCTCTTCTGTTGCAACGCACGGGCACTTTTGATAGTATAATAATAAGAGTGTTTGGAATCTTGGATTATTTATGGTTCAAGTGAGACGCTCATATTCACCCCCAAAAAAAAATGTCGATGGCAACATGAATGAGGAGCTTGTCAAGGGAATGAAGGGGGCCTTGCCACAATGAAAGGAAAGAGAGAGAAGGGGGATAAAATGGTTTTTTTTAACAACTGCTCCTAACATTTCTAATTTCAACTAAGTTTATAAAAGGATATGTTAACATTTGCAATAGCTTTGCTCTAGCTAATCCCAACATAGGCCATATATGCGTTGTGGTGGCTTGCTATATGGAAAATGGCCCCCTTAATTGAAAGTCCTGGTTCTGTCGCTGACTCCTCCTAGACACCTCCATATACAGGATATATCAACATCTTAGGGCAATAAACTATGATGGATCAGTGAAATAGAGGTAGCATGGAACGGCAGCACAGATGAATAATTGAAATTGACAAGACAGATATATGGTGTTTCTTAATTTCTGGAGTCTCATCGCCGCCAAATAACTGCAGCGATAGCTGCAAACAGTTGCTCGACAGCAACGTCAATAACGTCATCTCTCCTGTATACGGTTCTAGCTAGTACTTCTGAGCCCCCCTCCCGTCTCCTTTGACATTCAACTATACTGGCCCAAGTCTAATTGGATGCTAGCTCATGCGGTGTAAATCAAACCGGGCTCTTAATTAAAACCCCTAGCTTGGGTACACATCACTGCAGCAGAGTTATTAACGGGATTTTTCTAATTTTGCCCGCAAGGGCGTAGTATTAATCACTAGATTGTCTTTGCGAATAAAAACTTACTAGGCTTTTTCTAACTATATAAGAACAGGGCTAGCTTGTAGGTTTTTTTTTGAAACTAGGGCTAGCTAGTACCTGAGCAGATTAAACGGGCCAATGAGATTTTATATTCCGATTCGATCCGTTGGGGGTCGGCCGGCCGGCAGATATTCGTTGTTTGCCTTTTTTCGGTTTTGTAAAATTAAAAACAAACTTTATTTTTTTCAATGATAACGCTGGGATCAGGACGTCCGCCCGTCCCATGTGTCTGGACATGGTCCCTAGATGTGCAGTGGACCGCTCCAACGACCCGCTCAAATCCCCTCATTTGTTTCTAATTAAAAAAAGATTATCGCTCTTATCGGCTTGTCGCTCCTATTCGATCGCCTGCCGCCTCCGAGTAGCGCTCGGTCACTAGATTGCCCGCCCTGCCTACCAAGCACGATGTGCGGTCGCCTCCGAGCCGCGGCACTCGGCTACTAGCCCTACCTGCCAAGCGCGGCGCTCAACCACCGAACTGCTGGCCCTGCCTGCCAGGTGCGGCGCACGATTGCCTCTGAGCCGCGGTTGCCCTATGCCTCCTTGCCGCCTCGCGCAGCTGTTGCCATCGGCCCGCCGCCTACTAGTGCCGCCGGTCGCTGCCTCCAACAAACTTCACACAACGACGAGCCTCCATTCTCCCAAGCAGCAAGGAGATGTTGCGATGTGCTGAAAATACATGCTGCAAGCATATGTTTCATGTGTTTCAATTGTTTTATTGGTATGTTGCAATTGTTTCATGCGGATGTTGCGAAAGTAGATCGAGATGTTGAATATGTTACAATGGTTGTACACGTATGTTGCCAAGGTCTGTTTCTAATGTTTCATCTGTGTTTTTGGATGTACGTTGCAAGTGTGTTTTATCTGGATGTTACATACATTTCACACATGTGTTGCAAGTGTTTTATCTGGATATTGCGTATGTTTTGCAATGGTTTGAAGTGTTTTCCAGGTATTTTTTTACTGTTTCAGAAGCATGTTTCAAGTGTTTCATCTGCCTTCGTATGTTGCAAATGTTGCATCTCGATGTTTCAAAGTAAATCGGGTGTTGTATCTCCCTCGTCGCGTTTCTGCTGCCTCTCCTCGGTGCCTTCTCCTCCTCCAGGTGCCGGCTAGGCATCTTCCGCGCCCCTACTCCTCTTCCCGATGCTGGTGACGTTCGGGGCAGCGCGGAAAACTTATGCCAGAAGCAGATGGGGAGGGCGCAGGCGATCCCCGCGTGGCATGCGCGTGCCGAAAGCGGAGGGAGCGCGGGCGAGAAGTGGGATGGGGCTCGGGTGTCCGGACGGGGAGGCGTGGAGGGAGGTGTGGGCTCCTACGTGCACGCGGACGCGCGTGAATGGAGCAACAAGCACCGGCGTCTGGGCGGGAATGTCCGTCCGAACGTCCGGACACTAGTAAAGTTTTTTTTCAAATAAAAAGGCCTTCTTTCTCTATTGGGTTCGTTATTCATACGTACTTGTTGTATTAATCTGGCTGTCACGAGCTGGTAGTCATGCATGTCTCACTCGTGACGACATGGACCACAATTGAAAAGGCCGGCCGGCACCATTTGTATATTATACTAATAAATAATGGATCGAAAAGTTGAGTTCTGGAGGCATTCGATGGATATAATATATGATATTATGGCGGACAATGGTTTGGCAACGTATCTGTGACGTGCATGATGGAGATACGGATGGCCGGACTTTGTTGAAAATCCATGAGATCACTCGATCAATGTAGAGGAGTACGTACGTTGGTTGCATTGTGCCCAGTCTCAGTCATAGCATTTATTTGTTCCATCAATTTTTCAGTTTTTGTGGCTCTCCTTTGCATCAGTCTATTAGCTTGTTGCAGCCTATGTTATGTCTTGTGCCGACCACTATTGGCCTTAACTGCGTGCACGATCTGAATTCATCTTATCTTTGTTTTTTTCTTTATATTATTTTTCAGTGTGTATCATGACCTTTTTTCTCAATTTCAAAATATAGTAGATGTTTGCATATATGCACATAAACTCACCTTATTTAATTAAGCACCTCCGAAAGACTGTCTCGGCAGAAAATACTAGAACCCGCATCAAGTTGAAGACTTCACTACGAGTAACCTAGCTAGCTGAGCTACGATCTTTCTGTTTTATATTATTTTTAGAAACAATGGACTATTACATATCTCAAAGTCATGTATAGTAATAATATAAGAAGAAGCAAGACAAAGACATGAGCAATCATGGAAGTCGATCTGGTGTGCATATCTCTCTGTAGAAATCTATAGCAAAATACAATGTATTCCCTATGTTCACAAGAAAAATGCAATTCTTGTTTTTTGAGAGGTCGCAAACAAATTGAACTTTGATTGAATTTATATAAAAAATAACTAACATTCAGGATACAAAATAAGTACCATTAAATTAGTTACATAATATATTTTTATATAACAAATTTATTTGGAGACATAAATATTAATACTATTTACTGTAAACTTGGTCAAACTTAAGCTAATTTCACCAGCACGGATCACATAATGCATTCTTTCGTGGATGGAGGGAGTACGTAGATACATCGGTCTGACGTAAGTTTCCACCTTAACTTGGAACTATTGGCGGCCTTACATGGTTAAGTTGAAAGACAAATTAAACTATGCAATATGTTTATGCGTCATCATTAAGTCAAGATGCCCATCAGCTGTTGTTGATGACTCCGAATGGACCAATCAATTACACTATTTACAGATAGAAAAGAAAATAAATAGGCAAGCAGCTAGCGGACGGATTGGTGTGACATGGCACCTACCGTTGGCCGTTGGTGCTACACGACAGTGCAGTACTTTCTGGGGGCTGCAAAGGAATCTCTGGCCTGGGTCTGCTTTGCCGACTTGAGAGAGAGTTTGGTACTTTCTTGGGCTCTGACTGGCAAAATTTCTGTATTTACTCTATCAGTATGCCGTCTTTAATTATGCCAACTTATATGTAATTTATAAATATAAATGTTTTCTTTGACCACATTATATCTGATAATAACAACACTAATTCTGTTCGCAAAAGTCATACACTAACAGCAGTTTAGCCTATAGATCCAATTGCAAGATATTTTGTCCAATCTTCCTATTTTTGAAAATAAATAAATATTTATCCTATTACTATATAATAATTATAATCTAGATCGACAATTAGTCAACAACTACTTTGAGGTACCGTAGCAAAGCTCAACAAAATACGCCGTGTGTAATCTTTGATGGATAGAGTAATTCACTTCACGTATGACGTATCTTGTCTTGAACCCACTTTAAAAGAAACAAGCAGCGTTTTGTATTGGCGGTGTTTAAAAAAAAACATGCCCTGAATTTTCAAAAAAAAAATTAACTATAAAATTTAAAAATCTCATCTAAATGAAAACAAAAAAATATCTCTATATACTCCCTTCGTCCCTAAATATCTGTCTTTCTCGCTTCCCGAGAAATAACTTTGATTAATTTTATATAAAAATATTAATATTTATGATGCATAGTTGATATCGTTAGGTAGATCTTTGAATCTAGTTTTTTAATAAATTTATTTGGAGATACAAATGTTGTATATATTTTCTATAAATCTAGTTAAAGTTGTGACACGGAAACCCAAAACAACAAATAATAAGGGACGGAGGGAGGACGACGAAATTCTGACCCCCGCCAGTGACCCGTGATGATGCGCTTCTCCTATAAATATGTATACACCCCCTACGGTGTGTAGGCAGAGCGAGAGAGACCGCGGCGCACGCGAAAGCTAGCACAGTCTCGTATCCTTTTCCCCGGCAAGCCAACTAGGCAACCAATGCGGTGGTACGCGAACGTGAAGGAGGTCGGCGGCGGCGACACGACGGTGGTGCTGGCGCACGGCTACGGCGCCAACCAGACGCTGTGGGACAAGCTCCTGCCGGTCCTCTCCGAGCACCACAAGGTCATCCTCTTCGACTGGGATTTCACCGGCCGTGGCGGCGCTGATGAAGAGGAGGAGGCGGAGGCGGGGCGGTACACGTTCGGCAGGTTCGCTGACGACCTGATCGCGCTCATGGACGACAAGGGGGCGCGGGGCGCGGTGGTGGTGGGCCACTCCATGTCCGCTATGGCCGCCTGCATCGCCTCCGTCCGGAGGCCCGACCTCTTCGCCCACCTCGTCCTCCTCTGCGCGTCCCCCAGGTGAGCTAGCTACTCCTGCTGCATGCATGCCATGATCGATCTCTTCTGCTCTTGCCGTGCTCCTGCATGGGCCTGGGGTGCTGTTCCGAGTTCCGACGAACAGTCTGAAAATATTTGTAGATAGAAGATGGATAATATAAATGATCTATTTTTTTAAAAAAAATCTTTGATTTTTATTATATGGTAAAAGTTATAGGATGATGCTTGACATGGGTAGCAAAAGTGTGTTTAACTAACCAAGGAAGTGGAACGCTCGGCCGGTGACCTCTGATTTCCATACTGGATCATAAACATCTGCATAGACGACGGACACCATGATCATCTTATCGCTATGACCGTATTTGTAACTGATTATAACAGGCTTGCAATTTCGGTTCTTCCTTGTGTCCGTCATTCCAACCTTTTGGTCTTAATTATGTACAAACCTATCATTATGGCCTGTCAACGTCTGTCCCACCTCAGCATATAGATAGGCAGGCACAGTCGGCCATGCACAAGTCATGGTCATCGCACCGACTGAGAAGCCTCTAGAAACCAAAGGACTAGTGGCCTTCACTGACGCAACCAATACATACATTTTCTTTCTTATTCTTATTCTTATACTTATAGATATGCTCACTTGTATTTTCAAAAAAGAAAAGAAAAGAAAGAATACTCCCTCCATAGTCCGTACATGCATACACACATGTAGTTTGTTTTGGGAAAAAAAAACTTTCATCCTAAAATAAGTGCACATCTTGCGTCTTGAGAAGTCAATTAATTTCAAGTTTAACTAAATTTATAGAACCATATTGATATTTGTATATCAAATATGTTCACTATAAAAATATATGGCATGATTAATCTAACTATGTTTATTTGGTATCACGAATATTATGGTCACTTAAGATTGGTTGACTCATCAAAATGTGAGATATCCATTTATTTGGAGACAGAGGGAGTAGGAGAAAACTACTGTAAAACAGGAAGACAGAAGGTGAGGAAAGCTAAGGGTTTGTTTAGCACGACTCCGGCTCCGACTCCAACAAGAGCTTCGGCAAAGGAGCCGGGACAAACACCTTAGGAGGAAAAACATTTTACTTTTTGGGTGCATGAAAGAGGAGCTGGAGCCGTTTTTTGTGTGAGTCGAATCTATAATTTGTGGCTCCTCTCTCTTTAGCTTCGGCTCCTCCGGTAGAGCATCTATGAGATGAGCCATACCACATAGGCACTAAATATCATTGGAGCATCCTAGAAACTTCCAACACCAAAATTTGTGCATTAAATTTGTGCCTTAGGGATGATGGATGCTTTATATGAAAAAAAAAAAGGAGTGCTTTGTTGCCTCTTGACAATTTGTTAGCTTAATATAAGAAGTTTTGAGTCATCCTAAGTCAAATTTATAGCCGTTTTGGTATTTGGTCGACAAAAGAAGGCTCCACGTCAATTCTCAAGGCTTAGAATGTACCACATTAATTAGAGAAGAGGTTAATGAATTATACTCAAAGAAAAACAGCTATGGGGTGGGATGAACATTTCAGCTGTATATATTGACATAAAACACAAGAAACAAGGAAATTAATCTCTTGAAAACGTACGTGCATGACAAATAACGCGAAATCTGACCACCCAACCGATGGATTGGGCCGAATGATACGAGCATATTACTGTTGAGTGATGATAAGGGTCGATCAGCCACACATGCATTCTATTAATAAATTCTAGCTAGCGATGATCTTAATGTCATCGATTAGGTACATTGACTCGCCGGAGGAAGGGTACGTGGGCGGCTTCGACAGGGCGAGCATCGACGGCATGCTGGGCGCCATGTCGTCGGACTTCGGCGCCTGGGTGAAGGGCTTCGTCCCCAACGCCGCCGGCGGCGACCCGTCCGCGTCCCCGGCGCTGGAGCAGAGCTTCCTGTCCATGCACCCAGGCGTGGCGCTGGAGGTGGCCCGGATGATCTTCCTGGGCGACCAGCGCGGGGCCCTCGACGCCGTGGCCGTGCCGTGCACCGTCGTCCAGGTGGCGGCCGACTTCGCGGCGTCCCCCGCCGTGGCGGAGTACATGCAGCGCAGGATGGAGAAGGCGGCGGAGGTGGAGGTGGTGGTCATCGACTCCGTCGGCCACTTCCCGCAGCTCGTCGCGCCGCAGCAGCTGCTCGCCGTGCTCCAGCGCGTGCTCCAGCGTACCGGCGGCGAGGTCGTCGTCGGAGCTGAGGAGGAGCAGGCGGCCGAGGTGGTGGAGGCCGACGGTGGCATCGATGTCACGGCCTAGGTAGAAGGCGATGGACGTCGACGTCGCCGGTCTCCGATCCCTCGCTCATAGCCTGCTGTTGGGCTCGTGGTTGTTCCTGACTGTACGTTATGTGCACGCACGCATGACGCATGCATGCGTCTTGAGCGATGTGCGTTGCGTCGTGCCTCGCCTCGTCGTGTGTCGCATTGTACTTGTAACACGTTGCTTGTCAGAGGTCATACCATTTGTATATTTTATACACTAGCACTTGTCAGCATGCTTGGCTGCAAAAACACTGTAGCACGAACTATTTGACCTCAATGCAAAAACTGTTACCAAAAAAGGGGAACTGTTGACCTCGAAGCTGAACTGCTTTTTTTTTTTTTCTGAGGGGACGCTGAACTGCTGAAGTGCTCCCTTTCTGTTCACATACTGGGCCTAGGGCCGGGGTTCTCAAGTGAGCCGGTGTTTCGGATTTCAGAAAATTACTGTTGATCCAAACTGCATGATTTTTTTATATTTTTAATGTTTTTAATTAATCAATATTTTAATAATAACCACTCCTAAAATCATCTTGCAAATTTGACGTTTTTGGTCGTGTTAGTGCGGATGCCGTGACAAACACACTTTGTTGTGCCTCGTGTGCTGGCGCAACAAGGGCCACCACGGTGGTATGGACCTTTGGCCGGAGCTGGCGTGGCACGTGGTGGGGCCTACCCTATCATGCTAGCGACTTGGACGCGATAGACCTTGTCGCGCCTGGCAAGTTGGCGCGACGAGGAGCAGGATCGACCCACTTTCTTCTCTATCTCTCTCTTCCTCTTTTTTCTCAGACCTAGCCACGACCACTCGTTTTGAGTAGGGCACCACTATCACCACCCCGCCCCCACGCCGGCGGCGACCAAGGCTAGAACTGCCGCTAAGGGCCTCGCTGGCCACCCTCCTCCACAGTCCAGGAACAACTTCTTCCCCCTCCATTTGTTGATTTCTTTTGTCCGTAGTTGGATGACTAGGGCTACGAAATTTGGGATATTATTGTGAATGTGTGTTTGCGTTCGTTCATAGCATTGGATGTGTACATTAGGTTTAGGGTATACTATGCCCGCGAATTCGACGTAAACTACATGTTGCATGAACCTAGGTAGTTGATATATGAAGGATTTGGATAGGTTTGTGTGTTGCCAATAATGTTGTCATCACTGTGAAGGTCTTGATATGTTAGTGCATTAGTCAGTGCACACGATTTGTTTGGAGATATGTAGTTGACGTTGATGTGTTGCTTGATTTTTTTTAATGGATCGTTTAGTTCGATTCTTTCATGGTGGCAAAGTTAAAGGAAACGGGGAGTCCGAAAGCATGAATGTCAGTTCTTCGGTATACCTCCAAGTTCCTATGCTTTGGTTAGGCAATGCCGGAAGAAATTTGGGTGTCTGATAAGTTTAAGGTCGATTTGACTATGTCACGTCACATGCAACTGCAATGTCAGCCAGCGCGCGGGAGGGAGGGAGAGCCAGAGAGGGACAGGTAGCACAGGCGGGCGGTGGCCACCGTGGGGGCACGCCGGCGTTCACAGTACCGCGCGTTGGCGACCGGACCGACAAGGCGGGCGGGAATTTCTACTGCTACTGCGGAGGAGCACAGAGAGCTTGGGAGTGGTGGTCGGATGGCTCAATGTGACGTCACGGTCGGCCGGTTTAGAAATTGCAACGGGAATTTAAAGGACCTGAAATAATCAAGACTCAAGAGCTACTCCTACTAGTTTCGAATTAAAAATAGTACGTAGTCCCAACCACATGGTGGAAATAGAAAAAAGAAGATATGATCAGTTGCTCTTGTCCCTAACAAAAGCCACCATATCGAGTCAACAGCATATAGTCGGTGCCCTGGTGATCCTTGCGTGATGCTGATACGAGCTGAATAAAGCTACCTCCGTTGCTTGGTGATCCTCATACCTGCTGAGGAGTGATGCTTGAGTTGGTTTGAACGGTACGGTACTGAACCCGTGACTCTCCATATTTTGATGGCTCCGTCTAAACCAGTCGATGCCAGTAACCTCGGGTCCTGGAATATATTCAACGAAGTGTCAAGACCAAAAAAAAAAAACTCTAAAAGGTTACACTAACAAGCATGCATCTCACAGTTGCAATCGCAAAAACATCAATATAAATAAAAAAATTACCCTGTGGTGCCACTTTATATTCGTAACAGGGCCGTCGTGCGCGTTAATCTTTTTTGTAACGTGACGGTATTGTGCCGTGTTGTCATCCTTCATGCAACACAAATTATAACTCATTTTTCATTTAAGAAACGTATAAGCAACTTAACGAAACAGAATGAATGCAAACCAAATAGAAGAGACATACTTCACGCGTGTATTGCACGGATACCTCAATCCCATTGTCAATAGACCCACTTGCGATTAAATAACCAATGGAATCCTCGCAACATCTATAACAAAAACTTTACTTTGGTTTTATGCAACAAGATCTGTATATGAAAATTGTTTGACAATAAAATAATTACCTTGACCAGTCGCAGCACATGACTCCTCTATGCAATAAGTTACCACTGAGGTTTAAATCGAAAACAAAAAAGAGATACCAAAATTATCAAGCGACAAATTTAGAAAGCCTTTATATAAGTAGTAATTATGACTATGACAGAGTAAAAAAAAGCTATAAGATTTCAAATTTTAGAAAATATGAATTGCTTTTCAATTCATAACTGGATCAAAAAAGAAAGGTTGAGCATACTTACTTTGTTCCAAGGCGTGTGTTGTCATCACTTGAACTTGAATGCAGTCCCAAAAATTGTAATTTGCCTTCAGTTCTGCACATTAGAATATTTTGCTATTGTAATTACAATATTCCATTCAACAATTTAACCAAAGAATCTAAAGAGAAGGTTTTACATACCCAGCAGCTACCATCAAACTTCCATCAATCCAAAAACTAATACCATTGATACCACCATCATGGCTTCTGAAAAGAGAAACATAAATGTATAAGTATTTAAGTTGCAGCATAGAAATGTTAAATATTCCTATGTTCCACAATAGATATTATTTTAGTATCTAACTTATTAGCTTATCTTTTAAATACAATTCAGAAGCTAAGTTTCCATATTGAATTATTGTGTTTTTCTTATTTTCTACCGTACTAAGCTACAAAATAGACCATACTGGGACGAAATCTAGCATACATCAAAGATCCAGTCTCGTAAATGCCATTGGCATTGGTATCTTCATCAGACCCGATTTCTGCCCGGTAGACCTTTGGAAAATAAAAAGGGTTTAGAAATAAGTAATATATGGCTTAGCTTCAAATGTTTCAAGGAAAAATTTGGCACCTTTATTGTCTTGAACCCTCCCAAAGCAATTTTGATCCCATCGGGATGCCATTCTGCACAAGAAACCTCTGCTATTTCTGGCACAGCTGCTCTGCACTTGACATGGTAACTGTTGCTCTTGTTTGGACCTAATGGACCAACAATGGATATGCATCCGTTATTTGTGCAGGAGAGAAGAAGTCCTTTCTTACCCCATGAGAGGCTCTTGACAATTTCCTCACGTGGGACCTGTTATTTTGAGGAAAAAGAAATAATTTAGGGTCTTGCTATGGCACTCCCATTACTCTATGTTAGGAGGTAAGATCTTAAACAAACCCTAGCCCTTGATTTTTAAAATATATGCAACAGTTCAATAATTAACAAGTAATTAAAACATTTCCAAAAAAAGAAAAAGGAAGTGCCGGAAATCTCGTGCAAGCCATCTTCCTTAACTGCTTCTACGCTAAAATAGTCATCAAGTGTCACCTTCCTTAATTGCTTCCCCGCCAAAGTAGTCGACAAATGCTAGGAGTATCAAACTAGTCCTTATTTGGATCCCTTAGGCTAACAACTAATTGCTAAACTTTAGCCTTAAGGATTCAAATAGGTGGACAAATATATAGGTTAAAGCTTAGCCAAAACCTTAACTAGTTGTTAGCTCGCTACTCCATAGAACCCAACTATTGAGGCTAAAGTTTCACCTAACAGAAAAAGACAACGATACCCCAAGCATACCCTATCTGAAACGCACCATACCCTTTCCCCTTCGTCCCGCAGCCGCCGGTGAGGTCCCCGTGCCCCGCCATGGCCCTGTTCACCGGCGATCAACGCCTCTCCCTCTTCTCCGGGCACGCGAGGCCCCTAGGCGACCCGCGCCTCTCCTTCTCTGACGAGCGTGAGGACCCACGGGTGCGCGAAGATGCTTGGCCATCACTGCCCCCTGCCTTGAACCGTATCTCTCCCTTTTCTCTGGCTGCCACCTTCAGCAGGCCGGCCTCCTACGCCTGCGACCTCCAGTCGACTAGCCACCGAGGCCCCCAGCACGCGAATGCCTCTAGCTAGATCCATGATTGAAAGGATCAAGATGCCCAAGAGGGGGGGTGAATTGGGCTTTTCTAAAAAATAATTGCAAGAATTAAATCCTACAAGCCGGAATTCACCCCTAGTGCCTACTTGTGTTCCTAGAGAGTCTACCGATAAAAAGTTTTGCACCCTAGTTTCCAATCCTAGTCTAGCATGGCAATTCTAGGAATGTAAAACAAGCAATGAAAGTAAGTACGAGAAAGTAATTGCTTGAATGTAAAAGGGGCAAGGAACACGGCGATATTTTTCCGAGGTATCGGAGAGTCGCCACTCCCCACTAGTCCTCGTTGGAGCACCCGCGCAAGGGTGTCGCTCCCCCTTGATCCGCGCAAGGATCAAGTGCTCTCTACGGGTTGATTTTTCGACACTCCGTCGCGGCGAATCACCCAAACCGCTCACAACTTGAGTTGGGTCATCCACAAGCTCCGCCGGATGATCACCAAACTCCCAATCACCACCAAGCCATCTAGGTGATGGCGATCACCAAGAGTAACAAGCTAGAACTCTCACTTGACCACAACGAGCCCAAATGAGGAGATGGATGCACACTTGCTACTCTGTAATCACTAGTGAGGAATCTCAAACTTTGATTCTCAAATCTCTATCCTCACTAGAGCTCTTGCACTCCCTTGCACTCTAAAGGGTTTTCTCAGATGTTTGAATGAGCAAGAGACCTCTAAAAGAGGTGGAGGGGTTGTATTTATACACCCTTCAAAGAAAACGAACCGTTACTTTCTGACACGGGGTCACCGGACGTGCCGGTGCAACTGACCGGACGCGCCGGTCGCCCGTAACGGTCAAAACGCGATTTTGAACTGAACCACCGGACGCGCCGGTCAGGGGTGACCGGACGCGTCCGATCGTGCAAGGGTGCTTACTGGACTCACACCGGACGCGAGGCCGCGTCCGATGGCTGAAGAACGGACGCGTCCGGTCCTCTCTGGACCTTACTGGACTGTGGCCGGACGCGCCGATCACAGCCAGGTCGCGTCCGACGGGCGTTCTCCCTGAGTGACACGTGTCAGCCACTGACCACCGCGTCCGGTCCTCGCGAGGACCGCGTTCGGTGGTCAAGGCCGAAACCCTAGCGCGGTAGCGTACTGACCGGACGCGTCCGGTGCTCCCGAAGACCGCGTCCGGTGACTGGAAAACAGCCCGAAACTTCTCGAAACGCGTCGCAACTTCAACCAAGTTGCTTCCAACTGAACTTTGAGCTATTCTAGGGTTGCCTAGCGCCAAGTTTAACAAGTGTGCACCACACCTAAACATAGGACTCGCCTAGGTCAAGCTACCCATTCATGCCCCCCTTTATAGTACGGCCAAAAGAGAAAAACGAAGATCCTAACGACTATTCCGAATGTGTCTCAACACCTCGACATCCGGAACTAACCATCCTTAATCTTGACGTCACTCTTTTGAAAACCGAAACGATTTCCATCAAGGGACACAAATACCACAGTGCTCAAAGCAGTTATCACCTCCATGACCTAACTTACCAAGTTTCTGCAAAACACACGTTAGTCATGGTAATAAAGTGTTGTCATTAATTACCGAAACCAAACCTTGGGGCCTAGATGCTTTCAATCTCCCCCTTTTTGGTGATTGATGACAACACTAAGTTTCAATGGATTAGAGTGAAGGTTTTCGAGCATGCTTGGTTCACATAATCAAAAGACAATAAGCATAAAAGGTTAGGAATTGCTTATGTGCTCCAAGCCAAAAGAGTGTACTTCATAAGATAAGACAAGAAGCGTTAGTACACATAAAGATATAGCTCATAAGTAATCGGAGTAAGGCACGGAAGCACAACCTTAGAGCTATAGCTAAAATGGTGACATATATTAATCACTGAGACGAATAACACATTAAGACTCAAAGTTTACGACTCGACGACAATGTCACACGAATGCAATGCTGAAAATAAACATGATATGCATGAATGTAGCACACGAAAAACGAAAACCCACTAACAAACTCCCCCTGAAACTACTCTCTCTCCCCCTTTGGCATCAAGCGCCAAAAAGCTAATCTAATCTGACGGGGGACAGACGGAGTCGTGTCGGGTGCCGAGGTGCGCGGAGTGATCACGAAGTGAAGCGAATCGCCCTCGGAGTCGGAGCTATCTGGCTGACCCTCTGAAGAAGCACGTGGCTGCGAAGCGGTCTGGGTCTGAGCAGGAACAGGCACTGACTGTGTAGCAACAAGTGGATCTGTCTGAGTAACCTGAGCCTGAAGTGCGCCAGTAGCTGGGGGATCTGTCGAGGCAACTGAAGAAGGGATGGTCTCTGTAGTCCCAGTCCCTGTCACTGGTGGAACGACTGCCTCGGGAGCTGACAACCCTGACGAAGTGTGAAACGTAGTAGTGTGCGAGGGTGTCGGCTGACCAGTCAACTCGCTGTAGGTGGCACTGAAATCACCAATAGGTGTGCCTGTCAGAAGATGCGGGCGAGGCTGGTCTGACGGTGTAAACCCCGTATAGATAGGAGTGAAGCTCGGGGACTGAAAAGACTGGGGAACCTGCTGCTGTGGAGATGTAAACTGAAAGCTCGGCTGTCCCTGACTCGATGGACCACTGGAATGCAAAGCCGGAGCCATGATAGATGCAGGCGGAGGAACCCCAATTGTGATGAGATGCCGCAGAAGATCCATGTACTGCTGCTGACTCTGTCTCTGCATCTCAACCTATTGCCTCTGGATCTCAAGCTGCTGTCTCTGAAACTCGTCCTGGCGAGCCTGAATCTGTGCTAGTGCTGCAGCTGTATCCTGTGCCTGGCGCTGTATCTGCTGCTGCTGCTCCTGAGCCTGGGTCAACCTCTCAAGGATAGCCACCATGGCTAGGTCTGAGCGGGAGGCTGAGCCAGATCCACCGGCCTCGTGGTCGTGAGACCGAGGAGACCGGTACCTGGGGATGGGCTGGTAGTCCTCATCAGTGCTGTCAGAAGTGACATCCTCAGGTATCTCAGCAGTCTGAGTCTCAAGGTCTGCGAGCTCTGCCTCGGCAAGCTCGTCAACTCTGGCGTCCTGCTCAGCTGCTGTCTCAGGAACGTCTGGGCGCTCACGCTGTCCTGGTGCTGGGGCCTGATCTCTAGTAACAGAGGCCCAAAGCTGTCTGATATCGTAATCAGGGAAAGCTGTAGTAGTGTTAGCAATCTCCGCCCTGATCTCTGGTGGCATCTGGATAGCAGATCTGATGATAAAACAAATCCAGTGGGCATAGGGAAGCTGACGGTTACCCTTGAAGCCCTCAGCAATGGTGTCCTCCATCTCACTGAGAATAAGATCTCAGATGTCAAACTGTCGCTGTGAAAGGAGGTGGTATACAACCCAAAGCTGCATCCTCGTCAGTCCCTCTCTGTAGCCGAGTCTAGGAAGTAAAGTGCGTCTGAGTATAGCATCCAAGACTCTGGCAAGTGGTGTCAGGCTGGCAGGCGTACGACGTGACCCTTCGCCAAAAGGCTCGCGAAAGCAGGGTCGAACCAGGTCGGTGGGTGGCACTGAACCGCCATGAGGGCGTCTGGGAGGTGGAGTCTGGCCATAGCACAACTGATGGATCCTCGTGTCAGAAGCAGGTAGTCTGAGGATCTCTCGGGCTCTGGAGCTGTAGAGTCTGTGATCGCGGCCTCTGAATGCAAAGTGAATAAACTCATGGGCAGGATCAATCCAAAGAGAAGCATAGAACTCTCTGACCCATGTGCCGCAGTAAGCACCTGTCCGTCCAAGAAGATCTGATAAGCCAGGCAGATAGGACAGGTGCGGACGGAGCTGCTCTCCCACAACATCAACCAATGCCTCTAGTCGACACACCCTCTGAGGTCTGAAAGCAATGCCACTGTCAACTAGGGCCCTGTAGAAATCCTCCTGAAGTGGGGTATAGAAACCCTCTGAAGCTCTGGAATCTCTGACAGGTGGAAACCATCGGCTGACCTCCACAAACCTCAAACTCTTCACCTGACGTGCTGAAGCACCCCTTAGGTCTAAGTGCTCGACCGGGGGTGACCCTCTAACTCTGGGAGGAGGTCGTGCTCCACGACGCTGGCCCTCTGGCCTAGGTGTCACCTGTGTACGAGCACGTGTGGAGCGGCGACGTGGTGGAGACTGAGCTGCCTGCTCCTCTGTATCCTCAGTGGCCTGTGGAGCCTCAGTGGCCTGGGTAGACTCAGTAGCGTGTGTAGTCTCTGTGGCCTATGTCTGCTCTGAGGGTGGATCAACTGACATCTGCTCGGAAGGTGCAGTAGCCTCGGTGCCCTCGGTGGCCTCAGTGCCGAGCTGTCGACCTTCAAGATGAAAGCGACGCTCGCCTATGTGTAAGCCACTGCGTCTGCCACCTCTCTCTGCCTGCTCTGCAGCGTCTGCCATGGCCTGAGCAATCTCTGCATCTGATAGTGTCTTCCTCTTCTTCCTGGCTGCAATCTTGATGCGCTTACCACGCGCAATCTCATCACGACGGGGAGGACTGTTGTCCCCGTCACCAGGAGCACCACCGGCATTCTTATAACGCACCATGCTGATCGACTGCCTAAAAACCTCTGTGAGATGATGAACTGACACTCGAGAGGCTTGGCCTCAATCCGTATCCGCAGGCTTGGCCTCGGATTTAGCGAACAGATCTGACCTGACAGACCGACTGACTCACTCGGATCGACGAGACGACGGTGAAGGGATGCGGTGACCTAGTTCGCGAGAACCCCCGAGATCGGCGATCGAGCACTCGACAAACCCTAGAAACCCTAGGTTAGGGTTAGGGTGAAAACCGAAGAAATCTCGGGCACTGAGAGCTAGGGCACGCAGGGGTGGAGGAGTTGCGGCACAGGTGAAGCTCTCGGCAGAGGCTGGCTCGCCGGCGGTGAGGAACAGGCGGCGGATTGTGGCGGTGCGGCGAAGGGCGCACGGCAGCGGCGCGGGCAAGCAGGCGCGCGCGGGCGCGAGCAAGAGGATGAGCGGGGCGCGGCGCGGCAGAGGGAGGAGCAAGCAGGGCGAGCTGATGCGGCGCAGCGCGGTGGGAGGCTTGCCGGCGGCGAGGAGGACGCGCGGGTGCGGCGAATCGGCGAGAGAGTACGGGCGGCGACGGATGAGGAAAAGGACAGAAAACGAATCGGTTTTTATGAGGGCTGAGATCCGCTCGATACGCTATCACCGGACGCGGTGGTCAATATGACCGGACGCGGTGGTGCAGCGTCCGGTCACACTCCAGTAAGCGCCTGGAGTGACCGGACGTGTCCGGTGTGGACTGACCGGACGCGGTCAGAGTCCGGTCGCTGAGTGCTCGGGAATTCATCGCGGAGCACCGGACGCGGTGGTGGTAGCCGGGACCGGACGCGGTGGTCGTCAGAGGCGCGTCCGGTGCAGCGTCCGGTGCCTAGGTCTGGACTTTGTCTTCTGGATGACCGGACGCGCTGGTGGACGCCGGGACCGGACGCAGTGGTGAAGCAACACTGCGTTCGGTGCAGCGTCCGGTCGCTGTTCTTCGCCATTCTTCATTCCGAACTTCGACGCGACTTCTCCCAATCAAGTTCCAATTCAAAGAGACTCAAATAAACACCAATTGGAACCTGATATGAGTGAACTCACTCAAACCCTCAATTTTTTAAAATATTTTGCCTTAGGCTAGTATTATTTTTACGAAAATAGGCAATAAACACCCGAGGAGCAACGTATGGCCATGCAATAGAGTTTTTGGACCTTTAGGAGCGTCAAATGCTCTCTCTATCCATGGACGAACACAGAGGTTGCTCAAAGCTAAACCGAAAAGAAATGACAACCGAACAACCATGCATATGCAATGCAATACAAGAAAGTAAAGCTAGGTTGCTTGTCAAGTTTGATCCACGGTTAGGCTTCTTCACTCCTCCGAAGGAGGGTTATCGTAACCGTGTTAGCCAAGCCCTAAATGCATTGCTATAAAGTAAACGTGACATATGATACAATGCAATGCAAGGGACAACACGCGCTCATTTTTTAAAGTTACTTGAATCAAGCACATTAAGTTCACTTCTTAGCCTACAAAAGGTAGCCTCGTCCAAAGGTTTAGTGAAGATATCCGCTAATTGATTTTCACTTCGTACACCTTCTAGTGATATATCATTTTTAGCAACGTGGTCTCTTAGAAAGTGATGGCGGATATCAATGTGCTTGGTGCGAGAGTGTTGTACCGGATTGTTAGCAATTTTAACGGCACTTTCATTGTCACATAAAAGTGGCACCTTTTCAAGAACAACTCCATAGTCTAGGAGGGTTTGTTTCATATATAAGATTTGTGCACAACAAGCCCCCGCGGCAATGTATTCCGCCTCGGCGGTGGACAAAGCCACACTATTTTGCTTTTTAGATGACCAAGATACTAAGGATCTCCCAAGCAAATGGCACCCTCCGGATGTGCTTTTTCTATCAATTTTGCAACCGGCATAATCCGAGTCGGAATAGCCAACTAGTTGGAATCTAGCTCCTTTGGGATACCATAGACCAATGCTTGGGGTGTACTTAAGATATCTTAGGATTCTTTTTACGGCACTTAAGTGAGGTTCTTTAGGGCACGCTTGAAAGCGAGCACACATGCACACACTAAACATGATATCGGGCCTAGATGCGGTAAGGTACAACAAGCTACCAATCATAGAACGGTAGAGAGTTTGATCAACCGGTTTACCTCCCTCATCTAGGTCGAGATGTCCATTTGATGGCATTGGGGTCTTGATTGGCTTGCATTCTTCCATCTTGAATCTTTTGAGAAGATCCTTGGTATACTTTTCTTGAGAGATGAAAATCCCTTCTCTCATTTGCTTGACTTGAAAACCAAGGAAGAATGTGAGCTCACCAATCATTGACATCTCGAACTCCTTCGACACCAATTCACCAAACTCCTTGCAATAATCTTCATTTGTTGACCCGAAGATGATATCATCAACATACACTTGACAAATGAAGATCTCCCCATTAAGCTTCTTGGTGAATAGTGTGGTGTCGACCTTCCCGATGGTGAAGCCCTTCTCAATGAGGAAGTCCCGGAGGCGCTCATACCACGCTCTAGGGGCTTGCTTGAGCCCATATAGCGCCTTGGACAACCTATAAACATGATTAGGATATCTAGGGTTTTCAAACCCAGGAGGTTGATTGACATAGACTAGTTCATTTATAAAGCCATTTAAGAATGCACTTTTCACATCCATTTGATATAATTTCATATCATGATGTGATGCATATGCAAGGAGGATACGAATGGCTTCAAGTCTTGCAACGGGTGCAAAGGTCTCTCCAAAATCAAGACCTTCAACTTGAGAGAACCCCTTTGCAACTAGTCTTGCCTTGTTCCTCACTACAATGCCTTGGTCATCTTGCTTGTTTCAGAACACCCACTTGGTTCCAATGACTCTTGCACCTTTAGGATGCTCTTCAAGTGTCCATACTTGGTTGCGGGTGAAGTTGTTCAATTCTTCATGCATGGCATTCACCCAATCCGGATCTTGAAGAGCTTCTTCTACATTTTTAGGTTCAACACAAGAGACAAAAGAGTGATGTTCAACGAAAGAAGCTAGCTTTTGAGATCGAGTCATTACTCCCTTTGTAGGACTCCCTATGATGAGTTCTTGTGGATGAGCTTGAAGTAGAGGTGAGTTTCTTCTATCAATCACTTGAGGGGGTGGATGGGGAGCATCAACATCTTGTGCTTGTGCCTCCGCTTGTTCATGAGAGACATAGGTATCTTCATTTTCAACTCTCTCATTCTTGTCATCATCTTGAGGCACACGTGATGAAGATGGTGGATCAATGATTTGCACATCATCTTCATCATCTTTTGGCTTGATGTCTCCCACGGGCATGTTCTTCATGGCCTCCCTCAAGGGTTCATCACCTACATCATCACAATTCTCAATTGCTCCTTGGGAGCCGTTAGATTCATCAAATTCCACATCATATGTTTCTTCAACCAAACCGGTGGCATGGTTAAATACTCTATATGCTTTGGACTTTGATGAGTAACCAACAAGAAAACCAATATCACAACGTCTTTGAAACTTCCCTAGGTGTTGACGCTTCTTGTAGATGTAGCATTTGCAACCAAACACCCGGAAGAATGAGACGTCCGGCTTCTTCCCATTTAGCAAGTCATAGGGGGTCTTGCCAAGAAACTTTTGGAGGAAGAGGCGATTTGAAGCATAGCATGCGGTGTTGATTGCCTCGGCCCAAAACTTTTCCGGAGTGTTGTACTCATCTAACATTGTTCTTGCAAGGGTGATCAAAGTCCGGTTCTTTCTCTCAACTACACCATTTTGTTGAGGAGTGTAGGTTGAAGAAACCTCATGCTTGATTCCAATTTCATCACAATAAGCTTCAATATTGGTGTTGTCAAACTCTTTCCCATTGTCACTTCTAATCTTCTTTATCTTGACTTCGAATTCATTTTGAGCTCTCTTTGCAAACTTCTTGAAGCAACTTGCCACTTCGGATTTGTCATGAAGGAAGAAGGTCCATGTATATCTTGAGTAGTCATCCACTATCACAAGACAATAGAGATTACCACCCAAGCTCTTGTATGTTGTAGGCCCAAACAAATCCATGTGTAGAAGTTCTAACACTCTTGAGGTTGACATGAAAGCCTTGGTGGGATGAGTGTTTGCAACTTGTTTGCCCGCTTGACATGCACTACAAGGTTTGTCCTTTTCAAACTTCACATCCTTCAATCCTCTCACTAGTTCTTTCTTCAATAGCTTGTTGAGAGTGCTCATTCCAACATGTGCAAGCCTCCTATGCCAAAGCCAACCAAGTGAGGTCTTGGTGAACAAACATGTCATCAAATTTGCATCTTCGGAGGTGAAGTCAACAAGATAAAGATTGTTATATCTAAAGCCTTTGAATATCACTTGCTTGTCATCTATCTTTGAAACTTCAACTTCATTTGGTGTGAACAAGCATTGGAAGCCAAGGTCACAAAGTTGCCCAACGGATAACAAATTGAAACTCAATGAAGCAACATAGAGCACATTTGAGAGTGAGTGATCATTTGATATTGCAATCTTGCCTATACCCTTGACTTTGCTCTTTGAATTATCTCCAAATGTGATCTTCTCTTGACATATCCCATTCTCTTCAATGGAGGTGAACATACGAGGATCACCGGTCATATGTTGAGTGCAACCACTATCAATAACCCAATGAGATCCACCGGTCTTGTAGTTCACCTACACACAAGAGATCAAGCTTTTTGTTTAGGGACCCAAACTTGAGAGGGGCCCTTGACTTTCTCAACTAGTGACTTGGCAACCCATATTTTCTTTGGCCTATTCTTGTTTGGGGGACCCAAAAACATGACTTTCATCTTTCCATTTGAATCTTTTCTTAGCATGTAATGAGCATTGAAGGCAAAGGGTCTAGCATGCTTGGGCAAGGGTTGTGGTGGTGGAGTTTTGCACTCATGAGCAAAGTGACCTTCTTGACCACACTCAACACACCTCTTTGGCTTGGGCTTTGACTTGCTTTGTTGTTGAGCTTTTGCTTTCTTCTCTTGATTTGCCAAGTACCCAATACCACTTCTATCCATCTTCATTACGGTGTTCATGAGGAGCTCACTTTGCAAATATTGGCCTCTTGTGAACTTGCTTAGGCCGGTCTTGAGATGCTCTTTTTCTTGCTTGAGCTTCTTGTTCTCTTCAATGAGTGACTCATTTGTTGTTTGCTTCTCAAGAGCCATCAAACCTTTGAGCTTCTTGTTCTCATTTGCAAGCTTCTCATTCTCACACTTGATCTTGGCATAATCATCATGGTTGCATGACTCAACCACACTCTTGCCTTTGCTACTAGAACCTTGCTCAATGCTTTCAATGATCAAATCATCACATGATGTAGCTATATCACACTTAACAACATTGTTAGTAGCATCATGTGTCTCAAGGGCAAGTTCATTAGCAACCACAAGACTATCATAGTCAATTTTTAATGTGGTGTATTTGTCTTTTAGAGAGCTATGTCTAGTGATGAGCTCATCATGCTTCTTCTCAAGTTTATCATGTTGATCTTTAAGCTCTTTATTAGAGTTTTTGAGCTCTTTGAGAGTAGAAGACATAATTTCATTTTGATCTCTAAGTTCACCACTAGTCTTTTGAGCATTTTCAAGCTTAGATGAGAGTGATTCATTTTTATTTTGAAGATCATCATTTTCACTTCTAGTCCTTCTTATGATTTTAGTGTATTTGTTTAGCAATTTTACAAGTTCATCATAAGAGGGTGCATCATATTCATCATCACTATCACTATCATCATCATCATCACTATCATGGTTTTGTACCTTTCGTTCACCCTTGGCCATAAGGCATAGGTGAGTAGTGGACGATGATGGTGAAGGAGGCGGTGAAGGTGGTGGTGAAGATGTCGGTGAAGATGATGGCCCCATCACAAATGCGGCAACCTTCTCTTTCTCATCATCGCTCTCATCTCCGGTGGAGTCACAAGACGATTCAATGTTGGTGAGCCAATCACCAACAATATAAGCCTTTCCACCCTTCTTCTTCTTGTAGAACTCCTTCTTCTTGCCATCCTTCTTCTTGTATGGCTTGCTCTTCTTCTTCTCATCTTCTTCATCACTTGAATCATTTTTCTTGCCCTTGTTCTTGTTCTTGAACTTGTCTTTTGGTGGTCTAGGGCATTGATGAGCTAGGTGGCCAAGTTCACCACAATTGTAGCAATCCATCTCCGAGATGGGCTTTCTTTTGCTACTTGTGAAGAATTTCTTTTTCTTGCCATCGAACTTGATGCCACTCTTGTTGAGCTTCTTTAGCATCTTGGTGGTCTTCCTCACCATGAGTGCAAGTGATTCATCATCGATATCACTTTCACTTGAGCTTTCTTGCACGATCATGGCTTGGCCCTTCTTCTTCTTCTTGTCATGGCTAGCTTTGAAGGCCAAGTCTTTCTTCTTGGAAGATGATGAGCCCTCTTCCGGAGTGATGTGCATGTACATCTCATGAGCATTGATCTTCCCCAATACTTGTGTTGGAGTTGCGGTGGAGAGATCACTTTGATGAAGCACGGTGACAATGTGACCATACTTCTCAACGGGAAGCACACTCAAGATCCTCCTTGCAACATCCGATTGACTCATTTGAGTGAGCCCAAGAGCATTGAGGTCCTCTACAAGAACATTCAAGCGAGTGTACATGTCATTAGCACTTTCTTTGGGAAGCATCTCAAAAGAATTAATCTTCTTTAAAGCAATATGATAGCGTTTCTCACGCTCACTCTTAGTTCCCTCATGGAGAGCACAAAGATTTTGCCACAAATCATGAGCGTTCTTTGCATTACGCACACGATTGAAGATATCTTTGCCTAAGCCTCGGTAGAGTGCATTTTTGGCCTTTGCATTCCACCGGTCGTACTTCTCCTCGTCACCCGTGGGGTTTGCGGGATCCTTGATAGCGGGAAGCCCTTGGGTTGCGGCTCTAAGGCACCCGACATCTATGGCTTCGAGGTACGCCTCCATGCGGATTTTCCAATATGGAAAATCATCCCCCTCAAAAGTGGGAGGTGGTCCTTCCCCGTTAGACATCTTGCTCTAGGCGGTAAAGCCTAAATTAGGAGCAACACGGCTCCGATACCAATTGAAAGGATCAAGATGCCCAAGAGGGGGGGGTGAATTGGGCTTTTCTAAAAAATAATTGCAAGAATTAAATCCTACAAGCCGGAATTCACCCCTAGTGCCTACTTATGTTCCTAGAGAGTCTACCGATAAAAAGTTTTGCACCCTAGTTTCCAATCCTAGTCTAGCATGGCAATTCTAGGAATGTAAAACAAGCAATGAAAGTAAGTACGAGAAAGTAATTGCTTGAATGTAAAAGGGGCAAGGAACACGGCGATGTTTTTCCGAGGTATCGGAGAGTCGCCACTCCCCACTAGTCCTCGTTGGAGCACCCGCGCAAGGGTGTCGCTCCCCCTTGATCCGCGCAAGGATCAAGTGCTCTCTACGGGTTGATTTTTCGACACTCCGTCGCGGCGAATCACCCAAACCGCTCACAACTTGAGTTGGGTCATCCACAAGCTCCGCCGGATGATCACCAAACTCCCAATCACCACCAAGCCGTCTAGGTGATGGCGATCACCAAGAGTAACAAGCTAGAACTCTCACTTGACCACAACGAGCCCAAATGAGGAGATGGATGCACACTTGCTACTCTCTAATCACTAGTGAGGAATCTCAAACTTTGATTCTCAAATCTCTATCCTCACTAGAGCTCTTGCACTCCCTTGCACTCTAAAGGGTTTTCTCAGATGTTTGAATGAGCAAGAGACCTCTAAAAGAGGTGGAGGGGTTGTATTTATACACCCTTCAAAGAAAACGAACCGTTACTTTCTGACACGGGGTCACCGGACGCGCCGGTGCAACTGACCAGACGCGCCGGTCGCCCGTAACGGTCAAAACGCGATTTTGAACTGAACCACCGGACGCGCCGGTCAGGGGTGACCGGACGCGTCCGATCGTGCAAGGGTGCTTACTGGACTCACACCGGACGCGAGGCCGCGTCCGATGGCTGAAGACCGGACGCGTCCGGTCCTCTCTGGACCTTACTGGACTGTGACCGGACGCGCCGATCACAGCCAGGTCGCGTCCGACGGGCGTTCTCCCTGAGTGACACGTGTCAGCCACTGACCACCGCGTCCGGTCCTCGCGAGGACCGCGTCCGGTGGTCAAGGCCGAAACCCTAGCGCGGTAGCGTACTGACCGGACGCGTCCGGTGCTCCCGAAGACCGCGTCCGGTGACTGGAAAACAGCCCGAAACTTCTCGAAACGCGTCGCAACTTCAACCAAGTTGCTTCCAACTGAACTTTGAGCTATTCTAGGGTTGCCTAGCGCCAAGTTTAACAAGTGTGCACCACACCTAAACATAGGACTCGCCTAGGTCAAGCTACCCATTCATGCCCCCCTTTATAGTACGGCCAAAAGAGAAAAACGAAGATCCTAACGACTATTCCGAATGTGTCTCAACACCTCGACATCCGAAACTAACCGTCCTTAATCTTGACGTCACTCTTTTGAAAACCGAAACGATTTCCATCAAGGGACACAAATACCACAGTGCTCAAAGCAGTTATCACCTCCATGACCTAACTTACCAAGTTTCTGCAAAACACACGTTAGTCATGGTAATAAAGTGTTGTCATTAATTACCGAAACCAAACCTTGGGGCCTAGATGCTTTCAATGATAATGGTGGAGAAGACTAACTCAGGGACATAACAGTCATTGTATTGAGAATTTGAGATAGTACTATATATATTAACATGTGGATCCAAACAAAACATATATAATACTCGAGTACATGGAATCGGCTATGTTATACACTAATGAACAGTGCATGAACCCATGCAAAATTGCTTATGTAGCTAGCAAAGAAATGACCCAATAATTTCACATTCTCATATAAAAATTTGCATACGTCACATTAAAAAAAGTATTTATATTCATGTAACACTAGCGATGAGATAATTACTAGTCCGTACAGATCCATCAGTTAAAAGAAACATCACATGTACGTGGTAATATATGATAATAACTATCTATATCAATGGCCCACAATTATTTGGGAGCACCAATAATTTAATTATGTCGGAAAAGTGTAGGGGCCTTATTGTGAATGAACTTACAGGTAGTTCCACGATGCGTTCAAAAAGACCATCTGATTCCTTGTATTTCCATAAGGTGATTTTTGAATCACAACCACCTGTCGCGAGTAATACTCCATCCAATCTCCAGGCGCAAGCTTTTAGATGCCCTCTTGTTCCTGTATCCAATTGCTGCACAGATGCAAGGTAAGTGCACCTCAAATTTGGCTATAACCTAGAAATAAATTTGTTTTTTTTATTACTAACCATGAATTGGCTCCACACTGAATTCCGATAGTGCCAGACAATAGCATTGTCACCGCACGAGGCTAACATGTGCTCCGCCCCATTGCATGGATGCGGACTCCATGCGAGGGACCATATCTTGCCGTGGCGACCATCAGGTGAAGGACAAAGCTCTAGGTTAGTTTGCATTGCATCCATTCCCCCCTCCCTGCCACTACCAAGCAGGAGATTAGAACTTCTAACCTGACTGACTGAAGCCAAGAAGCTAATTAAACCGTCCGGTGGAGCGGAAGAGGGCTCACCTGCGCCGCGCTCGCCGGATCGGGAGGGAAACTCGACTAGGGTTTCGATGTGAAATTTGGGGGAGATGGGGAAATGGATGGGGAGGAGAGGGCTTTGCTCACTTAAGTGAGCTGCGAGCACGGCGCGGGCTTTTTTTTGCCGTTTCAGTGCGGCTAGGAGGAAGACGACCCTATGGCGGGAACCCACCATGTCAGCGTGCGTATAATGGAAAGCGGGACTCACCTTTTTTTTAAGGAAGGCAGGCATACTATTTATTAATAGACATAATGTTCTGAGGTACATGCAATATTTTTGGCCGCTCAAGGAGCCAAACATATCTCCCTGGCGTCATATTACATACACTTTTAGCAATAGCATGAGCCTCATTGTTGGAACACCTACCTTCATGCTTGAAAATTACATCCTGAAACAACGTACTCCTAGCTTTAATATCCCTTAGAATAGAGGAGTAAGCACATAGATTTTGCTTATGAAGATTCACAATGACTTCCGAACAGTCTGAAGCTATTACACAGTTGCGTGCGTCAACATCTAGCGCCAAAGATATCGCTTCATTGCATGCCATTGCTTCCAAAGAGGGTGGATCAACAAGCCCATTAATGACATTAGCACTAGCCGCAATGTAGTCCCCTGCACTGTCCCTACAAATCACTACAACCGCTCCTTTGTCACCAGTTCGCGCCACTGCACCATCAGCATTGAATTTCAGGAAACCTTCAGGAGGAGCTATCCATTTGAGAGCATGTTGTTTAGTCTTCACTGGCATTGTTGCTGTACTTTTCTCGTAGATCCCAGCTAGTTCCAAATCATCAAGATACTTTGAAATGAAACCAAAAGTTGACAGTGGGCTTTGGAATACATCCTCATATAAAGCCTTCCTCCTAGCACCCCATATTGCCCAACATATGACCAAAAGTTTCTGAAAATCCTTTGCATGTGGTGTTTCTTGCATGAAGAACAACCATAGCTTTGGATTATTAATTTGAAATGCAGCAATATGTTCAGTGAGATCCTCATCTACCAGAGCCCAAACACATCCTGCCATAGTACACTCAAAAAGAGCATGCAGCCAAGAATCAACATCAGCACCACACAATTTACATGAGCTCTATTTTGTCATTGATCTTTCTTTAAGCAATTCCCCAGTTGGTAAGGAGTTGTGAATGAGTCTCCAGGCAAAAATGCGAATTTTTGATGGCACTTTAACTTTCCAAAATAATTTCCACCTCCTTTTATACCCTTCAATATCAGAGTTTCCAGCGTTAGAGTCTGGCCAATCATCAAATTGGTTTCTGATGTGTACAAGCATTCTATATGCTGATTTAACAGTGAAAATACCATTTCGTTCGTAATGCCATGCCCAAAAATCATCCTGTCGAGTAAAGCTCACCTGAAGGCTACCGGCCGATAGTTGGGCTGGACAAACAAAAATATAAACAAACGGCCCATGACGGGGCCTTTTTCTTTCTTTTTATATAGGTGATTTGAATACAGTTTTGTTGAATTCACTCGAACAGATCTCTATTCTTCAAATGCACGATGGAGCTTATCACTGAAATGAAGCTGTAGGCATCTTGGCTTAGACCAGCATAATGATTGGCAATATAATGGCATGACCTGCTTCCCCCAACGTTGGGAGCCACCGATGGCTCTGTCAGGATAGAAACGTTAAGAGTTCTTTTGTGACTCTGACCTGTAAATTCTGGTTAATTCAGAGTTTCGTGACATCCTTCTTGACGTAACTTTCACTGGCAGACTTTATCTGCATACTGATTCATGGGCGAATTTATTTGGTACTGCAGTAGCAAAGGCTTTTGATATTCAATGACACTTCGATAATATAATTTCTGTCAAACCAGGGTAACAAAGAGAGAATATTCAGTCCTCTAGCGTGGCAGTTCACATAAATGATACTTTGACCAGATATTAACAACAAAATATCAAACACGACGCAGCTAACAAAATACTGAGGCTTCCAGATCCAAGGATGTAGTAAACATGGAGAAAGGCCAGCTTGCTAGCCCATTGGATTCTTGTATATATGTCGTTGATGGCTTTTCTGTTAACAGAGATATTTCTTCCGGGGTGAATTAGTTCACATATGTTTTATGAGTAAGAGAATGATAATTTATTTTGGAAGTATGGTTTTCACTGATGATTATAATTTCTTGATTTTTTTTTTCTAAACTGAGTGAACTTTGCTTTGAATGGGATGGGATCTAAGTGAAAGCACTCAACAAACAGAGTACTCTCTGAACAGACTAAGTATGGTCTTGTCATTAGCGAAAGAGCACTGAACATGGAATTAGTAGCTTTCCATCAATCGACATCTCTGTGAATGAATAGTCACTGCAAAGGACTAAATTGAAACCCAAAGATAAACTCGAATAAACAAGGAGTCATAAAAATGTTCCCTCTTTTTACATAGCTAGCAGTGAAGATGTCCTTTCTCTTTTTCATGTCTCTAAGAAAGTTGTTGGCTTGCTCTTCCTGTTCTTCTTGTTAGTTCCACAGACCACAGCAATTCACTTCTTGTTCTTCTTGATCTTCCTGTTCTTCTCTGCTTCTAGAGGTTTCACCACGCCATACTTGATGTCGACGAAGAGTGTCCTGCAGAACTTGTAGGCTTGCCTCATGACCTGGTTTTTTGCATCAGCCTTACCTCCGTCAAATAGGGAACCTTCAATAAAAATAAATATTAGGTGCTATTATTCCATTTACCTAGTGCAGAAGATATGTCAATTACAAAGGATGGCCCAAAGACTATAAAACAGGTCATTAGTCATTCAGGCAAAGCAACTATTTCAACTAACAGACATACATGCATCCGTGATCCCTGATTGGAGTCAAACAAAAAACAGGCACACATGGTAAACAGTGCCATTGTAGATCAGTACACTATAAAGTTTCTCTTATGTAACTTCCACTTAAAAATGTCCTCAGCATTGTTGTGACTAATAGCAACCACTTCTAAAACTAGTTCAAACCATGGAGCTACTAAATCTCTTTGCAAAGAAACATTGAGAGGAACCAAATCACCAGGCCATGTATATTGTTCATTAAATAAAAGACCAATCACCAGGCCATGATCAATTAAAAAGCAGATTTAGCTTGATTATATTTCAGATGGGGAAAATTGCTGACTACAAACTTAAACTAAGCAATTCCCTTCCAGTTTCCACACTGACAATTGATGGACTTTGCTAGCTGAACCAACTTTAAGCTTACTTTCTCCTTTTCCTGTAAACATGATTTACACTCTGAAAACAGGCAATATAGTTGATAAGATGTGAAACCTTCTTATGCAAAGACTACATCATGCCTTTTCTTCCTGAATGTGAACCATTTTTTTACTTGTTCCAGTCACCTATTGAACAAATTGTCAAGTACTAACTCCATGAGTTATACTGCATATCCTATAAAATAATGATTGAACAAACAAAATAAAAGGGGCCAAGATATTAGAAAATCCCCTTCTTGCAGGGCCTCACAATCTCTCAAAAACTTTCAGTTCATGAGATTCAGAATGTCAACCCTGGGGACAAAGAGCTTTGAAAGTCAACCTATTTACAGTAACAACTCAGCTATGACATCTATTTAACAGCCTTTCAGTACAATAGGGCCACATTTTAAAGAATCAGATGGCCCACAATTTTTCAAAAAAACAGAGTTAATCGTTTTCAATCACCAGCCCATCTCTAAGCTAAATATCTTATAATCTTCATAGACATATATTCTAGAAAAAGAGACATATGTTCCATATATGATATACAGACATACGGTAGAACATGTATTCCGAATAATATAATCACTACAAATTAATATGTGTAAGACATTTTGCAAACGGACGCAACTTGATATTACAGGTCCAATCATTCCTGTAGTTCACTTTACGAGGTTATTTTGTACTCTTATGTTAATGTTTATTTTATATTAATTAATATTATAGGTCATGCAACATTCTTAGCTCAAGTTGGCCATGAAGCGTATTGTGTTTTCTGTTAGTTGAATAGTAATATAACAAAAATGGGCTGCCCTGTTGCTCACTTGTGGTATAGAAGCTCTAAATTCTTTCAGATGCATCAGTAATTTTAGCAGCATATACACAAACTGCACAACCGACTGTGTTTAAATAGAAAAGTTAACAGCATCATAGGATATGACATTTTTGGCTCGGTTGATCTTGAGACAAACGCAATATGCACTAATCAGGTCAATTCCAGAAAGAGATTACTAAATTCAGGGTTAATACAGACCAAAGTTCATCACGTTCATTCAAAGTCTACGCAACAGGTCCCCAACTCGACCGAGAAGCAGGGAGAGAGACCAGGAAGAGGGGAAAGGCACATCTTACCTTGTTCTTGCCCTTGTTGCCTGGGTTGGGGTCGATGACTCCCCTTTGATGTTCTTCTTCTCCTTTGATGCGCTAACCTCGGGGCACACGAACCTCCGATGAGACGTTGGCGTCGTCGCAGTCGATGAAGATCACCTCGGGCGCGGGGGCAAAGTGGCCGCGCGAGTTGTGAGGCTGGGTCCGGGCGTTGAGGCCGCGCTTGCCGCGTGCCATGGCCGGCGCCTCCGTCCGGATCACTCCGCCGCCGTCGCCCGTGAGAATCGAGGATGCGAATGTGGGGATAAAGTCTGCCATTGTGTTGTTGCCTGTTCTCCAACCCTTCTACGGAGTACTCCGTTCCGAGAACTGAGCAAGCATATTAGTCCCACATCGCTTACTCACCAATGCAGAGCTCTGCTTAAAAGTTGAACCTGGTTGGGGCTCCCGTATAGGGTTGAGCCTGGTAACGCCACTGGCTACTCTTGTGTACCTTTTTTTTCAACAATTTTTGTGTAACTTTTCGAATTCAACGAGGTGTTTTCCAACAATTTTTGGTTCTTTCAACATTTTTTGCCATCTTTTCGAATTCAACGTGTTTTTTAAATAGTCTCGTTCTGTCGGGTCACATGTTATGCCACCGAGTCTCCTCGTCATGTCCACTGAGTGGCACGTCATTGCATATGTTTAGCCAGTTAGTTGGTACATCTGGTGTCGTGCTGAGCGTGCCACGCCAGGTCTAATAACTTGATACTTAATCTTGTTCTGGCGGGTGTTATGTTATGCCACCATGTGTCATGTCGTACTGAGCATGGCATGTGATGAACAACCACCTGATATGTTTGGTTGCCGGCCGTCGCTCGCCAAGTTAAGCTGTGGCAGCCACATACCTCTACTGTGTTGGTGGCGAGTGAAGTTGTGGCGGCCAATCTCCTCGCCACATCTCTGGTGGCTGCGCCATGGCTACGCGAACGGGCGCCATCGCCACATCTCGCGGTGCTCTGCTCGCTCACCCCTGCCCTTCCCATCTCCTCTGCTCCAATCTCTCTTTTCCCGCCTTGGTCAGCTCGTGAGCGCCGACGCCGTCCGCCTGCCCCGGCCGGCTCGCGCTGGAACTCCGACCAGCCGTAACCGGTGCTCTCTGCTCCGCCCACTCCACTTCTCTGCTCGCTCTTGTCTCTTGTTCTCTCACGCGAGAAGCAGGGCAAGGCACAAACGGTAGGCGGCAAAGAGGCCAGCAACGAGTACATGGCCACGTCGCACTGACCAATAGGTCTGGTCGCGGGACCTACCTGGCATTGGCTCCACCGCGGCAACAAGAGGATTGCAGGAGTTGAAAGCGTGCAATGAAACCATGCACCCAAGACAAAGACACGGTCTTGAAAACCGGGAGATGAAATTTTACATTGACACTGGCCTAAGCCGCCAGGTGCACCTCTTCAACCACTATAACAAGCTAAATAGCGAGCTAATCTCTTATATAATTACTAAATTGCAATAGACCAAGTTCTCATTACCACATAATTGAAACTTTAAAGTTGAACTTTGTGTATAACTTAATCATCATATGTTCCTGATGCACTGATTAAACATGCAAATAAAGCAATGGCAAGCAAAAAAAAAGACTAACCATTTTGCAGCTGTTGCAGAAATTCTTATCACAGTTCTTGCAATTGGCAACACGCGCTGCCTTCTTTATCCCACAGCAGTGACAATGCACCAAACCAAATCCAGATTCCATATCAAAGTACAAAATGAAATAAAACGAAATTCAGTATGCACACGACACGACGTCCTTACGGAAGAGGAAGCCTCCGCGTGGTGCCTCCAGGCGCGGCCTCCCATCCACATGCTCGTCGAGTCAGGAGCCAAGGAGCCGTCCCCGTGCTTTGCTCCCACGCACTTGCCTCCGGGTCGTCAGATCTGCATGGATGGAGGCACTCGATGCAGATCTGCATGACTGGCGGGCTGATGAAGTGGAGGAGGGAGTTCGGCGAGAGATGGTAAGGGGGAGCCAGCTCTAGGCACCCGAGCATAGCGGACGGGATTATATTGCACTAACTTTATTGTGGGCCTTACAATTTATTTAATTTAATCCGGCCCAATTAAATGAGGTCATCTTACACATGGTCCAAATATTTTAATTTTTTCTTTAGATTTTTTTAGGACTTCGTGCCGGTTTCTTTATTTCTTTGTCTTTTTCCTCTGTTTGTCTTTCCGCTTTCCGTTTCCATTTTCTCTCCTATTATTTCTTTTATTAAATTGAACAAATTTTTTGTTAAACGTTGCAAGTCACATGTATTAAAGTATATATTAAAGAATGAACTGTTTCTTTTAGTTTTTAAAATTGTAAATCCTCAAGTCCCGTAGGGCATTTTTGCTAGTTAGGCTTAAAAGATTCGTCTCGTGATTTACAGCTAAACTGTGTAATTAATTTTTATTTTTATCTATATTTAATGTTTCATGCATGTGTCTAAAGATTCGATATGACGAAGAATCTTGAAAATTTTTACGAAAATTTTGGGAGTTAAACAAGGCCGAGAGTACCAGACTGAGCGCAGGGTGTTTTTTTAGAATCACGACGAGCGCAGGTTGAACAAAAACGACGCGACGCTTGTCATGGGCCTGCAATTGGGCATGCCTGCCTGCATCAGCCCATCAGTTGCCCAGCCCAGGCAGGCCACAGGCGGCGCCCGGACGGCTGGGTGCTGCTGCCCTCGAGGCGAGACGGCGGATGGCGACGCTTCCAGTCTCCACGCCAAGCTCGCCTCGGCCCTCGGCGGCTCGCCCCTCTCCCCGATTCGGCGCTGGTCACCGATGGCTCCCCCGCGGCCCGCCTCCCCTAGTTTCGCCTGTTACCTCTGTCCTCGGCGACTCGGCCCTGGCTCCCGCCGTGGCGCTGGCCGCCCTATGTGATTTCGTGGGTTGGATTCGGCATTGACTGCTTCAACCAACAGCGGCTCACCCTTGCCCTGTGCGGTGTACCTGTCCGGTCTTGCGGAAGTCCTCTGCCCCAAGTATCGCCGCCACAGTGCCTTCGGAGGTACTGCTTTCGCATGTGCTACATGTCCACTCTGATTTTGGAGTCATGGCTTTCAATTACGCTTGCCTCTTTTGAAGCTTTTCTATTGTATCACTCATATGAACCATTACAGTCCTAATGATAGTTCCTTGATTTATGCTAACATTAAAAAGTACGCTTTTTTGGGCTGGGTATATGTAGCCTGTATCTCTTGTGGCAGTTGAAACTGTACTGTGAACGTCTGAATGATAAACAACTGCACAGCAGATGCGTTGTTTGCTTAGCCCATGCAAAACGTGAACTTTAATGAAACTGTGTTGAAGCATGTTTTGTAATTTGTATGTAATTTAGGTAGTATCCAAACCTAGATTTATAAATGTTTTCACTATTGGAGATGGGAGTACGCAGCCCTCGTGTAAGAAACATTAAACAGGAAATAGAACAGAACAATTTTTAAAACTAGGAAAGTGCTGGCTCATTTACCAATGTCAAGTCACATACATTGATGGGGAACAAACATATTTTTGCCTACATGCTTTTTTACATCTATGAATTTTGGCTTGCAATGCTAACTAACTTTGACTCAGACAAAATTTGAATCGCTGGAGAACACTAGAGTACTTACGTTGGCGCTGGAAACTACGGCATAAACATCTCCACTTCTCTAGCTGACCTGTTATTTTAATGACCATCCATGATAGCCCTGAAAACTCCTTCCATGGTCTCAGCTAGCGTAGTATTTAGCATAATACACATTCTCTATGCAAGTTTAATTGTTGTTTGGCATACAATTGCTATGCTCACTGGACATATTCCTCTACTTGATCCTGTACATCAGCACGCAGGGTTTCTGAACTGAAGCTTTTTTGTCATTTCATGGACTCGTGTGGGTTTATTTCATTTTTCTTCCATAACAACTGACGGGTTTCCTATTTCTAGGAGGGTTTGAGGTCAGTTGTCACGATGGATGATTGCACCTCGCTTGCCTGACAATCACAACATGGTACTCCTAGAATTGAAGCAGGCGAACCTTTGGGTTGGTAGAATGGATAACAACATGTCTGGGTGTCATCACCGAGTGTTTGCTAGAAGGATTTAGTGAATGCAACTGCTGATTTTTGACAGATTCTTATCGACCCTGGAGCTGATGTAAACATAAGAAATAATCAAATGAGACACCACTTCATGTCACACTGAAAAACTGTATAGGACTATCATGTATTGACTGTCTACTACAGGGGGGCAAGGTAGAGTATGAAATATCATTGTTCCTAAAAGATTTCAAGACATACCTCTATAGGTTATTTTCTTTTCATTTCATTTACTGACAATCTTCTGTAATAAATTCTAAAATATAATTTTGTTGACAAGGTCAGAAATGCTAAAACAAAGGAGACCAGATCATTAGGTTTTAAAATGGTTATCATATTTCGATCCATGAAATTAGCCGAAAGGGATGGACAATAGAATATTTTAATATACTTTCTTTTCTTCTTATATTATTCTGTTAAGTTAAAGCTCATTTTTTTATCCTCTTTTTCATATGTAACATATGTTAATGCAGGGGATAGCATCAAATTCTGATGAAGAAGTAAAAAAATAATTCAAACATATTGAAGATCATATTAGATATTTTGTTTGGTATGGTGTTATTTATGCAAACTACATAAAGAGAGCTTTTAGCCACTACACCATTAATAATAGTAAAAAAATGGATTCTTAAACATGGGGTATGTACTTAAATGCTAAAATGGCTAGTACAAGCTCGTATGTATGGTTTAGGGAAAAGCAAACATATTGTTGGTTTTTCAACCAAACATAGAGAGAGGGAGTGGAGAAACGGAAGGAAAGTCATATGAGTGATCAGTCGAGACCACTTTTCACATCCCCCTCCCCTTTTATAGGGGAGGTATAGGAGAGAAGGTTTTCATTATTTCTCCTGCTGGAGCTTGTATTTATAAAAAAACTCTAGGGACTACGAATGGGCCCTAAACACTACGGAGTACCTCACAAGCCCCGTGGATGTGTAATTGGGTGTGGACACACTAATAGGGTCCCCAACATAAAATACACTCCCAACATTAGCCCCTTAGCTATTTAGTTTTGATTAGGAATACAAGACTCAATAGTTGAATTCAACTAAGTGTGACCTAATTACAACTCAGTCTGGCACATGACTCTCGTCTGTATGAAGATAGTCTGTGGATGACTTTGTCTTTGTCTAGTCTTGTGCCAATCTTTGGTGGCAACCTTCACTCAAACCTCTGTGACCCTGTCTTTGGCAGCATGCTCCTTTGTATGGCCTTGAGCCCTTGATGCCTTCTTTTTAGGATTGAGCCTTTGCTGAAGACATTTGATGTAGTCGAAGTAAGCAAATTAGTCGATGTAGGTGAGGTGATTGTAGCTGATCATGACACATCTTCAAGCTTCCACTCACGGGTGCGAGGCAAGGCTTTCGTCTTTGGGTGAATTGATTGTCCAATATAAGTCATTATGGAAGAAGATCTGGAACACCCAATGCACGAACAAAATGAGTCATTTTCCGTGGAGGTTTTGCCATAACAGACACCCACTCCTAATGAATCTCCACAAAGGTCCACTCCACACGATCATAAGATTTACTCATATCCAATTTCAATGCAGCAAACCCCTCACTGCCATGTCTCTTGTTCTACATGAAGTGTGTCATCTCATATGCTATCAAGATATTGTCAATGATAAGATGCCCGGGGACGAAAGCACTTTGATTCTGTGAGATGATGTGCAGCAATATATTTTTGAGACGATTTGAAAGTACATTCGAGGCAATTTTGTATACCACATTACACAAGCTGATTGGTCTAAAATCTTTCAGCTTCTCCGGATGCTGAACTTTAGGAATTTGAACAACTGTTGTATCATTCCATGCATCCAGCATCTGGCCCCCTTCCAGAAATTGTTTGACCTCCCTAATAACATCTCCACCAACAATATTCCAACATTTCTTATAGAACAGGGATCGCATACCATCAATTCCCGGCGCTTTCAAATCTCCGATGCTATCAAGGCCTTGCTTAATCTCCTCTTTTGTAAAATCTTGTAACAACATGTCGTTCATTTCAGCTGTAACTTTAGGTGCCACACAGTTTATGAGAGCATCCATATTTTTATATGCATGGGAAACAAAAGCTCTTTATAAAAATTAGTCACCGCCGCCAAAATCTCCCCCTCATCCTCCACCTCGCTCCCATCATCCAGCACAAGTCGTTTCATCCAGCACTAGATGTATGGTGTGTCATTGTTTCAATGAGGATGGGGCACATCTTTTCTTCAGATGCAAAACAATGGAGAAGGTGTGGAGTTACCTGGGAATAAGCCAGGATAGAGATTTATTGTTGATGAAATCATCTGCAAGGGAGGTTTTGGAGGTAGTAGTGGCGATGAAGGAAGAACAAAAATTAAAATGTTATGCTCTCTGGCTTTGTTGGTCGATAAGGAAAAGAATTAGAGAAGGTGAGCAAGGGAGAGGCCAGTGTGGATTTCTCATAGTATGCAAGTGCGCATGTCGGAATGGTGGAAGCAAGAAAGACATGTTGTCCTTAGACCTTCTAGACACATGGTGATCCACAAACAATCCATAGCTCATGACAATATGCAATATTTAATGTGACGTGAGCCCACCGCTACCACAACAATCTCCACCACTATACATAGGACTTACAGTAATTAACACAAAAAAGGCGCCATGGACAGAGAGCAAGGAAGAGGAAGAAGAGGCCGCTACTTAGAAAGGACTAGCTAAGCTAGGAATGATACAGATTCCACGGCGGCAATCCTGCACAGGGATTACGAATGCTAGTATCTGTGAGACAAGTTCTGCTGATCTCGACTCCATGGGCTTCCCGCGGTCTGTGACTGCGAATCACATTGAGCTAGCCTGCTCTGCTCCTGGCGCCGCTCATTCTGCAGCCACCAACTCCTGCTCCCTGCATCGCTGCCTGAATCCACCACCATGTCGCCGCCCTCTAGTATGCGCAGAACCTTCAGGAACATTCCACGTTGCAATGCAAGGGCCACTAATACTTGGATCAAGATTCATCAAACAACATAAGATAATGTTCAACCAAAAAAGCTAATATTGTGCACCTCCTTTCCTTTTCTTTTTTCCTTCTGATTTTTCCTTTTTTTCTAAATTTAACTTCAGTTTTTACTATTAGTTTTTTTAGAAGCTCATGACATCAAATGTCCAGTTTTACCAAGCGTGACGAAGAGGCCTGCGATCCCTGTGCTCATGCTTAAATTTGAATTGTCACGAAGAGGCCGTCACGACAAAGATGCGTGCAATTTTTTGTCCCCAGGCTAAAATTTGAATTATCATGATATTTTTTGGTATTATATTTCCAATGCAATGCACGGGCACGATCCTAGTTTTAATTAATTGTGGTTTGCGCACTGTTTGATTGTGTGTATATGTTTGCCGGTGGATGCCTTGTTTTGCTTCTATGTGTTTTAAGTGTAGCGAACCCAAACTTGAAGCTATTATTGATTTCAGATTTTATTTTGCTCCTATGTGTGACTGACCGTACTGAATTGTCAAACTGAGTGGATGGAATTTAGAGATGTTTTAGCCAAAGATGTGGGATGCATGGCAAGCAAAATGTCGCCAATAACTTGGCATTGTAATGCTTCGCATGGATTTTGTAGCTTACTTTATTGTTCTGTAATTTTGAACATTTGTGAAAATGGTGGTGTGGACTGAACTTGATGCTTGGTTAATGAACTGATTACTATGGCTTGTGTATGGATACATCTCTTTTGTTGTAATGTTTTACTTAGTGCCCTGTTTCTGTATTCAATGCAATTTTCATTTCATGAATAATCAGTTTTATACATCTTCGGATTTTATTTTATTTTTGTATGAAATAGACGTACAAGGGACGCAAAACTATTAGGCTAAGTAAGAGGAGAGACAAGAGATAGTGGACTGCAGAAGAGAAAAATGTACTTATTGATGTATTGTATGAAATGAATGACTCTGGAGGGAAGGTGGAGATAGGTCACAAGTCTGGGTACCTTTGGTTTATTGAGAAAGAGCTCGCTAAAAGACTCCAAAATGATTGTATCAAAGCTGATCCTCATGTTGCTTCTAAAGTGAAGACACTTAAGAAGCTGTTGTCCTATATACTGGATATTCAACAAACTGGTAGTGGCTTTGGTTGGGATGACGAAAGAAAAATGGTTGTTGGAGACAAAGAGCAATTCATGGGTTGGGCAAAGGTATAGAAGGACATGCATACATGTATCATACTTTTTTCCAATCACATTTATTTGTTTTTTTTGAACAGATCACATTTATTTGTTTTTTAAATGAATCACATTTATTTATATGCAGAGTCGCCCTAGAGCAGCAGCTTTGTATGGGAAGCCCTTTGTGAATTTTGATAAACTATTTGAGGTTTATGCTACTGACTTAGCAAAAGGAGTGAAGGCTAAAGGCCCTGGAGATCAGTTTGAAATGCATGAAGAACTATCCTTAGGAAATGTGACTGAAGGAACCCAGCAGTTTGAAAATACAGTTCACTCCCATTCACAACCACCATCCCATGGTAGCATCCCAAGAAGTGGAATTAAATCTGCAGCCTGCCGTAAGAGGATTTTTCTAGATGATGGCGTGTTTGCATCGGAGTTTTCTAATATTTCTAAAGCATTAAATAGTCTTGTGCAAGTCGAAGCAGCCAATGCAGAGGCTATGAATGCACTGCAGTCTGACCCAGGAACTTGAGACTCAAAAACGGACGACTGAAAGGAGGGAGCAATTGTTCACCGTGCTTACAAAGTTTACTGGGTTTACTTCAGATCAAATCGTGAAGGCTGCTCTAATAATTGGTCAAAATGAGGAAAGGCTGAATCTATTCTTTACTACTCCAGATGAATTCAAATATGAGTTTGTTCGACAAGTCCTTAAAAAATCTAAAAAGAAGCTCTAGTCATGCATGTGGAGATCGTGTGCTTCCTTTTGTGTATAGTAATAAGTAGCATACTGAACTCCAAGGTAATGGAAGTAGTCAACCATGGTTGACCAAAACTACGAACTTCGTTTTGCATGGTGGTCATTTGTATATTTTGTGTGTAGTCAAAAATTTCAAGTGAGTTGCAATCACTTGGAATGCAGTGGAGATTGTGTTCTCACTGCATGGTGGTAAATTGTATATTTTGGTGCTGTGAAGTCAGAAATAAAGGTGACTTCCAGTTACTAGGAGAGTAGGAGTCTTGCTGGAACTCTTGCATATTTTGGTAAGTTGTATGCTTTGTTGTTGAAGTCAGAAGATGACTTACAGAGACTTGGCATCTTATTGCAATGTGTACAGATGGGGTGTATGCATGTATGCCTTAATGAATCAATGCTTCAAAGATTTGTTTTTAGCCTTCGCATTTTTATTTTGTGTACATGTTGAAGTAAGAAGATGACTTTTATTTTGCCTTAATGAATCAGTACTGAGCTATACTTGATGGTTATTCTGTGTCCTGAATAAGGGTATTATGGTCATAAAAAATTTATTTCCATTCCCTATCCCACCTCATGCCAAAGGGTATGGGTTTGATGTCTTAGAGCAACTCCAACGGTTTTGCATTTTTTGTTTGGCAAAAGATGGAGTTTGCCAACTCTCTAATCAATATGGGGAGGAGAAAAAAAGGGTATCTCCAACGGTTTGGCAAAATTGACTTGCCAAAATCTAAAAAAGGAAACCCAGCGGCGCGGGAGGGAAAAGCGCACGCGGGAGTAGCGCATGAGATGGAATGCCAAGCCGATCGCGAGCTTGCATATATGCCAATCCATCCCAAGATTTTGCCAAGTTAACAAAAATGCAAAGCCCATTTGCCAAACCGTTGGATAGGAGTTTTGTAGACTTTTTTACAAAAACAGGAATGCAAAACTCATTTGCAAAACCGTTGGAGTTGCTCTTATATTCCTATCCCATACCCACCTCTTCCTATCCCTACTCATTTCTCTTACCCTTACCCTCTTCCTATTCCTACCCATTTCCCTTACCCTTACCCAGGTTATATCCAAACGCCACCTCAGCACATTTTCTTTCATTTATCCCAAACCCACATGCTATCCAAACGGTGCCAAAGTGGTTTGGGCTTCATGTCTTTTTGCACGGGCGGGCCCTGGGTCTGCGAACCTGCAAATAGGTCATTTTTCGCGGTTTCGCCGGAACCCACAAAAAGGACCTATTCGTGAGTTCGCGGAAGAACCCCCATGCTCAATCTTTTTGCACTTTCTAATATACACGAGTTGCCCACAAATGAAAATGAAATTTCTTCTGTATATGGTGATGAGACTATGGATGTCTTGAAGAGCTTTTAGGAGAAGATGATTCCGGTGGAGCTAGTGAGGTCCTTTTAAGAGAGAAATGTGCTTTTAGCATGCAAAAAGGCTTATTAGTGGGTTTAGATGTATATCAAGCTATTTGTAGATTATTGTTAGTCTATGACCGACCATGAGAGTGATGAGAGTGAAAATAGAGAAAACCAAATGGATAAGAGGCAAGAGTCCTCCTCTACCTCACTCTTCTTTTATAGGAAACATGGCCTCCTAGTGGTAAAAGAACTCAGGCTAAAAATAGGCCCTCAATATTATCTTACAAGCCTTCAAGCTATATAATTAGGCCCTGTAAAACACTAATGGGGTCCCTAACATATAACGCACCCCAACAGTAGCCCCTCAGCTATTCGGTGATCAAAAGTACAACATCCAATAGCTGAATAGAATAAGTGTGGCCCAATTACAACTCAGTTCTGACACATTGTTCTCATCTATACGAGATCAGGGGCGGAGACAAGGGAGGGCAGGCATGGGCCTGGCCCCCTTCTAATGTTACACACTTTTCATTAATATACACATCTCATTAGTTCTCACTAATCACTTGAAATTATAAGTAAACAAAGACTTCTCAGCTAATTCTAAATTGATTTTCTCATATAAATCTAATAGATCTAGCAAGTTAACATAAGAAATATCAACCTTAAATTTTGTCCTTCTCCAATAGTCTTCAACAATAGACTAAACGATTTTGCCCTGAGAACCCCAAAATATTTCTAACTAACCAAACCTTTTTAATATTTTCTTTGTCTCATAACGCTTTCTTATCTGGAATCCTTTATTTTTTTTAATTTACACATGTGTCCAATTTACTCTTATCTCTTGAGAAAAATACCACTCGGCTGTGGAAACTTACGAGTTAGAGAGGATATTTGACAACTTTTTATTTTTTTAAGCCGGCATCAAGATTTGACGGTAGTACCATATACTTTTTGTGGACACTCGATGATCTCCCCTCTCCCCCCATATCTAAATCCTGGCTCTATCCCTAACAGCGATATGGAAGATTTTATCTTTAGCTAGTCTTCGGTGCTATCCTTCGCTCGAACCTCCATGACTCCGTTATTAGCAGCTAGAGCTGGGACTTGGGCCGTGCCATTTGAGGGCGGGTCATGGCACAGTCTTTTGGCATGACTCGAAGTACGGTACGGCACGAAATATTTTGGGCCGTGCCGGCACAACACGAACACGAGGGTTGTGTCGTGCCCAGAATCTCGACACGGCGGGCTACATGGCCCGGCCCGCATCTTGGGCCGTGCTTGGGCTGGCATGGCACGAAAATGGCACATAGACACTTCTACAACTATACAATACAATTTTCTAGTATTTACTATACTACCTCTTATATAATTCTTGAATAGATTATGAAAATCATTAAACTTTTATAGTACACACAAGATATATATATATATATATATATATATATATATATATATATATATATATATATATATTCATATCACGAGTGGAAAAAGAACACTAACAAAGAAACTTTGAGGGCCATGCTTGGGCCGGCACGACCCAAAGGCGTGCCAGCATGCCACGAGCCGTGCTTGGGCCGAAGAAAAGATTCACCGTGCCATATTGTTACGGCCCGACGTGCCTCCCGTTCCTAGAGGGCACGACCCGAAGCGGCACGAAGCACACCTCACGGCCCAGGTCCCACCTCTATTAGCAGCCTGCTCCTTCGTATGGCCTTGATCCCTTGATGCCTTCTTTTCATACCTGAGCCTTCTTTTTGCACGGGCGGGCCCTGGGTCCGCGAACCTGCAAATAGGTCATTTTTCGCGGTTTCGCCGGAACCCACAAAAAGGACCTATTCGTGAGTTCGCGGAAGAACCCCCATGCTCAATCTTTTTGCACTTTCTAATATACACGAGTTGCCCACAAATGAAAATGAAATTTCTTCTGTATATGGTGATGAGACTATGGATGTCTTGAAGAGCTTTTAGGAGAAGATGATTCCGGTGGAGCTAGTGAGGTCCTTTTAAGAGAGAAATGTGCTTTTAGCATGCAAAAAGGCTTATTAGTGGGTTTAGATGTATATCAAGCTATTTGTAGATTATTGTTAGTCTATGACCGACCATGAGAGTGATGAGAGTGAAAATAGAGAAAACCAAATGGATAAGAGGCAAGAGTCCTCCTCTACCTCACTCTTCTTTTATAGGAAACATGGCCTCCTAGTGGTAAAAGAACTCAGGCTAAAAATAGGCCCTCAATATTATCTTACAAGCCTTCAAGCTATATAATTAGGCCCTGTAAAACACTAATGGGGTCCCTAACATATAACGCACCCCAACAGTAGCCCCTCAGCTATTCGGTGATCAAAAGTACAACATCCAATAGCTGAATAGAATAAGTGTGGCCCAATTACAACTCAGTTCTGACACATTGTTCTCATCTATACGAGATCAGGGGCGGAGACAAGGGAGGGCAGGCATGGGCCTGGCCCCCTTCTAATGTTACACACTTTTCATTAATATACACATCTCATTAGTTCTCACTAATCACTTGAAATTATAAGTAAACAAAGACTTCTCAGCTAATTCTAAATTGATTTTCTCATATAAATCTAATAGATCTAGCAAGTTAACATAAGAAATATCAACCTTAAATTTTGTCCTTCTCCAATAGTCTTCAACAATAGACTAAACGATTTTGCCCTGAGAACCCCAAAATATTTCTAACTAACCAAACCTTTTTAATATTTTCTTTGTCTCATAACGCTTTCTTATCTGGAATCCTTTATTTTTTTTAATTTACACATGTGTCCAATTTACTCTTATCTCTTGAGAAAAATACCACTCGGCTGTGGAAACTTACGAGTTAGAGAGGATATTTGACAACTTTTTATTTTTTTAAGCCGGCATCAAGATTTGACGGTAGTACCATATACTTTTTGTGGACACTCGATGATCTCCCCTCTCCCCCCATATCTAAATCCTGGCTCTATCCCTAACAGCGATATGGATGATTTTATCTTTAGCTAGTCTTCGGTGCTATCCTTCGCTCGAACCTCTATGACTCCGTTATTAGCAGCTAGAGCTGGGACTTGGGCCGTGCCATTTGAGGGCGGGTCATGGCACAGTCTTTTGGCACGACTCGAAGTACGGTACGGCACGAAATATTTTGGGCCGTGCCGGCACAACACGAACACGAGGGTTGTGTCGTGCCCAGAATCTCGACACGGCGGGCTACATGGCCCGACCCGCATCTTGGGCCGTGCTTGGGCTGGCACGGCACGAAAATGGCACATAGACACTTCTACAACTATACAATACAATTTTCTAGTATTTACTATACTACCTCTTATATAATTCTTGAATAGATTATGAAAATCATTAAACTTTTATAGTACACACAAGATATATATATATATATATATATATATATATTCATATCACGAGTGGAAAAAGAACACTAACAAAGAAACTTTGAGGGCCATGCTTGGGCCGGCACGACCCAAAGGCGTGCCAGCATGCCACGAGCCGTGCTTGGGCCGAAGAAAAGATTCACCGTGCCATATTGTTACGGCCCGACGTGCCTCCCGTTCCTAGAGGGCACGACCCGAAGCGGCACGAAGCACACCTCACGGCCCAGGTCCCACCTCTATTAGCAGCCTGCTCCTTCGTATGGCCTTGATCCCTTGATGCCTTCTTTTCATACCTGAGCCTTCGTTGAAGACATTAATGTAGTCGAGGTAGTCGATGTAAGCGAGGTAGTTGTAGATGATCACGACACTTCTTCGAGCTTTCACTCATGGGCGCCAAGCAAGGCTTTTGTCTTTAAGCGGATTGCTTGTCCAATGTGCTCCTCGCCAACCCCACTTGGCTGGCACTAGTGAGAAGTTCTTTCGCGTGCTTAAAGCAGATGACGTAGGCGTGGTTGATGTCAAAGATGTCGTAGATGGAGACCCCCTCACTCCAATTGACAGTGAAGGCGGTGCCGATTACGACAAAGCTGATGGTGAAGCCCCTTGCTGAAATGTTGACAAAGGTGTAGCTAGTGATGTTGATGTCAAAGTTGAAAACCCTTGTTGAAATGTTGATAAACGCGCAGTCGATGACAATGGAGTATGTGTGCGCAAGCGCTGTGAGCATCTGCGTTGTATGGCGTAATCTAAAAATAACAAGAATTGTGTTCGTGAACAAAATGAAAAATCCATTATATCATTCGGATTTTAGAACATTACCGTTGATCCAAAATGCATGCACCCACTAAGGGCTTGTTTGGTTGTCACCTTGGCCTAGGTTGGCTAGGCAGTACCATTCATCCCCAAATCGGACACTTTGGGATAGCTGCCAGGGCCAGATGGCGCTTGGCAGGCACAGGGTTTTTTTTACCGACCGGTCACCCCAAACCGCCGGCCTCCGGTTCCGGTTTACCGGTCCGGTTTACCGGTAACCGGTCGGTAACCGGTCGAATTTGAATTTGAATTCAAACGCGCCTTCGGTTCGGTTTGTCACCGGTTTACCGGGCGGTTTGGAGCGGTAACCGCTCGGTTTGAGCGGTTTACCGCTCGGTTTGAGTTTGGAATTTTCTTTTTTCTTTTTTTTTCAAACTTCTATACGTATAAATAAATACTAAACGAACTCGAATTTGAAAAAATTTTACACCATTGGCTTCTATAAATCATGAATTATTTTTAGGAATTTTTTTAGAATTTTTTGTTTTTTTCAAATTTTAAATTTGAATTTGGGGGCCTTAACGGGCCGGGACCGGGATTTTTTTTCTTTTTTTTTAAACTTCTATACGTATAAATAAATACTAAACGAACTCGAATTTGAAAAAATTTTACACCATTGGCTTCTATAAATCATGAACTATTTTTAGGAATTTTTTCAGTATTTTTTTTTCTAATTTTAAATTTGAATTTGGGAAATACCTAACTGGACCGGACCGGAACCGGTCCAGCCCGGTTAGGCCGGTAACCGCGGTAAACCGCGGTTTACCGAGCGGTTTTTTAACCCTGGGCAGGCACGAGCCAAACAGGCCCGTAATGATGCATGCAGAGCCTGTTTGGATCAGACCCTGGGAAAGCAACCTGGCCCAGACAGCAATCCCAGGCGTCCATTTTTGGTGGCCTGATGCTAGATCTTGTTGCCTGGCCAAGCAGCAATCCCAGGCCACCAACCGAACAAGCCCGCATGGTGTGCAAGAACAGGTAAACAATCGTCTCGCGTGGTCTCCCATCATTCGGTGCCCATGTAGTCCTTGAGACCTTCTGGACACGTGGTGATCCACAAACAACCCATAGCTCATGATATATGTAATGTAATGTGAGTCTACCACTACCACTACAATCTCCACTACTATACACACGACTTACAGTAGCACAAAAAATGGTGCCATGGACTGAGAACAAGGAAGAGGAAGAAGAGGCCGCTACTCAGAAAGGACTAGCTAAGCTAAGAATGATACAGATTCCATGGCGGCGATCCTGCATAGGGATTACGAATGCTTGTATCTGTGAGACAAGTTCCGACAAGTTCCGTCGATCTCGAGTCCATGGGCTTCCCGCGGTCTATGACTGCGAAACACGTTGAGCTGGGCTGCTCTGCTCCTGGCACCGCTCGTTCTGCAGCCGCCAGCTCCTGCTCCCTGCATCGCTGCCTGAATCCACCACCATGTCACCGCCCTCTAGTATGCGCAGAACCTTCAGGAACATTCCAAAAGAGACAAGGCGTGAGCATGATAGGCTGCCAGCCAGTATCAAGATCCCTACTAAGTCGGTGATGATAGCGGAGAATGACTAACATGGGACATGCGTGGCCTCAGATGAGGGTCACGCCTTATGCACAGGTTTGCTGCGTGCAACATGCAGTAGACCTCGTTCTCACAGAAGCGGCTTCCTAGGCGAGGGTCGATCAGCTCGTCGATCGCGTACTCTTCCAGCAGAGGCCGAGCCTGTTACAGACGATGAAAATATGAATGGAGACATAAGGCACGGCATTGATCCTTACTAAAACAGAAAACTTCATTTGTTTGCTTCCATTTTGGATGCATTGATGTTGACGAAAGAGGAGACAAATATTAATCAGTTCCGAGTTAGTTGATTTGATTTGTAAAAGAACATTATTCATTTTCTGATATGACAAAGATAAGAGTCACAAACTCCAGACAAAACTAGCTCAACAGTTAACTATCACCAGTGACTCAGTTATACTCATACCATCTCCTAGTTATGGTGCCAGAATAGGTTTCCTAACATTAGCCAGAAATTTAAGCATTTAACAGACACGAAAACATAATAGTAGGTGAACTGCTGAACTCACCCATTCAGTTAGGAATTGCTGACCCTTCGGCCTGTTAATGTCAACAGCTTTGCGTCCAGTTACAAGTTCCACTAATACAACCCCGAACGAGTAGACATCTGCCTTCTCAGTTATTTGCCCACTCTGAGCATATTCAGGTGCCAGATAACTGTGCATAATAAAACAGAGGCTCAGTTTTGCAGAATTTCACATGTCGTAACTGACCAAGGACTGTAAAGTTGTACATCTGAAAACTTACCCAAATGTGCCAATGACTCTTGTTTCAACACCCAGGTCCCCATCAGGTTGCCACCTAGCCAAGCCAAAATCTCCAACCTGTCACAGTATCAAAAGTAAACTTCACAATCTCCTCATACTAGGATAAGTGGAAAACAAAGATTTACTGGCAATGCCAATGGGAATAAAAATTTTGAGACAACTTCTGGTGTGCATATATGATAACTAAGATCGATTGGCCACGATAGTGACTATTGTGAAAAAAGGAAACAAATAAATCAAGGTGTTGTGGCAGACCAAGATAACCCGATTCTCATTTTACAGTGCAGCTTAAAGCATGGCTGTTCAGACACAACGCAATCTATTCTAGTCAACTGGTAAGATTTTATAGCAACCCAATTTTCACATAACAGTAAAAGTAAATTTCAGTGTAATAAGCATCACAATGAGGGGGGCCATACCAGTGGTTCAAAATCATGTGTGACAAGAATGTTGTTTGGTCTCATGTCACGGTGGATTATACAACCAACCCTACATTCTTCATGGAGGTATCGCAGACCTCTGGCAGCTCCTACGGCGATCTTTTGTCTGGCAGCCCACTCCAGTGTTTCTTTGTTACGATCTAGAGGAGCACAACGAATGGTTCGGACTTCAGAAATATTATACTCAGAAGCAATATTTTAGTCCCTTTTGGCACAGTGTGGTCATCATTAGAAATCCAAGGAAGAAAGAGATTAATTGTTCTGTGTAAGTTGATACATCAAGTTTTTGGAATGCAAAATGCTTACCGTAAAGATGCGAATCCAATGAACCATTGCAGATGTACTCATATACTAGTAAACGCCTCTTATCTTCAACACAAAAACCAATCAGCATTACAACATTCCGATGCTGTGCACAACTCAGAACTTCCACCTCCGAGCAAAACTCGACGTCGCCTTGGGAGCTAGCAAGTTTGTGTTGCTTGACAGCGATTGCTTGGCCGTCCGGAAGGACACCTCTGTGAACAGACCCAAATCCACCTTCAGCCAAGAAATTTGCTCGGGAAAAGCCGCCAGTTGCAAGCTCCAGTTCCGCGTAGCTGAACCACCGTGGCGGTTTTCCAAATATAGGCGTCTTATGCTGACATATAGAACACAAAGGCGGCGGTCCTGGAGGTGCACTCCTGGACAGTGAGACAACATCTCTGACATTGCCTCTGAAGTTTAAGTCAGACCTGCTCCTGATTGCATTGATTTCAGTCAAGAGATCCAGTTTGGCAATCTTCTCGAGCAAAGAATCTGCAGTGGGTGTCCTTCTAGGGCGATTTCCTAGTAGTCTAGCAGATGCAGGTCCCTGTAAAATGTCAGCCATCCATGGCTGAAGTGACGAGGCTGGCGGAGGAGTTGAAGCCTCACTCTCAGAGTCGGATATATTGACATCAGAATGTTGGATGTTATCCTTGGCTGCCTCTTTCGTCAAGGAGCTATTCGTATCCGAAGCACAAAATGGAGAAGCGGCAGGGTCGGAGCTTGAGACAGAGGATGTTCCAACATCAGTTGTGTCAAAAGGCGCTTCTGACTCCGGGCTGCTGTTAGGTGTCACAGATGGCACTCGAATGGGACTCCGCTGCTCCTTGGTATTGCTCACGGTGTTACCAACTGACGTACTCGGCTCAGGTGATGCCGGAGGAGCTGGTTTGGACTCCTTTTCATGCGATCCCACCAGGTTCAGCCGTAGAACTTTGGGCCGAGAGCGCTTCATAACCACAATATTGCACTGCAGCTCCTCCATGCAGCGCTTCTCCTCATGCTTCAGCTCCCTGAACAAGATGCCAAACACCTGTGCTTAAGGAAAGGGATGTATATGCATTGCAAGAGAAGAGACAAAAACAGCAGGGCGGCATATGAAACACTGAAGAGAGTTAAATGTGTAACATTACTTGTCCAGCACAACCCAGCCTGCTTGAGCCCGCTTGGATTCAGTGGCCACGGCACCAGGAGGTGATCCAGAGAGGATCTTAACCTTCACATTTATCTAAACAAACACAAGAGGTGACCGAAGTGAAAAATCCAGCCGGTTGAGATTCTGAATCGACAAAAGTAGGCGACAGGATGCTATATGCAGACCTTGTTGTTGGGATCATATACATCGCGAAGTTTTCGAATCATCTGAGAGCACAGCTCAGCGACATCCGACCTCTGATTCAGCACTGCCTTGTGACCACTTGCGCAGCTCCCAGCAAAGAAAGGAAAGCCCCAGAACTTCCTGCCTAATAAAAAGGAGAATTCGTTCAAAAGAAAAGGAGAAGGAAAGAACACTTGAAAAGGACAGAACATTTGAAAGTTTAGCTGCTGTACATGACCATAGAGTAATTATTACAATTATTTGTACATACGTACATCCAGACCATACTGACAGACAGGTTAATGGCACTGTGGTACTGCTTGCGTGTGAGTATACTGTATAATGTAACAAACATAGGAATGAAAAGCTGAAGAACAGGGGGGGTGAATATGCAATGCATACACATACCTGAGCTCGGCGGCGGGATGAGGACGAGCAGCAGGATGCTGTCGCCGTGCTGGACGACATGCGTGAGCGCCCAGACGGCGGCCGTCTTGGAGATCTCCCTTGCGGCGGCGCGCACGGCCACCACGACGACCGCGCCCGGTCCCGCTCCCCTGGCGGGCTTCTCCGGCCGCTGTAGGCCGGAGCCCGCGGCGGCGTGCTCCATCTCACTCGTAGCGGCAAGGACGACGACCTCGCTCCTGCCAGCCGGTTCACAGCATCCCCCGGTGAGACGAGAAAGAGAGAGAGACGCGGCAAGCGGAGAAAGGCGGCCGGGGACGGAGCGCGACGCCAGAGAGAGAGAGAGAGAGAGGGGCAACGGCAACGGCACACCACACAACTCCGCCGCCCCGCACCCACCGGCCGCTCTTGGCTGGCTGTCCTCTGTGTATGTGGACGGGACTTGAATGCCCGGCTGCTGGTGGAGCGGAGCGAGGACAGTGCAGTGCAGGAGCGGTGGTGGCCCCTCCCCTTGGCGGCGCTAGCGTCCGAGAGGAAAACCACACACAGCACAGGAGACAGGACGCGACGAGAGGAAAACAAGCGACAGGGAAGCAATCTAATCAACCGGCGGTGAAAAAAAACTTGAAAATTGAAAAGGAGGAGGATAGAGATGGAGCCCGCCCGAGTGGTTGCGGCGGCTGCGGATTGGTAGGGAGAAAGGGCGCAGCTTTATGGGATGGCTGTCTGGCTGGCGCGGCAAGCAGTGCAAGGGGGGCCGCTCCCTCCGGCAGCTTGGATTACTCGGAACCGCTCGCTCCAGAATTAGAGGAGGATTCTGCGGCGAGCTCGCATGCTTCCCGGAACGGAACGGAACGGAAGCAAAGCAACGCTTTGCTCTGTTGTCCCTGCCAACAGAAGAAGATGGTACGGAAACGGAGGTCGGAGGAGACCCAACCCACCTCGTGGCTCGCGGAAGCGGGGCGGAGGAGCTCCGGCCGGCAGCTGCCTTTGGCAATTGCAACGCTACGCAGCGCGACGATGAGCACCACCTCCAGGCGGCCCGCCCGCTGCGTTGACACCGGAAGCGAGCGAATGTCGCCCGGCTGGCCCCTGGAATTAGAAATTCAGAATTGGCAGCCCGGGAAGAAGTGGCGGAGACGAAGCGCCATCAAAGGCAGGTCGGTCCGGTCCATGGGCGGTGCGGTGCGGTGGCGATCTAGGAGTATGCTATGCTATTGCTACGGATGACCCACCCACCACAGTGGACCCAGCCAACGGGCAGGGGCAGCTCAGCCGCTCAGCTCCCGTCCCTGCCCATGGCTGTGGTGTGGCAGCAGCTAATAGTCCTAGGTCGGCTCGGAGAAGCTGCTGACATGTCGTGGTCCAGCTGGAGTGACTGAACTGACTCTTGGGACCCGGGAGGAGCTGTCACCTGAACTGACTCTGCATGCAATGCATGCACGCATCCGGCGATCGAGACTGGCAGGGTATTGATCTCTTCTCAATCCGGGGTTGATCTCTTGTCTCCTTCATCGCTGTTTCACCGAGGGCCTTAGATTTTTTTTTTAAAATGGCACTGTAGCAAGTTTAATTAGGCTTAAAAGATTCGTCTCGTCCATTTCGTCTAAACTGTATAATTAGTTTTATTTTTTATCTATATTTAATGTTTCATTTGTCTAAAGATTCGATGTGACAGGAAATCTGGAAAACTTTACAAAATTTTTTGAAACTAAACAGCGCGGGAAGCCGCCAGCTCGGTCCCTGTGCTTGCTCTGTCCTGTTGGCCCTCTTCCCTTTCCCACGGGGTTGTCAGTTGTGACTGTCTGTTACTAGTGCTCCAATCCTACGGAGTACTCCACTGAACAGACTCAGGTGAGGTCCACTACCTTCCTGGGTCTTGTTTAGTTGTGCCAAATTGACAGGGGCAAAATCTGAATAGTAAAAGATTTTTCACTGTAACATTTCGTTTGTATTTATGAATTTTTATTTAAACATTGACTAATTAGGCTCAAAAGATTCGTCTCGCAAAGTACAACTAAACTGTGCAATTAGTTTTTGATTTCATCTACATTTAGTACTCTATGTATGTATCGGCATTTTAATGTGATGTAAAATCTTCTTTTTTATAGTAAAATTTGGGAAAAAATTTAGCATCTAAACAAGGCCCTGGCATCTTTGGACTGCCCATGTTGTTTACTACCTGTACGTATGTACTTGCGATCCAGACCCAACGCCCACGATTCATTCATCCATTAGTACAAGCAGGTTAAGCAGGTGAATCAGCCGAGAGATAACCCATTTGACACCAAGACAGTCTAGTTTGCACGGTGGCTTCGACTCCGGCTCCGGCACAGGCACCATTTTAGGGTCTTTTTAGTTTCCAAAATTTTGTAAAGTTTTTCAAGATTTCTCGTCACATCAAATCTTTGAACGCATGTATGAAGTATTAAATATAGATAAAAAATAAAATTAATTATATAGTTTAGACAAAATTCACGAGACGAATCTTTTAAGCCTAATTAGACCATAATTGGACACTAATTACCAAATAACCACGAAAATACTACGGTATCATTTTCCAAAACAATTCGTGAACTAAACAAGATCCAGTAGAAAAGCCATAGAAGCCATGAACAAACGCAACAGCGTTTAGTACAAGAGCCAGAGAATTCAAGCCCCGGCGCCACGTTCATGGTCCCTACTGCCATGGCACCACAAGAAAAATAATTTTTTTACCATTTAATAGTCTCATTCTCAGTGCACCAGTGCGCATTTATTTGTAGCTTCGCCCCTAGAAGAGAAGCCATGTGCGACCGTCCGCACTCGGTACTGGATGCTTGTCCGGTAAACCGGATGGAGTACCAGCTAGATAAAAAAACAGGTGCAGCGGAGAACTGTAAACAATACTCTATCCGCTCCTTCACGCTAAATATACCGGACTAGCGAGCTGTGGCGGACGTCCGACCGTCTACTGTGCAGCACCCAAGCACCGGCAGACTGCAGACAGAGAGAGTGAGGAGATGACAGACGCGGGCCCCGCGCTGCTATTAACAAAAAAAATGTTATAACTCACAAACTAAAAAGCCAAATTAAATTCCGATTGCACCATTAAATTCGTTTCAATAAATTCTTCAAAACTAGATCTCACATGGATATATTTAGATAAAGTGACAAGTGGGCCCCACAGTCGATGGAGGATGATATAGAGGAGGGATGAGTGCGGGGAAACTGTATATTTTGTGGTGACTGGGATGGAATATTCCTTTTAGAGGATGAATATAGAGGTTCATGAGTGCGGATAGTGTAGTACAAGAACATGAGAAGCCATGGGTGACGCCACGTTCGTCATGGTCCCCTGGTGCCATGGCACCACGCAGGAAGACGGTTTTGTACCACTTAATAGCCTCATATTTACAGTATATTGTGGTAATACTATTGTACTTAGACAGTGCAGTAGGATCTATTCGCTTGTAGCTTCGCCTCTCGGAAGAGCCGCACCAAACACCGTAAGAAGAGAAGCCGCTTTTTAGTGTACGAAAGATGAGACGAAGTCTTTTATGTGTATGGAGGAAGAGCTGCAATCTGTGTGGCTCCTTGGAAGGAGGACATGCAAAACAGGCACTAAAGTTTAGCCCTAGACTATTCAAATGGTTGGAGTACTAGATGGACTAAACTTTCAGTACTAACATCTGAATCTGGTTCTTTAGTTGACAAAGTGTCACGCCCCAAAATTTCTGATTTTGGGTTATACGTGAAAACATTAAATAAAATAAAAATAATTTAATATTTGTATAAGGTTTTTCAAGATAATTAAGTTTTTTCTAATTTAAATATAGAAAGTTGGGGTTTTAAACTTTTTCATATTATTTTGATAGGCTTTTGTGATGTAATGTTTGCTTGTTGTGTGACTTACGGTGTTGTGTTCGTGAAAAAGGTTTAAACCATGTTTAGTAAGTCGTTTATTTTCTTCGGCTTGTCTCTGCCGTTTTCCATAATCAAATCTTTGCTTTCTCGATCTTAACCTTTCCTTTTGGAGCTTCCCAAAAATCTTTCCATGTATTCTGGATCACTATTTATGCTCATAATTCATGAATCTATATATCTCTTAAAATTTATCCTAAATATTTCTTTTGAGGCTTCAGGGTATTTTTCTTGTGGCTTAAAAACTAATAATTCTTGAGTTTTCTAGAATTGTTTTAGTCATGAAATTAAATAACTCTGAAATCTTCATACCAGTCGATCAAGGCCTGTACCACTCTCTCGATCTCGTTGACACTTAGAAATCTTTTTCTTTTCAACTATTTCTTTTAATCCTTGTAATCTCTGCCTTTGACGTGATCACAATCCAGGAAGGCAAGCCAAAGTCACGTGTATACGTGTATATGAGCCAAACCTCTTTACGCAAGAGCATCTCCAAGAGTTTGCCAAAATTCACTTGGCAAATATCGTGATTTAACAACTTGCTAAAATATATGGCAAGTGAAAAAATAGACTCTCTCCAAGAGTTTGCCATTTGGACTTTGTAAAATAAGAAGAGGCCCGCTAAGCGAACGAAGAGCCCCGCTAAGAAACGAAGAGCCCCGCTAAGAAACGAAGAGCCCCGCACGCGAAGCCGGATGCGCGCTCGTGCTCAGCGCGCAAATATGCGCGTGGAGGGGGGAGATTTACCAAGTTGCTAAAATTTGCCAAGTTGGATGCCAAACTGTTGGAGCACGATTTTTCCTGTTTTGCCAAAAATAGATGGATGCCAAGTTAATTCGGCAAACTCTTGGAGATGCTCGCTTGCACGTGTATTAGCATGTGTATTAGCTTTCCATCTTTGACTCCCTAATAATCACGCCATGCACCGAATCAATCTGCTCTGTGTTGCTGGCATCCATGCACATGTATCTGAATCTTGCCTTTTACAAGTCGATCATGTTACGGCTGATCTCTTGAGTTAATTTCGTACATGTCATATATGTCATGTTGCCGTATCAATCTAAAAAACCAAACCATTGCGTTCTTAGACTAACGGATGGAATAAGCGGTCTGTACAATTCTTTCCATGTGCTGTCTGCTCCTTTGTTTTATTTCTTGGCCTATTTTGCTTTGACCGAGAGGACATGGATCGAAGGCAGCCAGCCAGAGCACGTCATCAACTTGTATCATCTATCCAACGTCTTATTCCAGCGGAACTAGGAAGCCAAGCTCAATTCCTATTTCGGCCGCAAAACACATCCAGACCCATGAACTGCTAGCCTATATATATCAATCTAAAGCCCATTTGTTATGCCCTAGCTTCTGTCCGTGCCGCCGCCGCCTCACGAGCTTAATGAGCATGTGCTGCTGTGCTATGATCTCCTCCGGTGAATCATCGAAGTCTAGACTTGGCTGCGACATAAAAGGGCCTTTGGTGAAGAACGCCACCCTAGGAGCAAAGGAAGGCCGACGGAAGTCATCACGATCTCGACGACACCTTCACAGCGTTGAAAGCCGTCAGTTGGGGGAAGCTTCATCGAGTTTCCATGGGCTCGTCTCCTCGTCATCGTCCAGAGTTCGTCACCAGCATGAAGACGCACCGTCGCTATCTCATCCAATACCGCTAGACGGCCACTCTGCCAAGAGACTGCCTTCGCAGCTAGCTCCCAACATGGCCATGCATGGACCAGTCGATCTCAATTTCACAAAGCAGATCCTCTCTAATGGATGGAGCGATGCAACATCAAACAAGCATCAAACCACGATGAGACAATTTGCAGCTGAGGCACACGTTCAATAGTTTCGATCCCGAACCTGAGCAAGCAGTCATCCCCATCGTCATCTGTCCATTAGCACGAAAAGATATTGTTTTCCTTCCCCATGATATCAGAGTCAAACGTCATGCATACACGGAGATTAGCTGAAGGTCAACGGCCAGATTAATCCCTTGTCACATTATTCTATTGACTAAATCATGTGCTGATGTCATACCCTGAACATGTTTCCTGAATTTATTAATATTTATTGGAGTAATGTGGATGCAACTTGCTTTTGCAATTAAAACCCAGCTATGTTTAAGTCTCGGTTTTTCATAAAAAATATGTACCAATATGATTAATATCTACCTATTATGTTCTGTTCATTGAATTTGTTAGCTTAAACACGATTGTATTAAATTCGAATGGGATGTTCCCATCTGCTATTTATTTTATAAAATAAACGTCAAACTTCCTTAGCTTATACGTCAATATTTATAAATAAAAACATGACTAGTTCTAACTCAGTTTTTAAATTAAAATAGAGTTGATTACTTAGAATTGATGTCATTCATATGATTTTCTATACTTAAAATAAATCAAACTCGTAGTTGTTTTTTTATATAATATAAATCTTCCGGTAGCTGTTTCTTTTTAACGATAGTTTGTTTTCGGCGTCTCTTGCGCTCTCGTGATCGTAGCACCGAGCTGTGTCGATTAGCTGTGCTCTTTTCAAGCTTCTCTTTTGATTTGTGTGTTATTCTTAGCGGTGTCATTGTTTGTCAGTTTGTGTTGCTTGGTTGCTACGAGTAGAGGAAGCGTGGTTCGTTAGCGCTGAAGACTAGGAGCTGAGGACCGATAGTCGAAGCAAAAGTTGGAGACCGGAAGATAACAGCCGAAGATTCTGAGCAGCTTAATTCTAGGAGAAAGGCAAGTATAACATGGGACCATCCTTATTGTCCTATTCACTAAAATTACTATACATATGCATGTGTCCTCCTTGACAACCATAGAGATTATAACTTAGCTATTGATATCTTGTTTCCTTATCACCTATGGGTTATGAATTTGGGTAGCTATTGCTAGTGCTTATCTATGAACAATGATCTAATTGGACTAATGAATTATGCGACCAACCTTTAACGATGATTTTACAACTGTTGAAAGTTGCTAGAGCAAGGGGTTATATTGTTGCTCTGGTTTCTCTCCGTAAGGACTTATCTGTAAGTGATAACCGGGATTGACAGTACAGCTGTAAGGGCTATATAGCTCTGGATTTAGTTGTTCAAGAGACATTTTCTAGCTTGTTAGTTGTTACCTTAAATGGCGTAAGAATGGCTTGCCACTTTGGGTGTAGGGCGAGCCCCTGTCCTTTGTGTCTATAGGCTGCGAGTTGTGTGCCACTGGGAAAGGGGGTTCTACATCTGCCTGCCGAGTGAATCTAATGGCCCTAACTTGTTAGACGAACTTTTGAATGGCTTTATGGTTTCCGATGTTTTGGGCCTTGCAAACCCATGCATTTGGAAGTCATGACTCACAGTGAAAGTGTACACCTCTGCGCAGAGTTTAATAAACTAGTATACTAGCCGTGCTCACGGACACGAGCGACCTTGAGGATTCTTACAAAATAGTTTATCACCATTATTATATCATGCTTAATTACTATTGTTATTGTTATGCTCATGTTAATGCTATTCATTATCCTTATTACAAATGATCATTGGTTCATTAATGGGAATTGGTTATCTTGATCATACTCAATTGCTAATTATATGATGAATAAAAGCTAAATGCAGTTAAATAGTGTCTAGCCTTTTGTGCCTCATGAACCCTATGTTATACTTGTTGAGTTCGACATGGACTCACTCTTGCTATTTCCCCCACACCCCAGTGTGTAGTAAGGTGCTGCTCAGAAGAAGGATAAAGATGTAGTGGAGTTTCCAGAAGTCTTTTCAGAAGTGCTTGGCATACGGATCCACTAGTCAGCCGTCCCTGAGAAGAATGGAGCCTGAAGTTTAGTCACCGTTCCGCGGTACTCTGATATAAGTGTTAATTTATAGCTATGTATACGCTATATAATAACATTGTTTCTGATAATTTTTCATTCTGACATATGTGTGGACTTCGTGGGCACACATATGGCTGACCTGGTTTTGTTCTTTAAAACTGGGTGTGACACAAAGACAAGCTAGCATGGATTGTTAGCTACTAGTTCATGTACCTACAACACAAGACTAAACTTTAGTAACCAAACTATAAGTCACCGTCTCCCTCTCGATCAAAAACGGGTTATATTCCTCTATTCTGAAAAAAAACTATAAGTTACTGTACCTAACCTAATAATTAAGGTCTAGCGCTCAGTTGACTAGCAAACAGTCTTAGGTGGCCTAAGAGGCAATGAAACAAACACAGTGGATCAAGTGGGCACCGGTAGTTCTAGGCCTTGTTTAGACTCACTCTAAATTCTAAGTTTTTTCACTCTTTTTTTATCACATCAATTTTTAGATGCATGCATAAAGCATTAAATGTTAGTAAAATAAATAACTAATCGTACAGATTAGTTGTAAATCATGAAACGAATCTTTTGAGCTTAGTTAGTCCATGATTAGACAATATTTGTCAAATACAAATGAAAGTGTTACAGTTAAAAAAATTATAACTTCCCACCATCTAAACAAGGCCCTAGGCGCTTTTGCAAAGGATGGGTAAACAAAAGCACTACAGTAAAACTTAACTGGCTAGAGAGGGCCAACACCAACGACCAGTTCATCGATTAGTACTACTGACTGCTTTGTACGGCCGCGAACTATTGCGTGCATGTGATAGCTTTTCAGATAGTGCCCCCCTGCATGCATAGCTGCACGATAGTATGATCCTAGTATGATCCACCTCTAAGGCTATCCGCACTCATGGTCCTCTATATTTATTCTCTATACGTCCTAGTCAGCAAGATTCTCTCCTCTATACTCAATTCTTCCGCACCCATCCATCCTCTATATCATCCTCTATCCACTCTATCTACTGTGGGACCCACTTGTCACTTTATCTAAATATATCCATGAGTGATCTAGTTTTGAAGGATTTATTGAGACGAATTTAATGGTGCAATCGAAATTTAATTTGGATTTTTGGTTTGTGAGTTATAGCATTTTTTTCCTTGGTTTAGCTAATAGGGCCCGCCACTGCGCACTATAGAGTAAACACTGTACTACTCTAAATATAGAGTAAGAGAAAGGATAGAGTATCGTTTTAGAGTATCCAGTGCAGCAGTTTTTACTCTATATTCATACTCTAAAGTTTTAGAGTATCATATAGAGTATGCCACTGCAGACAGTCTAATCTCTTGCATGCAATGCAATCCCTTCTCCTCGCAATAATGAATTGAATCATGTTGAAGAGTGAAGTTATTATATTAGAAAAGAAACACATGCTTGATTGATACGTACTCTACTAGTACATACGGAGTACATGCATACATACACATTGTTAAAAAAACAGAAACGCAGATCCACCTTTGGTTTTTCCAACCAATCATTTGAGCTAGGGCCTTGTTTAGATGCGCTCAAAAATTAGAATTTTTTCATTCTCTCCATCACATTAATCTTTGGACTCATGCATGAAGTAGTAAATGTAGATAAAAAAATAACTAATTACATAGTTTAGTTGAAAATCACGAGATGAATCTTTTGAGCCTAGTTAATCCATAATTGGACAATATTTGCCAAATAAGACGAAAGTGGTATTATTTATCGGGTTGAAATTTTTTTCAGTCTAAACGTGGCCTAGCTTAGCAGCCTTAGCTAGTGTCAGTGCGAATCAACTGGAGCTGACCTTTTTGCCTTTCTGTCTCTCAGCCTCGTTTAGTTCCAAAATATTTTGTAAAAAATTAGTAGATTTTTCATCACATTGAATTTTTGACATATGCATAAAGCATTAAATATAGATAAAAAATAAAACTAATTACACAGTTTAGATGAAATAGATGAGACAAATCTTTTAAGCCTAATTAAGTCATGATTGAACACTAATTACTAAATAACAACAAAAAGTAATATAGTAGCATTTCGTAAAATATTTCAGGAACTAAACAGCCCCTTATTGGCCTTATTTAGTTTCCAAAACTTTACTCCCTCCGTCCCACAAATAATTGTACGTTTTTTACTTCTACACTTTTTGTTTGACCGTTCGTCTTATTTAAAAAAATTTAATAAATATTATTTGTTTTGTTACGACTTATTTAATCATTAGAGATATTTTCATAATGTTTTATTTCTTTTATTATTTGCATAAAAAATTTAAATAAGACGAACGGTCAAACAAGAAGTGTAGAAGTAAAAAATGTACAATTATTTGTGGGACGGAGGGAGTACACCCTATTATATCGGATGTTTGACATATGCATAGAGTATTAAATATAGACTAAAAAATAACTAATTACACAGATAGCATGTAATTTGCGAGACGAATCTTTTAAGCCTAATTAGTCCATGATTTGACAACAAAGTGCTATAGTACTCACATGTGCTAATGATAGATTAATTAGGCTTAATAAATTTATCTCGTAATTTATTGACGGAATCTATAATTTATTTTTTTATTAGTACTCCCTCCGTCCATAAAAACATGCAATTCTCATTTTTCGAGAAGTCAAACAGTTTCAACTTTGACTAAATTTATATAAAAAAATACTAATGTTTATGATACAAAATAAGTATCATTAGGTTAGTTATAGAATATATTTTTATAATAAATTTATTTGGAGACATAAATGTTAATACTATCTCTACTACCATATAATCCACCAGTTGTTAACTTTTCTAAAGCCACACCATAAACTGTTCACCACAGTCATAACCTTTTCTAAGTACACCCAAAATAATACACCCAAAGCCAGCCAATCTTTCAAACAAAAGGACCAGATCCACTCTCATCTCTATTTTCTCTTACTCACTCACATCCCACGTACGAGATTACTGGGATCAAACTTCATCACTCATCCTCCCGCGCGGCGTGCCCTCCCACATGCGGCGGCTCCTCTTCCCGAGGGGCGACCCTATGCCCCACGCCCACCCTCAGCCCCTCCCGTTAAACCTCCAGGCTCCACCCCAACGTTCCCTTTTCCCATCGCCGCCGCCTCCTCCCGGTTCTCCCTTTTTTCTGTTCCCCAGACGCACGGAAACATCTCGTCGACCCAAATCCATCCACCTACACGACGGAATCCACGATCCAGGCCGATCCCCGCCGCGCGCCGTGCTCTACAAACACTAGCGATGTCGACGGCGGCGGCCGCGAAGACTCCAACCAAGCCCCTGGGCCCCGCGGCAGCGGCTGCCAGGAGTCCCCAGGACTCCAACCAAGCCCCAGGCCCCCGCGGCGGCCAAGACGCCCTGCCCCTCTCGCGCGCGGTCCTCCCACACATCCGAGAACTCCAACCCCAACATCCCCGGCAGGTCGCCTCCCCCGCAGCCGACGCCGTCCAAGCCCGTCCTCAAGTCCCCGGCGGCCGCGGGCGCCAGGTCCGCCACCGCGAAGAAGAAGCCCTCCACGCCCGCGCCCGCTGCGCCGCCGCCGGAGCGGGAGCGGCGATTCCTCGTGGCGAAGAAGGGCGCGCGGCGAAGGCGCAACGTCAGGGCCATGGGAGGCGGCGGGGGCGGGGGAGAGATCGACTTCGACAAGATCGATTTCGACAACGTCGCGTGTGGAACATCGGGCCAGGACGCCGGTGTTCGTTAGCCGGCCGCCCTACCATCGCGCTTTGATGTCTGGCGGTGCGCGTCAGCCTACTTCACCGCAATCTCGAGGAGGCGGGCGTCCTCTCCTTCGGCTCGGGCGAGCACGCGGCGCCGTCCGTCCCCGGCGCATGGGCGCACAAACAGGATCTCCCGCTTCGCCACTGGCCTCGACCTCCGCCTCCTCGACTTCGCCCGCTACGGCGCGCTCGCCGGTCCGTAGCGGCCACCGGCCACCGTCACGGCGGCCGCCCGTGCGTTCTCCGACCTCGAGGGCCTCAACCCCGCCGCGGTGCTTAGGGATGGGGAGCGGCCAACCACGGTGTCTCAGTTCATGGTGGACCTGCAGTCCTGCAGGGGCTCAAGGCTGTCGACGGCGAGGACCCGCCCCACGTGCTCCACTCCAACTCATGCCTCCGTGGGGACTGGAGCGGCCGACCGGTGATCGAGCATAACACCTGCAGACCTGCTTCGCCGAACGCCCATGCTTGTGCCCCTGCAGACACGGTTTGATCGCTAAGGCCGTTTTCTTTTTCCCGTCTATTATTCGCTGGAGCAGCTGGCACGGAGGGCCGCTCCTGCTTCTTCCTCAGGCCGCAGCCGGGAAGCAGGCCGGCCGCGGGCAGAGGCCGTCGCTGGCCGTGTGCTCAGGGCCGCTGGCACGGCTGACAACGAGGAGAGGCCGGGTTGGCCATGAGCGGAGTCCGTGCATGGCCACGGCGGCCGCGCGGGGAGATGGATTCATCACTGCCATGTGCCACCAGAAGGATATGGGTCGTTGTTGAAGGAAGCTCGTGCCCTCCTCCATCCCCAACGCTTCCTAGCAGTCCAGCATCTTGAAACCCTAACCAAATCATCCAATTTCTCTGGCTGCCTCCAATCCATACAACCATATTGGTATGTTCTTTCTCTCTTCTTGTTGATTTTATTTTATTTTGAATCCAGAAATAAGCGTGCTGTTTTGGTCAATTACTCAAAATTTGATGGATGTTGCCTTGCTTTTGAAGTGAGAGGATCAAAAGAGAACAATCTGAGATGGGAATATAGACATCAACCTGCAAGCTGCTGATGTTCATTGCTTGTGATGATGAGAATTTCAACGAAATCTGAATTGTCTGACAGTGCTCGGCTTTGAGATCGAACCTGAATGTCTCAATTAGTTGCGTATAGGTTCTTTGGACGCATCTTAGAAAGTTCAATTGATTCATGGTCTGTTTTTATTTATTGTTTCTGTATTTTTCCTGTTCCCATAACAAAACTAGCAACATTCAGTGGCTTTACAGTGCTGATTTTCCTGTTTTTAGTTGCTGTATTTATTGTTTCTGTATTTTTAGCATTGTGGTTTATTCTAATTTCAGATCAAAGATTATTTTGCATTTGTGTTTGTTATAATTTTACGCCTGTCACTTTAACGGGACATCATGTATGCTGTATGACTTCCATACAGTTCCGAGGTTTGAGGTCCCAACGATCATCTTACTGGTAGTTTTTGTCCTGCAATATATGTGTGATTGCTCAAAATACCATGGAGTGATGTTTGTTGCTGCCAATATTATTCAATCACATAGGGATATATCTGACTTATCGTCTACCATTGCAGTGGATGAACATTCATTGCCTCACCAAGTGACAGGACCTGGTGCCTTCTAAAAGTGTACTGCGGCATCCTCCCTATCTAGGTATGCCTTCTAAAAGTGTATATTAGCAGTTTCACTATTTAGTAATTTTAGCATATTGGTGACAACTATTGCCCCTATTGCTTGCGTTAGCAAAATAGCAGCAGGGAATGAAGGTCCATCATTGCCTTATCTTAACTATTCAAAAATCTCAAGTCTGCATGATGTGTTACTATCCTTCTAAATTATTTTATTTTAGTATATATATATATATTGCATTTGGTGAGTGCTAGCTCGCCGAGTCACCAGGTCCTGGGTTCGAAGCCGTCTCTCTGCAGAATTTCTACGGGGGTAAGACTTTGCTTCGGTTATTCCCTTCCCCAGACCCCACTCATGTGGGAGCCTCTGGCACTGGGTATGCCCTTTTATATATATATATATATATATATATATATATATATATATATATATATATATATATATATATATATATATATATATATATATATATTGCATCATGTGTTGCTATTTTTGTGAAATATGCTAATCGGCCGTGCATGGATCCTGTCACAGAGCTTCTTCCTGGCGATAACCAAGATCGTTGACACCCAGGGTTTTTTCCCTGAAACTGATAAGGCAGTTAAAGGTCCAGTTGTCAGCTACTTACCTTTTGATTCCTTTTATTTTGGAAGTGCTAAAAACTGTATTTCTGTTTTAAAAACAAGGATTAGCATTGTACTCGTGCTTCTTGGGTTTCTTCTACATACATGTTTCAGGGAATCATCTCATGAGACACAGAAACAAGTCTAAAACTCTGGGGTAGGTCTACAAATGTAAAGAGTTTATCCTTCCATCTTTTTTCTTTCTTTTCTTTGTTTAGGCAAAGACCCATTAACCATTGAGCCCCTCCTTCCTTCCTTCATAATAAGGAGTTTTTGTATATGCCTTAACTGCAGAGTTTCCTCTTTTAATGCCTGTACATACAAAATATTGGACTACTCTATCTCACCATGTGGCCCAAGTAATCTCATATGAAGATTTCTAAACAGTCATTTTTTTGTCAAATAATCGTTCAATATATAAGCACTTGCTCATATTTTCCTTGTATATATTTTGTAGACTACATAGCAAATTAATAAGTTAATTTATTATCTGCCATGAACAGCTAACTTCATTGAGGACGGAATTCTTGGTGGACATCTTGAAGAGCCATGCAAATGAATGTGGAGACAATATCCATGGAGAACTCCAAGACATACTTAAGGTCTTAAGCAGATTGTAATTAGAAGGTTCGCACTAGACATAACTTTATTATTCCTTATGTATAAGTGTTTCCCGGATTATATACATGATGATATACAATTGTGTTGAACTATCGAAAGAAGAAATGTCATCATTTTTATAGAAATGAAGCCGTGGCGTTAGCACGGGCATTATACTAGGGTAATAGGTTCAATTGTTTTTGTTATATCTTGCATGAGTATTTTTTTGGGAATTATTGCTCTACATATGGAAGTGTTAGTTTTCTGTTTGTTCTATACACCATTGCAGTTACCAGTTATTAACTTGCACTGGTTCAGTATTATCAACAAAAGTGAAGAGATCATGTCAGCTTTTATGCATTGTACTATTCTTAAAAAAAGGAATCTCTTTCATTGCAGGCTTTCATTCTGGATGATACTTGCAGGGAGGCCACTGGGCTCTGATGAGCGCTGCTCACTCTGAACAGCAACACAACCCTTGAGATTGAAGACTATATACTTGACTTATGCTTGCCCATTAATTTTAATTTTTAAAATCCAAAGACTTGTTTCGAGCTATGCTTGCCCATACCTTTGCCTTTCCTTTGTTGATCTGTACTTGGAATCCTCATTAGTACCTGTTTACATATGTTTGATTTGCTTTGATTCTATTTTGGTGTGGCTGTGGGATTTATTTTATTATAGCTTTATCTCTCGACCATAGGTGAGATGGATACTTCTTTTTTGTCCCCTTCAAAAGCACAGTTCGACTAAAAGAATGCATTGCTACTATGTTTCTAAAGTAACAAACGGCTAATTACGTTTGTTTTTCAGTAAAAATTGACATAAATCTGCTCATGTTTGAATCCTTGCCGGTTGTTACTATTTTTAATTCCTTAATTATCGATTCCACTTCATCTCTTGTGTCTTCGTTTGCTTGTTTTCATAAGGATCCCTGAAATGCTGCCGTGGCGTTAGCACGGGCACTATACTAATTGAATCATGTTGAAGAGTGAAGTTATTATATTAGAAAAGAAACACATGCTTGATTGATACGTACTCTACTAGTACATACGGAGTACATGCATACATACACATTGTTAAAAAAACAGAAACGCAGATCCACCTTTGGTTTTTCCAACCAATCATTTGAGCTAGGGCCTTGTTTAGATGCACCCAAAAGTTAGAATTTTTTTATTCTCTCCATCATATTAATCTTTGGACTCATGCATGAAGTAGTAAATGTAGATAAAAAAATAACTAATTATATAGTTTAGTTGAAAATCACGAAATGAATCTTTTGAGCCTAGTTAATCCATGATTGGATAATATTTGCCAAATAAGACGAAAGTGGTATTATTTATCGGGTTGAAATTTTTTTCGGTCTAAACGTGGCCTAGCTTAGCAGCCTTAGCTAGTGTCAGTGCGAATCAACTGGAGCCGACCTTTTTGCCTTTCTGTCTCTTAGCCTCGTTTAGTTCCAAAATATTTTGTAAAAAAATAGTAGATTTTTCATCACATTGAATTTTTGATATATGCATAAAGCATTAAATATAGATAAAAAATAAAACTAATTACACAGTTTAGATGAAATAGATGAGACAAATCTTTTAAGCCTAATTAAGTCATGATTGAACACTAATTACTAAATAACAACAAAAAGTGATATAGTAGCATTTCGTAAAATATTTCAGGAACTAAACAGCCCCTTATTGGCCTTATTTAGTTTCCAAAACTTTACTCCCTCCGTCCCACAAATAATTGTACGTTTTTTACTTCTACACTTTTTGTTTGACCGTTCGTCTTATTTAAAAAAATTTAATAAATATTATTTGTTTTGTTACGACTTATTTAATCATTAGAGATATTTTCATAATGTTTTATTTCTTTTATTATTTGCATAAAAAATTTAAATAAGACGAACGGTCAAACAAGAAGTGTAGAAGTAAAAAATGTACAATTATTTGTGGGACGGAGGGAGTACACCCTATCATATCGGATGTTTGACATATGCATAGAGTATTAAATATAGACTAAAAAATAACTAATTACACAGATAGCATGTAATTTGCGAGACGAATCTTTTAAGCCTAATTAGTCCATGATTTGACAACAAAGTGCTATAGTACTCACATGTGCTAATGATAGATTAATTAGGCTTAATAAATTTATCTCGTAATTTATTGACGGAATCTATAATTTATTTTTTTATTAGTACTCCCTCCGTCCATAAAAACATGCAATTCTCGTTTTTCGAGAAGTTAAACAGTTTTAACTTTGACTAAATTTATATAAAAAATACTAATGTTTATGATACAAAATAAGTATTATTAGGTTAGTTATAGAATATATTTTTATAATAAATTTATTTGGAGACATAAATGTTAATACTATTTACTATAAATTTAGTCAAACTTGAGTCAGTTTGACTGGCACGTATCCTATAATTGCATCTTTTGTCGGACGGAGGGAGTAGACACCCGAAACTAAACGTCGCTGCCTGCTGTTGTACGCCGTCGCCGTCGCCTCTTGCTCTCTCGTCTCTTCTTCGGTCGACGTCCGTCCGCCCGCCCGCCCGCCCGTGCGTCGTGCTGCGTTCCATTCCGTCCCGTCCCTGAATTCGAGGTTGCCTGCATGCGTTTCTTCCATTCCATCGGCATCGACCTCGGCCATGTTTAGACCAAAGTTTGGCCACCAAATTTAGCAGAATTCTTATTTTCCGTCACATCAAAATACCGGTACATATATGGAGTACTAAATATAGATAAAATAAAAACCTAATTGCACAATTTTATTATACTTTGTGAGATGAATATTTTAAATCTAATTAATCAATGTTTAGACAATTATTATCAAATAAAAATAAAATTACTATAACGTGACCTTTACTCTGTAAAGTTTGACTAAACTTGGGCACCTAAACGAGGCCCTCGTGGTGGCCAGCCGGCGCTTACTTCAAGGCTTCGGGTACAGCAGTAGTAGTACGAATTAAAGCCCTTTCCCTTCCTTCCTTCGATGCTTGCTTTTAATCAAATCATGGCGCTTTACATGCATACTTGAAATCACGAGTATGCATTGTGTTCGAAATGACATCCCGCCCCGACCTCAGACTGTGTTTAGATCTAAATTTTAGAGTGTCAAAATATACTATAACATTTTGTTTGTATTTTGTAATAATTGTCCAACAATTAACTAATTAGGCTCAAAACGTTCGTCTCGCAAAGTACAACCAAACTATGCAATTAATTTTTGATTTTATCCACATTTAATACTCCATATATGTATCGTAAGTTTGATGTGACGGAGAATCTTTTTTTGCGTAGTGCACTTTTTAATGATCTAAACACAGCCTCAAATTCTTTGAAATTTTATATTAACTCGAAATCCTACGTACGACTGACTACCCTGATCAACACAACACAATCATTGTCCCAAACAAACAAAAAAAAAAGACAACAGTACTACAACGAACACGAGAAATGAACAAGATGCAGGAAGTAATATAAGACTACTTTTCTTTCCAAAAGTTCGTTTGAAAACTACAAATTTCGGAAGGCTGCGAGGGAAGTGAAAGATAGGACGAGAGTACAAGGGTCTCTTCCCGAAAAAAACACGCGCCGCCGCCTCAGGGCTCAGGGACGTTCGGACCTGTCCATTTCGCGGACTGGGCCGAAGCCCATGGCAGAGCCCAAGTTGGGCCTCTTCCTTTTTGTTTGATTTTCTCTTTTCTGAATTAAAACAACGATTTTGCAAATTTATAGAGAACTCCCTGATAATTTCAACCACAGATTGAAGAGAAAAAAATGGTAGGCCCCTATCTTAGGCACTTACAGTTCAAAACAACTTGAGACAACCAGAATGCCATGCCTACTCAAGGAGACTGACAGTGGTTGCTCAAACTTGAACCATTTTCAGATACGAGACATTTTCAGCAATGGCGAGCTTAACAGAAACCTTATGGCATGCTGGCTTCACCTTCTTACTGTTTGTATCTTAGTGTACACATATTGGTTGTACTGAAAAGACCCTAAAATTGTTGCACTGGAAACTGGTTGTCCTGTTTGCCCCACTATCACTGGGAACTGTTCCGCTGATGCATATATGATTTTTATATATATGTAATTGCCCCACATGCCGAAGAGAGGTAAATTTAAGCCTCTGTAGGTATTGTATTTGGTATTTCAAGAACAAAAAGCCTCTGGACGTTGGTGCCTTGGTGGTGGCAGTTTTCTTAGCTTGTTTCTCTGATCTGAACTGAAGGCTCCTGAGACATGTTTGCGCTGTGATAGATGTCTGATGCTGTAAAACGTTTGAACCTTAAATTTGGTCCAGACAGCAATGCTAACTGGCCGGGTCCGGACAAATTACACATGTAAACTGCGTAGGTCAGACTGAACATGGTCAAAGATCTGAACAACCTTCATACTTGATAAATATAGGCTGACATCTATCAAACTGAATGTAACAGCCGGAAAAGTCGTGAGCATGTTATGGAGCATACATATGCATAATCTCTATTTAGCATCCATGAAATTTTGAACTTGATATGAATGCTTTTGAATTCAGTTCCCTCAAATTAAAACCTTATTTTGAGCATGTGGTTTGAAAAGGAACTTTGGTTTTCACTATAGCAAATATGCTTTTTAATTACATGACAAGGTACTTGTTTCCAAACCATGAATGTACATGAGTTTCCCCGCATCTTTTGAAACCGTTCTGGGTCTAAACCACGAAAGCAATGATGCCAGATCAAAACATAACAGATTGTGCTTGATTTTAGACATTACAAATTACAAGATCTTTGGACATCTATAGGTTTTTTTCAATTGCCAATCATGGAACTGTCAAAGAGAAGAAAGATTTGGATGATAACAACAGTTCAGTTATTACTAAAGCTGAACAAAACCATGTCTCCAAACAGACAAGCTTAACTTTGCAAAAACAAGCCAAGCACAAGAAGACAGCTGTGCTTGACTTTCTTTTTTTTTTGGAACTAAAGGAGATTACATTCTACTGCGCCCTATGAGTTCCATGCTAAAGAAGTTGATGAACACCAGTTGACAAGAAGCGTCAAGATAATGAAGCACAAGATCTTGAAATCAAGGAGAAAGTCTTGAGAGGCATCAGAATTAAAAAAATACAAGTGTACTGTAAATTCAGTGAGATTGCTCAGCTGACACCTCGGTCAATTATGGTGATAACATTTCATTGAGTGTCGCCTCTACATGTTGCCATACAAAGGTAATTTCTTCTATAAAGTAAAAGAATATACACTCAAATATGCTAATGATTCAGGCTGCCTATCATGAATTCAGGAGTCCGAGATTTCTTGTGGCAGTTAGTAAGAAAAACAAATATGATACATCGACCCGTAACTTATGACATATATAGACAGTTCTATGTGACTTTTACATGATCACCAAAATATATATGATCGTACATATTACGCAGCAGTGACATCATAATATTTCATAAGAACATGACTGAATTTTGTGATCAACGACCTTCAGCATGTGTGATACCTGAGAAGACAAAGCCTTGTCCTGCAATGCTCATTGTTGAGTCTGTTGATGGATTTGTCGAGTCCATCTGTCTTTTCGCAATGGACGATGTCTCCTCAGCACAGTTGCCATTATCCGTTGAGTTTTCCTGCAGCTGGAGTGCGACGACGAGGTTCGAAAGTACATCTCCCATAGATGGCCTATTGATTCTATGTTCAGCGACACATTGCTCAGCAGTCTCGGCAAATTTTCTGAAGCACTCAAGAGTTATCTCCCCCCGAAGATGAGGGTCAATAATCTCGTTGAGTGCACCTCTCTTCTGGTAAGACAGTGCCCAGTCACGCAAGCTCACTTGCTCCTCCGGAAGCTGAGTGTTAACCGCAGGGCGTGCACACAGAACCTCAAACAACACGACTCCAAAAGAATAGACGTCAGATTTCTGGGTGAGTCTCCTTCCAAAGTACTCAGGATCGAGATATCCAAAGGTGCCCTTCACTGCTGTGCTCACATGTGTGTCATCAACGTCTAGAGTGGCCTTTGATAGCCCGTAGTCTGAAACCTTTGCCACCAACTTGTCGTCCAATAGAATGTTAGCCGTCTTAACATCGCGATGGATGATTGCTTGCTTCACACCGGTGTGTAGATAATGGAGCCCTCGAGCTGCACCAATGCAGACCTCAAGGCGTTGCTTCCATGACAGAGGTGACTTGTCGGTGTCAGACTGGGGCGCGGCCCGATGGGCCGGCTTCAGACTCCGCTACGCTCCGGCCCAAGCCTCCGGCGACGGGCCTCCGCTTCGCTTCGTCAGAAGCCCGGCCTATATCCTGGAGTGAATTTGGAACAACTCCAACAGCGGAGCATGGACAATGTCCCAATTTCAGTTTGGAACTCGTGTAGGCCCTGCTGGGATAGTGGGTTACCACGCTTAATTGCCACTTCAGTTCCTCCGTCTATCTTTCCATGATATACATTCCCAAAACCACCCTTGCCCAGGAGAAATGTTTCGCCAAAATTACAGGTGACTGCCTGGATTTCTTTGAAGGTGAAGCGGCGGCAAAGATTTGATGGCAACTGAGTTAGAGTAATTAAGCACTTGGTCCTCGAATATTCCTTTGTTACCTTCTCTTTTCGTCGGCAGGGGATGCATACTCCAATACAGGCAATGAGTAGCGCAGCAGAGCTACCAACTACTCCACCAACGACTGCTGGGCCTCCACCAGACTTGACATTAGGTTCCGCAACGGGCGCTGGAAGGGGAGGCTTGAACCCATTAATACTGCTATTTCCATAATAATCCTGTAGCTTGAACACCTCAAGACCATTCAAAATTGCGTCAGAATACTCTGGTCTAGTGGAAAGATCAGGGTGAAGTGCTACCCACAGCTCCATCGGACCAGATACAGCCGTTGGGATAGCATAGTCCACATAGCTTGCTCTGCCAATTCCTCCACTCCACGCGATGACATCCATCTGCTGTGCTGTCTGGTTGTTAATGTAGATGAAGAATGACCTCTGATTAACCTTAGTTATCGGTTACTGGATCTCACAGAAATGGAGCTCCAGGGCTTAGCTCTTCACAGAAATGGATCTTCACACCAGTCTTAGCTCTTCACACCAGAAATTTGACCTTTGATCTGGGGTTTTCAGCAACACAGAATCAGGAAAGGCGAAGGTCACTTAAGATAATAATACTTCTCTTGCCTTTGTTCAGTCAACAAGGTGGATTCCGACTTAAGTGTACTCCATCTTAGGATAATATACAAGCTGCACCTGCAATAAGAACAACAACGAATTTGAACTTAGTATATTATCTTTTGGACAGTACTAGTACCTAGTAATTCTTTATGTTTGAGGTAGCATGAAATTGAAGATTCTAGTAACATCAGAACCTACAAATGGGGGCAAAATGTGGTCAGAAAAAAGCTACTACTTATGTTCTGAACACAATACCGAATCCTTTCTTTCTTTCTTTCTTTTTTAATTTTGAGCTGGAAATAGATTGGCGCGACAAGTACCTTCCACCTTTTCCATTAGAAGAATGGCGCCAAGGGTGGATTAGTTTCTCCGGTGGTCCTCGCAGTGGCGGACCCAGGATTTTACCTCAGGGTATGCCATCCAAAAATTTTCATATACAATTCGGTAAAACTATATGACAATTTGGTGATAGTTGTAATATTTGACGTAATTCGGTATACATATACTAAATTACTACACAATAAGTCTTAATTTGAAGATTAAGTTAAAAATATACACAAATTATAATATGAATAGATCAAACTCCATACTGGTAATTTAAAATATAAGCATAACAGAGAGTAAGTCTTACACTACTATACTTACATAACTTTTTAGCCAAGGCTTTCTAAGGGACACGATGAATGTCAAGATTACATCGTCTTCATCCACCTGAAAGAAAAACATAGTTTCCCTCTACTAAAGTTTAGTCCCTATCACATTAGATGTTTAACACTAATTTAGATTATTAAACGTAGACTAATTACAAAACTAATTGCATAGATTGAGACTAATTTAGGTGACAAATCTATTAAGTCTAATAAGACTCATGTTTAGTCTTTCTAATTAGTATCAGAATATCCGTCTCGATCTGAGCACCCCGGCATTTCGTTGTTTCTGCAAGCCTGCACCCAGCAGTCAGGCGTCCGGCGGCATCTCGTGAGTCACGTCCGTCCAAGACTCCAATTGACTGAGCGTTGGACTGCCTCGTGTCGTCTGGCCAGCAGACCAGCCCAAGACTTTGTCACGTGGGTCATGGGGCAGTGGGCCTGAACACTAAGGAACCGCAACCTATAAGGCCACTGGTGCAGCATCCTTCCTCCGCTTTTATTTTTATTTTTATTTTTACAAATATATACTTGTATACATGTACGTATACGCTAGGCAACACAGGGTATGCCGGGGCATACCCGGCATACCCTGTAGGTCAGCCACTGGGTCCTCGTCATATCATCACCAATTCTTTATAGGTTCCCACTTCAGTTTCCAAATCACCAATTTCTTTATAGCTTCACACTTAAGTTTCCAAATCACCAATTTCTTTATATAGCTTCACACTTAAGTTTCCAAATGTATAGGAGGCAATCGATGATGGAGCAAGTTAAGGTGAAGGCTTTTAGGAAGTGAGGCTAGCTCAATTGGTTGGACAGAAGGTGTGGTTGTCCACCCAACCAACCATGTTCAAATTTTCTTTCGATTGAATTTGAATGCCTATTTCACTTCTTAAAATTAAAATAATTTTGTTTTAAGGTCAAGGCTTCTAACAAACATTGACCAGAGCCAGTAGAGTTGACTGTGGTCAGCACAATAATACGAGAGTCAATAATCCAAGGATTTTGCAACTGGTAGAAGGTGCAGACTTGTAGTATTTGGTGTGGTAAGAGATAAGAAATATTGTTGGAAGATTTATTTTGAACGGTGCAGTCCAAAGTAAGCATCAGAACAACTATTACCATCTGACAAAAGAGTATCGGTGGCCGATACGTGCTTACAGAAAGAAAGAAACAAACAAACAAAAAGAAAAGAAAGTTGGTAGAGGATTTGAAGGAGTAGAAATCCATCGTTTTTAATAAGTTTTTTTCAGTAGATCGAGTCTTTATGGTTAGGGTTTCTTCATGCTAAGTTTCTTGGTTTTGGGGATTTATTTCCTCCTCTTCTCCGGGGATGACGAGAGGGTAGGGTGGAATCATTTTCTCCATAGCAGTTTTATTCAAGATGCAGGCAATAACTACGGCGTCAGCATCCTCACCGGTTTGACAACATGGAAACTTTTATTTTCGGACGACGACACCAAGGCGGAGATGATGTCGCCGCCATGGAATAATTTTCTCCGGTCTCTTCTCTATTTTATTGTGGTTAGATCTGACAACAGTGAAGGAGTAGGGAGAATAAGTTTTAGATCAGTCTTTCTTATTTTTCGGTGGCAGAAAGAAGAATGAAGACACCAGAAAGAAGACGTTTCTCAACTCCGTCTACATAAATGTTGGCCGTCGTTCGTTGGGCATCTGTTCTCAGGCTTTTGCCGAGTGTTTGCCTATGCGGTCATCCATACTGCAAAGTGTCGTACAGGTTTGGTTTTGAGATCTGGAGCTATTCACAACGTGGGTATAATTTAGATGAAAATCAGTTTCTGAATATTTGTGTAATCCAGAGTGCTTGTAACGTGTTCATATATCCTGCTGTTATCTAGTATAATTCTTCTTTCGTCGAAAAAAAAGAAATACAAAACGAAAGAAGTTCAATCTCAATCTCAAGAAATATAATAAAGAGCTAATCACAAAGAGTAACGCGTGACCCCCGTGTCGTCGCCACCGCGGACCAAACCCTCCGCGGCAACCTTTGCTGGCCGCCGCCCCCGCCACCTTCGGCGGTCCCCTCCTGCTCCGCTTTCGTCCCCTATCCTATCCCCATGTATCCCTCCTCCCTCTCTCTCTCTCCCATTCCGATCCCTGGCCTGGACTCCCCAGATCTATCTATCAACTAGAGCTTTAAGACTTTGATTACCTGATGATGATGAACGGAGTTGAAGACTTGAAGCTGTGTTAAATTCACAGAAAGACTCCAAAGCGCAGGATGGGTGACGGAATGACCGAGCACCTATATGAAGTGTGGAGACTCAAGTCAAAGTGCTTGATCAGTAGTCGGTCAAAAAGAAGGATGGGTGACGGAATGACCGAGCACCTATATGAAGTGTGGAGACTCAAGTCAAAGTGCTTGATCAGTAGTCGGTCAAAAAGAACCTGTAATTTCATTATTTCCATAAAATTTGTGCGGCGCTGCGAAAAACTTTACTATATCAATCAGGGTCTGTTTAGAATAATCTCTAATCAAAAGGGATTGGACGTGATTGAGGTAGTCCCTTTCAATCTGCCTCCATCATCTTCAATCTCCTTTAATCCCCACTAAACCGAACAAGGGAGAACTGAGAGCAACTTTCAAATTGCGCATTTTCAATCATAAACATTTCGGCCTATGGGTTAAACACTGGGGATTTTAATGTGCTTCAAGTTGGAACTGAAAGCCTGCAGTGCAAATTTCACAAAAAAAGGAAACACAATGCAGCGGACGATACTATCTTTTTATATTAACATTTAGAAATAATGTATTAAATGGTTTGTCCGCTAAATGATCTCCAATGGAATAAGTTTCAACTATATAGTTATAGATCTTGTCGAACACTACAACTTTAATATAGGGTGTGTGCCATTCGAGATTGTTTGAAACTTTCGAAAATTTGAATCTCAAAATCTAATGACTTATAATGAGTATTTGATACTCTAAACAACTTCAAATAAAAAACTTGTCAATCAAAAGTTTTAGATCGCGTAGACCACTACAACTTCAAATAAAAAGTTTGTTTGGAAAATTCTAAAATTTTGGTTTTAAAATATGAGAAATTAAAACACTTTTGACACTCTAGATGACTTCAAATAAAAAACTTGCCGACTATGAAGTTGCAAATCACATTGATAACCATAACTTTGATCTAGACCATGTCAATATGTGAAGTCATTCGAAAATCTAAATTTTGAATTCAAAATTTGATAACTGAAAACGAAAATCTGATTTATGGGACTGAATTTACTAGGAGTCTATTAATCCAGAGAGAGAGAGAGAGATGATTAAGCCTCTTAAAGCCATATTTATTCTGAACTAGCACATGATTTCTCACAAAAACCACAATATGAACGCAGAGAAGGCTAGGATTGCCATCTCCCTGTGTAATCGTCCTTTCTAAGTAAGTTGCTTCCTTGAAATAAATCAACGAAACTGGTTGCAGTAGCTTATTTGGGGAAAAAATAAATTAAATATACTAGGGTACAAGGAAAAAGAAAACGAACGAAATAAACCCGTGTGGATAATGGGCTGCCATGGGCAGCAAACAAAAAGGAAAAAGGAAAACGAGCAATCCCTCGTTCAGTCCAGGAAATGAAAAAGTTCATTTTACCTCCCTGAACTATCCGTAAAGTCTAGTTTTCTTCCCTGAACTTCAAAACCGGGTAAACCACCTCCCTCAACTTTTAAAACCGTTCATTTTACCTCCCTGACCCGATTATAGGTGGTTTTTAAAAACGGTTTTGTCTTTTTCTTTTTTATTTATTTTGGCTGAATTTTTGAAAAATTATAGTAAATCACAGAAAAATCATAAAATAAAAAATTTAATTTTCTTAGACTCTACGTGAGTAGATCTACACGGTGAATATATAATATGTTATGTTTTAGTACAAAGTTTCTATGTTTTTCTGCAATTAATTCAAAACTGTAGTTTTTATAGTCTAATTGTAGTGAAATTTTTATAGTAAACTAATTATTATATAATTAAACTATAGTAAAAATTTCAGCCCACATACAGAAACGAACTGGAACACCGTAGTAATCGCCCCGTTTGGCTTTCCTCTTTTTTCTGCCTGCTAGGCTAGATACCTGCTTCTGCTTCAAACGAAACGGCCTGTCTGTAAATGCACCAAATAAACAACTCTGTAGCAAGCTCGGCAGCTCCTAATTCAAGAAGATCCAAACTTTTCCTTCTTCTCCATGCGTACATACACGCTTAAGTTAAAACATATAGGCCCTGTTCGGCAGGCTGTTTTTTGGCTTATAAGCCGGCTGTGGCTGATTTGCTGTGAGAGAAAAATACTGTTCCACGGCTGATAAGCCGTGCTGATAAGCTCAGCCGAACAGGGGATACTGAATTATCACACCACTAGTGTAGTTTGGATTGCACTTGCGCAGCAGCTTCTAGCAAGCCTCAAATATCTTTCTCCTCAAAAGGTAGCTATCTTATAACCTATCATCGGATCATCTAGGTTGTTCTATGTTGCCCAAAAATTTTCTAGGCTGTCGGAAGCTCTGTTTTCGACCAAAAGTTACATAGCAAGAGCGTCAGTTAAGAAAAGTCTGTGTCCACAACTGTAAGCGAATACTAGGATTAGAAATAGACATTCAAAGCTTATGGGCCATAGCACAGTGCAAGCATAAAAGGCACCCCATTTTATATATTAATGTTAATATCAGCTATGGTAAATTAATAATATGAATTGGTAAACAATATTGGTTAGTTGGTATTACATACCTTTTTTTGACTCCTAGTCTTCACTTATTTGTCATCAGTTCTTCGTGATGGTTGCTGAAAATACACGATAAATTTCTGTTGGAATAAGCAGTACTCAAATTGAAGCAATGAAAATTGACATATGGTTTTATTTCCAAAGGGAAAAGGAAGTATATGACAAGTCACGATGTCACGGTGACATCACCATCAAGCTAGCAACATAATAGAGCACGCGGCGGACGTGGCTCAGTCGTGCTTTGCCCGGCGCCGGACGGGAAGCACATGGTGGCGGCAGCTGGATTTTGGGTACAACCTAATCATTTTCCGTTGGCCACAATTGAAGGGCCGAGGTGGTCTGCGGGCACACGACGAAGGCTGTGCTGCTGTGCCACGGCTCCCTACGCCGCTGCCCGTCCTCGTGGCTATGCTACGAATCCCTGCAGACCTGCGCCACCGGCCATCACTCTGTTCGTTTGAGCTATTCAGCAGAATCAGCAGCCATCCAGCAGTGTTTTTCTCTCACAATAAACCAGCGAACAGTACTTTCAGCCACAATAAACCAGCGAAACGAACAGGCTCCATGCGCGCAGCCTGTGCTTCGCCGCGCCACATCCCCGCGCGCCATAGCACGCGTCCATGCACGAATCGTTTTTAGAGATAAGTACTCCTACTAGTCAGTCAAAGATGTTGAATTCTTTTATAAAAAGCCCCTGTAGTTTCATTATTTTAATAAAAAATTTGTGCAGCGCTACAACAAAATTTTCTACATCAGTTAGGCCTTGGGGTCTTGTTTATCTCTAATCAAAAGGGGTTGGAGGCGATTGAGGTAGTCCCTTTCAATCTCCCTCGGCCCTCTCCCTCAATGCCCATTAATTCCCACTAAACCAAACAGGGGAGACTTTTAAATTGTGTGTTTGAGCAATCATGAACATTTCGGTCGGTGGGTTTCCACTAGTGGATTATTCGTGAATCAAGTGTCTAAACACTGGTAATTTTGAACGTGCTTCAAGTCGGAACTGAAAGCCTGCAGCTAAGCAGCCTGGGAACAGGAACATGGCCCACGTTCCCGTTTCCATATTTCAAGTTCCTGTTCTTGAGGGGAACGGGACATAGCTGCTAAGGCCTACACTAGAAGCTTGACCCAAAAAAAAAATGCAGTCGACATGGTAGTCCAACATGTAACAATCATTCGTATTTCTATACAACGAAAGAATGTGCTCGTTTGGTATTTTAGTTGCGAATTTTGTTCATTTCCAACTACTCCCAACCATGAATCCTACTGGTAAATTAATGAGGAAATTATTTTCTTGGCCCTAAAAAAGTGCTGCTTAGTTTCTTGTGATTTGTGAATGGGCATAAGATGATGTCCTCTTGTACAAACATTTAGTAATACTGCATTAAATAGTATGTCCGTTAAATGATCCCAAGTAAATAAGTTTTAACTATAAAATTTTAAATCTTGTCAAGCGCAAATAGGATTTTGAGAAACTAAATTGAATAGGGGAGAAGGAAAGAAAATAAACCAAACGAAACAAACCCGTGTGGCAAATGGGCTGCCATGGGACGCAAACGAAAAGGAAAGGTGAACGAGCAGTCCCCTCACTTAGTCCAGGAAACACCGTAGACGACGGCCCACGAAAGAAGAGAATTACGGCCCACAAACAAAAACGCATCTGGAACTGCTACTGCAGTACTGCTTCTGCTTCAAACGAAATGCCGAAACGGCCTGTCTGTACATGCACCATATGAAGGGCTCGGTAGCAAGCACATGCACAGCAGCTCCTATATTAATTTAAATTTCAAGAAGATCCGAACTTTCCTCCACCATGCGTACATACATGCTGACAACTTTGACCAAGTTTTTTACAAATAAAACAAGCATACGAATGCTCATGAAACCAGTTAAGTAGTCCCCTGATACAAGGGCCCTATTCGGCATGTTGTTTTTTGGCTTATAAATCGGATGTGGCTGATTTGCTGTGAGAGAAAAACATTGTTCCACGGCTAATAAGCCGTGCTGATAAGCTCAGCCGAACAGGGGGAAGAATGCCGTGCCTACTTGAAGAGACTGACAATGCATGGTTGCACAAACTTGAAGACATTTTCATTCAGCAATGACAAGCTTAGCTTAACTCATGAGGCACAAACCTTCTTCTGGCTTGCCGGCTTCATCTTGTTGCATGCAGTTGATAAATTTATCTTAGAACTCCGTCCGTATTGAATTAAAACCGGTTGTAATTAGTTGCCCGGTCCCACTATCTCTGTCAGGTGTGCACTGTTCCGCTGATGCAGCGAACGTGGTGCTCTCTGCTCAAGTGGGCAAAGCAATAGTGGCCAATAAAAACGCCAGTCCTCTCTGGACCAATGTTGTTTTGAGGTAAACTCTCTAGACCAATGTCCAATGGCATATGCTGATCCTGATTCTATATGAAGCAAAAGAATGTGTTTTGCACAGACGTATAGGACTGACTGTACTAGCTCAACAATACAAAGAGAAGTGGTTATATATTCTGAAGTAGCCAAGTAGGGATGAAGTAATGCGTCAAGACGCGGAGCAACCTTTAATAATTTAATTAAGGAGGGAAGATAAACAAAAATAAAGGGTCGGGGCGTCGGGCTGTCTTAAAATGTAATGGTTGAGTAAAGCACATGTAAACTGCGTAGGTCAGACTTAACATGATAAAATATCTGGACAAACCTTCATCAGGCACGGCATCAATCAAACTGAACATGCTATAGCTGAATTGATATTTGTTTCAAAAAAAAAAAACTGAATTGATAAACCTGACCATGCTACATTCAGAGGCGTAGAATTCAGAAACAGATCCAGACAGTTTAGATTCAGTACTCGTAAACACACGGGGGTTGGGAAATAGGAGTAGCTCATATTGGCTCTAAACATGGTTGATGCTATTTATGGCGACAACCAACTTGACAATGAATAAGACTCTAGAAAGAAGATGCATTGCCGAAAATGGCTACAGGTGCCATGGGAGAGCTTGGCTGTCCGTCAACGTCAAACAAGGTGGCAGCATTGTATATGTATTCAAACATTTATTAGTGCACATGTATTCCACAAACAAGGGCATGTTTAGATTGCAATTTTTTACGATCTAGGCTACTGTAGCACTTTTGTTTGTATTTAGTAATTAGTGCCCAATCATGAACTAATTAGGCTCAAAAGATTCGTCTTGCAAATTACAGACAAACTGTATAATTAATTATTGTTTACCTATATTTAGTGTTCTATGCATACGTCTAAAGATTGATATGATGGAGAGTGTAAAAATTTGGAATTTTGAAGGTAACTAAACCAAGCCCAAGATCGAAGCATACTAAAGTACAGTATTGCTTATAGGAGTAGCTAGTTGTCGGTATATAGGAGTATATATATTCATTCATTCATATGAGTATATATCTATGTTGGTGCCAACCCAGTTGAGCGTGTTGAGCTTGAGTATTAATAAATTAATAATACTCCTAAATAAATACTCTGGCATTCTTTATATATATATATATATATATATATATATATATATATATATATATATATATATATATATATATATATATATATATATATATATATATATTCTTTTTTATTTAAAAATCCATACTTTCAAATTTTTGGCCCATGATGTAGTTAACCATTTTTAATTATTATAATAGAAACGGTTAGATTTGTAATTAAATGTACTACGCACTTATCATAAATGTATAATAAGTATTAAAAATTATAATTTGAAAGACTGTCAAGGATGGAGGGAGGGAGTAGGCGAGTAACACACAAGAAGCGTTCCGTTGCGTTGCCCTGTGACCGTTGGCGCGGGCGCGGGACGACAAATCCGTCCGCGCTGGATTCTGTTGCCCAAATCCAAAATCCCAATCATCACACGACCAAAACACCTCTACAGTTACAGGTTACTCCAGCTAAAACAAGCGGACAAAGGAGCGACGCGACGCGAGAGCTCACGGTCACGGCCCCAGCCAGCTGCCAGCCTGGTGTCCGTGTCCGTCAAGGACGCCAACCACCGCCGCCCGTGGACGTGCCGACGAGCGTGCGCGCGCGCCCTGCCACCCCCGTCCGTGTCACACGTCTCAGCCCGTCAGCCGTCGCCGCCGCCTCCGTTGCTGGTGGTGGTGCTTCGGCACTGCTCGGCGGGCCTGGCCTCGAGGGGGCCACCGATGGTGGGGCACCCGTCGGCGGCGGAGGCCGACGGTAGGTCCATGCAGTTGTAGGAGAGGCAGAGCGCGGCGGAGTCCGGCAGCGGCGCTTCGGGGGGCACGGGGAACCCCGTCAGGAAGTTGTGCTGCGCGTACAGCGTGGTCATCCGCCCCGCCAGCACGCTGCGCGCCACCGCCGCCGGCACCTCCCCGGACAGCCGGTTGTTGTTCACGTACAGGCTCCCCGCCGCCGCCAGCGCCTCCGGGACCTCGCCCGAGATGCCGTTGTGGCTCACGTCCACCACCGCCCACTCCTGCTGCGCCGGGGGCACGGACAGCGCGCCCGTGAAGTTGTTCCGCGACAGGAGCAGCGACGACAGCCCCGGGAGCGCGAACACCGACGCCGGGATGGGGCCCGAGAAGTTGTTCATGGACAGGTCCAGGAACGCCAGGTCGGCGGGTAGGGGTGGCGGACTGGCAGAGCCGTCGTCACCACCAGTACCGAAAGCCCCGTCGAGGGTACCCTGCATTGCGTTACCGGCGACGGAGAAGTACCGCAACGTGGCCGGCAGCGGCGGTAGCCCCGCAGCGAGCGCGTTCCTCGCGAGGTCGACGTGGAACAGCCCGGAGCTCGCGAACCCGGCGGGAATCTCCCCGGAGATCCCGCCGTTGTTGGCAAGGATGAGCACCTTGAGGCTGGGCGAGTCGGGAAGGAACAGCCCGGGCGGCACGGCGCCGTCGAGGCGGTTCCCGCCGAGGTCGAGCGTGTGCAGGTCCGGGAGGCCCGCGAGCGAGGCCGGCACGGCGCCCGTCAGCTGGTTGGCCGCCAGCGAGAGGAGCCGGAGGCGGCGGAGCCCCGCGCCGAGGGCCGACGGGATGGGACCCGTCACGCGGCCTGGGTACAGGACCAGGTCCGTCAGCGCGGCGAGCGTGGAGAGGGAGTCCGGGAGTGTGCCGGTTAGTCCCGGGGAGTCGGCCAGCCCCGTGCCGAGGGTGAGCACCGACACGCGGAGGACGGTGGTGGAGGAGGAGGAGTCGGGGTCGGGGTTGTCGTCGTCGGGCGCGCAGACGACGCCGGCGTACGCGCAGGGGCTCCGGGCGTCGTCCCAGGTGTCGAAGAAGCGGGAGGCCGGGAGGTCGCTCAGGCTGGCCCGGAGGTCACGCAGCGCCGCCGCGTCGCGCTGGTGCAGCGTGGCCGGCGGCTGCTGCGCCGGCGCCCGGGAGGCGAGCATTCCCAGGAGGAGGACGGGGACGAGGAAGAGGGGTGGCAGCGCCATGTGCGTGGCCTCGGCCGACGCGGAAGGAAGAGGACAAGCGGGTTGTGTGGCGGGTGCCACTCTGCTGCCCCCCACACTTCCCTTGGAGATGGATATGATAGAGAGAGCAGGCAGTGGAGTGGAGGCGAGCAAGGTGATCGATGGATGGATGACACTGCAGAGTGTAGAGTGGACAATTCAACCTGAGCGTTTTTTAAATGGCAAGGAATAGGTGGGCCCGGTCCTCCAGTCCGGCTCTCTGCCGCAGCTTTACCTCGCGGTCGATGGTCAGGTCAGGTTGGATAAATGAAAGCGTTACCTCCTGTGCTCTCAGCACGCACGGTGTGCCGGTGGCGGTGCAGGTAGCCAACAGACCCGTATGCCCCGCGTGGTACGGCGGCATGAGAGTGTCGTCCGGCCGTCCTCCCGCCGTCCCGCGGTCCATCCACGTCTCCGTCCATCACCCCGTTCGCAACCAACCATTCGGCAAGGTTTTTCTCTCACGCCAGAAACCATCCCTCGACAGGGTGCCGAGATGGAGGAGCGTCTGCGTACCGCACAGTACTCTCCTTCCTTCCTCATCATGGCTTCACACGTGACGTGCCGCGTCGTCTGCGACGACTCCTACTCCTGCGTTCATTTCTCATCGACATCGCCGGATCTGCGTATTTCACAAGTATGTGCGTGCCGACCTGTGTACGTACGTCCCGCCGCGGCTTTAGTGGGGTGGTGTAAGTGTAACCCGTGACCGTGATCGCTCCACCACTCTGTGCGATGTGCATGCTCGCAAGCGCGCTGCCACACATGACGCACCGTACGTTTTTATCCATTCATTCGTTTATGCCTACGCCTGCTTGCTTGCTTTGGCAGCATACATACCTCCGCCTCATTATTGATGACGGGCCGGACTCATCAGTCATTACTACTACTAATCACTATTATACGTACGTACTCCTATTGTATTGCATTGCATTTGTTTAACCGCTCTCATTGTTCCGACCGAATGGGCCAGAAAATACATTCAAACGCATTCTCAATGGTTACAAATAGCGTAGTCTGTGAAGGATTCTATTAACTATCGAGGAGAAAGACCAAACATCCAATGACTCCAAAATAACTAATCTAGCACGATCTTTCAGAAAACAACTTTCTCATAGTTCGTGCAACCCCTCCAGTACAATGCTCTTTTTTTTAATTATTTCTAAGCCTCGTCTAGCTAGCTATTTGCAGTCGTCAGTGAGGACATCCTTAAGGCCCGGTTGGATCATTTATGTCTGGTTTATCATAACTTAGATAGTGACGGATGTGACTGTTCTGAATCCTGGATAATAATAATCCGGGATGTTTTGATCCCCCATCCCTGGGATTATAGGTCCAGGCTGAACTCAAGTACCTAGAATCAGTAGATTTGAGGGAATAAGATTTCTAATAATCCGGTGGCTGTATTATTTTTTGAACAAAGGCTGATGAGATAACTCGTTAACCACCAAGGAGGCAGGCGTGGATCGTACTACAAAATCTAGGAGGGACTCGGGGCCTGTTTGCTTTGCGGTCTGCCAAAGTTGCCTGGCGCGAAGGAGCTTCTCCCAGGCGTCCGATTTTCACTGCCTGGGGTCACGACCTCTGCCTGGGAGGCTTCAAAGCAAACAGGCCCTCAGTCCAAAACATAAGATCGATCCGAGTCCTCTTAGTTCAGAAACCAACATACCTAAGGAACAAGTTCATGGGCACACCCGTCCGTTAACAAGACCGTCGTGGCACCTGAATGGAGTACATCGACACGACCAAAAATTCACTGACATATAGTACGAAAATTTTGTTTCTCTGAGAAGAACAGCACTTGAACGCATAATGCAGTTTTGTTCCTTACTACAGCGCTAGCCATCATCACTTAACAACGCTACAGCCTTGTATGTTTGTATGATGACTATTGTCGGTTGTGTCTATAGTACTGTGCAAACATACAAGCCCGTCTGAGCTGTGGGCAATAATACCAATTTAAGCATTTCTGCTAACGCCCTGACAAGTCCAGTCCACCTCTGATCTAATACGACCACCAATGGCAAACCCCACCAGTGTGGCGCCTGCATGCGCCTCCATTCTATTACTTCTGATACTACCGCTATATTTGGCAATGCAAAATCAAAGACCTACCACTACCAGCAATCCAACAGAATCAGGGTTTATGCTTTTCATTCAAAGGACACCAAACCATCACATACCAAAGGCAACATAAACAAATGAGGTGACTCAAGAACTCAACACAAACGATGGCCATTCATTCGTACATACCCATGCATTCCAGTGGAACAGCAATCATGCGATCAGGGACTGTTCACGTTACCAGGCGAACAGCATTGCAAAATTAAAATTGAAATAAAAAAGCTCAGGGGGGCCAACACACTTATCGTGAACTGTGGCCAACTGCCCTTTTCAATTCCGGATGTTCTCTAGCGGCCACCTCCGCAGCAGGCAGTTCACTTTCACTTGATCCGATCCGACAGCGCTCTATCATATCTCCTGTTACGCCACTGCACCTCCTTGACATCGTTAGATCCGTGCTACCAACACCACCTCACCTCATCATGTGGTTCTACCCTCTCTTCAGAATAGATAGATACACAGGCTGTCCCTTTTTTAGGATCATCAGTGTCTCGTATGCGCCCATCATTCTGCATCCATGGAACAGAGACATCGGACCAGGTAACTTTGTTAAATAGACTATGACCCTTTTCCTCCGAACTTGATTAAACTCTGTAAAAGTGGGTCGGTCAGCCAATAGCTTCTGTCAGAAGCAAACCAGCTGTCAAATACACTATCTGATAACCTGATAGGAAGAAGCAGTAGTGTTCAAAACAACAGGATGCGATCAGCACTCCTAAAAGTAACAATTTTCCAAAAGGAAAGTGCATCTAATCATGTTCTTCAACGAAACATGAAGACACAAAAGGCTCACTTCAGATAAACAAGCATCAGCGGTCCTCAGATCCAGGTATGCACCTTTGGGGATTAAGCATTAACTATGATGAACAAAAACATAGCAGCAAGATAATTCGCTGAAGCTGACAGGCCACTAAGCTGTATACCTGTATGCACCAAAAAGTACAAGATGCTGCGCATTCTAATAAGTGTAATAACTAATAATATAATACAAAGATGACAGTAGTTGTCAGTTCCCAGTACCACAGTAGGTCACAGCAAAACTAACTTGTAAATAGCGGAGAGCCTAGCAATCAAGAAAAGTGGTAGGGAAGTTAGTGAATACTAAAACAGTAAAGTGGTATCAGAATCAAATTAACAGGGACTATCTCCTCCACCACTCGATATGTATCATGGAGTAAATCAACGTTGTGATGGCACATGGCACATTTCAGGTTGGATGGCCTAACAAATAAGCAACACTATGAGAAAACAAACATCTTGACTGCAGTAATGACATTCACCAATATAGGACCGGATGGCCTAACAAATAAGCAACACTATGAGAAAACAAACATCTTGACTGCAGTAATGACATTCACCAATATAGGACCCTTGTGTACATGTGTTATATTTGCAGCAAGTCACAATACGATGAAAAACAATCAAGAGTTGAATACCGATATCTTCTTTCAGGTACTTCAGGGGCTGAGACGTCCTAAGATTGTTTCCATAGTTACTGAAAGAAGTGTTTCCTCCTAAAGTTCTTAGTACACGTGCAAAAAAAATATACTCCTTTGCTGAATTGTTTTCAACTCAAAATTTCACAGGAACTGAATAGGAGTAGACATTGAGATAAGTTAAATTAGCCGCTTCCAGTTCAACACAATTTTGACAAAGTCACAAAGCACACAATAAAAACAACCTAAGGCTAAGAATGCCTCATAAAACAAGTAGCCCTCATCTTTAACTCAGCTAACAATAAAAAAGAGCATAAGAGTGCTCATAAAACAAGTTAAGTAGGCCTCATACAAGAATCCGTGCCCCTTCAACATACTGACCAATGGTTACACCAACATGAACCATTTAAAGATACGAGCCATCTTCACCAGTGACAAGCTTAGCTAATGAGTGGTAAACCTTCTAGATTGTCAGCTTCAACTTTCATGGTTTCATGAATTTATCTCAGAACAAACAGTAGATGTGTTGGTTTTACTGAAAAAAAAAACCCTAAAGTAGTTGTACTGAAAACTGATGAAGGGGACATGATGTTCCTCTGGTCAAGTGGGCAAGCAATGGTGGCCAATGAAAATGCTAGTCTACTGATACAATGGCATATGCTGATTCTTCTGATTCCAGGATACATTTCAGTCAGACAAAAGAATGTGTTTGCATAAATGTATAGGACTGATTTTACTAGTTCATCAATCTAAAGAGAGATAATTAAGCCTCTTACAGTTACAGCTATAAAGTTATGTTTTGGTTTCTGAATCAGCACATGAATTTCCACAAAAACCATAATATCAATGCAGAGAAGGATTGTAGGGATCAAGTAATGCGCCAAGAAGTGGAGCAACCATTAACGAGGGAGACAAAAATAAAGAGTACTGCCTTAAAAATTGATGGTTGCAGTTGTCCCACTGCCCCTAGGAATTGTTCAGCTGATGCAGCGGCCAGAGGAGTAGATGCTCTGGTCAAGTGGCCAAGCAATGGAGAACACAAAATGCTAGTTCACTGGACATCATATGCTGTTCTCAACGTAGATTTCACACAACCAATAAAAGAATATGTGCTTTATGCAAATTTATAAGACTAGTCTTACTAGTTCAAAAATCCAAAAGAGAGAATTGAAACTCTTACAACCAACTGGTTATATTTTGAACTAGCACATTATTTCCTACAAAACCATAACATAGATGCAGAGGACTGAAGGGATTAATTAGTGCATCAAGTATGTGCTTTATGCAAATTTATAAGACTAGTCTTACTAGTTCAAAAATCCAGAAGAGAGAGAATTGAACCTCTTACAACCAACTGGTTATATTTTAAACTAGCACATTATTTCCTACAAAACCATAACATACATGCAGAGGACTTAAGGGATTAATTAGAGCATCAAGAAGTGATTATATTGCGCAGATAGAAGTCCTAGCAACTAAGGACCTTATACATACATACATACAGAAGCTTCCAAGCATTTCAGGATGAGAATCAAATGAAGAGACCTCACTGGTGTCCTCCTCCAGATGTAATAATTAGGGTAAATTTTGATGCAGCTTTCAAATCTGAAACCTATCAAGGGGCTTCAGGAGTGGTCTTACATAATGCACAAGGCCAGTTTGTAGCAGCCCAATGTAAACGACATGAATCGATACCTGATGCTCTACCTGCTGAAGCTTATGCTTGTCGTGATGCAGCGCTACTGATAAGAAATTTGGAACTGACAAAAGTCATTGTTGAAACGGACCGTCAAGAATTAGTTTCTCTATGAGACTCCAGAGCTAATAATAGACATGTTATCCTTCCTGTTCTAAACCAAATTCAAGAGCTTTGTCGGAGTTGCACACATTTTGATTTTGTTTATGTTAGGAGAGAAGCGAAAATGGCTGCGCATTATACAACCAAGTTTGCTTTGGTCTCAGATTCAGAATGTAGGTGGACGCATCATATCCCTACGTTTTTACTCCAATGTATTCAGCATGACTCTCATGCTAAGAACTGAAGTGATTTAAAACCTTGTTTCACCCAAAAAAAAACCACCAGCATCAGATATCTTAATATTTCTATGCATTGAAAGCCTGGCTTTCAATGCATATCCATAAAGGATGGCAGCACGGTATAAAGGTCAACATATATTTATACCATGATTGCTTGAAGAGGCTGATCAACAGCTAGACAAATAGCAGCATCTTTTATTCTTTTATTATGCCAACAAATCTGAACACTTTCAGATACAAGAACAAGAGTAACTGAGCAATGATAACATTAAGTTCATGAAGTCTAACTTGCCAGCTTCAAGTTTTTACTGTTTCATAAACATGTCCTACTACACCTATAGCTGTAGTGGGGGAAGGAAAAGAAAGGGTTAAGGGTGCAACCCTGAAAACTGATGCCCTCGGTTGGCCCCACTATCTCTAGACATTGTTCAGCTGAAGCAACATACTAGATACTCTGGTTAAGTGGGCAAGCAATGGTGACAGCAGCAAAAATGCTAATTAAATTGACCAGTCGCATATCACCCAGTAGCATATCCCAACATAGACTGCACATAATCAAACAAGAAAATAAAATTTATGTGCACAGATATATAAGATTCATTTTAGTTCATTCATCCAAATTAAAGCAAGGAAGAATCAGCTCTTACAACCATATAGTTATTTATTCCAAACTAGCACATGTTTCCCATGAGAAACATGATATTGATACAGAGGAGAGTAAGATTGATTAGTGCACCAAGAAGTGATAACCTTGCATGATACAAGTGCTTGCAGCTAAGGATCTTAAGCATATCCTGAGCATATTTAAGGATGAGAAAATACTAACACCACCATCGGATACCTTTATATTGCTTATTATCAATTGAAACCATGGCTGCCAGCATATATATCAATATAAAGGATGGCAGCAATACTGATGAGAAGAACGAGTTTAATCCATTATCACCAATAATCTCCACAGGAGCACTTTCCATCCTTGAAATGGTGGAACCTCTTATTATCCCTCACAATGAGCTCTCTTCCAACAATCCTTGACATGATCTTGATGGCATTGTGGCAGTCCCCACATATCCTCAGGTTCTTAATGATGCGAAGTGGAGTTCTTGCTGGGGTGCTAATCAGACCATAAGCAATTGCCAGCCTCTCACTGTGGTACAGCAATGCCTGTTCCTTGGCCTCCTGATCAATGTCATGGAGCACATATCTTGTGTCTGGGACGTACCTCTGCTCATTGACCACCTTCTTTTCAATCTTTGGTGGCAGCCTGTACTCTACTAGCTTGTTCCTCCCATCAAGCATGTTAATTCCCAGGCGCCTCTTCGGAGGTGGGGTTGGGAGCTTCTTAGGGTTTGCCTTGGACGGATCAAGCGACACCAACAACTCCTCCGCCCGGTCCTCAAGATCAATGTCTCCGTTCATCCAGGCCAGGTTCAAGAGCGACTCCCACACCATGGCATTGGGTTCGAAAGGCAGCTTCTCAATGAATTCCAGAGCCTCGTTGAGATGCCCAGACTTCCCCAAAACCTCGATGATCCCAACATAGTGCTCCACACCAGGCTCAATGCCATGGTCCCTGGACATGGCATCAAAGTAAAGGAGCGCCTCCTCGATGGCCTCTGAGTTGGCACAAGCATTGAGCACAAGCAGGTAGGTCTGACTTGTGGGTGCCATACACTCCTTCATCAGCTCGAACAGCCGCAGTGCCTCATCCCCAAGCCCATTGACCGAGTAGCCATCGATCATGATGTGCCACGAGTCCATGTCACGGTCAGGCATATTGTCGAACGTCCTGCGGGCATGGGGCATGGCTGCGCACTTGGCGTACATCTCGAGCAGCTTGTTGTTGACCCTGAGGTCGCCGCGGAAGGGTGAGCGGAGGAAGAAGTCGTGCACCTTCCTGAGCTCCTCCAGCAGCTTGGGGTTGGAGCAGGCGGTCGCGAGCTCGTAGAACGCGGGCGGGTCGGCGTGCGCACCCTTGGCCAGAAGCTCCACGGCGTCCTTCACCCGCCCCTCCCGGCACAGTCCCATCAGCTCCCCAGGCCCCGCCATAGGTTCAGGAGGAGGCGGTGCCCGCTGGAGCGGCGGTGGAGACCCGTGGCCGCGTGGCGGTGGAGGCGGGCCGTGCTGGCCCGGTGGCGGAGGTCCGTGGCCGTGTGGTGGCGGAGGCGGCGGCACATGCTGTCCCGGTGGTGGAGGCCCGTGGCCGTGCGGCGGCGGAGGCGGAGGCCCGTGCTGTCCCGTTGGCGGAGGTCCGTAGCCGTGTGGCGGCGGAGGCGGCGGCACATGCTGTCCCGGTGGTGGAGGCCCGTGGCCGCGTGGCGGCGGAGGCGGCATGTGCTGGCCCGGTGGTGGAGGCCCGTGGCCGTGTGGCGGCGGAGGCGGCGGCATATGCTGTCCCGGTGGTGGAGGCCCGTGTCCGTGTGGCGGTGGGGGCGGCATATGGTGTCCTGGTGGTGGAGGTCCGTAGCCGCGTGGCGGCGGAGGGGGCACATGCTGGTGCTGCGGCGGTGGAGGCCCATAGCCGCGGGGCGGCGGAGGCGGATGTCCCTGCGGTGACCACTGTGGAGGGGGCCCGGGGGGAGGCGGGTTCCTCGGCGGCACCCACTGCTGGTGGTGGTGGTGGACTTGGTTGGGGGCGGCGGCGGCCGGGGTAGGGAAAGGGTGGTAGTCGTAGGACGATCCCGATTGGGAAGAGGAGAGGGGGCGGGCGAGGAGGTGGAGGAGCGAGCGGGACCTCGCGGAGGAGACGGCGACGGAGCGGAGCGGGCGCAGGTGGATGGCGGCGGCGGCGGCCATGGGTGCCGATTGGCGAGGGCTTCTTCTCGCCTGGGTGCGATGGGTGGGGTGGGGGTTTAAGCGGAAGGCAGAGATGGGACTACTTGGTGGAAGATATTTCCGGGATCGCAAATGGCGGATTGGTGGTACTGCCCCAATCCAAGTGGCCGGCCCACAAGTTAAAGAATCAGGCCCATGCCTGGGCCTCAGGCAGGCCACGGAAATGGCAGGCGCCGGCGGCGTACGCAATGCCACACCGCGCCGCCGCGCGCCATTCGCGGCCGGAATTGAGTTCCAGTGACGTTCATTTCTGCCAGTGCAAACCTGCTCTCATTTCTGCCAGCGTCAGCACTTGTACTCGAATCCAGTGTCCTTTCCGTCCGCTTGAATTTCTGATAATGATACGACAAAAAAGAAAAAAACAGTCCCTCGTTTCCCTCCCTGCGACGCCTTCATCTCGCGCATCTCCCGCGGCGCCTCCGCCCGTTGCCGGATGCTGCACCTGCCAACGGCCCCTTCTTCCCGTCCCCGCCGAGCCAGAGCTCCCCGTCGGCCTCTTCTTCCTTCCCCCGCTTGGCCAGAGCTCGCCGGCAGTCCCCTGCGCCTGCGGCCGGTCCCTTCCTCCCGGCCCTCGCCCAGTCAGAGCCCACGGCAGCATGTCCCTACCTTCCTCTCTGCCCGCCTGCAACGGCGGCAGATCGCATCCTTGCCAAAGCTCACTGGCGACCTATCCCTGCCGCTCCCTCTGCTCGCCTCAAGAAGAGGTCGCGAAGGCGCTGCCCTCCGCTTGCCCGTCCCTCGCTTGCGCTGCGTCTTACGGAAAAAGAAAGGTGAAAAACACATGTTAAGCATATGTTTCATATATATGTTGCAAATGTTTCATAAGAATGCTGCAAAAGTAGATCTGGATGTTGCAATAGTTAGGGCAGTTCCAATGGATTATTTATGATAGTTTCTATCTCTATTAATTACCATGACAGCTCGGTCTTTTTGCTGATGTGGCAAAGAAATTAATTGAGAGAGAGTAAAAATAGAGAAACGATTTCTACCCCACGGAACCGCGTCTTCGCTAGCAACGAGACGCGAAGAAACGAGCCACACGGCGTTGGGGAGAAACCAGTAGTTTCCAGCGGCCTCGATCCGGATCCACTGCTCCGCCGTCATCGCGCGCGCCCGCCTGCTCGCTCCTGCCTCCGCAAAACCCACCGCGCGCGCTCTTGCGGGGAGGTGCGGCGCGAGCTGTACGTAGAAGGGGAGGGTGTGGCCGGGAAGGGCGGAGGTGAACGGGAGAGGGAGCTCGCCGGGGTTCCTGCGCGGCGGCCGGCGTTGAGCAGGAAGCAGAGAGGGCACCGGCGCGGCCTCTGTCTTCGTCTTCCCCGCAGTCGGCCACCGAGCGGGTGTGCTCCATCTTCGTCAAACTTCGTCGCGGCCACCGGCCACCGAGCTGGCGCGGGGCAGAGCCCTTCGTCGAGGCCACAGAGCGGACGTGAGCGCGGAGCCTTCGTCACGGCCACCCAGCGGGTGCCGGTCACCGAGCGGACGCGGGAGTTCCCTTCTGCTCACGGGACTAGGATGTGCGAGAAGCCCTGCCGGCGGACGATGCAGCCAACCGGCCAAGCCCTTTCTGGATCCGTGGCAAGGATGTAGGCATGTTCACTGTGTATTGATTTAATCCGCAGCGGCTGTTAGCATAGTGCTTTGCTAAGAAAAACACTGCAGCCATAGCCACTGCTTTATACCTACTGAATTAGCACATTACTTGACGGAGTTCATGGTGCATACAGAGCACGGCTCGTCCACGGGGCCAAGGGTGCAGAGGATCCAGATACGGAGCTGGTGAATTATTGGTCAAATTTGTATTTACACCCTAGCAGAAAAGTTGCATTGGGAAAACTAGTTTCTTGGTGCAGAGTCCTAAACTATAGAAACTGCTCATGATTTCACCATTGGGACTGCCCTTATACACATGTGTTGCAAACTTTCTGTTCCCAATGTTTTATCTATTTTTTTAGACGTATGTTGCATGTGTGTTTATTTAGATGTTGCATATGTTCCACACATATGTTGCCAGTGTTTTATCTGGATGTTGCGTATGTTTTACAATGTTTTTGAGGTGTTTTTGCAAGTGTTTCAAATGCATGTTTTAAGTGTTTCGTCTATCTTAAGGCCTATGTTGTAATATTGCATTTTGATATTTCAAAAATAGATCAGATGTTGCATCTCGCTCCCTCCTCACCTTCGGCCGCCTCGCCTCGACGTCTCCACCTCTCGGCGCCGGCTGAACATCCGCACTAGAGGCGCAGGCGGGCACCACCCCCTCCCCTTCTTCTCGACGCATATTGGGATGGTGTCACGATAGGCGACGGGCCACCACGAGTACACGCGGGGCACGCGCTTTCTGTTCCATTATATGGGGGAGGGGTAGATGCACTCGTTTCTTCTGTTACGCGCTGAGATCAGACGGCTCCTGTTCCTTGAATTGGATGGCCACGAGCTGTGTCCGGACACATCCTCGGGCCAAACGTCCGGTCGCTAGTGGTTCCGCTTGAATTTTACAGAAAATTCACATAAAAGAACATCATCAACTCACTGGAAACGAATACGAAAAGGTTGAATGCTTCAACCTTCAAGCCACACTCATCACATGAGGAAAGAGCCGATCATCTTTTCTACTCGACGATGAGTCCTCACCAAGAACCCGAGAATAAAGTTTCTGTACAAGCTGCTGGACAAACAGAACACGAATAGGATCCACAAGTCTCAATCCCCCAGGGAATCGATCCAACTCTGCCCTCTACTCTGGCTACCACCAAGGAAAGGTAATACCTACAGTACAAAATGCAATGTCCTTCCTATCTCTACCAGTACCAACCATGCACACCGCCACCATCCAAAGCGCCCAAGTATCAACCATGCCCACCATCCAAAGCCCCACCGGTGTGAAAACCCGTGCAAATTCACAAATAGGTCAACCTTCCGAACAGCCTGCTGAATACATGAGTGAGCAAGCAAAAGACAACCCAGCGAACTGAACTGAAACCGAGTTCTTGAACATGGTGATCTGCTGTGCTCTCTCACTGGGAGTTAGGGCTGGAACCTTGATGACGGTCCTAGCTCTCTTCGATCACTGGTTATCTCAAACTCGCTTGAGCTTGCTTTGGACTCGTTATCTGCATTGTTGCTGTGGCCCCTCCGACTCCGGCGGTCCTTCAGAGGATCACAGCACAAGATTTAGCACTACTGCGCAACAATTATGGAGTAGTTGTATTGATGGACCAAAGCTCAAGATGTACAAACCTCCCGTGACGGGACATCTTCTGCCTCGAGCATCCGAACAACCTGACCCATAGTGGGCCTTTTCTCAGCATCTGGGTCCACACACCTCAGTGCCACTAGAAGTGCGCGCTTCAGAGCACGAATCGCTGGTTTCAACTCCATGTCGGGATCCACTACCTCCTCGGCTCTTCTAGTGCCGACCATCATTTTCAGCCACTCCACCAGATGAACCTGCACAACCACCATGTTATAGGCTTGTGATTGATCAACATTCAGACCTGACACAGCTCCAAGCATAGATTTAAATAAAAGTACTATTGCCGTAAGGGTTACTAGGCATAAACGCAGGATATCCATACACCACCTAAAGCATATTGTCCCTCCTACCAAGCAGATCCTGTTTTGCTGTGAAACAAACGGCAACTAGTATGGACTTCTTGCTTCAGCATATGCATGCGACAATAGTAGATGCTCACCTCATTAGCAGGCCGACCATAGTCAACTGGATCCCTCCCAGTCACTGCTTCCAGTAGTAGCACCCCAAAACTGTAGACATCGCTCTTCTCATTTAACAGACCTGTATTGGCATACTCAGGAGCCACATACCTGAAACAGTAGCAAAATAAAAGATGAATGATTGTTTGCATACAAAGTTGTACAGAGCTAATTCTTCTTAAAAAATGGAAAACAAAGCTCTCAATATGTAAACTCCCTACTGCATGTGAATACCATAAGTTCCAGTTACTGAAGAAAAGTCCTACTCCAGAGAATGTTCCCATAAAGAAAAACATGCAAAAAAAACATACCCGAATGTTCCCATAACTCGAGTTGTGATATGGCTCTTCCCAGCACCCAAAAGCTTGGCCAGTCCAAAATCAGAAAGCTTGCCGTTGAATTCTTCATCAATTAAGATATTGCTTGATTTGATATCACGGTGTACAACTTTTGGTTCTATGGCTTCATGTAAATAAGCAAGCCTGTATATTGTTCAGTTGTAGAAAACACATTACATAAATAAATGTATGCATATAAAAGATGTAAAATGATGAATGGTTCATTTCTTACGCCTTAGCAATTCCAAGAATGACTTTCATCCGGGCCTCCCAAGTAAGAACACCGTGCTGACGCATTGCACCATGAAGCCACTGTTCTAAGTTCCCATTATTCACATACTCATACACAAGCATCCTGGAATAACAGGATTTGATTAGGAGAATGCTCAAATGGATTAAATAACCATATAATGTATGAAGCAGATATAGTTGAATCCTGTCCATACACCACTTTAAATGTTTAACCGAGCTGAACCAAATGGAAAAAGCAAAAAGGCTCTAATAGCATCACCTCACAAAACTATCTAATTGCCAAGGTTTCATTGAATCAGTGGGCCAGCACTGAGATAGAAAGTTAAATTCATGGAGCATGACTCAGCTCTCTTCAATTCAGACTTTTTTCTCAAACACAAAGGAGAGTTGCGTATCTTTAATTAAGAAAGAGATGATACATACGGGGGACACCCACTCCTAGCACACACAACCAACACACCCTACAGCCAGCAACAAAAAGAAAAAAAACTAACAAAAAACAGGGATCAAATGGAAAAAGAAATACTGTAGTGGTTTGCAACAATTTTCAGATTACTAACATAAATATACACTTTACTTTCCTTTTTTGAGAGGTGATATATTCATTTATTCAGGCAGGTAAAAAGTAAAAATGCATATCTGGGGTGCCAAGTGACAATTTTCTTCAAAACATAGAAATCATCATCTCACAACTTTAGTTGTAAAAATCCTTGTAACATGTGGTAGCAGGTACAAGTAGAACAGTAAACTTCTAAGTTTTAAATGACGATTATCTTTAGAAAACCTATTTATGTTGTTAATTGAAGTTATTAAGACTTGTATTCTCATTAGGCACAGTTATTCTTAGCATTATATCAGACATTAACGCAAAATTTGGCGAGCAAGAGCTTCTAGAGGTATAATATAAATAATGATGTTTGACAGCCCAGTAAATCATGGCTGTTTGGCTCCTGATTAAGGACTGTTGTTAAGTACCATACTTCACCACATCTAGTTTTACAGAGGTAAGGCCCGTTTGGTTCAGAGACTGGCATATTTGCCTGGGCAAGGAAGCTCCCTACACCGTCAATTTTGAGAGCCTCGCAGCTGGATCGACGTGCCTGGGCATAGAGCATGGATAGACCTACAAGGCTTGTGAATGCCAAAGATCTACTGTATTCCTCCCGAAGCATCGCGAGCAATGATATATCCGAAGAAAGAATGAGACACAAGAGACTATGGGATTTCAGTGAACCATTCCGTAAAACGCTTCCGTCCAGTAAAAGAATACCATTTGTTACCATGTTGTGCCAAACTATAACAGCTATCAGACAAGTTTCACGCCATAAATGCATCAGCGGATATGTAAAGACAAAGAGCAACACAAATTGATGAATGGTAGAAGTAAGTTTTAAGTACAGCTCAATACGTCCAAGTGATTGATCAATAAAAGACATACACTTCTACTGGGTCCTAAAAAGGCTGGTCATAAGTCGTACCCTATTTAATATGGTATTGAGAGAATGCTTGACTGAGGGCTTGGTTGCAAGCTAGGTCAATCATTTTTTCCACAACTGTAAAGACCAAATTTCATCACTCACGTAACAAAATTACAATGTTCATAGATTGAAAAACATCCCCTCCTGCAGAACAAAACTTCAACCCAAGCTCCTGAGCACCAAGGGCTCAGAAAGGTTGGGAATAACCAGGCCATTGCTACAGACGCACACAGGTTGCAAGCTAGGTAAATCATAATAATGATTATTACGATCATCAGATAAAATTCTCAAGGGCTGAAATGTTACAGTTGAATGAATGTACCAAGGCACATGCTTTCTCAAAGTGTGTTCAAGTGCCAGATTTTGTAAGGATTTGGAGCTTCGAGATCTTATCATGAACATAGGGTGCAATTATATGTGGATCAGTAGTCGTCAGATTCAAGTACATATATAAGGTAGCTAGCAAATAGTATTTGATCGGGAATTAGCTTCACCTGTGGATACCCTCAACACAATATCCTAGAAGGCGGACAAGATTCTTATGCCTGACATGCCCAATTGCCTCAACTTCAACCCTGAACTCCTTTTCTGCCTGACCCCTACAGTGACATACCAAACACTGTCAAAATGCTGAGACCATTCCAGGTTCTATACGAAAGTTAAGGTAAAAATAATCATCAGAGCTTCTTACATGTTATTAAGAAGCTTTTTAATTGCGACATCAGTCCCATTAATGAGTCGACCCCGGTAAACTATTCCATATCCACCTTCTCCAATGACATTCTCCTTGGAGAACCGATTCGTCGCATGCTCCAAATCCCTGAGAGTAAACCAATGGCCCCATCCGAGATGCGAAAACTCGGGAAGACCAACCAACGGAGACGCGGAGACAGTCGGATACTGAGAGTACTGCCTCCTAGCGATAGCATTGCCCGAGTTGCCTTCATCACCGGAATACGAGCTCGCAGCCCTCTCGCACTGGTACGCCGAGCTGCACTGGCTCAGATTATCCGCGTCGCTCGACTTGCTCCTGACCAGGTGGCCCAGCATTTTCCCGGAATCCTTCTCGCAGTGCTTCTCCTGCACCGCCACCGCCAGCGAGTGGCTCTCGTGCACATGGAAGCTTTGCACGGCAGCGTGCTCACGCACCTCGTCCACCGCAATCTCCTTGGAGACGTCCGGAATCTGGGACACCGGGATGGTATTGGTACTGTCGAAGGACGACTTGCTGGACTTCCTCCGGTGTATGGACCAGAAGCACATGAAGCCGAGGATGAACAGGATCGCCACCCAGATGCAGATGCCAATCACAATCCATAACCTCAGGCCGAACGGCGGCGTCCTGGAAGATAGCTCCGCCCTCAGGATTTCGCCAGTCGTCGACATCTCTGCTCCTCAGCAACCTACACAGAAGAAGCGTCGCGTCGGTAACGTCATCAGAGTAACTAAGATAGAGAACCAGAGGCGGGAGAAGAATTTGCACAAAAAAAAAAACCCAAGCTTTCGCGAGTATGATATACGGTAACTGGGGAGCGGATCGGATCCGAAGAGAAATAGCTTACATTAGGGTTTGGGGTGCGGCATGAAGGGGAGGGGGAGGTGGCGGGCGTACGTGATGAGCGCTCGTCGTCGCCGGCGAAGGGCCTGGCCCCCCGACGACGCAAGACGTGGCGAAGGGCGCGCGGCCGCTCCTTCCGATTCCTCTTCCTCCAGCTGGAGGCCTTGGCTCCTCAATCCCTCGGCAGCGTCACGTCAGTGCGGGGCGGAGCGGGAGGTGGTGGCCATGGGAGGCCGCCGGGCGGCTCTCCGCTCCGGGGGAGAGGGGGGGAGGCAATGCTTGCTTGCTGGGGATGGAATGGATGGATGGATGGATTGGGAAGGAGAGAAAAGGGCCGACAGTACAAGGGAAGCAAGCAAGCACACGATAAAGTTTGCTCGCTACACTGATGACTGACGATGATGAGCAGAGAGAGAGAGAGAGGAGAGATGCGGAAAAAATGGCGTGAGGAAACGGAACAAAAACAGCTGTAAAAAGACACGGGGGACTGCTCTTGATGGCCGGACGGCGTATCTGCTAGAGGCACCCAGCACGGTTGGGTGACCTATATTTGACGGGAGTAATTGGTCGGTCAGCTATCTTGTTTCTATAGAGTTGGAGGAGAGATAGAAAAATAATATATTCGTTTCGCTGAAATTTGGTTACTGCTGCTGATGCTGATACTGATTTGTTGTGAGAAAAGACTTGTTCCTTCACTGAAAATTACTACTGAAAAGCAGGGCGATTAACGTTTGGCTCTCCCATCATGATTTAAGGTATATGGGCTCAATCTTTACTCTTAGGTTTCCTCAGCTCACATGAAATCTACTGTTAATTTACTCGTCACTATCTAGTCTTCTCTCTCCATTTTTCTTTCCATATCAGACGCATGTCGACGATGTCCCCCCTTGTCAGGATGCCCTAACAAGGGTTGTTGGTGTAGAGGAGGCACGGTATACATGTAGACACACGTGATTACGTGTTAGCCAAATGATAAAGTCGGCTACGATTGTTGACTTGGTTAATGCTCAAACCTTGATAAAATGTTCTACAAATGGTTTCACGAACATGGAGAAGATAAGTCTTGATGGTGATTCTATGTCAGGCCATGTGTATAATCGTACTAATCAAAACAAAGATGTTTAAGGCATGAGCATGTTAACGCACGTTTTCATGAAAAGTCGCACCATGTGTTTCATTGTGTTACGAGGTCACTGGGCGACGCAATGACATTAGTATCATAGTTAGTTACATAAACATTGAAAAAACATAAATTGATATTTTATAAACGTGACTAGTGCTCAAACCTCAAGAAATTAGTTTATAAAAAAATGGTATCAAAATGCAAACAACATATTTTCAATGCACAATTTTATAATGGTGCCATGCATATTTTGTTAAAGACATTTTAACGCTCGTAAGGTTATAGACCGGCATTTAGTATAATCACATATACTAAAACAACAACAAAAAATAATGGAGAGATATCTCAGAGATTTTCCTAGAACTGCATTGGTATGTATGTGATCCACAAGTAGTCGATGTGTCTTGTACATATCTTTTCATTCAATAACTGCGTCAAAAGGTTGAAATGCACATATAGTAAACAAAAGAAGTGCATGAAACAAAACGAGATTTAATATAACTACTGGGGAAGAACCATCCGCACTACCACGTGAGGGGAATTTTTTAATCTATACAACCAAAGCTAGCTAATACTACATAGAGTGTGATCCCACACGTAATAAGAGGTTGTTTGCTTCCAAGCCTCCCAGGCAGCACACAAGCCATGCACCGATTCCAACCCCAAGCGTCCAGAATCGGGCATCTTAGAACGCTTCAGACACCATACAAACCTATCTAGGAGCAAAAGCAAGCAAGCCCTAATTGGGATATAGGTTGGCGGTAGTTGCTATAGATAAAAATTAGACCTTAAATGGTGTTTGCATATATGAAAAATACCCTAAAGTAGTTGTAGTGCTAGAAGATCCCTCCTCTCCTGAGTAAACAACTGCGAGGCCTTGGTGCACGGAGCATAATTCGCATTGCGGGGACAGTGAGAGGTGTAGGCGAGGGGAAAAGGCTTGGGCATCGCACACACGTACACCTTCCAACACAAGAAGCCATGATCCGTGTGGGCATTGCCGGTTGCCGCATCGGCATGGGACGGCAGCCGTGGCCCACAGGTCATGGAGACAGCGCGGCCCCTCGTGTTGGGTAGCCAGAGAGGCAGCACGAGCGAGGAGCACAGCCGGAACGCATGAGGTCAAACAAATCTACTCTAGCTAGGATTTCAGTGCGGCCTTCTGTTTTTTACAGTACCATTTTACCCCCGCCCCGACGCGCGGCCCACGTGCTTCGTGGTGAAATTGACGGCAAGGCCCAACGGCTAGCTTATCTTCCGGGCCGACGTGGGTCAGTCTCAGTAGCCAGACCATGTCCCGCTCCTGCAGCGTCCCGTTGCGTCTGGTCACGAAGCTGCGTAGGTATAGCCTAGTACTAGTAACGGAGGATGACACCCGGGTCCCACGTCTGACCTGTTCATCTCTGTCTATTTGCCTCCGATCCTTGTTTGGGTTTCTTTGGAATTTATTTATGAACACGACAGCTCACATTATGACAAGTCGACAAGTGTCCTCTTTCCGATATGTGACTAAAGCCATTAAGGGGGGTCACATGACGTGATGGCACTTAACGAACACAACGGCAAGGCACATTGCAATGCTCCACCCTTCGTCGCAAATACATGGCTAATTGCGATAATTGTCAGACCATATTGGGCTCCAAGCTGCTAATAGTAAGCTGCCGATAATTAGCTCATTTGGATTCAAACGGATCCGGCTAATAGTTTAGCTAATATTAAACTAAGTTAATAGTTAGCTAGATAATAACTTATAGCTAATATTGCCAACGGGGAACATGTACACAAATACTCGTCAGTTAACCTGTACCAAGTGACCCTTGTACTGTCCCAAAGTAAAACAATTTTTAGAATTGCCCTAAGTTAAAATATTTTAAATCTAATAAAATTTATATAAAAGCATCAATATTTATGCCATCAAATTAATGTCACTAGATAAATTATAATTTTTTTCATAACCTACTTATTTGGTGTCATAAATAGTGTTATACATTTTTCACTATAAAGTCGATTTAGCACTTTAGCCCAAGATAGTTCGGCTTAGGATACTTTTAGAAGTTGGTTATATTTATTTGGGATAGGGGGTTATGTTTGCTTTTCTGCATCATGATTATATATAAAAGAAAGTTACGTGTCTGCACGTGGGACGACGCGAATCAATTGTATTGGATTTAGTGGGCTCGTCGGGCCCGCGCTAATCACTTTGCTCGCTTGAGACTTGAGAGGTGTCAACTCCACGTGCCTTCTGCTATCCTTTTTCCCTTCAAATTCGGCTAGACTATTTTGTTAGTACTAGTTTTCTCTTTCAAGATTGTGTTTATAACTCTCATCGAAATCACGTCTGCTTTCTCTCATATACTCCCTCCATATCAAATTATAAGGCATTCCAAGAATCTTGGAGAGTCCGAGAATCTCAAGTTTGACCAAATTTATATGATAAGATAATAATATTTATGACACCAATTAAGTATCGTTAGATTCTTCATGAATTATATTTTCATAGTATACCTATTTGATGTTATAATTTTTTTGTAATTTTCTCTATAATTTTGGTCAAACTTAAGATGTTTTGACTCTCCAAGATTCTTGAAATGCCTTATAATTTGGAATGGAGGGAATACTTGTTTCTGTCGTCCATTTACTGTCAAATTTACTTGGGCAATTCAGGTCAAGGGCAAAACACAGTTTTATTTGACGAGCAAGCTAATGACCAACTCTTTTTTCAAAAATATTATAGTTTATTAGTTTTGTCATAAGTTAATAAGCTCGTCTAATTTTATCCAAGTTTACTGCGAAATACTCTGACATCCATGACTTCAAATTAGAGCATCTATTTGACCCAGAAGATGTAAATATTTTTTTTCTCACGGAATTTGGTCAAATTTAGTTAAATTTGACTAATGACAATGCAAGGCTAAAGTGATATTTATAGTTACAAAGTTTAGTTGACAAATTAATTCCATTGCTAGCCATCTTCAATTTGCTGGGAGGCCTCCAGCTAGCAGCTGGGGCTAGTAGTGCCTTACCTTAGGTTCCAAGTCTTATTTGGCACTTGATAACACCTGACCTGATTTGTGCGCCATCGATCTTGATGGAACGTGCTCTATTTATATCGTGGCATTATTAGTGCATTCCTAAAGACTAAAGTGCTGATATGCCGTACGAGCACAATCTGTGGAAGTATGTAGTATGGTGTCGTGGGAGAGAGGTGATCCATAGCTTGCCTTGCCGACACATCATCATGAATCATGAAATAAATAAAAAGGACAATATATATGTAAACCGGCAGGCCCAGGGATCATGACTAACATAGTAACATTGACTAGTCATCCAAGCATGTCCTAAATTGTAAGTCATTTTTACCTTTGTCTTGAGTTAAACTTTTCTAATTTTGACCAGGCTTATAAATAATAAGTTAACATCAACAATATCAAACAAATAAATAAACTATTAGAATGTATTTCATCGTATATGTAATGAATAATCCAATTTAATTCATGTACATATGTTTGTGCATTTTTTAATAAGCTAGATCAAATCCAGAGAAGTTTAGCTAAAGATAAAACTAAAATAACTTACAATTTTAGAATGAAAGGATTAGTTTTACGTGACATACACTGTCGGTGGCAATGGTAGGTGCAGTAGTGGAAGTGTCTGATTCGATACATGCACATATGGGCACCAGCCATAGTAATATAGTATATGTACATCAAGCTGTGTGCATCGGTGTCCAACTTAAAGTAGTCTCACTGATTTAAGACACTTAGGTCAGTCTTAATGAGATTTTATCAGAGTTTTATGAGTATTAATTATATTGACGTGGCACCATATTAATAAAGAGAGATGATAAGAGTTTTATAGGAGTAGAGAGATGATAAGAGTTTTATGGGTGAAGATGAAACTTTTCTGCACTGTTTTTAAAATCTGGATGTATTAAAAACAGTGACATAAAATTTTCACTGAGACTGGCCTAGAAGTCGATTTTTATTTTGGCCCTGTTTAGTTCCTAGAAAATTTTACAAAATTTTTTAGATTTCCCGTCACATCGATACATGCATGAAGCATTAAATATAGATAAAAAATAAAACTAATTACATAGTTTAGACGAAATGGACGAGACGAATCTTTTAAGCCTAACTAAACCATGATTAAACAATATTTATCAAATAACAATGAAAAGAGCTATAGTGCCATTTTAAAAAAAAAAATTAGATCTAAACCGGCCCTTTGAGACGGGACGGGTAGTCGTACGCTGTAGTATCCTGGTCGCTTCAAATTGAAGGGCCCCTGCGTGTCAGTTTGGAGTGGAGCAAGACGGCAACACCAGGTACCAACACACGATGCATGATCGCAGACTCGATCGACAGTACAGTCATGCATTGACTGACCCACTACTACTACTGGTATGTTGGGCCGAACACCATCTACGTCTGTATCGGACCGGCCACACACCCTAGATGGGCCGGGCTGCATGCCCGTCACTTGCAGTGGTTCAGCTACATACATGGCATTCCATTTTACTTCCTTCTCTATTATTAATGCAAGCACGACAGAGCTCTTGCCGACACTTTTTTTCCCCCAAATTTAGACTATTCTTAGTGTAATGTACGAAAATCTATATATGCAGGTTGATATATGTCACATGATTGTCATTGCTGGGTTTATTGTAGAAAACAGTTTTGATTAAAATGTTGTCTTTTTTATCTTTTTTGTTTGAAGTCAAAGTCAATGTGAGTTGAATAATGTGCGACTACCTTGCCATGCCAGCTGCTGGGCGGCTACTAGCAACGAAAGCTACTCGTTCGGCCGCAGCCCGCGGAGGCGACGCCGGCAGCTCCGGTGTGACCCGCCATGCACGATCCTTCCCGGTGGACACGGGACACGGCCGGATCTCCGGCACTAGCTGTCCAAGAAAAGAAAGGGAATCCAGTGTCGAGAAACAATAACCATAATATTATTATGGGCTCATACCAAATATATCTTTAAAGGGTTAAGACTATATAAATGAACCTGTACCGATCTATAATGAAAGAAGAGATACGAGTTCTACAGTATACCTGCGTCTCCTATGTATTCTTGTGTATTGTTTTTGGAATTAGGCAAGGGAGACGGAATCAATCTACAACTTCTACATGTCTTTTTCTTGGGATCAGGAACGGAACACGGATCTGACAATCCGTGGATAGGCCGATTCTTAACACGTTATCAGCAGCTCTTCCAACTGGGTGAGATGTTCTTAATTTGTTTAATTTTAGATCAATTGGTTTGGCTAATCACAAATTGATCTCTCTTTTTTTTCGTTCGGTCACGGATGCGCCGGTTGATCCGTTCGAGCGTCATCCGCCCTGAGTGAATTGACGCACGCGTGGATGCCGTGAACATGCATGCACCTGAGATGGATCACGTGCATGTGTGCTCATCATGTCAGGCGTTTCTGGAGACCTGGAGGTCTGAACCACGTCTTCGCAACAAGCCAACAATGGGCACGGCGCCACGGCCCACACCCGCGTGCTCTACCGCGCTGGCGCTGGCTGATTTTCCTTCCATCGTTGATCCCTTCCTTTGCTGATCCGATGTTGATCGGTGCACCGGCTGATTCGTTCCGTCGGAGCGCCATTCAACATGAGCGAATCGAGACAAGATGATGGCTAATTGCCATTCTCACGGGCGCAACGTCAAAGGACGGATCATCGTCGTTCCTGTGGGCAAGTCGACCAGCAGGCAGGTCATGGCCTTTGCCTATATGCCCTTTTCCACAGCAACGAATGTGCCACAGTTTGCCATCGAGACTCTTCATTATTGTTGTTCTACTAGATTTATTATATTATAAATCCTGTAGATTTTAATACTTCTAGTAGATCTTTTAAAAGCGTACAAGACTAGTAGAATTTTTTTTATGACACCACATGTGTTCTACTAGTTTTTTTTTGGTACGCTCCATGGACCACGATCAATGATACTCACATGCTAGCTTGTAAGATATTCGGATGTTATTAGTTTTCACAGTTATTGAACTGTGCTGCCATGTGGTTCAGGTACTGGATCAATCCTGAAGATTACATGCATATGCTAGTAGATCGTTTTTTTTTCTCTAGAACAAACATGCTGAATGTTCTGTTGGACATGCCGGACTAAACTCTAGATAGAGTTTTTTTTGTTTGGCATAACCTACACCATGCCTAAAAGGCAAAATCGGCCCCACTACCGCTATACTGAAACCACACCGCTCGAAGTCGGACACAATATGTGTGATGCCCGAAGTTGTCGCCATGCACTGCTCACCATCGGAAGTCGAAGCAAGAGTAGTCAAAGATGTGCCGATATAAAAAAACACCTTGGTGCTTTTGCGCCACCACATCTATGATTTTTTTAGGTGTTTGAAAAGCCCTGAAGGTTTATGTATTTTTATGGCAATATCTTGCACATGAGCTTAGTGTATGGTGTATATATATTTTTTGCTATTAGAAAAAAAACCTGAAGTTAATGATAATAGCATGATTTTTTTTTTGCAATGGTATATTATGCGGATATTTTATGATTATCCATATGTTTTGGATAGGATGGTTTAGACCCCCTTGGAAGTTTAATATGGGTTTATATATTTTTTCCTTGCAATGTTTATGTATAACTTATGTTTTCTATGGGTTATATAATCCCTAAGTATTATTCTAAGACCAATATAAATACCTTGGAATAATACATATGCTTGGAAGATTCTGAAAAATAAATGAAATATGTATGACTACATAAGACCATTTTTTCTTACTCTAGCGCTCTCTTTTAATGCTTTGGTTTATTTACCAAAAGTAACCTGAAGAAAAACTATTGCATGAGACTTGTTGGTATATCACACAACTGAATTTGGGATTCTTTTATAAAAAGGAGAACTAATACCTCGCCTAGGCATATTTGCCAAACGTGACCTGAAGTCAACATGTTGCCCTTGTCTCGCTGCTGCGGAATAAGCATGAGATGCCATCATAATTGAGGTTTGTTTCATAGCAACGTTATGTGACTTTAAACTAATATATCCCCCTAGGCAACAAGAAGTTGTTACAAAAGTACCGAAGGAATTAATATTCTGAAAATTGCATGTCCTTCCTTGGACTAATGAAGCCCTGAAGTGCATATCAAATCTCAGAATAATTAGAGGTATCCACAGTCGCTGAAATGATGGTGGGCATCATCTTGGGAAACTGCTGTATAGTCTACAAGTACAGTAAGACGAATTATATGGTGGAGTGACTTCTCTACGTAATAACATGCTGGCTAGTAGTCCCGTTCATGCCACACCTCAATTAATTTATTAAGATCTACCTTGTCATCTGCCAGAAGATGGAAAGCAGACAACAAGTATCAATCTCACGTCACAATAAAGCTGAAAGCTAATTTTTAGATATTAATTAATTATCAGTTATAGCAGTCATCCTAGGCTCTGGAAGGCCATATGGATCTTGACAACTGCATATGTTTCTTAGATGTATCTTTTACCAATGAAAAGTTGTGCTATTAGTTGAGAGTTTATCCCAGAATGATATTGGTCACTATTGCTTTTGCAAAGCAGCTGTTTTTTTTTCTCTTAAGTCAATGACTTTGCATTAAATAATATTTCCTAGATAAATAAAAATCCTTGGCTTCTCTTCATGCTGAACAATGAATTGATCCAAGTCATGCTTTATATAGAACATGGAATATGTTGCAATAAGTATAATGACTCAATTTTTTCTATGTGGTATGAGTAATTGGGTCAAATTTGGGCAATAAACAAAAAGAGCTGGACTATGAAATAACTTTGCATCTGAAATTTATGCTTGGCAACCATGGCTAATTGCCATATTCTTGTTGTATCATACTTATGCACACCAAGCTTAACGCGCCTGAAAGCGAAATGCCGCCATTAGTTGTCTTTTCTCATGCATAGACCTAGAAGGTCAATATAGGTAATGGACAAATTAATTGTCAATTATACAACAATTGGTGAGCATTAGCCCCTGAAGGATTGTTATGGCTAAATTGTGGGTTACGTCAGTAACTATAGGTGTTAAGTCAGAAGACTGCATATGCATTTGTTGAAACCAAGAACTTGCAGAGCATAATTTATAATTCACCAGAAGTTATGGACTCAATAAGAAGTTGAGGATATATATACTCCTCCTGTAGAAGGAAATATACGCAGTATTCATGCAACTGCATTATGAAGTCCAAGCTCACCGCATATAGTAATAGACCCCCTAATAAAGTGCGTAATATTTTCCCAAATAAACCACCACTAAAGCATACATATACACCACTAGAAGTTGGTGAATGGGGAATTTTAGTATGTTATTAAATATCTCGGCATTAGGGGAGATGAAAGCCCATATTATGAAATGCCTTGATATTTATCAATCAAAACGCACAAATCCAAACTAAACTAGTTTAGTTACACTCCTCTATTCTGTAGTATGGAGTTATGCCAGATAGCTATTTATATTGATGAGAAGCAACCAGATTGATTAAAATATAAATGAATGCTTCTACCCGAAGTAGATGTGGATATACCCGGGATTAATTTTATATCCATTTGACATTGGTATTTTGATCAAATCATGCGGGGACGCCTGCAAGTAAGATCTAGTGGCCTAAGTCAAAAGCATATGCTCATAAAGCAAACTCACATTATGTGTGATAAAACTCCTCTCCTACTCTTGTAGAGAAATCACCCTGCTAGTGAGTTACCTCACGACGAGGTTCATCCTAAAGATAAAAATCCTAGAAATGCGCGTGTCTTATAAAGCTAGGAAAACGGAACAATAATAGATCTATCGTTTTGGAAAATAACAAAGATCATTATTAAGATGTTTAAAGTTGAAAAATATATGTCGACATTTGTTTGCCTCTATAATTGCTAAATTAGTCTCTTCGGGAGAACCCGGATCCGGAACAAAGTCTATGGCAAGAGTGTTTGAAGCTCTCATATCGGGTCAAATGAAACATGCAATTGAGGTTGAATCAAAAATCGCTAAGTGAATATCTTGAACCTGATGTTCGGATAATTATGGGTCATCGTTGAATAATGGGTGGTGAAAAGCGATGGTTCAAAAGATCCTAATAGAGACCAGTTCTGACATAATTTTTACAAAAATATGTTCCACTATATAATAAATTTGGCTAATGGTATGAATTAAAATATGCAGTTATGGGATTCTGAAAATCCATGATGAGCAACATTGAAATCTCGTACCAATATTGTCTTTTATGTGAAATGATCTCCCTATAAGGAAAATAACTCCATGAAAGATTTTTCTTGAAGGAATGCATGGTTATAAGTCTGAATGCACCAAAGTAAGTGAATTATTTGAAAGGAATAAAGACCCATATAAGACCCGAGAAGTAAGAATGAAAAGGGAAATTGAAATGAACAAAGGTATACCATATAAGCATATGAGCTTTTACTATGAGTGCATATATACTTGTGATATAATGCGTTCTCCACCTGAAGATTTGGAGTTGAAGTATCCTCTGAAAAAAAATGATATATGTGGTGTTACTAGCAGTACTTTCCCCGTTACGCTAGAAATACAGACTTGTGATGTCTTACTATGTATTAAAGATTAAAGATTCATGAAGAATCCATAGTCAATCCTAGAAGGAGGCACGACTATTATGAATCATGAAAATTATAATGATATAAGAATAACGATTATTAATCACATCTGGAAGATATGTGTCATTGCTACTTTAAGTTGCACAAACATGCATTCTGATATATGCATGCTAGAATATAATATTTTCTATCTCAATATTCTTGAAGAATAGCGAGACAAATGTCATGAAGACTGAATATTGTGGAAATCTTGTAATATCACTAGCACTATCCACATTTATATTTATTTTTGAATAATGGTTAATGTCATGGGAATGAATTACTTCAACAGATGTCGTCATCAGGGTGAGTATTTATGAGATATTGATTATCATTCACGAGACTCTAAAAGTCTCAAACACTGTTGAAGGCTTTATCATGATACTATTTATGAAAGTGGGTTTATTGTTTATGTACACTTCATTTTTTTACCTCACGAGTTCCAGAAGTAAGATGAGGCTAAAATTATGAAATGATCCTTGTAATGTATGCGATATATTTGTTAAGTCTCTATGTGCACATGTTTCCTGTAGAAAGCGTTCTTGGCATAGCAGGACAGTTACAAGGACCAGGGGAGAATTTTCCTAGAATATTAACCCTTGATCAGAATTCTAAAAGATTTAAAATGATATGATCTAGAAGGTTACAATTTTTCCTGAAGACATAGGTTGTACTCTTTTTCCTTGATGAGTTTTCCTGAAGTTTCTCATGTAAAGTTTTAATGAGGCAACAATGTGCAAATGCATTAAGCGGCACTATGTACTCTTTCTTCATATTTTCCTACTGGGTTTTTAGGAATTTTAATGAGGCATGAGTTGATCGCGGTATTCGTCCAAGGGGGAGTGTTGAGAAACAATAACCCTAATATTATTGTGGGCTCATACCAAATATATCCTTGAAGGGTTAAGACTATATAAAGGAACCTGTACCGATCTATAATGAAAGAAGAGATACGAGTTCTACAGTATACCTGTGTCTCCTGTGTATTCTTGTGTATTATGTTTAGGATTAGGCAAGGGAAACGAAATCAATCTACAATTTCTACACGTCTTTTTCTTAGGACTAGAAATGAAACACTGATATGACAATCCGTGCATAGGCCCATTCTTAACAGCTTGGTTGTCGTCGGCCGGAAATACGATGGAGCTAGCCATGAAATGAAATGTATGCAGGAGGGCGGTGGCAATGCAGGCAGGCACACGTCACGTGTCCGTCATCATGACCACCGTCCCTCGCCTCTCCGTCGCCACCGACGAGACCTCCTGCCGCCTGCCGGACACGGGACACGTACGGGCCTTGCGCGGCGTCGGCGTCGGCGTCGGGGGCGAAGACCAACACCGTGGGCCGTCGCTGGCGCCTGGCGGTGGCCGGTTCCCGTTAATGCACACATGCAAATTCGTGGGCTGCGAGTGTGTAGTAGTTGGGCTCGTGCCCTTGGGCCCCAACTAGTATGGGCTAAACGGGCCATGCGACTGCGAGCTTTAACCATGAATTCTAGCATTATAGATAGATACAAGTGACTCTCTTTCTCTCTCAAAAAAAAAAGATAGATACAAGTGACATGGTTGTAGGATTGTATGGGATTAGAATTTGTTTGTAGACAAAAGGGAATTAGAAATTGTTGGGACCAAACCCAACGACGGTGGTAATAGCACCACAATTCGATGGTCGGATGCTTGTGTCATCCTGGAAACCAAAGTCAAACGAGATTATTTATATGCACTCAAGAAAAAGAGAATTCAAGGGGAAAAACAAATACCGTAGGTTGCTTTCTTAGATTCTGTACGTCCGTTGATAGCTTGCTTTGGGAGAGGAGCAAAAGAAATCTGAGCTAGCTAGTCTTGGCTTGGGTGTGTTGCAGATGACCCAACCCAACTGCATGTGGTCCTGCATCATCGACTAACACGATGTCAGCTACTAATAACACTCTTAGCAGCCGACTAGCTTTGCTAGCCAGGTCACGAGAGCTAGAGAGCTAGGGAGTAGCTAGGTGTCAGCTCGCTAAACATATAGTAATGCACAGAGCCGGCGTGTATGTCATTTAAAAGTTACTACATGTTGTATTTAGGTTTAACGGCACTGTAGTGACCGGACGTCCGGATGGACGCTCGCACCTGCACTACGTCTCCCCCAGCGCACCTGCATCCCGCGCCCGCCTATGCGTGCCCGTGCCGCTCGACTGCACGTGGGGAGTTCTCGCTCGCACCCCATCCGCTTCTCACGCACATGCACGCGACCAGCAGCTGCAGCAGGTGGCTACGCCAGCATCCAGAAGAGGGGGAGGGGCGGCAGATGCCCAACTAACCTTCGCCGGGAGGAGGAAGAGGAGACACCGAGGCGAAGGTGATGCAGCAGAAAAGCGAGGACAGAGAAGCAACACCCGATCTACTTTTGAAACATCTGGATGCAACACTTGCAACATACGTCCGAAGACAGATGAAACATATGAAACATGCATCCGAAACACTAGCTGCAACACCATATCTATTCTTGAAACATCCAAATGAAACACTTGCAACATACGTACGAAACAGCTGAAACACTCAAAACACGCGTATGAAACACTTGCAAAAAACACTGAAAACCATTTGCAAACATACGTAGCATCCAGATAAAATACTTGCAACATATGTGTGAAAATATATGCAACATCTAGCTTGCAAACATACATCTGGAAAATGAGATGAAACATTTGAAGCATACACTTGAAACGTACGTGTATAGCCATTGCAACATGTGCAACATTCCTATCTACTTTTGCAACATCAAGATGAAACACTTGCAACATCCAGATGAAACATCTGAAACACTTGAAATATAGTATTGCACACATGGGCTTTGCTTGGACGAACGGAAGCACACCGGCGTAGAGGTTGACGGCGGCGCATGGAGCTCGCTGTGTGGTAGTGGCACGGGCAACTCACCGGCGGGCGCGGCATCACACGAATCTCGTCCCCCTCGCCTGCTTGCTGGAACATCCGTCGTGGAGGCTCGCCAGATCGGTGGAGGCAGCTGCGGCTCGCTAGCTCGGTGGAGGCGGTCGCGGCGAGTGGGCCGGTCGCAGTGAGGAGGCAGCGCAGGGGAGGCGGACGAGCAGACTAATCCCCGGTGGGGAATATGGCATGTAGGAGGCAGCGCGGAGGAGGTCGTAGGGGATGGGGCACGGCGCTGCGGGGGACCGGCGGCGGCGAGGCGGAGTAGGGTACGGTGGGCGGATGGGCACGACGACACAGGGAGGAAACGGCACAACGAGCAACAGAACGCGGATGGGATGAGCGGATAGGGTCGCTACGCGAGTGGCGCGTGCGGGAGTGAACGGAGGGAGGCGTCCGGACGTCTTAATTGTAGCATTAGCGTAGGTTTAAACATCGATCTCTAACTTTAATTTAACCCTCAGTTTCCAAAATCCATATAATTTCACAACACGTGAGATATAAATTATGAAAGCATTCTTGTATTTAATCTAAAAACATAAACTTTAATTTATGTCGTTAATGTATACAATTTTTTTTAAAAAAATAATGGTTACAGATAGAAATATTTGATTTAAGATAAAAGATATAAAAAACAGAGAGTAGTACCGGACAAAACCAGGAATTGATTGCTTTTGGAACGGAACCTATACACTGTACGGTTAGTAGTACTGGTTGTATCTACTTTGCATCGGTCGTCGATCGGTTTCACTGTTGTCTTTTCATTTCCGATCCGATCGGGTTGTTGATGAACTCTGTGATGCAAACAACAACGCCCTTGTTTAGTTCCCGGCTGCTGTACCGTTTCTGGCCCAAATCGGGACTGTTTATGAGCCTATTGAATTCCAAATTTAGGTGCCTGTGTAGCCTCATTAATGCCCCCTTTTGCATGGCCGCATGCATGGCATGTACAGGCTCTTTGCAAGCCAATACAACTCCAAATTAAATCAAAACATCACAAAAATGTTATAGTTTACAAGAACAAATATTGTCCAGTCCAACAATAATTCAAACAAATTCAAATATCCAGAAAATTGATAGAGCTCCTCATAAAGGACATCCTCATCATGTACACAAATAATTAAATTCCCGCACTGCTTTCGATTGTACAAATGTTGAGCCATGACGTCACGGAACAGATTCATGTTGACGTCGTCCTCACTTTCTGGAGCATCCTCTGTCTCCGGCTGATCCCAAGTGGCTTCGGCAGGCACATAGTTCTCATTGCTATCAACTATAAAGAAGTCCTTATCACAGCCACCATTGATCGTGATGAAGTTGTGCAATGCCATGCATGCACATATAATCTGTGTCTGTGTTTTAGGTGCATAACTCGGAATCCCCAACAATATGCGCCACTTCATTTTGAGCACACCAAACGCTCTTTCTATCACATTTCGTAGAGACGAATGTGCATGGTTAAACGTCTCTTTCATACCTTGTGGTCTGCCGATAAGGAGACAGGAAGCCCATCTTGTTCGCGTACCCCGAGTCCACCAGGTACAACTTCCCTACAGAATGTAGTACCTGTAAGTTTGCATTGTCAAAATTAGAAGGTTGTCATGAAATAGGGAAAAGTGTGTACCTCTAGGTGGCTTCGGGAACTTCCATTTGGGTTCACTGATTGCATTGTCTAACACTCTCATGTCATGCACCGATCTAGCTCAACCAGCAAGGACAAAGGTAAAGAACATATCGAAGTCACAAGCCGCCATGACATTCTGGGTTATCTTATTCTTGCGACATAAGTGCTGCGTGAATATCTCCTCTGGCACCACTACAGGAATATGAGTGCCATCTATTGCCCCTATGCAACCTTGGAATTCAGGGAAGAATCTAGTGTCTAGAAGCTTGGTATGCATGTGTTGAAAAGCTGGGTCCCTAGGTTGAATGATGTTAGCAGCAAAGGCTACCATACATTTCAGGACTTTGTGAAAGAGGTTATGGACAGTGCCCATTGACCTCTCGAATCTGTCCCTACCTTGCCTAAATGATTGCGGTGCCCCACAAATCCAAAGAAAGACAGCTAGAGCCTCGACAGAGGTAGACTTGGGTGATGATTTGAGGCCATATTTTGATGTCAACTCCGCATGCAGGCTATAAAACAAGTCAGGATGCATCCTAAACATGTCATAGCAGGCCTCTGGATCGGCCAGCTTATTTTTTACCCATTCGAATCTACTTAACGGTGCTGTCCTATACGGCCGTCTACTGCAATACTTTTCAATATGCGAAGCATATTGGTACATACCGTTGACAATGTCGCATGTTTCTTCGTCTTCTGTCAGCATGTCCCAGAATTCGTCCCACCAATCGTCCTCGTCGGCCTGGTTCAGTACTGGACCTTCTTGACCAGCAAATGGAGCTGCCATTTCCTGCCCATCGCAAAAAAACTCCAGAGTCAGTACGTACAATTATTCAAAGCCATTGACCTATATCCCATTGCCACACATAACCGAATAGTACCACTAATAGTGAACATCACCACTTATTTGAACATAACAAGTTCACCATCACAAGCATAGACATAAGTGACGTAGTTCTACAACCAAAGCCATACACAAAAGCAACACACCAACTCCCAGCAGAACTAGAGGCACATGTAGGTGCAATGGATGCATGCAAGGGACTTATTTCAGCACCGGATTGACTGCGAAGTCCTTGATCATTTGAAGCTGCTGGGCCGGTGGGGAGATCAGGAAGATCTTCGTGTCTTTATAGGTATTGGCGATGTTGCAAACACCTCTCCAGAGCTCTAGTTCCATCTTATCCACCCCAATGACTTTTGCAGCTGCAACAACAGCTTCTAGCTCTCCACTCAATTTGTCCTTTTCTTCCTTCTGCTGGTTCAGTTGATGGTGCATCAACTCCTTCTCCTCCCAGATAGCCTCCATTTTTGCTGTCCTTTGTTCATACAGGTCCTGCCACCTCATCATTCCCATGTTCATGTTTCTCACAGCAACATTCTTGGGCTTCTTGCCAATGACTTGCAGTCCTCCGCCCTTGACAGGACTTGCAGCAGTGCTGCTGGTGATGTTAGCACTCCTCTTGCTACCACTGCTGGCAGGAGTTCCAGAGCTAGGAGTCAATCCAGAATGCTGAGGGGTGGCATGGCTCCGAGGGGTACAAAACTCCTCTGGTGCTTGCTCGTCATCGTTGCTACTAATGAAGTTGAGCTGCCGGTTTGCCCTAGGAGCAAATTCAGAGGCGCCGGTGACAGCATTCCCAGCAAACATGTTGTCCAATTCATCAATGTAATTTGGCCATCCATTCTTGAGGTCCGCCCACTCTTCCTTTTTCTGTAGTGCAAAGAAACCCGACATGGTTGTAGTATGTACTAGACAAGCCAATGTGGATAGAAATAACAGGTGAAAGTATGGTACCGTGTTCGTGCCAAGCTTATCGTCCCACCACTTGTCAGAAGCAATGATGGAGCCATCGGCTCTGTTTCCTACGCGGGAGGTCGTGTGGCAAAGTTCCTCGATGAACAACCAAAGCTTTTTCAGCTCTCGCACCCTATGGCCGAACTGCGCACTGTCATGTTTCCTACCAGTGGCAACTAGGAACCTTTCCTGCACATCATGCCATCCAAACTTGCTCATCTGCCCTTGTTTGCATCTGCCCGCTACAATTTGAATGCAGTAAATCTCACAGAACGTCTTGGTATCCGCTTTGTTCCAATTGGCCCTGTCGTTGTGTGTCTGTGGACATTGTAAACAACAAGCAATGCATGAACAAGAACTGGACAACAAAACAAGTAACTCATTGGACAAGCAGACATTGCACAAGCCAAAGAAGTAACTCATTGCACAAGCAGACATTGCACAAGCAGACATGGCACAAGCATACATGGAAGGAAGGAAAACAACGAACTCATAGCACAACTAACACATTGCCACAAACAGAGGCAAACATCATGAAAATGAGTGAATAAAGTAAATGTACCAGGACTTGAGGGTTGTTGTTGACGGCGCCACGACGAACACCGCGCGCCCTGGATGCCCTTCGGCACGGGCAAGCCACGGGAGCCGCGGGAGCCGCGTCCACGTCTGCGCCGGCGCCCCTTCTCCCTATTGTTCGCCAAAACGAAGGATGCCTTCGTAGTCGTTCATGTGCGGGAACGAGCTTGCATTGAGGTTGAGGCCAGAGAACCCCAGGTGGCTAGCGGTCGGCGACGAGTACGGAGGCGGAACGGAGTACTGGTTGTAGACACCAGATCCGGACCCCCCCGCCGCGTAGGCGAACTGCTGGTGGCCACCGGATCTGGACCCTCCCGCGGCGTAGGAGCAGTGGTGCTGGCCACCGGATGCGGAACCCCCCTCCGCATAGGCGTATGGTGGGTACGCACTAGGTCGGAATCTCGGCGGCGCCCCGGATCGGAAGGTCGGAGCAGACGTGTTGGGGTGGTTGCCACTGGATCCGGAGGCCGGCGGCGCCAGGGAGAAGAGGTACATGGTGCGTCGGCCGTCGTCGTAGTCGGAGCCATTGCCGCCGCCTTTCATCGCCGGCAACGAGGTGAAGGTGTCTGCCTCTGGTACCGGGCACGGTGGATCCGACCGCCAAGCCCTTCGATATGGTGGGATCAGGCCGAGGCGGAGGAGAGGGAGAGCGGCGGAGAAGAACTAGGGTTGGGAGTGTGGCGAATGGAGAGCGGCGGACGAGAGCGAGGAGGACGAATGGATAAGGGAGAGAGAGGACTGTCGGTGGGGTCATATAGGAGGGCCGATTTTGGGCCGAGTCGGATACCAATCCGGGAGCCCGTTTAGTTCAATTCGGGCCTTTCCCTGTTCGGGCCAGATTTTGGAGGTCCAAAATCGGGAACTAAATACGGGCAACCATTATTTTTCAGACATGACCACGATTCCTCGAAGTCGAAGCACATCCCTAATCATACCATGATTCATGCATGGTAGTACACGGTACAGATGGTACCTAGTACCCCTGTTCCCTAGGTTGCACGCACACGTACTACTCTCTGAAGCAGCATAGTACTATTGCTTCGACAGTTTCTACTCCTTAGACTACCCGCAGTGGATACTCTAAAACGATACTCTAAAGTTTTAGAGTATGAATATAGAGTAAAAACTGCTGCACTGGATACTCTAAAACGATACTCTATCTTTTCTCTCACTCTATATTTAGAGTAGTACAGTGCTTACTCTATACTCTATAGTGGCGGGCCCCACTAACTAAACAAAGGGAAAAATGCTATAACTCACGAACCAAAAATCCAAATTAAATTTTGATTGCACCATTAAATTCGTCTCAATAAATCCTTCAAAACTAGATCACACATGGATATATTTAGATAAAGTGACAAGTGGGTTCTATAGTGAATAGAGTGGATAGAGGATGATATAGAGGATGGATGGATGCGGAAGAATTGAGTATAGAGGAGAGAATCTTGCTGACTAGGACATATAGAGGATGAATATAGAGGTCCATGAGTGCGGGTAGTCTTACGTCCATAAAGCATTAATGTTTGACATGTCGATCTCCCTTGCTGCGCCATGCTCCCCTACTTGTGTTTCCGGGGCGCGGTCTCATCCTCCCCCATTTCGCGCCTCTTCTGTCTTGCCCGGCTTTAGCTGCCACACTGCCCGCCTCCCTCGCTTTTGGCGTGGGCACGGAGAAGTGGTGGATGTCCTGCACCCCCTTGCCAGATTGAAGGGGCATGGAGGTGGCGACGTTGAGAAGATGGAGCGTGTGCGCAAGTTGGACGGTGGTGCCCGGATCCAAGGGTGTGGCAACCTAGATGCCTGTCATGCACGTGGGTACAAAAATAAAGGGCATATGTGTAATTTTGTTTGCTCACTAATTTGTAGAATTGCATCATTTTTTAGGCTGAGTTAAACGTTGGATGATACTTGCCAGTGTGCAGATGAGCCAGAGTCGATAATGCAAGAAAATAGTGGTTTCATCGGTTTCTGTTTTATTTAAAAAATTTATAAAAACAATCTAAGGAGCCAAATTAAAGCGAAGCTGATCTGAACTTTATCGAACGGGACCTTAATGTTGCGCGACATGTATATATACTGCCATGCCACTCACGGCACTGCAAGCTTCAACTAGTAGCTAACAAGCGTACGTATACGTAGGTAGCTAGGACTAGGAGGCAGGTTGTACAAATGATTGGAGTACAAATTCATATCAGTACTGGCTCAGCCTGCAGAGGACGTGCATGAACAGTGCTTCCCATGCACCCGCACCAAAATTAAACTAGGGCCAGATCCATGTATAGTGGACCACTGGTACCATGTCACTGTTAATAACTTACTACACATGCATCTAGCTTAGCAGTAACTGGAGCTAAGGCCATGTTTAGATACCAAAGTTTAGCCATCAAATTCACTATGCAGAATTCCTATTTCCTATCACATCAAAATACCGGCACATATATGGAGTACTAAATATAGATGAAATAAAAACCTAATTGCACAATTTTGTTGTACTTTGCGAGACGAACATTTTAAGCCTAATTAATCAATGTTTAGACAATTATTACCAAATAAAAACAAAATTACTATAGTGTGACACGACGTTTACTATGCAAAGTTTGCCCCCAAACTTTGGCATCTAAACGAGGCCTAAAGGATTGATGATGGGTCTCCGATCCAATCCATGGATGGATGGACAAAGTCACAATGGCATGTTCAACAGGAGTGTACTGCATGTCTACATGAGTTTACACTTTGTGCCGGAGACACGCTTGCACATCACCGTTCGCATCATCCACGCGTCTCTAAATTACACTGCCATCGAATACGAGGAGGGAAACGTCCATTATGTCATTGCTTGGCTCCAGGTGAATCGTGATACTACACCTGCCCCTGCTCCTGCACGGAGAAACCCTATGTGGGTCCAAGTCACCTGCCCCTACCTGTGGGATGCACGCCGCTGAGGCATCTGCCGGCCTCAGGCGCCTACATTGGTAACCCATGGTGGCGCCCCCAGCAGCAGCAGGCGGCTATGACAGGCCGCTATCCGCCAGTGACCGACGCCATTGCAACATTGCAAACACCAGATTTACTTTTGAAACATCCAGATGAAACATTTGCAACATACGTATGAAAACAGATGAAACACTTAAAACATGCGCTTGAAACATGCGTGACCAACATATGCAACATCGAGAGCTACTTTTGCGACGTCCAGATGAAACACTTGCAACATAAGTCTGAAACATCTGAAACGCATGAAATATATGCTTGAAACATGTGTATAGAGCCGTAGCAACATATGCAACATCCAAATGAAACACTTGAAACATATGTCTGAAACACTTAACATAGGCTTGCACCAGGCGTGGAACATATGCAACATTCCATATCTACTTTTGCAACAACCAGTTGAAACACTTGAAACATAAGTCTAAAACGTTTGAAACACAGCGTCGTCGGTGCCCACGGCCTACCTGGTGGGGAACTCCGATAGCCAGGGGGACGTCGAGAGCAACAACCTAGCATATACCCCAGGTGCAGCGTGCAGGCCTCCCCTTCATGCTGACGGGCGCGGTGGATATGGGGGCGCAGGCCTCCCTAGCCCTCCGAGGCACTGGCGCACCGCGACGGGCGAGGTGGATGGGGGTGTGGAGCAGCGCGGGATGGTGCCAGGCGTGGCAGTGGAGAGGAAGACGGGCGGGAGGCACGGTGGACAAGGCAGGCGGGAGGCGCGGCGGAGTGCGGTTGCGGAGCGCAGTCTGTGGCTAATAACAAGTTTCTCCAACCAATGCAAGATTTATCTGTGTGTGATATATAATATAAGATAAGATAAACGGATGATATCTCCTGATGATATATATGTAGTAGTGTTCATTAGATCATTCAGACATGCAGTTATGGTAACACTAGGATGGTACCAGCAGCAGCAAGCAAAGGCATGAATATGATGCAGAGCAGCATCTCATGTCAAGCATGACGAGCAGCAGTGGTAGTTCATTATGAAGAAGTCAGTGCCCGGCTAGATGGTTCAACTTGGAGTATGAGATCGATCGATAATCGACGATGCAGGACTTGGAGTGGGCCGGGGCTGGGGATCTACGTAGTACTACATTGCTATAATTGTGCCAAAGGAAAGGAAGGGGACCAATATACATATATATGTAACGCACACGACACAAGAACTGGTGGTACATTGTACTACGTACTGCTGCATGTTGCAAGATAAAAAAAAAGGTGAAAATTTTTTCAACTCACTTTACTTATTACTTTTGCCTTTTTTGCAGGCTGCAAACTGCAGGTCTCTGTAGGTCTCTGTATTTGTTAGTTTCAGTTCAGACTGCATCTAGGATGCGTATTATATTATATATATACATGTATCTATAAAAGCCTGCAAATTAGTTCGCCACAGAGACCCACAGTGTGTGATGGGCCAGTTCTAATGACTGTGTGTGATGTACGACGAACTCATTCTACCCTACATCCATGATGTATATATGGCTGTTCATTGTTGTTACAAAGTTTCAGCATCTGCTAGCCCACAGTGCTAAAATACTACACACCTCATCCCCATATATACTCAAAAGTCTTAGTCAGAAACTGCCCAATGGTGTGGTGCTTCTTGCTGCTTGGCGCACGGTGCCGCAGGGAAGAGATGCCGAAGAAGTGGAGGCCATGGCGATCAGAGAAGGCTTTCGGCTGGCTGCGGAAGAACGGGGACTGTCCGCGGTGTTTGAATCTCAATCGTCTCTCTGATGCAAAGGCCGGTAATGGACCAGGGAGCCGTGCGTTTCACAGTGGAGGTGAGGCAGGTCGGAAGTGATTTTTTTGGGGCAGGCCACTTTACCACCACTCATGCCAACGATGGCAGGCTCAACAGGAGTGTACCACATGAGTTTGCAGGGGCATCCAATCATTAGATGGATGGACAAGGATGGCAGGCTCAAGAGTGTACTCCCTCCGTTCCAAAGTAGGTGCAAATCTCACACTTGGAAAAATCAATCCATCTTAAGTTTAACCAAATATATAAAAATATACTAATTTTTATAATAGTAAATAAACATCATTGGATTAATCGTGCTATATATTTTTTATAGTGAACCAACTTAGAGGTGTAAATGTAATGTTATTTTGATATTTTGAGATTGATTGACTCCTCAAAGTGCGAAATGCTTTTTGCAGGAGACACACTGACACGCAGTATAGTCCATGGCCCCATCACCCTTCACATCATCAAAGCGTCTCTAAATTACCCTGCCATCGGCCATACTTATGCTCCCTCTGTTTCCAATTATTCTCTCCATTTTTTTAAAAAATGCACGTCTCATTTTTTGAATTGTCTATAAAAAATAGTATCAACATTTATATTTTCAAAGAATAAACATCTAGCTATGTAGGAGTATCAAATAGTCATGGATGATTATATATACAGCCTGTCCTAAAATCTAATTCCATTGTGTTAAAAAAGTGGCATTCATTATATATATGGAAAAAAGTAACGTTAGGTAGGGAGGAGAAATTGCCACAAAAGAAAAAAAAGAAACGGTGTTGTTTTCAGAGTGGACTGGAAAAGATGGGACCGGGGTATATGTTGGGCCCATAGCAGTACGTTTTTGAGAAGTACTATGGCCAGTAGGAAACAATAGAGAGAGAGCGATTTTTTTTGAAAGGGAGAGAGAGAGAGCGCGCGATTGGCTGCACGCTTTGGTGAGGGGCCGACGACAACGCGGCAGCGAAACGATGGTGACTGACGCTGACGCGTGAAAGTTTGGGCCCGCGTGCATTGGGCTCAATGGGGGCGGTACCAAGTTGTTGCCCACATCACAGGCACCGCGGGCCCGCCACCACGCTATCATCATTCCCCCCCCCCCCCCCCCCCCCCCCCCCCCCCCCCCCCCCCTCCCCTTTTTTTCCCTTCCCTTCCCTTTCCTGCTGAAACGGTTTTTTCCTTCCCCGTTCGTCCTTTTTCTCCTGCCGCTTCATTGAAAAACCCACCGTTTTCTCCTCGCTACAAACTCAAAATACACTACATGAACACCACGTATTGTCTACCAGGACGGCATCTTAGAGTCTGTCACCGTCTCTCGCCTTCTCAAATAAATTGACGTCGACCTACGGCATATAATCGTCCACCCATCTGGTCTTGGCAGTAGTCACACCACGATATTTTCTTCGACAAAAGAAGAGAAAGCTACCTAACACATGTACTGATGGACCCTAAGGTAAACATGACACGACAACCGCATCTGCTAACTCACATGCGCCAACAGTTCAACTAGCAGAGCATCTCACTGTACGTGATTGTTGTTCGAGCTCGCCCACATAATTAAGCTGAGCAGTGTTGCAGGGAGCCATTCCATGAGCGATTGCAGGATCGACAATGACATCGTGTACGACTAGATCTAGAACTCTAGTCCTTTTGGTCTACCGTGCATTAGTTGTTCCCGGGATCTAGAAATTCATTCCTTCTATTATGCTATACTACGTACCCTATAATACTTCAAAATAGATGGTGTATTTTTTTTAAAAAAAAGCCCAAATAAATCTTGCCTTGATCAATTAACCACTCATCAAATGGGAGGATCCATATTTAGCTAGTCCTATGCTCAAACCATGTCCTAGTTTTTACCTTTTGTGGGTAGAGAGGCTCTAGCTAGAGAGGAGTGAAGATGCAACAAATAATCATGGATGATGCACCTTCTCCTCGTACTGCCCTTTGTTTTGTTGCAATAAACAAAACACACTCTACGAAGTGTGGCTGGTGATTCTAGTGCTGCGTGGGTGGGCGTCATGACCGATGATTTCTTTAATTTCTTAATTTATTATTAGGGCTAGATAACTTCCATCCTGCTAGAATCCAGGGTCCTTCATTAGCGTTTGCAGCTTTTAAGGTTTTTTCTTCTCCATCATCGCCACTGACTTGATCCACGTACTGGTCCATGAAAGCTTGTAGCTATTTTATATTGCTGCTTTTTCCTGCAACTAACCCTATATATGCATTGTTCCTAACTTCATTTGCTACTCCTGTTTAGTTTGGAACAAACAAATGAAGCACCAACTCTCCTTTTGCCTAGCTAGCTAGGAACATGCCAGCTTCTTGCATGCTTCCAGTGGTTCCATTCGGCTAAAGCTAACAGCTGATGAGTACAAGCCCCTTTATCCCTCCATCTACGTGTCTAGCCAATATAATCGACTATGCTTATTTTGCATTGCTTAGCTCAGAAAAAGAATCTCTGCATTTTAGAATGCAAAGCATCTTACAGGTGTCTCTCCCATCTTTTTTTTTTGTTGCCCTGTCCCTTTCTTCTCTATCCCTTTCACAAGGATAAGATCAATATATATATGTTGAGGTATAAGTTTTTTTCTACCGAATGCCTGTTAGTGAGGATTCCCATACGCTATGACTAGTAGTAGTGTTATTATTACTACTTAAAAATACTAGGAAAACCCCACCGTTTTGGTAATAAATAATAATGGGATGCACATACACACGTACGTCATGCATACGTACGCAGGCTCCAGCTGATCCCTCGTTTAAGCGCGTTTAACCCTTCCTTGCAAGGAAGACCCGTCGTCGTGCCGGCATGGCTCTCGTGCTTCGTGCCGCTTCGGGTCATATGCCATCTAGACACGGGAGGCACATCGGGCCATGCCGATATGGCACGGTGAATTTTTTTTCTTCGGCCCCAGCACGGCCCGTGGCACGCTGGCACGCCTTCGGGTCGTGCCGGCCCAAGCACGGCCCTCAAAATATCTTTACTAGTTTTCTTTTTCCACTCGTGATAAAAAAAATATATATCTTGTGTGTACTATTTTAATAAAAGTTTAATGATTTTTATAATCTATTAAGAATTAGATAAGAAGTAGTATAGTAAATGCTAGAAAATTGTATTGTATAGTTGGAGAAGTGTCTACGTGCCATTTTCATACCGTGCCGGCCCAAGCATGGCCCAAGATGCGGGCCGGGCCATGTAGCTCGCTGTGCCGAGATTCTGGGCACGGCACAGCCCAAAATATCTCGTGCCGTGCTTCGGGTCGTGCCAAAAGACCGTGCCATGACCCACCCTCAAATGGCACGGCCCGAGTCCCAGCTCTAGATAGAATAATAACAGTAATATACTTATTAAAATATAGTGAGTGACAGAAATATTGTGGCGAACAACTGACGATATATATATATATATATATATATATATATATATATATATATATATATATATATATATATATTCTACGTACCATACGTACGTGATATACGGTTCTAAAAAATCTTGGAACACGCCAAAATCGAAAAGGTTAATAAATTGACCAAACTGGGGTCCTTCTTCAGTCTTCCCTTGTTTAATTTGCACCAGCACTGCAATATACAAATTGTTAAATATACGTACATTATTCAGATGGCGCCTGCCTGAGATCGAGACGAGGAATAATCTTTCGGGTTACAAGATGCTGCCTATACTAGTTGGCTGGTGAGATGCCTACATACATACATATATTTAAGTCGTCCAGTTTTCATCGGATCGTTAAACTAATTAAGGGCGTGTTTAGTTCAGCGCTGTAAAGTTTTCAGAGTACCGTAGCATATATGGAACTATAGCAATTAATGTTCAATCATGGACTAATTAGAGCATCTCCAAGAGCCTTTCTAAATCTCACTCTCTAAATCTTTATTTAGAGAGTCACTTGTATAAAGATCGCTTTCTATATATTTTCACTCTCCAACAGTCTTTCTATATCTCATGCGCACTCTAGAGAGTCATTCTCGTATTCTATATTTGGCTAACGAGAAATCCGGAATAGAAGATGACTATATTTGGATAACCATTTAGAGAAGCTGTTGGAGGATAATTTTTCACCAGAATCTCTATTCCTAGCATTAGAAAGAATTTAAAGAGTCTCTTGGAGTTGCTCTTAAGCTTAAAAGATTCGTCTCATAAAATACATACAAATTGTGTAATTAGTAATTTTTTATATATATATTTAATGCTCCATGCATATCTCCAAACATTCGATAGGATGATGTGTAAAGTTTTTAGGTGGAAACTAAACACCCACTGGTTAGCAATGATGGAACGTAATGATCAGTACGATAGTCGATGGTGAGTAGTAAGATTACTAAAAACAGTCCGTACTTCCCTTTAATTTGCATTGTGTTTATCTTGTGTATGAGTGAAAGTTGGGTATTCCCAAACCAAAGCCGTCTATATCGATCACTCAGCTCGTTGCATGTCACACCATCACGTTTGTGTCCATATACATGTCATTGTGGTTGTCAGTCTTAGGTTCAAATGGAGATTAAGATTTAAATGATACTTGAGAATTAATTAGGTGTAGGTAAGGGGACCGATAGATGCACACGATGCCCATGCAGACCCTCAGAGGAAGATCATAGTTGATCGATTGGTGAATGATAATTTATATGGACTTAAGGAAGCCTTGATGTAGTTTGTTGAGATTAGGCCGATAAGTTGCACTTTTTGATATGCGGATAGCAAGAAATGAAGAAAATGATGAAAAATGAACTACAACTAAAACATATATTTGCATATTTGATATATACATAATGGTTTGGCAAATTTGTTGGGTATTCCCATGAATACCCAGGCACCAATACTGGATCTGCCCATGTGTGTATCATGACATTTGTCGCCTTAAACGTGATGACACCGCTCTAATATTCATGCTGCACACCAAAAATCAAGTTAGAGGAGCTTTTATTTACTCCCTAATTTGAGAGGAAAAAATATTTTAATATGGATGAGTTGATGATAACAATAATGCCCCTTATTTACAGTAAACAAGAGATTTTAATTAATTGTAATATCTATAAAATTTACATCTTTAACTACAGACCATCAAGTTAATTCTTCCCGGTAAATTAGAATTCCTAGTAAGTGCTCTTTTCTACCCTCCTGCGTGATAAGAGCGCCGGTACGAGAGAGTACGGTGCTCACATGGCAGCACTTGCCCCCTCGGTCCTACTGAAAATGTTCTTTTTTACTTTTAGACTTCTTATTTGACCGTTGGTCTTATTTAAAATATTTATATAAATATTATTTATTTTGTTATGATTAATTTTATCATTAGAGATACTTTAATAATAATTTATTTATTTTATTATTTGTAAAAAAATTGAATAAGGCCCTGTTTAGTTTTAAAAACACCTAAAAAAATTTTGTGCAGCACCTGTCAAATTGAATCTTTGGACGTATGTATGGAACATTAAATATAGGTAAAAAAGTAATTATACAGTTTGTCTGTAAATGTCGAGACGAATCTTTTGAGCCTAGTTAGTCCATATTTAGACAAATTTTATCAAATAACAACGAAAGTGCTACATATATTTTTTCTAAAAAAATTTTGGGATCTAAACTAGACCTAACACGAACGATCAAACAAGGAATTTAAAACTAAAAAATAACAATTTCAATGGGATGGAAGGAGTACATTTGTCAATGATGAAGGCCTCAGCAATATAATGAAGTATAGTACTCCTAGTTGTTGGAGTATTCGCAGTCAATCTGGGTGATTAGCACACAGCTGCACAGTTAATTGCCGGGCTAGCAGTATCAGATGATATATGTAGTATATTACCAACCACTATGCGCATGGAATATCTGGTGGATCTGATGACGAATCTCAAGTGTGTACTAGTAGGAGTAACTAATAAGCATACTTAAGGTCTGGTTTAGATCTCAAAAAGTTTTGGATTCATCCATCAGATCGAATATTTGGACACATATATGGAGTACTAAATATAGATAAAAAAATTAATTACACAGTTTAGTTGAAAATTGAGAGATGAATCTTTTAAGCCTAATTAGTCCATGATTAGCCTTAAAGTACTACAGTAACCCCACATGTGCTAATGACGGATTAATTAGGCTTAATAAATTCGTCTCGAGGCGAGCTATGTAATTAGTTTTTTTATTAGTATCCGAAAACCTCTTCCGACATCGACACCAAAAATTTTCTTTTCGTGATCTAAACACGGCCCGTCCCAGAAAAAGTGTCGTTTTAGGTTTTTCAGACATCATGTTTGACCGTTCGTCTTATTCAAAAATTTTTAATAAATATTATTTATTTTGTTATGACTTATTTTATCATTAGAGATACTTCAATAATGATTTATTTATTTTATAATTTACATAAATTTTTTGAATAAGACGAACGGTCAAACACGATGTCTGAATAACTTAAAACGACACTTTTTCTGAGATAGAGGGAGTAGTCAACTAATAAGTGTTCCATCTCTGACAGGTGACAGCTGCAGACTCGGGTTGACTTGGGGAGTGTGGCGATGTCGACATCCCATCCCTGCTAGCTGGCAGCCGCATATATATCGAGGCTGTGTTTGGTTGAGGGTGAAAATGCTGAAAAGTATACTGTAGCGTGTTTTGATTTTTATTTGATAAATAGTATCCAATCATGAACTACTTTAGTTCGAAAGATTCGTCTCGCAATTTTCTAACTAATTGTGAAATTAATTATTTTTATCTATATTTAATGCTTTATGTATGTGTCTAAACATTCGATGTGATGGCAAACTCTATAGCAAATTTTGGATCTAAACACAGCCTGAACAACCAACACAATGCAACGATGCAAGCACAACACATTTTTCATGAAAAACCAGCAGCGTGCTTACCACAGTTAACTTAGGCCACGTTTAGTTTCCAATTTTTTTTGAAAACCACTGTAGCACTTTTCATTTGTATTTGATTAACTTTGTCTAATCATGAATTAACTAAGCTTAAAAGATTTGTCTCGATATTTACAGACAAACTGTACCATTAGTTATTTTTTTACCTACATTTGATGCTCCATACATATGCCAACATATACGATGTGACGAAGAATCTTGAAAACTTTTTGTATTTTGGAGTGATCTAAACAAGGCCTTAGCAGTATCCCTCCCATCAGTCATCCATCAGCAGCACTTAACCCCTAATTAACAAGTACACTTTGCGGGCTACTCGGTACCGGTTGTCACGCACACAATAATAATAATGTTTTGCAGCCAGCTTGGCCGCGTGCTTTGATATTCGAGCCCGATAGTGTATGATTGATTGCGTATCACCATTTTTGACAGCGATATAGTTATAAAATGCTCTCTCTTTTAATTTTCTCATGGCAAATCTTGTGGAGCCACTGTTAAAACCTTTGCTATTAGAGTAACTGAAAGCAATAAAGATTGTTTGGTAATACTCGTATTTACCTTAATCCAGTGAGTTTGGGTGAATTGGGGCACTCCAATCCACCTCAACACACTGACTGAGGTGGATACGAGTGCAACATGGACCGATGTGGGTTTTTTTTGTTTGAATGTGTAGATTGCACGTCATGCTATGTGAAAAATGGTGGAGAGATTGAGTAATTATTCTTTCCGAACATGCATAAATGGATGCGAGTGGTTAGGAACTAATGGGAGCTAGCTAGTAGTGGTTTATAGGGGAGGCCTCCAATGGTGTAGAGGACGAGGAGTTCAGCTAGGCAAGCATGTGGTCTCGGGGGACCATTGGATGGTGGCCGTGGCAGCATCCAGCGCCAACAGTACAGTGCCACCGAACAAACAGCTCAGAGCCTCAGGCCGCTGCAGCGACGCACCAATTCCTGTTGCTGCATGTCTACTGCCCCGTGTGCCCAGGGAAGTCCTTCCGTCCTTCATTTTCTTCTGACCGATGATGCTCCACTTACCTTTGTTTTTTTACTTTTTTTTCTTTCATCTGCGTGTCCACCTGTATATAAGGCAGCTCCAACAATATAAAAAGAGCTGGCTCGAATGTTTTATTCAGTAAAAAAGAGTGCGAATAATGAAGAGCATGTAGTCTAATATGGTTACTACAACAGCCTCAGTAGTACCTCAAGTTTTGGGTTCGAATCTCTATGGGAGCGAATATTTTAGAATTTAACGCGTTGTGCTTTCAGTGGTAAGCGACAGCGTGCGCCTATAGTGACTTCGTCAATCTTGAGGATTTATCGGCCTACTTTTGTAAGATGCTCATGGGGTAGGGCTTACGTGCAACTTCGTCAATCTTGAGGATTTGCCGGTCCAGTCTCGAAAGATGCTCATGGGGTAAGATTTGCATGCATGCGTTCATAGGGGTGAGTGTGCGTGCGTTGTGAATATCTACATTGTACTGTGTAATTCTAAAAATGAGAGACGAAGCTAAGTTAGCTCGTCATAAAGAACTAAGCTCACAAACTTTTTTATGATGTCTATGCTTATATGTTTTTCTATACTATAATTTTATCTCTCTTTTTGAGTTTATATGAGCTATCAAGTTGACTCAAATATTGAGATTGTCCTAATAAGGTTGTGTTTGGCATGACTCCAAACAGCTTCAGCTTCTTACCACAATGCACGGAGGAACCGGAGTCCAAGTGGACTGGAGGCACAGAGCTTCAACAAAAAGGGTCTAAGAAATAGAAAATGCACTAGGTAGTGCTCCCCTCTCTAAGATTTTGATGTAGATATCATGAGAATTTCAACAACAAAATAATACCTGCTTTTGTTAGGTCCCACCTCACCTGCGTTATACTTATACGCACCAATGCAATGCTTGTTGTGTAGGCAGCTAGCTGGTGGCAGTCAGGCTGAGGCAGCAAGCCTGCTGGCCAGTCATGCCAATGGTTGCCCGGCCGGCCACCGGCCTCCTGTGCACTGCAGCTCCCGGCCGGCCGGTCCCTCTCCTTCTCCCCCTGAGTGACTCATACCCAACTCAGCCTTCCTTCCGGCTGTCTTTAATTTCTCCGGCGAGGGCGAGCTGCAGCATGCGCGTGGGGGGCCGCAGTTGGGCACATGCATCTGGCGGAGAGCGAGGCAGCGGCCGGACCGGCCGGGCGGCACGGCGAGAGTGCGCTGGCCGGCCGCCCACGGTTCGGCGAGGGCAGCGCCAACGTTGAGCATGCAGTGGGTGCGTGGCCGCGCGCGGTGTGGGCCACATGGAGACCATCGCCCCCAGCTAGCGCATTCTCGCTTGTCTCTCTCCTCTCTCTCTGTCTCTCATTGGCCATAGCTTGCTAGAGAGAGGAGAGAGAGAAAGACGCGTCCACCGGCCTTTCGGTGCGTCTAAATCTTATCATTAGTATATTTCTCTTTACAGTATTTATTTACCCCTCTTGTTCTCTTCAGATTAGTCAGCCTGTCCGTCCGCCCGCGTCCGTCTTCAACCTCGCCCTCCTCTCCTTTTCCATGGAGCTTCATCAGCTTCCTTTCCTACCGGCTAGCTAGCTGGCTGGCAGCACAACAAGCAGGCTAGCTCCAGCACAAGATCCAGTACTACTCCTCCCACTCCTGTCATCATCCCGGTCCTTCCTACTACACCTAGGGTTTTGCTTAGCTGCTGGTTCTTCATTCATTCCCCAGTCTGCCGTCGATCTGCTGCTTCTTCTACCTAGCTATATATCTTGCTTTGCCTAGATCGATCCATGTATTAGCCACCTAGCTAGTCAGCCAGCCCCCTCATCAGCATGCTCCTCCCTTCAATTAACCAAGGAGGCCAGTGGTAGCAATCTTCGCCTGCTAGCTGCTACCTTCTCAATAAGATCCATTGATCGATGTTATGTACATCAACAATCCTCTCTCCATCGATCCCCTTCTTGTCCGAGCGGCGGTGGTGGCGACTGAGGTGGAAAGGTATATAGTGTAATCCAGTTCTTGGTTCTTCGGTTCCTTGCATCTATCTCCTCCGATCCTTCCTTATTTTTCTATATATAGCTATATATATGCCCGGCACATCTGTCTATCCAGCTAGCTCATCCATGCTTGCATCTAGCTGTGCCTTAATTTGAAGCATGATGCTTCAATCTATCCGGCCTCTTCTTCTTGATTCGTAGGCTCATATATGTCTGACATATATGTGAGAAGCACAAGATAGCTATAGATCGATAGATATATAACCCCTCTCCTCTCTCCTTTTCTTTTCTACTGACATACACAGTACTACCTTAGCTTCCTCATGTTTCCTGAAGAACTTGGAGAACAATTGAAGTTAGCTGCTACAGATTATTAAGCAAGCACGCAAGCAAAAAGTCGGTGCTTGCAGGTGCAGCACCATCAAGATTCACATCCAGCTCATCCTCAGTGATATGCTATACATAAATATATGCATATGTGATGAGATGAGAATCTTGATGATGCTGCATCAGCAAACACTCACTCATCCCACCTGGACAGTGAGAGACGACGAATCCGTCCGGTGCAAATGAGTACTACTCTTCTTCTCCTTTTATTTTGCTTTTAATTACCTAGTTATTATATTAATCTGTTTTCACTTAATTCAGTTAATTACTGCTCTCTCTCTCTCTCTCTCTCTCTCTGTGTGTGTGTGTGTTTCCACATGGTTTTCATCTTGCAAAAATCTGCAGAAACTAATATATCCTCGTGTGTTTGAGGTCGGATTGAACTGAACATGAACTACCGCTGACACCACAGATGTTGTATGTAGTTTGCCTACCTTTTGCTGGCTAACAAGCAGCTCTGTTTCAATTGGCATCGATCAAGTCAGTCTTGTTATAAAGGAGATATATATAGCTGCAGGTGCAAGGTGAGTACATATATACAGTGCTGGGTTTTGATTGAGTAGTTCATTCCTTTCCATTTGGGAAGCATGTATACCTCATGATTAAGGCTGCCGTGCCATGATTTTATGGTATATTATTATCAGTTTAATTTCAGGTTCCCTTGTCTTCGATTATATTTCATCACCTTCTGTTAGCATGCATCATTCCACATTTGCTGATTTTGAGGATAATTTTCACTTTGCAAGAAGTGGCTGCGCTACTGGGGATATATATTGAGTTAAATTTTATTACGCGTGCATATGTAGCTTATTATTACTGGTTCAAGTTATTAATTTTAATTTGTGCTTCTATAATCCATCTTATCAATGTGCAACTTTCATTTTTAATTTGGTTTGCTGACTCTTCCTATTGTGTTCCCCCTCACTTTTCCCTTGATATTATGCGTGTGTGCAACTGTGCATATGTATTTTTTGATATACAGATCATATACTATATGCTAGCTGAGTCTATCCAAGCTAGAGAGGGACAAAAGCAGTCATAGATATAGGAGTAGGACACTATTAATTAATCTACATATAGGTAATTAAGAGTAGTGAGGTCTGTTTCCTCAATCATGCATTCTCTGGCATCTATATATACTGTACTTTATTGTTCCAAACCCAATATAATTAATGTGCCAACGACCCTGAGTGCACGTACTCCCGTCGGCATCATCATCGTCTGATTGAGGTACAGAACAGATATGCTCATCGACAAAATATTCCCAATCTCATCATTAGTTGAGATGTTGTGTCATCAACCTCTAGCTAACTGCAATACTGCATAGTTATATGTCTGTGCTCTCTGCTACCTCAGAATATAGCGGTCGCCTCCCTTCAGGCAGCTCAAGCTATATATTCACATGGAGCAGCCAATTTTCAACATCAGTTAACACTACGTCGTACTTAATTCGGCTGTCAACACGGAGGAGACGCGAATAATTGAAGCTCCAGCGTGTCTGCAGTCGAAAAAACATGAAGGTTCGTTCATCAGAACCACAAATATAATGCATACCTATATATAACTGGGAAGCTTTTGTGATTTGTTTCTTTCTAATGATGGATGGACACCCAAGGAATACACACGGAGGGATGATGTCTCACAATTATATGATTATTTTGTGGAACAGTTCTTTCTTTATAACAAATTATTTAGGACACATCTGGGATATTATACCGAATTTAGGACAAATTTAAGACGCACCTGGTTCTTTCTTTATAACAAATTTATTTGTTAGGACACATCTGTAGTTAAATATTTCCCAAAAGTACTGGGTGACTACTGCCTTTCGTCCCGCAAAAAGTGTCGTGTTTTGGTTTTATTAAGGCAAAGTATCTTATGTTTATATAGAAGATTATCAATATAATTTTTATGGCACCAACTAGATTTACTATGAAAATATATTTCATAATGACTCTGATGATATTTATTTGAGTTGATACCAAAATATCTTATGTTTGACCAAATTTATATAAAAGATTATCAATACTTATGTGGGTGTAGTAGACCATAATGCCATTCTTTCATTCTAATCTGGGGTGGATCTTTTATTAAAAAAAATCTTGCACAGGACCAATCGATAACTGTAATGGGTTTGATTGGTTACCTATGTAACAAAATGTGGATAACCAAAGACAATTTTATCAAACATGGCTTGCTTGTGGAGGACAATCAATTAGACCTAATACAAAGTATTATTGTTCCAAGAAGTATTTGGTAGCACGAATAAAACTACGGTTGTGATGTACACACCACACTAAGAATTGTTTAGTGGAAGGTAAAAGGCTTTGGTTAGGGAACTTATTTTTAGAAGTTTCCGTTTTAGAGTGTATATATATGGAGTTTTAGAGTATGGATAATTATCTATCGAATCAAAATATTAGTGTTTGGTAGTATCAGTAATTGTGTTCTTATAGATTTGTTTTATGTAAACCCTAAACCATAAACTGAGCAGGCCGATGCAATTGGGCGAGCTATGATTAATTGCTTGTTTAAACTTATGATCGATCGAGGCAGGTTATGCAAAGAATTGAATTGAAGCTGCTTAGTCAGATGTATGAAGCAACAAGTTGCGCTGTGTGCCATTCCTGGGGAAAAGAAGATAAAAATTCCGTAACTTGGGAGCCAGGCATGCCAACAACTTTTGGCTGTGTACCTTTGTATAGAGGCCAGAATTATTCCTTTTTCTAAAAAAAATAACTTTTGCATCCAGGGGCCAGGCTCGTCTACTGGACCAGGCATCTATAATCACGCTCATATTATCTATACATTCATTTTTAGTTGTAAATATATTGTTTTCATATTGTTTCCTAGTACTTCTCACATTTTGTCCTAGTAGTAATTATTTATAATAGAATTTCCTTCTGCATATTACTATCCTAGGGAGTTGTCTCAATGGAGTCCTTTTATATCACTAGAAATTATTTGTACAGAAAAATCAACTTATATATTATTTTTAATATAACTAGGAGCAATTATATATTTCTCAAGGCAACTAGTAGTAATTACCTCTCCTAGTATTTCCATCTCGGTATTATTTCCTTTGAAGTGGAAATTATTTTCCTCATCTCTTAGTATTACTCCCTCTGTTCCAAATTATAAGTCGCTTTGATTTTTTAGTACATCCATTTTACTATGCATCTAGATAAATAATATGTCTAGATATATAGCAAAATCGACGAACCAAAAAAGTCAAAGCGACTTATAATTTGGAACAGAGGGAGTACTTTTTAAGTTATCTAAGAGTAATTATTCATCTAATGTCTTAATTTTACTTGCTGATAATACACATAAATTAAGTTACTCGTTGATAAGCTCAAGTTTTAGTTTTCTATCCTCATATCTAGACTTTTTGCACATCCAGCTAACTATATATCCAATCACCTGGTAGCAGGTGGATCCAACACATCCGATCCCCTACTAATAATTAGCTAGCTACTACTATTAGCTAGGAGTATCTATCTACTATCAGCATCAATGGGTCAAAAATGACCTTATTGGCTGTTGTCTAGTAGTTTCACACTTTGACATGGATATGTATAAAAACTGCTAGTAGTAGCACAAGTGCATAACTGTGTCACCAGGTGATTTGCTGAAGTTGAATACATTAGGAAGCTAGCTTGCTTGCAGCCCCAGGGGCATGCATATATATGAGAGATCGAGGTAGCATGAGAATGATATGCATGAGAAGAACAGTAGTAGCAAGCACTGACGAAAGCCAGCTCCTCGGCGATGATGTATGCATGCATGGACCGCGTTACGTACGTCGGTACGTGCATGTGGTAGGCCGGCGATCGGACGATCGTTTGCATGTGTATTGCTTGGACCCGTGCTGTGCCGTGCCGGCCGTTCCTGCATGCATGTGTACCGTGTACGGAGTACGTACGTGATTTCTCCCGTGAGTGGTCTCCTATGACCTGCATTGATCGATGTTGCCGCTTGTGCACAGAGCTCCGTACGAAGGGTCGTGTCATGTTGCCGCTTGTCAGTTGTCATGTGCATCTGCATCTATCCCGATGTTCCTGCTGTCTGGCTCTAGTATAGTAGGTGTCATCTATCTGCAACGGGAAAGGTCAGCGTACGCCCCTAAAGTATCCTAGGGTGCTTATCTCACCTCTCAACCTATAACTACGCAATAGTATCATTTAAATGTGACACCCCCCAACCAAGGTGGTTTTCTAGGGTGAGACTTCGCCACAGTGGCATGTCATCACTCGCCTAGGGCCGCTTAGGGGGTGTTTAAATACAAAAACTTTTGGAATTTGACTACTATAGCACTTTCGTTTATATTTGATAATTAGTGTCCAATCATAGTCTACTTTGGCTCAAAAGATTCGTCTTGTGATTTACAATCAAACTGTGCAATTAGTTATTTTTTATCTATATTTAATGCTCCATACATGTGTTCAAAGATTCGATGTGATGGGACGAAAAGTAAAAATTTAGAATTTTGAAGGCATCTAAACAAAAGCCTTAATTTGTCAAGGTGGAACTGATGAGATGCTTTAGTTGCCTCTGCATGAACCCTCGTACACTCTCCTACATTTGCCCGTCGCTACCGCCTCATCCTCCCCAACTCCCAACCATGTCTGTTGTTGTACAGATTCTTTGGCCACCCACATGACACCCCTACACCAATAGAGACGATCACTCTGTCATCGCCGATGTCGATGGAGACGGCACCCCGCTGGAGAGTCCCGGTGCTTCATGACAAGGTACTCATCTCGCTTGGCTGTTAGGATATGAGTTGTGCCACTATCCGTTTGCTTCGCTTGGGGAGCGAGGGCAATGCACGTCTGCTGAGGGCCACCTCATCTCCGGGCAGCTCAAGAAGTGGTGCCTGCCTTGTCTTTGTAACTCGCTCGGTGAAGCGCTTGAGGCGTCTATCGGCCGAGGTCGTCTAAGGCGAACGAGTGTGGTTGACGTCCTCCGTCACAGCCATGATCGTCCGTCGGGGAGGGGTAGCTGCGTCCGCGCCTAGAGTGATGGCATCGGACCTCTCTAGGCACGTCTCGACATCCACGACGTCGGCCTGTCGCTCCCGCGGTGGCTGCCCCCTGCAAAGGCAGTTGAAACACCTCAGCCATTGAATTCAATGAAGAGATGGAGAGGAAGTCTCCTAGAAGGACAATTGAGATAGATTATGAAGAGTTTGGGTTGAGGATTAGATTCAACTAAGATGTTTGTTGCTTTGGAGCCATGTATAGATGGATTCATAAATGAACACGGACCATACCTAAGCATTGACTCCACGGATTTTACTAGAAGGTGGAAGGGGTAGCTAGCTTTCTGCTATAGGTACCGCTGGACACAACGGGATGTTCCATGTGGCATAAGGAGCATGAACAACCTAGCAATGGCAATTGGATCCCCGCCTAGACTTGTCATCTCAATTGATGCTAGGAAAAACATTGACACAACGGTGACAGTGTCTTCACCAATGGAGTACAAAATCAGAATATATGGGTGATAGTAGTTTCTCAATCTGTGGGTAATTTTTAGGTGGACATCTCTATTCTCCAATTTGCAATAGCCTCTATGATCGACGTGTACGAAGTCCCATCTCCAATAAAAAATATTGTTATAAATGCGAGCACACACCTGTTATCCAATGAGAATTTCATTCAAGCTTAATATGATAACACATCAACAAAAATGATAACGTGACACAAGAATTACGTGGAGAGAGAGGATATGAGTTTATCTAGATAGTCAATGCACATTGTTTCCACCAAAAGCATTTTGTATCATCCTCAAGCGGTGGAGCCTGAGTAAAACTCCACCAATAGTATTTCCTTTCATAATACCGTAAAATATTTAAATACGTAGGCGTACGATGACACTGTGAAATAATTTTGTATATTTGTATCTTATTGCATTTTATTAACCAGATGTGCCACTCTTAAAAACAGTACAATAAAATCTATCACTGAGAATAGCATACAAACTCATGCAAGTAGACGTGTCCCATCAAAATATATGCTAAGCTCGACTGGTAGTATAGTAGGGCGTGTTTGTTTTGAGCCTTGACAGGCAGTGCCTAGCTAGGCAGATTATAGTGGGCCCAGGCGTTTAAAATCATACGTCTCGGAGCGCTGCCTGATATAAACAGCTCTGACGAGGAGCCAACAAACAGGCCCGTGGGCTGTGTCCCTGTGATTATTCTCCAATGCATGATGTACTCCCTTTATGTGTTTGAACATGGTGTTTTAGTTTGTACTAAGTTAAATTATTATATTTTTAATTGAATTTATAAAAAAATTAAACACACCAACATCTACGCCATCAAATTAATTTTATTAAATATATTGTAAAATACATCTTAGTAATGTATTTATTTGGTGTTAAAAATATGCCTTGATATATATTGTATTTATTTAATATGTAGATATTAGTACATAAGTATTTGTTTTTTTAGCATCAGTACATAAGTATTTTTTTGGTATTAGAATATGTAGTATTTTGGAACGGAGGGATTAATAGCAGTGGCTAGGCCGGAATTGATCAGGGCTGGAACGACTTGCCTGCTCAAGTGAGCAAGCTAAGATATTTTGTTAATTTGGGGACAGGCTTAGACCAGCAGTTATTACAGTTACTCCCTCTATCCCTGAAAGAATAGTAGCAAATTTAGGACAGATTAGCAAACAAGAGAAAAAACCTTACTACCCCTCATTAAGCTTCTTAACTTTAACTGCAGTCATCACTTATCGAAAAGTTAGAGCAATAAGTTTTGGTGTTTCCAATAATATATTAAATGTTGTTGTATCCACTACATCAACCATTGAACCATGATGTCCAGTAGAAAATACATGAGTATGTTGACCGCTGGAAACTCTGGGGAAATAAATAGGTCTGATGGATGGTGAGAGACTAGAAGTTGATTTATGCATGGACAAATTTTCAGCCTAGAAACCTATTCTGTCAAGGACGGAGGGAGTATATTTACATTGGCTCCTTGATACCAAAAACGAACAGAGATTACCTTTCAGGAAAAAAACGAAGAGAAATTAAGATTATCATGTGTGTGATGAGGAGCTACGGCACGTTTAAACATAGCCCAAATACAGAATTTTTTTTAGGGGAACCCAAATACAGAAATAGAAGTATATATATACTGTGCGATGAGCAAAGCCCAACAGGCCTAAGCGTACGAACGTCCGAGGCCCAAAAGCGACCTGTCCAACCAACCCAGCACGTGCACGCACAGGCACGGCTAAAAGGAAGGGCGCGAGGGCTGCGGCCGAGGCCGCATGCTTTTGCACCATTCCTCATCATCCATCACCTGAGCTGAGGCCAGATGCTCAAAAAAAAAAACCTAAACTGAGGCCTGAGTTGGGTTGTTGTGGTTTCATTTCCTGCAGGCTGAAGCACACGGAATGCGTTGGACATGACATAGCATATCTGTTCGGTAGATAGTTTCTATGGCTGCTGCTGATGCTAATGCTGATTTGTTGTGAGAGAAAAACACTGCTAAATAGCTGACTGATTCTGGCTGATAAACTCAAGCGAACGGGGCCACATGTACTACTTGTATAGTACAGTAGAATTTTGGCTTCAAGGAAGCAATTCTGTAAGCACAAACTAGTGCTTTCAAAGACCCATGTGTTAAAAGTATACCTGATAAACTTTGTTTTTTTTTCTTCGACATAATGGAATGCATCAGGACCCTGCCATCCATTAAAAAGTTGATGAAAAGTTTTTGTTTGATTTGCTAAAATTTGGTTGATACAGATGCTAATGCTGATGCTGATTTATTGTGAGAGAAAAACACTGTTCTTTCGCTAAAAATACAAGGAATAAGTTCAAGCGAACAACAAGGAGAAATGGAAAATTCAGACCGAAACACAAGAAATACTCCAGTTGTCGAACATCACAACAGGTACAGAGGCTTGGCACCATCTCAGTTTTGCAGTCTCGTTCTGAAAAATTCATCAGTTCCTTTTGTTCCAATAGTTCCAGCAGGCAACAAGCATAGGTGAATGAAAACTGAGGGCTTCTTGGTTCACGACGTGAATGAAAAATTCTAGGTGCTTTTTTTATAACAAGGTGTTTTTTTTATCTTTGTTTCTCCTACAATCCAAAGGGGCTTAACATTTGTCCTCCTATCTTAACCATCCAAACCCGAGCAACTCTGAACTTTTTACGACAAGGTGTTTTTTTTCTTTGTTTCTCCTACAATTCAAAGGGGCTTAACATTTGTGCTCCTATCTTAACCATCCAAACCCGAGCAACTCCGAATCCGCAAATTGATGAACCTTGAAATGGGTGTAATTCTCGGTTTTTAGAAGTCAAACAATTTTAAATTTAATTAATCTACTAAAAAAAATAAAAGTACTAACCAAATAAGTGTTATTAGATTAACTATGAAATATTTTTCATAGTAAAAATATTTAGAGTTATGCATATGAGACTATTTTCTATAATTTTGATTCAAATAGAAACTAGAATTGCACTAAAACTTGAGTATGGAGATGTATTGCACGGGCGTCGGCGTCAGTCAGTTGGGACGGGGTTGTATGGCATTCAGGCAGCACACAGGACCAGGCCACCCCGCCGGCACCGGCTCTCCAGTCTCCCCTCCGACGTGCCGGCAACGGCCCTGCGTGGCCTGTCCCGATCCGGATCTCCGGCGCTGTCCGAGAAAAGAAAGGCAATCCATGATCGGATCGAGTGGGGAGAAATGCATGCATTTGCAGGCAGTCACGCCATGTGTCCGGCCGTCATCATGATCAGGACCAGGGCAGCCGGCAGGGCAGGAGCAGGGCCAACCTTCACTTTTTTTTTTTGAAAACGTGCTATAGCACCTGCTTTATTAAGGATTAAGGGCTTGTTTGGATGCGCATGTATTTATCTCATTCCACGTACGTCGAAGTGAATTAGAGTGAAATTAAACTAAGTTTTATTCCGATCGACTCCAACCTTCACCTGTGTCCTGACCATCGACATGACATTCAACATTCATGTAGGAGCAGCATGCAATTGCAATGCGGCAGTGATCTGATTCGTTCGCAGAGAAGAACAACACAAACAAGGCGCTTCGCAGTTGCCCGTTTGGGTTTGGGCACTCATCAGTCCAGCACCCCTGCTAGCAGCTCTTGGGCACCAGGGCGACGCGCTGCCTGTCGCCGTCGAACACGACGCGGAACCCCTGCTGCTGGATGTTTCCCACGATGGAGACGCCGCCGTCGGTGCCAGCCAGCGCCAGGCAGAACGTGCCCCGCGTGTCCACGGGGATCAGGTAGTTCTCCGGCGGCAGCGCCACCTCCGCGCCGCCCGCCAGGTGCACCGACACCGTCGGCACCTTCACCACCCGCCGCCCGCGCAGGTCGTAGCACGTGTCGAATAGCGAGAACCCGCCGGGGGCCAGCCGGAGCCCGCCCGCCGCCGCCCGGAACGCCTCCCGCACGGCCGCGTACACGGGCCGCGCCAGCCGCGTCACCGACGTGCCCGAGTCCAGGATCACGCCGCCGCGCCCCGTGGCCGGGTCAAGACGGAGGCTCCGCTCGCCCACGCCGCGGACGCGCGCGCCGCCCACGCTGAACCCCACCACGCGCACGTAGTAGAACGTCGCCATCCTGGGGTTGCTCACCATCGGCGTGAAGGACGAGCGGCCGGGAACGGCGCCCGCGCCGAAGGTCAGCGTAGACGACGGACGGTTCAGCGACGACGACGAGGTGCGGTCCACCAGGCAGTAGGAGAAGCGGCGGCCGTAGCGGCGCGCCGTCTGGGTGGGCAGCGACAGCCGGCCGCGGCCGAGCCCCAGCAGCCCCGCGGCAGCCACGAACAGGCCCTCGTTGTCGTGCCCGCACCCGACGGCGACGCGCGGCACCCGCGCGCCCCGCGCGAACGACAGCGTCTCCGTGGCCAGGTCCCCCGCCGTGACGGACCCGTCCCCGTACGCGACCTGGTACAGGCACGTCCCGCGCCGCCGGTCGCAGCCTCCGGCGCCACCGGCATCGAGGCCGCGGCAGGGCGGCGCGCCGCAGCGGACGGCGGCGTACGACCGGGACCGCCGCGGGTCGAACACCCGCCCCGACTGCGCGTAGCACCGCCGGCACGGCGCGCACTGCAGCCACACCACGTCGCTGCCGGTGTCCAGCACCAGGAGCGCGGGCGTCGGCGGCGTGCCCACGCCCACCGAAGCGAAGTACTCGCCGCTGCCCAGTGCCAGGCCGGACACCACGGGCGCCGCGAACCCGCCGCCGAGCGTCACGTTCCTCGCGGCCACAGACACGGACACGGAGATCGCCTCGGCGCGCGCGGCGTCGCGCGTCAGGCGGTGCGCCAGGAGCTGGGCCGCCGTGGCGTTGGGCGCCGCGAACGCCTCGCGGTGGGCGAGGAGCAGGCGGACGGTGGATGTGTTGCCGGTGCCGTGCGGGTCCAGCTCCAAGATGGATGCTTCGCCTGAGGCGGCGGCGTAGAGAGGCTGTTCGGCGTCGGCTCGGGCGATGGGACCCGGGGAGAGCGGGGTGGCGCCGAGCGTGTGGTACCGGTACCGCGCGGGCGGCTTGGACTTGGAGAGAGCAGCGGTGGAACGAGGCAGTAGCAGGAGGAGGAAGAGAAGGGAGGAGATGGGTGCCATGGCGTGGCGCCGAGGTGTGAGACAGAGCCACGGAGCAGCAACGGCAGAAGAAGAAGGCGGCGAGGAGTAACGGGCGCGGCGCGGTGGTCAGGTCAGGTTCAGGTTCGGGAGGTGAGCATGACGTGATGGGTCCTCCTCCTCCTCCCCGTGGTGGCAGTGGCCGGTGCGGGTGGGTGGGTGGTGGTACGTGGAGAGGCGTGGTCGCTCACGGGAATAAATGTTGCTTAGCCAGAGCCGGCCCAACGCCCGGCTGCCCGGCGGCATCGGCAGTCGCCAGAGACCACCGTGGAGGAGACACGCAGGCACCGCCGCTGTAGGCTGCCCTGTAGCATGGATCAGCGTCGGTGTAGGCGGACACCGGATACTCCCAAGTCCCAATCACATCACTACAGCACATCAGATCAAAATTGCCGCGCTCTAGTTTCGCTTTTATACCAAGTTAACGAAATATACAAATAATATTATTTGTTATGATACCAAATAATTATAATTATATATTCATTACAAATATGTTTCAGATAATATCAATTAAACTCATAAATATTAATATTATTTAGTATAAACTCGGCTACCCTCAATTTGAATCTAGATTTCTTTTGTTCTGCAAGCAAAATACTTTTATATCTACACAGATCCGCCGTAAAGCAACTCTACAAAATCTCTCCCATGTCTATGTCGTGGAGCACCTCAAAGGATGTCCTGAAAACTGGAGGAGTCGGATGAAATTACCCATCGCTGCCACTCGTTACACACATCTCACTTTGAACCGGTATCTTCTTTTCTTTCTCTCTCCGTAGCAGCCTCGTCGTGAAGGTCACTCGCCGGCTTGCCACACCTGCGCCCGCACGCATACACCCCCACCGCCTGCAAGTCGTCCTGTCCGATGTGCTCTTGTAGGAAGGGGGAGGAAAGAGGGGATGAAGAGCTCACGCGCGGACGCAGGTGGCATTGAGATAGAAGGGAGGAAACTAAGTGCTGGAATTGTAAGAAATACATTGCTGGGAGACCAACTCTATGGTAAAGTTGCTCTATAAAAGATTTGGATGGATCTGATGGACTGGATCTGTTTCTTTTTAGAATTGGAGATCTCCTCCTAAACTTTTCAATCTTTGTGTTGGATGGGACGGTGGTGTTCTTTTTCCTTTTTCTGGAGGGTCCGGAAGGCTTGGGCTTCGTCTTCTTAACGCAGAGATCTGATATTGACGTGAAAAGTAATTGAGATGATTCCGGATCAAATGTGTTGTAACGATAACATAGCTTAGTTGGATAGATTATCTTGTAGTGGGACTTTCATATAGGGTTCAATAGAGTTGACACGCGTGTTTATAGTTTTTCTAGATTGTTTTAATAAAGAACGGAGCTATTCGTTTAGTTTAGTGATAGATGACATGATCCTTAACAATGACATGGCAAGATAGTACAGTAATGTCAGGATCTGTCGTATGTGTTTCTTAGATGCACTCATCACAAGAGTAGTGTGCATTTGCACCTATACCATATTTTGAAGAAAAAATGGTTTATGAGGATCTTAAATCCGGCAAGAGGTATCATCTGGTCTTCTCATCTTACAAAATGTTATTTTGTATCCACAAACTTGACTCTGGTCTCTTTTAGGTCCTCAACTTAATAAATACCACCATTTTCGCAACCTCAAAATTTGGTTCCAGGTGTCATCTGGATGCAAATAGGTCCTACAATGCCATGGCATGACGTGCTTCGACATAGATCCAAGATCCATCATGTGAAGAGCCTACATTCTACATCCATATCTGTTCTCTGCTCTTCTTCGTCTCTCCTCTTTCTTTATACCATCTCTCTTGCCATGGTTATCCAACGTTTGGGCCGCCACTCTGGTATCAAAAAATGTTATAAAAACTGTTATGGCACTCTTTATTTCGTTCGTTCCTTGTTTTGTCGTGCTCTCCTTTTCCCTCCATGCCCCATGTCCACCTTGTAGACCCAACCCTCATCCGTCGCCAGAGGGGTAGAGAAGAGGTGAACCTGGATGTGGGCGTGGGCCACACATATCGAGTCCGGCCACGTCAACGTACAGTCCACATTGCTACATGAGCACAGGGAGCGAGTTTACACCTATCTGAGCTAACATGACGACACCTAGAACCAAGTATAAGGACCCGGCAATGGTATTTTCTAAGTTATAGATCGATATGACACCATGAGTCAAGTTTAGGAAACCTAAAAATATTTTTCTTAAGTTGGAAAACTAGAATTACCAAGTTTGAGGACTATTTGTGAATTTTATTATTTAAAAATTAAAAATAAAAGGTTAATGGAAATTATGTATTTTCTATTAGTATTGTGTAAGGAAAAACATTTCTGCAGCGGATGACCGTGAGATAGTCTTTTTTTTTTTGATAAACCGTGGGATAGTTTTTTTTAATATAAACCGTGGGATAGGTTTTTTTTTAGCAACAAACCGTGGGAAAGGTGCTAGCATCAAACGAGAGTCCATCTTTCATTCCTGGGCCACAGACCAAATAAACATACATCACCCCGTATGTGTGGCCCAGGTCCAGCCCAACTCCAGCAACCACGGTGACCTGGTCGTTTGAATCGCTGTCTTGTTCCACGACACGCACCTGACACGGCAGGGGCGCTTTGACGTGTATCCTCAGCCCTGCCCCTCGATTCGCGGCGTGCATGCCAAACGTCCAATTGCAAACCAAACCAATCCAGAGGTGGATAGCGCAGCATCTCGCTGGGACGACAGGGACAGGCTGGTGGTGGTGTGCTAAGCTTCGTTCGCGCTGCCGTGCGTGGCCGATCGATATAAGCGGCCGCGGCGCCTCCCTCCCTCCTTGGTGGTAAGGACCCATCGTCCGCCCGCCCGCCTCGCGTGTCCCTTGGTGAGGTTCAATTGTGTTTGTGCTGTGTACCATCCGTCCCTTCCCGTCCCCGTAGCCTCCTCTGCTGCCTGCCTGCCTGTCTTCTTCCTCATCATCCCTGCCACTGCTACGTCCTGCGCCTGCCGATCCATCCCAATTCCCAACCAATACAAGGGGGTCGTCGGTCGGAGCTAGGGCGTTTATATTTCATTCAAACGTAGCCATGGAAGAAGCTCCACGTCGTCATTCCAAGTAGTTACCTCTTCACAGCGCGCGGTCCCGCCCGGCAGACAAGGTTTGTTCGTTGGAGAAGGCGCCTGTTGGGGTTCCACCAATTCCATCCCATCGCGACACCGACGGATCGTCGCGACCGCCCTCCTTGTGTTTTACGAGATCGAGACGGAGGGACGACAGGATCCGGCCACGATGTCGGCGCCCGGGGCCACGGTCGTCTGCGCGGCGAGGGACGGCGGCGAGCTGGGCCTCCTCCCGCTGCGCCCGCCGCCCTCGGCCTCCTCCGCCGCCATCATCATCTACCTGACGGCGCCGGGCCTGGCGGTGATGCCGATGCGGGTGATGGCGTCCGACTCCATCGCGTCGGTGAAGCTCCGGGTGCAGACGTCCCGGGGCGTGACGGCGCGCAAGCAGAAGCTGGTCTTCGACGGCCGCGAGCTGGCGCGCGACGACGGCCGCATCCGGGACTACGGCGTGGCCGACGGCAACGTGGTGCACCTCGTCATCCGCATCCCGGACCTGCGCCTCATCACCGTCGAGACCGTGCAGGGCGGCAAGTTCAGGTTCCGCGTCGAGCCGGGGCGAACCGTCGGCTACGTCAAGCAGCAGATCGCCAAGGACCGGCGGCTCCACCCGGCGACGCGACCCGACGACCAGCGGCTCGTGCTCCAGGGCGAGGACCTCGACGACCGCCACCTCATCCACGACGTCTGCAGGGCCGACGGCGCCGTCATCCACCTGCTGGTGCAGCGCTCATCATCCAAGATCAGCGCGCCCGAGGCCGACGACGGCTTCGAGGTCTCCATCGTCGCGCGCGACGCCGGCCAGCCATTGCCATTGCCACGACGTGACGTCGGGATCGAGCCCGTCGTCGTCGGCAACCCCGGTGCGGCGGCGCAGCAGCTTCCCTCGGCGGTCCGTGATATGATCGACGCGGCGGTCGCCGGGATGGAGAACGGGAACGCGCCCATCATGTCGTCGGAGGGCACGGGGGGAGCCTACTTCATGCAGGACGCCACGGGGCACCGGCACGTGGCAGTGTTCAAGCCGGCGGACGAGGAGCCCATGGCCGCCAACAACCCGCGCGGCCTCCCCGTGTCGTCCACCGGCGAGGGGCTCAAGAAAGGGACGCGCGTCGGGGAGGGCGCGCTCAGGGAGGTCGCGGCCTACATCCTCGACCACCCACGCGCCGGCCGCCGCCGGTCGACCGCCGACGCTGGCGCGCCCGGGTTCGCCGGCGTCCCGCCGACCGCGCTCGTCAGGTGCACGCACAAGGCCTTCCGGCAGCCAGATGCGAGCCCGCTGGCGCCGCCGCCGGTGCCCAAGCTGGGATCCATGCAGGCCTTCGTTAGCAACTGCGGCAGCTGCGAGGACATGGGTCCCCGCGCGTTCCCGGTCCAGGAGGTCCACAAGATCTGCGTGCTGGACATCCGCCTCGCCAACGCCGATCGCCATGCCGGCAACATACTCGTCTGCAAACACGACGGCGGCGGCATGTCGCTGGTCCCCATCGACCACGGATACTGCCTCCCTGAGAGCGTCAGTTCTTCTGATCCATCCATTTCTGCTTTCATTTGCATTGGTTGTTCTTCATCTTGGATTAATTCGTGCATGCAGTTCGAAGACTGCACGTTCGAGTGGCTGTACTGGGCTCAGTGCCGGGAGCCATTCGGCGACGAGACGGTGGAGCACGTGCGGTCCCTGGACGCCGAGGAGGACATCGCCATGCTCACGCTGCACGGGTGGGAGGTGTCCCGCGAGTGCGCGCGCACCCTGCGCGTCGCCACCATGCTGCTGAAGAAGGGCGTCGAGAGGGGCCTCGCCGCCTTCGACATCGGGAGCATCCTGTGCAGAGAGACGTTGACCAAGGAGTCGGCCATCGAAGAGATCGTCCGTGAGGCGGAGGCCCAACGCCAACGGGGAGGAGGATGCGACGACGACCAGACTGCCTTCCTGCAGGCAGTCTCGGAGACCATGGACCGCCGTCTCGATGAGCTATCACCGGCCGGAGCCAAAGTGATTTGAGAGAATTGTTATTAAGGTTGGAATATATATACGGTTATATATCATGCATGCATACCCTTTTCCAAAAATGTAGAGAAGAGATATAAATAAAATAAATTTATATATTGAGAATAAGAGAAAGGGGTGAAATTAAGGAGCATATATATAACGTGCAAGTGTGTGTATATATGCTATGTCGCATAAATGCGTGTTCAGTGGTTTTTTTTTATAAGTCGCCGTGAGGGGAGAGGGAGTCCCCCACCTGAGTTTTCATTCATATTTGGCTCTTAATAGCCATGATATTGTTTGGAATACATTTTCGTGATGTTTTTACATTGCGCTAGCTAAGATTGAGCACAAGTAGTAGCAACTTCCCTATCATTACGAGCCTGTTCCTCTTACAACCCAAAAGAGAACCCAAAAAGTGCTACAGTATCTGTCACATCAAATCTTGCGGCATATGCATGGAGTACTAAATGTAGACGAAAGAAAAAACTAATTACACAGTTTAGTTGTAAATCACGAGACAAATCTTTTGAACCTAATTAGTCTATGATTTGACACAAATTGCCAAATAAAACAAAAAGTGCTACAGTAGCCGAATCCAAACTTTTTCACCAACTAAACAACCCCTACGTGGTAAAATAGCACCTCAAAGGTAGGCTTCAGTTTTGCATGCGGCCAGTGTTGCGGTCAGCGAAGTTCTGTCAGAGTTGAAGACAAAGGCCTGTTTTGCCGTATATATTTTTCGGAAACTTTTTTTTTGTTTTCGTAGGAAACAGGTATTGATTTTTACGTTTATTTTTTGCCATATATATATTTTTGGAAACCTTTTTTTGCTGTTGGAAACATGTAAGTTAGTTTTTTACGGTGTTTTTTTGCCGCCGTATAGAGCGGGGCTCACGTAGTCGTACCTGAACTAAAGATGTAGTATGGGCAGTATGGCGGTTGACATAATAGAATCTGTTGCCGTGGTGGCCGTGCCGTTCCGGCGCAGGGCCATCTGAACCAGCTACTCCACCTGTCCCTGCTGCTGGCGTCACAGGCCTCTTCGTGCACGACGCGGTGACGCCGCCGCACGTCCGGCATGCGTGCGCGTGCACGAATGGGACCCTGCACGCTAGGCTCCATCGAGTTCCACGACCTCGACGTGTTGGCGTACGACTCTCTGCCCCCGGACCTTGTCGCGCCGTCACTGTTCCCGAACCACCTTATGCCCATGTTCGAGACCTTCGCTGCCGCGGCGCGCTCCCCGCTAACCGTGCTCCTCATCAGAATAAAAAAGACAAGGAAAAAATTAAAGTCCATGGTAACAAAGAGAGCCCTATTAAAAAAAGGACATGTGGAAAATATAAGACTTCACGGCAGAAACAAAGCGAGTTGGCGTGCTCCTCATCAGAATAAAAAAGACAAGGAAAAAAATTGAAGTCCATGGTAACAAAGAGAGCCCTATTAAAAAAAGACATGTGGAAAATATGAGACTTCACGGCAGCAACAAAGCGAGTTGGAGTTTGATCTATTTGGATTAGTATCAACATAGTCTTATATGTAATCTTAGTTGAGTAGGAGTCTTACTTACATCTTACGTGAAAATTTTGTCTCTTTATTATTAGGTATAGATATAGATATATAGGTATAGATATAGATAAATATAGATATAGATATAGATTAGACAGAAGAGATGGAGTTGTACGTGACTTGTACGTAGGATAAAACGCACGTAGACGTGGACGACATACGAGTGGACGTGTACGTTACGAATTCGAACCCATAGTGTGCTTAGGAACGTACAGCAAATTAATGAGCGTGTCGTCTCCAAAACCAAGGCCATGTTTAGGCCCTGTTTGGCAGGGCTTCTCCTGCGGTTTCAGGAGCTGTTTTTTTGTTAAACGGGGTAAAATGAAACGGTTTCCAGCGAGAAGCCCCTAAAAACGTGCTGAGACAAAAAAAAAATAGATGAGAGGTGAAGCCAAAAATAGTGGCTTCACCCGACTTCACCCTGCCTACGTGGAGGCCAACAGGATGAAATCTAGGATTGCCCCCATCCCAGGCACATCGGCGCGGGGCGTGCTGCTTGGGGGGGCGCCGCCGCCGGAGCACGCAGGCGCCAGAGCGTACGGCCATCGGGAGCTACCTGGAGAGGGCGCGACAGCTGGGCAAGGGCACGCCGCCGGCCGGGAAGGGGGCGCGGTCGCTGGGCAGGGGCGCTCCGCCCGCCGGGAAGAGGGTGCGGCCGCGGGGAAGGGGCGCGCAGGCTGTCGGTGAGGGGCGCGTAGGTCGCTGGGAAGGCGCGCGCAGCCACCGGGGAGTAGACACGGGTCGCTGGGAGGCCACGCAGGTCGCCGGGGATGGGGCGTCCGTCGGGGAGCGGGCACGCAACCACCGGGGAGGGCACGCGGGCTGCCAGGAGGGGCACGCGACCACCAGGGAGGGCACGCAGTCCGCCGGGGTTGGGCGCGGGTCACCAGAGAGGGGCGCAGGTCCACCAGGGAGGAGCGTGCGGCCACCGAGGAGGGCACGCGGGCTGCTAGGAGGGGCACGCTGCCACCCGGGAGGGGTGCGTGGGTTGGAGGAAGAGCGTGTCGGGAATCAGGATCGGCCTCACGTGAACAACTGGGAAAAGAAAGGAACAAAATAAAGGTGTTCTAGTCATTTCATTCCTTTTATCAACCCTGAGGAGCCATTTTGCCCAGCAGGTCATTAGAACGGCTCCAGCTCCACTAATAGAGTTGTTTGTGGAGCCGAAGCTCAAAAAAATGCCTTCGCTTGTGAAGTGGAGCCGTGCCAAACAGGGCCTTAGTTCCCTAAATTTGCCCCCCAAATTTCACTGAGATTCCCATCACATCAAAATGTCGGTATATTCATGGAGTACGAAATGTAGATGAAATTAAAAACTAATTGCACAGTTTTGTTGTACTGTACTTTGCGAGACGAACATTTTGAGCCTAATTAGTCAATGAACAATTATCACCCAATGAAAACTAAATGCTACAGTGTAATTCCGGCGGCGCCGATTCCGGGTAACTAAACCAGGCCCAATCTGAAAAGCAAGGGATGGGAAGAAAAGACAATAACCGATCATGGCGTCGTCGGCGCCGGCGACTGAAGCGACGTCCTCTTCGTCGTTGGACGACCTGAACGCCGACGTGGTGGCCGAGTTCCTGCTCCGCCTCCCGTGCGCGTCCGTGCTCCGGTGCCGCGCCGTGTGCAGGGCATGGCGCGGCATCGCAAGCAGCCCGGGGTTCGTAGCGGCCTACTCCCGGCACCGGCCCCTAGAGCTCGTCGTGCAACGCCATGGCGCCAAACGGCGTGCTGGACACCATCCCGCTGGCCACCCTCGACGAGGCCAGCCGGCGGTGTCTCCACCCCGGGTACCCCTCCTCCAATAACAACGACTCCAACCCTGCCACGGGGACGGGGCACGCCGGCGACGACGAGTACACGCTGATGGCTTCTTGCGGCGATCTCTTGCTGTTCGAGAGGGACCCTGCAGGCATGGGTGGTGGCAGCAGGCATCCGCATCTCCCGGCAGTGGTCCGCCGTAGCACTGCCGCACCGCAACGGGCTGACGCTGCCCTGTGGCCTGTACCTCCACCGGCTCCTGTTCCTCGCCAACGACACCTGGAGCGGCATCACCGGGCCGGCGTCGCACTACGTCGGCTCGCTCGAGCTCGACGCTGCGAGGACCTACCGACGAGTAGGACCGGCGCTCGCAACCGTCCATGTCTTCAGCCAGGCCATAACATCCCAGTGTCTTGATTATCACGGCAAGCTTCACTGGCTCGACCACCCCGAGGTGAGGGAGACGGACAAGATCCTGCTAAACTTATCTATTGCTGGCCCACGTACCACGCGCGCAACGTACTAGTGTAGTATTGTACTCTAATAACGTGCACGTTTCCGATAAAAAAAATAATAAAATAACGTGCATGTTACGAATTCGAACGGCTATAGTATTAGTATACGTCTACAATATATACGCGTGCTTACGGACAGCAATTATAATCATCAAGGCGTCGTCGTCTCCAACCAAAACCAATCTGTCTGAAGAAAACAATGCAAACGACAATGGATCATGGCGCCGGCGCCGGCACGGCTGAAGCGACGACGACGTCCCTGCAGCACTTGAACGACGACATGGTGGCAGAGATCCTGCTCCGCCTACCGTCGGCTTCCGTGTTCCGGTGCCGCGCCGTGTGCAGGGTATGGCGCGGCATCACCAGCGGGCCGGAGTTCGTGGCGGCCTACGCCCGGCGGCGGCCCCTGGAGCTCATCGTGCAACGCCATGGTGCCAACGGCGTGCTGGACACCATCCCGCTGGCGCTGGGCGACAAGGAGGAGGAGGCCCGCCGGTGCCTCCACCCCGGGTACCCCAGGTGCGAGATTGTGCCGAGTCTTTTCAAGAGCGGCTACAGCTTGGTCTGCTCCTGCGTCGACGGCGGGCTCCTGCTGTTCGAGAGGTTCATGCGTGGCAACGTCTCGCTCTACCTGGTGTGCAACCCGGTGAGCCGGCAGTGGGTCATCGTGCCGCTGCACAGCAACAAGATGACGCGGCCCTGCGCCCTGTACGTCCACCGGCCGTCCGGCGAGCACAGACTGCTTCTGCTCACCAACGACGACGAGTGCAACGGCCGGGGCAAGTGGGCGTCGCACTACGTCCGCTCGCTTGAGGCTGCTGAGACCCGGCGGCTACAGGGTCCGGCGGTGACAGGCATCTACATGTGCGACCGGATGGTAATCCACAGCCTTGAGCACCGCGGCAGGCTTCACTGGCTAGATGACCATCCGGAGGCGAAGGCCACCGGCACGGTCTTGGCGTTCGACACAGTGTCTGAGACGTTCCGGCGGATAGCGCGGCCGCCGCCGCTGAGGAACGGAAACGGCCACCGCGAATTCAAAGGTGGTGGTGAGCTCTCGCTCTGCCTGCTGGAGATGGACGGGATGGTGGCCGTGGCAGCCATCCTTGGCGATTCCATGGACGTTTGGGTGCTCCAGGACTACGACGACGACAAGAGCTGGGCGCACCGCCACCGGGTAGACTGCTTGCCACCGCCGTTTCTGCAAACGCGCTGGGTGATCAACGCCAACGTTGGTCAGCACAAGAATAACAACAATGATGTGGTTCTTGTTCTAAAAGACAACAACGAAAGTTGGGTGGGGCTGTATGATCTTTCAAACAAGAGGTTGCTCAAGCAAATCCAGGTTATGAGTGATCGTCAGGAGGATGGGCAGATTTTGTATAACACTCACCTAAATGCCCTCCTGTTCAGGGATAGCATTCAGCGACACAGCTTCTTCGATCTTCGCAAGTCAATTTCCCAATTTCCAGACTCGGATTATAGCATCTTTTCTGAACTCCTTGATTCGCAAGGTGTGATCTAGCTTGCATAATTGCATTGTCCCCTCTCTCTATCTCTCTCTTTGGCTTTGTCTCTTGAGCTTCGTCTGCCTGTCATAAGACTTGTATATTATTACTACAATAGCTATCTGTTGAAAATGGTTTGATGGGAAAAATATTTGGTAATGTAATCCCTTCGTCCCAAAATAACAGTCGTTCTCGCAACAACTTTGACTAAATATCTATTAAAAAGTATTAATATTTATGGTACATAATTAGTTCATCGGAAAGATATTTGAATCTAGTTTTTTAACAAATTTATTTGGAGATACAAACATTGCACGTATTTTCTATAAATTTAGTCAAACCTGCGATACGAAAACCCAAAACGATAGTTATTTTAGGACGGAGGGAATATATATCAGACGCTATGGGCGGATCTATACTCAAATAACTAGGTGCGGCCACACCCAGAGAAAAAATGAAAAAATAGTAGTAAAAGCTAAATTTTCACCATATTTATACCCACAAGCCAAGCGCACCGTCGGATTTGTTCTAGCTCCGCCGGTGTCAGTCGCAGTCCCAGAGGATGGTTTTCAAAAGTCGTTCTCCTATGGAACCAATTTGCATTGAGCCTCTTCGACCTTCAATGGTTTAAAGAATTCCAACGTTGTTTGATCGACGCCTGAAATTTGTGTTACGCAAAAATAGAGAAAAATAATTTGTTTGTTGTTGTACTATAAAATCATTTGCATGTTTTTTTTGCGGCAATGTCATTCACATAGATATACCGTCGTGGCGTCGGTAACCTTTTTTTTTTTTTTTTGCGCCACTGGCGTCTGGAACTCGATGGAGAGCATGCTACCTCTATTTCGAATATCGACTAGCCAAAGTGACTTTATTAAAAAACAGAAAAACTACAGTTCTATTTGTCGTGTCACACAGTTTTTTTTAGCTGTTTGGTTCAACGCTGCAACCGTGCATGACATGTTATATTTTCTTAGGACCTTGTTCCAGACATCATAGATTTATTTTCGTGTCTAACCCTTGCGGCTTCGATTTTACTTGTCACATTTTCTATATGGCCGCAACAGTTTACCAAAGGCTTGGTGTGACAAACTTCGGCACACAACTTGCACAAACTATACACGAACAATACTTTCCTTATTTTAATCTATTAGTTCAACTGATGGTCCAACTAATCAAACCTAAAGCACCAATGTCAAAGGCCGCAATTTGAAAAAAAAAATGAGAGGTCTCTCTTGGCATAAAAACAAAGCAGACATACCAATTCTCGGCACATCAGCAACTAAGTCCTTGCCGGCTTGAATCATATATTAAAACTATAGATTATTATGGGTTTTGAAAAAAGTAACAAAACTTGATACATAATTGTACCAATACATGAGTAGTATAAAAATTAAAATAGCAATGTATTTATGAGCAAATATGTCTATGCTCTATAACGGAAGGAAGAATTTCCAGTTAGATATATGCATTTCGTGGCCGGAAAGCGTGGTTGGCGTGGAGGTAGACATATGCATGGTCTGCCCCCAAACAGCAGTCCCAAACGTCCAATTTTTTATGGCCTAGGGCTGAATGGTGTTGCCTGATTAATTTTAATTCAAAAGTAAAATATAATTTTGAGCATGCAATGTCTTTAGATGTTTTTTTTTCTGGATTTTCAGAAAGCATTTTGGGGGATACACCGCGCGCTAAATCAAACACTCAATAAAGTATTTCAGGAAGAATTTTAATTTTATAGAATAGAAATACAAAAAGTATAATGGCAGATACTACATTTTATTGGTGGATGTTCAAAAAATATAGCAGCAAGCGCAGCGTGGTTAAAACTCTATACGGCGCTGAGAGGGGCCCGCGGGGAGACGCCACATGGACATAAATCCCGTGCTCGGCTCGGCTGGCACCGCCATTTCTCCCTCCCTGCGCCAATTCCAACTCCATCGCTGATCGCCTCACGCCTCCTCCGCCCCGCCGCACCGACCGCAGCCGTAGCCATCATGGTACAAGTAGAACTCCTCGGCGCCCGGAGCACGACGAGAGCCGCTCTCCCCTCGTCACCAGCACGACGAGAGCCCTTGACGACGTTTGGGACCCGAACAAGCTCGACTAGTAAGTTTCCGTATCCGCTTCTACCCTTCTTCTTCTTCGGTTCACGTGCATTTCTTCGATCGGGTTCGTCGTCGTCGTCGCTAGCTAGCTTAGGCGCGCCTGCGCTTAATTTAGTGGTGTGTTTGTTCCACATAGACTCGCGTGCTTAGGCTGCGTTTACGAGGGGGATTGTGCGCGGGTTAAGAGGAGGCAGGGCAGTCCGGGGCGCGGCGGCGAGGGCGCCACTGGTCGCGACTCGCGATTGGCGATTGGCTAGAACTAGAACACAAACGGTGTGCGGGGAATAATGGGCGGGGGTGCAGGGGCGCCAGCGAAGCCCGGCAGGGGTGGCGGCAGCGGACCTGGCGCCGGCAACGGTTGGGACGGATGGTGGAGGGCGGCGGGAACGTACGCGGAAAGAAGCCCAACATGGTCCGGTTGGAACAAGACCCAACCCGGCCATGGCAAACCGCATCTGGAGGCCACAACACAACGCGGGCCGATTTTCATCCGGTTCCACACCGCACAAACCCGCCCGTGTCACGCGTCACGCGTCAGCTCATCTTCTTCCTCCTGGCACCTGAGATTTGATCGAGATGAGACGCCGCCGCTACCGGCAAATGCTAGGCCCATGCGCTCTCTCCACGAAGCAGCGAGGATGCGATCTTGGCGAGATCAGCGACGGCCTGTCGGTCCAGGAGCCGCGCGAGGCCGGCACGGCGGCCTGCAATCTCGGCTGGGTCTGACCAGCGAAAAAGTGCCTCCGCCTCCAAGCGCGGCGGTTACGCGTGGATGCAGATGGCGCGCTGCAGGAGCTGGAGCACGGGCACGACGCCACCGGGCGGAGCTTGCTGAGAGAGAGAGAGAGAGAGAGAGAGAGAGAGAGAGAGAGAGAGAGAGCCTGAAATCATTCAACCAGGGGGTACCAAATCGCTGCATATGGATTGGGTTTTATCCAAAAACCGTGCAAAACGGGGCCTAGGGAGCAAGCTGCCCTGAGAAAGAAGATAAGAGGTCTGTTAGACCTTGATAGGGCGATTCACATTCATCGTCTGAAAAAACCTTTAAAATCAGGTCTCTGAATTTTAGCAACTCCCATATTGTCCAGGTGTTTTATATATCCTTCCTATGTTTTGTGTTGATCACACCGTTTTGTTTATGCATGCAGTGCCTTTTCTTGCTGTTTTGGGGTACCCGAAAGATCCCAGTAAGTATTCATCTTTATACAGACTCTATATGAGAGATGGTGATTTAGTTATTTACCTGTTCTAAGTTTTTTCACAAAATTATGTGGTTTTCATATGGAATGGCTCCTTACTAACTTCAACTGGTTTATACAACTAATCTGACAGTACCGCAATTGGTGGTGGAAATCAGTTCCAGATAAAAGAAGTGTATGTTTCCAATTTACTTTTCAGCGCTATAATTTCTATAATTTCCTATTTATTTGTGTCACATACTTACGTGCAATACAATGGTACAAGAATACTTGATGATAACCTCAAATCTGTAGGGAGGAAGCTGCTCCAAAAAGGCAATTGGAGTTTGACAGTCTTCTTAAGGAAGACTTCATTGAACACTCTCTAAGAGGATTTACTCTAGAATCCAAGGTTAACCGTGATGATGTTGAGGACTGGATTCTTCTAGAGAAGCCCAACAGTACTGACAACCGTGGGTTGGTGCTAAAGCTAAATGAAATCAGTGGAAAAGTGAGCTTTTGCATTAGTTCAATTCTAGCTTTTGGTGACTGATACATGTGTGTAATACTTGTTTTGTTATTTTAGATTTTTGCCATATCATTTAGCAATCATCAGCATAAAAATATCCTTGCCTGTGGTGGAGATAGTGAGAAGTTAAAGCTTTACCAGCTTGATCATCCTATAAAATCTTATGAGGTAAGTGATAATATAGTAATTAAATAAAAGAACACGTTATCTGCATATCATCAAATCTAATTTCTGAATAATCTTTGTTTGATTTTAGTTGGCTGATGTTGGATCAAGTTCAAGAACTACTTTCCTAGATTGGCACCCTCAGTATCCTGTAGTAATTGCAAGCACATGCCATGCTGCAACAGCAAGTAATGTCTATAACTATCTACCTGTGCTTATGACGATTTTCTTTTGTTGTATACTAGTTCTATAATAATCTTGTTTGTTAAATAAATGTAGAGATTTGGGACCTGAGAGAAAAGAAACCAATACACAGGTTAGAGAATTTTTTCTTAATATTAAGTGGTACTTAATTCCCCACTATTCATGATCATGGCTTCCAAACAGCATTAACCAAAAGAACAAGCATTGCACTGAGATTCATTGGAATGCAAACCACCCGGTGGAGTTTGTCGTCGGATCAGTAGGTGATGATACCACAGTCAAGGTCAGCTATTTAGCCTCATCCCATCTCTAGATTCCCTCATCTCTTTTTACCCTTGTACCTTATGTTGCTTTTCTTCATTCAGATATGGGATTTACGCAACACTTATCATCCATTATCTGATTTTGGACCTAAAAAAGGTAATTTCACAATGCTTGTTATTTAGTTGGAGCCTTAACTTGCTAGCATGGTTGGCCGTGCCTGTTTTTTTACCTGTGAACATTAAACTCGAAAATTAAACAGTAGTGGACACTATCACCAGGTGAGCATTGATTCGAAATCTGTGAACAGTGTTTGAACAGTAGGAAGTGTGTAGAAAAGTAACTGCAAATTGCTGGAGTATAGAAAAGTGTTTGCTACAGTGATCAGAAGTCTGAGGAGGCAGGCATTCTTTCCCGGCTGAAGATTAGTATAAACAGTAGTGGACACTATCACCAGGTGAGCATTGATTGGAAATTTGTGAGCAGTGCTTGAACAGTAGGGAAGTGGGTAGAAAACAGAGCGGTTACTATGCTAGTGCTGCTGCCTTAAGTTGTGCTCGGCATGCAGTTTGTACACTGCCTTAGCTGGTCAGCTAATATAGCGCTGATTGTGGACTGTGCCTCAGTGCCTGCTTATCCTGGGAACTGGCTAGGTAGCGCATGCAGTTGTCAGTGTTAGAGGTGCTCAGACAGAGCTCCCCTGATAAAAAAAATTTACGTGCTATTTACAACCAGTATGTTAGCAACCGGTAACTGGATGGAAGGAAGGAGCAGGGAATTAGAGCAGCAGAGGAAGTGTAGGGTTTCAGAGAAGGAAGATGAACAGTAGAGAGGGGAAAACTCGAGAGGGAGGATGAACCTGTTTGGTATTCTGAATATTCGATGCCCATTCCCGTCCGGCTGTTGTTGCTCTTGTAGTGCTTCATAGTGTCTTCCTTGGGCCTTGGTTGTGAGGCACACGATGGCCGGCCCATAAGCCCATGGCCATATCCTGACATTCCCCTGATTTGGCTTGCCCCCAAGCCGATGGAGAATTATGGAACCACCGGGATCCCAAATGATTCTTGACTTATCAAGGCCAAATGGTAATATGCTAGCTCTAGTGTTTCCCTTTGCTGCCATGCTGATCAACATTGTAGTAGCGGAAAGCTCATGGGACAAGGAATATGTCAAGCTGAAGCCATTAGCACTATACTGCGCTTCCTTGCTGGTAGTCAAGATTTTGTAACAAAAGTAACTGAAAATTGCTGGATAGTATAGAAATGCGTTTGCGACAGTGATTAGAGGTCTGAGGAGGCAGGGATTCTTTTCCGGCTGAAGATTAGTATTATATTATGCATTTCCAGTTGCATTTTTGTGTGATCTATATTTTATCTTTTATTTTATTTATCATATAAGTTGTTGCAATTTCTTTGGTCCCATGTTTGTCAAATTAAAACTCTATGTGCTTATGCTTATAGTCAATTGAATATATTAAGATGTGTTGCTTTATCGTAATGTTCAGGAGTGGTCTCGCTTTCCTGGTGTCGTAATCCAAATGTGATCATTACCACCGCTGTGGATGGAGGGGTTGACTGCTGGAAACTGAATGTGATTGAGGTAATATTGTACTGTTTGCGTTAACTATACTTCTCTTTTGAAACAATTTAACTATACTTCTCTAAAAAAAGGTGCATAAACAAACCTTATTCCATGCCTTGTCTTTTAGGGCTCAGAACCATCTCGGAGTTTATACTTGCCCCCTGAACGTAGATCTTTGCCGTTGGGTGAGAAGGAAGAGACAGCCTGGTTCGATGACAATGTGATCGTGGCATCTTCTGCGCTGAACACTGGACTGTACAAGCTGAAGTTCCCGTGGTGATGAGTTCTTACCCGATGAACATTGGACCGTACAAGCTGAAGTCCCCGTGGTGATGAGAACTCGGAACTCCAAGTAGCCGAAAACGATTCCGTACCTGATAACTCGAGCTTTTAGTTTCGTCCGATTAACGTTGCTGAATCGTAATCCTTGTGGGGAAGGATGTGAAGGTACTTGATAACTCGAGCTGTTGCTTCGTGCGATTAACGTTGCTGTTGCTGAATCGGAATCCTTGTGGGCAAGTATGTGAAGATGTTTGTTTGGTGTTAATTAACTCTTACTTTCCCTTGTCCGTCTCCGGGGACAAAGGGCAGATACCGGAAGCCCCGGAATACATGACATCATTTAATTTCAGTGAGCAAAACCATTTGTTTAATCACGAGCACACCAGTACATCAGAAATGTTGGATACATAATCCTACCAAAAAATAGAAGCAGCTAACCCCTACAACACCACACTCGTCAGCACACACGGATACACCACACGGCGATAAACATGCTGGGAGCGACATAGCAGCGGCAACAACAATAGGACTGAGACTGACGCACAGAGGAGAGGACTCAACAACAGTGACATGATCTTGAGCGAACTCAGGAGTAAACCCAGCTGTGCTTAGGCCAGGGCAGGGAACTGAGCCTGGTCTTCGATGGCTGGAGCAGCAGCTGGTCCCCGATAACCACCGTTGTAACCACCACGGAACCCCCCACGCTCACCACGACCCCTACCGCGCCCACGGCCACGGCTACTGGAGTTATAGTACCTCTCACCTTCAGCCGGCTTCAAGAATTCGTTGATGCTCAGGGACTTCAGGGAGGCAGGAACAAGGGATACAGGAAACATAGCAGTTAGCAAAACAACAGCAACTCTGATTATTAGACTTATGTGTAACGAGGTGAAAATATCAGATACCTTCTTGGCCCGTTCTTCTCTTTCAGCATTTTCTTTCTTTTTCAAGTCCTTATCAGAGCCCTAGAATTGTTTGGGTGAAAATCAAAACCAACTGTGACCAACAGGAAAAAGGAAAGAGTAGTATGCACGCAATGTAACCTACCAGCTTGATAAACACTTCATCAGCATCCTTTTTAACTGACAACTGTTGCATGGACTGCAGCTCCTTGTCAATCTCAACTTTTCTCTCCTCAGCCTTAAGGGCAAGTAAAGCTTTTCGTTTTTCCTCCAGTACTTTTTCATATTCCTCCAAAGTCATCTCCTGCACCATGGTTGGAGCAAACATTATTTCACAAACTACTCTATTTCGATGAAAAAATGGCATCCCAACTTAATTCCAGTAAGTATGCAGGTATGACATATCAGTAACAGGAATATAGCAAAGATACAGGAGTACCTATACAAAAGCACCTGAAAGGCCTAGAGAAGTTGAATTACAGATACACAAAGATTTAATAAAACCAGCCACAGGGGGAAAAGGAGAATGAGGGAATAATGATACTGCTATCATAATAAACTGTATTGTTTTACAAGAAACACAAATATCCCAAATCAAATCTTGGAGCCAAAACTTGCAAGCACTTGGCATGTTCTGGATTGGAGTACTCAAAGCATCATTTTATTCTAAGTATCCCTTATGCAACAAAAACAGTTCATTCAAATATTAAGTGGCATCACATCACATCTGATGCATGAAATTATGAACTGGTACGAGGGAAAATGAATATCAGCAATCCACTTCTTTTGAGTGTGCTACAGTATGTCATATCTAGAAACGTTGAAAACAGTGGGTCAATGGCTCACCATAGTCAAAGCTAGGTGCGGGTACAATACAAGTATCTGATACAGTACGAATTTCGCATGACTAGAAAACTGACTAGCAAACATGAAAGCATACATTCTAACAGAGGGCCATTACATTTGGCAGAAAAAAGCAAAAAGTAATGGATTGAAAAGCAGAAGTCTCTAAAATACAAAAATAATGCAATCATCAAGAAGGTAATGCCAGCCCCATGTTGGCACAGCAACACTGATTTTCAAGCAAGAAGTTTTAAAATAAATAACTAGACTAACGAGCAAGGTTCGATATGAATGAAACTATAAGAATCACAAAATATTTCCACCAAACTACTCCACATTTTTTCCAGTTATATGAACAAATGTTCAGAACATTAAAAGTGTCATAGTACACAAAATTACAGGAGGTGCTAGGCATGTTCAAGAGTGCTACCATCACCCTGTACAGAATGTGCTAGCCATACTATAAACAGACACAATGCAAAGTGGTATGTGGTAGCAGGAGCGTCATAGTACAAATCAGAAATCAGAAATATACCTTATCCTCAGCTTCCTTTTCTTCCTCTTCATTCTCCGCACCTTCCTTGTCCTTCTCAACCTCAGACTGTGGTGCATCTTCAGGTTTCTTCTCATCCTCCACCACGGCAGCAGTTTCCTCAGGATTAACGGCATCCACAGTGTCCCTACAAGTCGCACACAGAGAGGTCAAAACTCTACACATCCATCGTAGTAACTTAAAAGTGGTTCATCAAACCACATATCAAAGACTGAATAGCAACAATCTTAACTGTGCAAGGCCTTCATCAGTCGGAGTTCCCCAATTTCCGCGCCCAGCCCCTTCACGCTTCATCTCGTAACCACGGCCTGTGCCGCTGTGGCGCTCATATGCCCGGCGAGGACGTCCGAACTCATCCCCAGACTGCCCATCGGTATACCCACCACGGCGCCCACCTCCACGGTAAGGCTGGCGGGGCCCACGACCCCTCTCTGCCTGCCTCCCCTCACCATTTTCACCGCGAGCAACTCCACCGTCTCCAAAGCCACCACCACCATACCCTCCCTCAAAGCCGTTGGCATCAGCATCACTAAAATCTCGCCTCGGGCCGGTCCTGCCGCCGCGGCCGCCTCTTCCGCGTCCTGGACCACCACGTCCAGGACCATCGCGCGGTGGAGCGCCATAGCTCCTTTCTTCCCTCACTGCGATCACAAAAGAGTGAAATTTCACATGAACTCCGAGCTTTAGATGGCACCCGTGGATCCCGAAATCGGATAATTTCTACCAAACACAAACCGCGTATCGCTATGGACTCACCAGCTTGCGCGGGCGGCGGGGGCTTGGTGGGCAGCTTGGCCGGCGCGGGCGCTGGCGCGGGCTTCGGTGCCGCGGCCGCCTTCTTCTCGGCGGCTGCGAGGAGGTGGGCGGGGTCGTCGTTGTCGACGTCTCCAAGGAGATCGAATTGGTTCCTCGACGCCATTTCCGCTCGGCGGTTGCTCTAACCCCAACCCGCGGTACGGTACTAATCCCCACAGCCTCGATCGAAGCCTAGCACGCCATGGAATGGGGACGAGTGCTCTAGGGTTTGGACTTTGGTCACTGCGGGAGGCCGCAAAACCCTAGCCGCCAACGAGCTTCGCTTGGTGAGGCTGAGGCAGTCTGCACTCTGCAGCAGTGACACTACTGTTCGGCAGCCGGGTTTGCCTTCCGCTTTCAGACGACGGGCTCATTAGTTTATCATTTCCATTTGCCAAATGACGAAAAAGGGGTAATGGGGTCGGGGTAATTACTGGTGTACCATGCTGAGGCTCAGTGTTGTTGTGTGTGGGGGGGAGGGGGCATTTTTGTCATTTGAGTTAGCACTGGACTCGCTGCCGGAGAAGCGGCGGGTCGGGCTCGGGATTTGTGGGCCTAGGTTCAAACATGGATATGTGGACCTTTGTGGTGTTCTTGCGCGGATGCTGGTTTATTGGGCCTTTCGAACTGAACGAGTAGGAATGAGCCCAATTAACGAGAAAGAGCTGTGCTGATGCGCCTTTTTTTTTTCCAAGAAAAAACATGTGTTCTATTAATATAGGGAGAGAGTTCTTTTATTAACTGTGATATTGTTATTCCTCGCAGAAAAGTTTGGATTCAATTTTATTTTACCAACATAATATCAATAAGAAATTTTTATAATGCGACATATTCTCCAAGAAAAAGAGAAGGATAAATATGGCAGCATAATTAGTAGTCTTTTTCTTTGTTTACACGCTGAGCGTTATTGGATTAGACAAAGCTGGGGGCTAAAGGAGATCTTGAATCTTGCAGGCCATGTCATGCCTGTACCTGAAGCCAGAGTTAGTGGATCAGAGACTATTCGCACTACACCTTTTTCAGTGACCAATTAGTAGGTAGGTGTCCCAAATCTCTTCACGCTTACTGAAGCAAAGCAGATGGACAGCAGACCAGCAGGGACCCATGCATGGACCTACACAAAACGTCCTGCCACAATGCCCTCAATCATGCATACATCCTTTGATCACAAATGTACTTCCCCTCCAAATTCCAAATTTTTACGCTATCTCCGTCACATCAATCTTTAGACATATGTATGGAGCACTTAATATAGGTAAAAAAATAACTAATTACACAGTTTGGTTGTAAATCACGAGACAAATCTTTTGAGCCTAATTAGTCCATGATTAGACACTAATTGCCAAATACAAACGAAAGTGCTCCAGTAGCAAAATTCCAAAATTTTTTACATCTAAACACCCCCTAAACCATGAACACTGAATTGGGTCATGCAATGTACAATAGTAGTATATAGGAGTATGGTAGTGTTTAGATGGTGTAAAAGTGGGTGTAAAATTCATGTAGCACTTTTCGTTGTTATTTAGTAAAATTTATCCAATCATGGACTAACTAGGCTCAAAAGATTCGTCTCGACATTTACAGATAAACTGTGCAGTTAGTTATTTTTTGTATCTACATTTAATACTCTATGCATGCGTCCAAAGATTCGATGTGACGGGGAATCTTGTAAAATTTTAGGAATTTTGAAGGAAGTAAACACTGCCATATGCCTGTCTCCATCATGGACTGACAAGCACTTCACCCCAAATCTCTTTGCTTTACCCGCGGCAGTGCATCAAAGAGAGATCCAGTAGTTAGAGAAGATAAGACTCTGGTTGGATTAGCCAACATAATCAGGAGATTAGTGCATTGACAGTATAGTCACCAAGAAAAAAGAAATAATATATTTATATAAGATAATAGTATATCAAAAAATCCAATAAGCTACTACGTACATGAAAATGACGGCTCCAATTATTGTTGTTTCGGCCGTTGTTGGCATATGCCAAGACCAGCACAGTTGTTCTCATTCACATATATAATTCTGCTGAGAATTGAGATAGCGGATAGCCTTCCTTTTTTATACGTGCAAACAATGCATGCCGTGGCGAGTAGATGCTCCAACTGTGGTAGCTACGGCCATGGCTCGATAACCTGCCGCATCGCCACCGCAGACCACCAGAGAGGGAGTGAGGCCGCCGCGGCAGGGCTGAGGCTGTTCGGGGTGCAGCTCCATGCCGCCTCAACAAGTGGCGGTGGCGCCGCCGCTCCGCCGGCGCCGGCGTCGCAGCTGCACAGGAGCTACAGCGTGGACTGCTGCCTGAGCCTGCAGGGCGGCTGGCCTCTGCCTGTCTCGCCGTCTCCGTCGGGTCTGCTCCTGTCCATCGACGAGTCCTCGGCCCAAAGAGCCGGCGACGGCGGTGGCTACCTCTCCGACGACGGCGGTCGCGGGTCGGCGGCGTTGCGGGAGAGGAAGAAAGGGGTCCCGTGGAGCGAGGAGGAGCACCGTCTGTTCCTGGTGGGGCTGGAGAAGCTGGGCAGAGGCGACTGGCGCGGCATCTCCCGGGGCTTCGTCACCACCAGGACGCCCACGCAGGTGGCCAGCCACGCTCAGAAGTTCTTCCTCAGGCAGAACAGCGCCGGCGCCGCGAAGAAGAGCAGCAAGCGCCGATCCAGCCTCTTCGACATGGTTAAAAAAAATCTACTCCTATCTGAAATCTTTCGGTTTTTTAGTTCCTTTTCTGTCTGGAAGAACAAATTAATTATAATGAGAAACATTTCGACACTCGATGCGTGGCAGGTTCAGGATTGTGAGAGTGGAAGCAGACACGAGGTGCTTGTCGTCTCCAACCCGTCAGGTTGCAGGGCTGCCGACCCCTCGAACTCTCTGTCTCCAAAGGCATCAGTTTCAGAGATGGACAAGGAACAAGCTCATGGACAGTACCATTGCTCCCCGCTAAACCTGGAGCTTGGCATGTCCCTGTCGTTGTCGTCGTCGACGCCGTCCATCGAAACCTAGCTTGCGTGCGTGCCACTTACGCTGCCCGCCGTCGATCCATGAATCCGCAAGATCGAGGAGTGAACATGGCAACAAGTGTGCGGAAGCTAAAGCAAATTCGACAACTGACATGCATGAAGATGTATGGTTGTAAACGAAGCTTGAATCGATGTATTGTAAATCGGTCCCTGATTTATCCCGGTACTTACATACAAGAATCAAATTTCCGCTTACCTGAAGACAACCTCAGTAGAATTGCATGCTACCCGTCCTAAAATAACCGCACATTTCACTTTCAGAGCTAGTGGGACACTGGCACTCCATGGGTGAAGCAAGGAGATCCTGACGTGTGCATTGCATCGACGACCCAAAGTGGCTGTGTAGTAGTGCCATTGACAATTGGCGAGCACTCAACTGTATATAATTCTATTCTACATAGTGCGCGCTTGTGCTAGCTCCTTAATCTGGCCAGCATTTGGGGATAGGTTCATGTCCATATAAACAAATATGTATGCAGCCGGATTCAGGCAATGATTCATCGTGTCATATGCCAACCTGAAAGTGGACGCCTTTCTGAATTCAGAGAAGAGATCTCACAGATCTGCATGACTGCATCTGCCAATAGGCAATAGTGGAAGAACGTGCGTGTGCCGTGCAGGTGTTGCTGTATCTGAAATGCTGGATGAATCTGATGATGCAGCTGATCCAGGGACGACGATATATATCTCTGATGCAGGTCTTTTGCATTATTACTATTCTGCAGTTAAAAAGCGAACCAGGCAATATTATTATACTTGAGCGATGACTTATAGGAGTACATCACATATTCACATACTGATCCAGTGTCCAGAAGAGTACAAGGAGTACTAGATAGAGAGAAACAAAGATATGTACTGACTAAGATGTGCACATATAATCAGATGCGATGATGACTGCTCACCGGCATGCATGTCGTCAGATGAGATGCTGGCGGCTCCTGGCCATACAATATGGAGGTACCCAATTAACCCGGATTAAGGCCGGCGGTTAACTTTAACTGGTTATCAACTTATCATACGCAGACGGATGGATCTGCATCTGACGACACCAGATCACAAACAGACAGCACTTGTTCTTGCAAACAGGGCCTTGTTTAGATCCCAAATTTGGGAAGCAAACTTTGCATAGTGAATGTCTCATCACACTGTAGCAATTTTGTTTTTATTTGGTAATAATTGTCCAAATATTGATTAATTAAGCTTAAAATATTCATCTCGCAAAGTACAACAAAACTGTGCAATTAGTTTTTTTATTTCATTTACATTTAGTACTCCATATATGTGTCAACATTTTGATATGATGGGAAATCTTCTTTTTACATAGTGAAATTTGGAAATGAATTTGGTTATCTAAACAAGGGCCAGACAGCCTTTAGAGCGACAGTGACGCGCGAGCTACCTCTGCTCTGCGTGACAAGCTCCCGTCCGTAGCCACATGATGCTGATTGCAGCCACGCACGCAACACGCGAAGCCAGCCGCCGGTGACACACTGCCACATCGATCGGTCACCGGCGACGAGCGGAGCCAATGGACCGACAGGCGACAGCAACCGCCGCGCATGCAGCGGACCCATGGATCTGGGCCTCACCACAAAGGGAAGCCGAATGGTAAGAGGAAAATAAAATAAAATAGATTGGCAAAAACAAAGTCAATAGATTGTGCGACAACACAACTGGTCTCGATTACACACGAAAGATATTCAAAGAAATGATTCCAGAAAACTGAGCAGCTTCCACAATGACTTGACACGAAAAGGACCATATTTCTGAAAGAAGCTCCACATATTCTAGCAATAACAGAGGATGTTTTATTCATGCATGCACGGTGGAACACAGGGGACCTGAAATTTCATATAATTTGTTATTAGGACCATGTTAAGTGAATTGAAACTGCATATCTCTATAAATATTGCTGCTATTACAGCAAGAAGAAGGCAAAAAAAGTATTATCCTAATATCATTATGAAACTACAGCATATAAATACAGAGCAGCTGCATGCCCAGTGTTCATACCTCTTCTACTGTTTATCCTACAGTCTTCCATCCAGCTTGTTAACAATGTGCTCTATAGAGGGTCTCTTCTTCCGATCTATTTCCACACACTCTAACCCAATTTCAATGCACACTTTCAGTTGCTGGAGGGAGTTGGCATCTAGTGAAGCGTACTTGGATACAATGTGCTCGATTGTCCAATTTTGACGTACCTACAAAATTGGAATAAGATATATTAATTGATGTTACAATTTTTTTTCTAGTCTCAAATCATCAAGCTGTGTTATCTTACGCCTTACATTCTCAACCAAGTTCCTGGCAGACATGTCATCTTTGCTTCGCGGATTTCTCTCTCCCGTGGTGATCTCAATGATCAGTAGGCCCAAACTATATATGTCTAGCTGGGTTGAGATCTCACCTCTGTATAGATATTCCGGAGCCATGTATCCACTGGAAGGTGTTAGCATTAAGAAAAGTTAACAAGCATTATTAGTAGAGAAATTAAAATGCAGTTTATGAAGAATATTTTCTTTATTTATCTTACTGTGCCCCCACAACATTTAGTGTGTGCATCCGCGTTTGTTCTGCGCCAAAGAGCCTTGAGAGACCGAAATCTGCAATTTTCGGGGCCATGTTCTCATCAAGCAATATATTATCAGGCTTAAGATCCATATGGACCATAGGCTGATCCATTCCCTTGTGTAGGAAATGTAAACCTTGGCAGATTCCCTTAATTATCTTGAAGCGTGTTGCCCAATCCAGTGTTGATGGAGCTAAAGAAAAGAAGCATAGTTATGTCAGCACTCCCTCCGTTCTTTTTTACATGTCACATTAACTTTGTCCTAAGTCAAATATTACTATCTTTGATCAACCATTTTAAAAGATTCTTATAGTTTCACAACATATGAATTACATACTATGAAAGTATTTTTCATAGTGAATCTAAAAACATAAATCTTGTGATATGAATCCATATAAATTTTTTGAAATCAATGGTCAAAGACACAAATATTTGACTTAGGACAAAGCCAATACGAGATCTAATAAAAAACGGAGGGAGTATTATGGGATAACGATCTCTAAACTTATAAGTCATGTAGCATATATAACATTATAACAACGAAATAAGCGATGTTTCTTGAACGCTGATCTGAACTTCTTGCGTAACAAAAATTGTTTTTTTATATTTGCACTTTTGTCATTTTATTTATTTCAGTGCACAAGTTGAGGGGCAACTATAACAAGTGAACCCCAAGCTCGATCCAAGTAGTGTAAGGAATATAGAGATAGACAAAAAAAAAAAAGGAGTACGTATCTCGGATAGGGCGGTAAGTATCATACCAAAAATATGATTGTCAAGGCTCCGCATTTTCATGTATTCGTAGCAGAGTAAACTCTCCACTGTGTCCGCGAGAATATATCTCCCGTTGTGCTCCACCACCGTTTTCTTCATCTCGTAGCAATAGCCAACTAGCTTGACGATGTTGTCATGCCGGATCGCCATAAGGTTCCCAACCTCATTCTGAAACTGTTTGTCAGGCGTCACCGGCGAGCCGCTGCCGATCCTCTTCACGGCAATCTCTGTCCCATCTTTCAGAATCCCCTGCGTACGGAGGGGAGGGTTTAATCCATGAGGAAACTATAGTGGAATGTTTTCATCAGTTTGTGGAAACACAGAAAACACTGAAGCTGTGAATCATTCATATCATACCCTATAAACTGTTCCGAATGCGCCTTTGCCAAGTTGTCGCGCAGGGGAGAACCCATCTGTAATGTCTTTCAAGAACTCCGCTGGGAGTTCCTTGGGCAGCGAATTCAGAAGAGGGCTCGTCTCCGGCTTGCTAGAACTAGCAGCGTCCATTTCTGATGATTTATGCTATGGATATCAGTCGGGATGACAGAGAAATGAGCACCCCGGGAACAGAGCCGGTTTCGAGAAAGCACTCACCTGGAGAGGAAGGATGAGATGAGAGACCCTCGCGCGGAAGGGGCAAAGGATGACTCTACGAGAGATCCTGCAGATCTTTGGTTTTTCAAGGTTTCTGAAGCAAACTCTCAGTCCCAGCGAGATGGGGTTGACTTGACTTCACTGGCCTGAGTCTGGTCAACCATCAAGGGGTCAAGACAACCAAAACCTCAAAAAAAAAAAGAATGGCGTCGCCCGGGTTCGAACCGGAGACCTTCAGTGTGTTAGACTGACGTGATAACCAACTACACCACGACACCATTGCGTGATTTTGATTCACTTATGCATAATAAATATATTAATAATTATTAATAAGATCGTCATTTCCCAACATTCCCATCGTCGTTATAACCGTGATGGATCACAAGTTTCTACTCGTATCGTGTATACCTGTATAGTTTGTGTATATACTTTACACGGTAGACGTGGTGCAAGTGATATACTATACAGTATAGCCCCTTCATTCAGTGATTTCAGTCTGATATACGTACTGTCGCAAGCAGTCATAAATTTCCCTGAAACTGTATATGAAATAATTGATACATCCAGGTAATACAATGCCAATATGCCATTGTCATGACTATTGTTCCTAAAAACATCAGGCCACAGACTATAACATATTGCGCATAGAAAGATTGCCATGCAGATATCAGGCCACAGACTACAGCACCGGGCACAAACTAAAGATTACTGCTTCTCAGGTCACCTTCAGCAACCAATTTATATACCTGCACAACAGCATGCCTTTTATTTATATACCTGCAGTCGAGCAGCTAAACGAAGGCTGCCTACTGCATTCATTCTTATCTTGAAGGAAATTATTGATATAATTACTACTGAAGACGACGTTATTAATGATGGCTCTTATTGCAGTATCCAGTCTTCACGGTGACAAGGTTCAGCAGGCAAATATTGTGTCACTTTTGCTGAAAACCATCTCAGCATGTCCAAAAACACTATATGTCTATAGATTCAGACTTCCTTCCTTCTATAAGTTAAGTTAGATGCTCCATTTATCTGAGCACTGAGAACATGCTCCGCATATATAAATTAAATACAAATAATGCTATCTCAGAATTTTCTGAACCTATCACGGAATAATTTCTTGAACCAGCTATCTCAGAATTTTCTGAACCTATCACTGAATAATTTCTTGAACCAGTCACTGAATGATCTGTCTGCCTGAGGACAACCCATCCTCTGGCAATATTGTCTTGACCACGTAGTGCGTGCTTTTGGTTTATTCTATGATGATAGAATCGACAACCCATATAATCTCCATGGGTGCACAGAGAAGGTCCGCGTGCAGCGGAGCGCGCATCCCGTCCTAGTTAATCAGAAGTGGCAGACAAAGTCGTGGAGATCTCGACGCACGTCATCGTCATCCCTAAGCTTTTCCATGGCCGGCTTCTTGATCTTCCTGATCCACTCCTTGGAGACGCGGTAGATGCCGCCGATCTCCTCCAGCGACCTGCACCGGCCGTCCTCCAGCCTGTGCCGCAGCCTCAGCACTTGGCCTTCTCGCGCGGGCAGCCTACCCAGCACAAGCAACAGTCTCTCCCTCAGCTGGCCCCAGAACAGTGTGGCCTCGTTCGGAGCCTCCGGAGATGCCGCCTCGTCTGGGATCACCTCCTGAACAAAACAAGACACAAATCACTCATTGTCAAACGTGTACTGCGAAGCATGATGCAGTGATGGTAGAGGTTGATACTGCGAACTTTGTGTGCTGTCTGATCCCGATCTCCGAGTAGAGCGAGACAGCCCTGCAAGAGCACTTGCGCACCAGCCTGACGTTGGAAACATGCATTGTGATCAGTCCAGTGGCAAAAGGTTTCCTAGCAGATGGTTGCAGAGAGAGACAGAGAGAGGCTTACAGGCAGCAGGGTGACTCCTGAGTTTTCAGCCAGGAGAGCGAGCATCCCTTTCCTGATCCAGTACTTAACGTACGTGTAGAACCTACACCCCTTCCGGCTGTCAAACTTCTCGGCGCCATCAAGCACACCCATCTTCCCAGTCTGCAGCGGTCGATGCCATTTCCACAACAATAACCGAGCAAATCCATCAGTCGCTTGCACATAATCCAATTAATGATCGGACAAGTGTTGATGCATATGCATATATATGTATTCATTTACTATGTTAAATAAGAGACAATCGTCAGAATTAATGGTGACCGATGAAGATGAAATGTAATATATGAACCTGAAGCAGATCGTCCAAGGCCGTCCCCATCCCGATGTATGTTCTTGCAATGTACCTGACGAGCCACTCGGTGGTCACCACCAGCCCCTCTCGGCAGCAGTATCCTGCCTGCAGCCTGCTCATCAGCTTTGCCTCGTCCACAGTCCACACCAGCTCCCTCTGCCCACCTGTGGTAGCTCACCTCCTGCCCCTCCTTCACCATCTTCTCCCTCATCTTCTCAAGGCTTGCACGTTCCTGAATGCAGGTCAACAAACATATAGTATATATAGAAACATCAGTTAAACCGAACCAACAGCCTGAAGAATATGACATGCATTCTCTGCTGTAATGTAATTCTAATTCACCAATAAAGATAAGAATTCTGCTTCACATAATATAGTACCTTGATGGTCTCTAACAGTGCTGATTGCTCACGCACAATGCTCCTTCTTCGTCTTGGGTGACTTTTCCACTCGGATATAAACTGGCTACTACTTGCCTTCCGTGATTTTCTGAGTCTTGGTGGATTCACTTTTACCGACACCCTGGTCATAGAAGCAGTAAACGATCTCAGAGCTCCAAGCTGCTCAATGCGCACAAAGATATCGTTCTCCAGCATCTTCAAGTCTTTACCAGCCAAACTCGTCTCCAATTCCTGAAGGTTCTGCATTAGCAAGCGATACTGCAAATTGCTATTCGTGTGATTCCTGTCCATCCAGAACGATGTCTCTTCATCCATCCAGCTATCATACTGTACACTAGTTCTGTCAACAGCGTTATCAAGGAGCTTCCTTTCTGCACCCACCTGCAAGTCGTACTGTAAAAATACTTTTTGTGGCAATACCAAGAACACATAGAAATGATTTCTTCTCTGGAGTTTATATTCAATCCCACTTATGAAAGGTTGCAAGAGGTGGCACCTTGCTAATATAACATTTACAGGACAAGAGACCATGTACTCTCAGTTAGCAATCTGTAATGTCTAGTAAACACAGTAAAACCAGGAAAAAGGTCTCAATCATCTCTAGGTTCCATGAAAGATTGATATTTTTTTTTGAGCGAGAATACAGCAAGGGAAGCCCCCACTGTAAGATTTTTTTTTATTCAAAAAAAAGAGGAAAAAAGAACAAGCCTGTACAACTAAACAACAGACACCAAAACAGAAAGAGCAACAGGTCTAAGGAAGACGGAAGAAGAAACTAAGCTAGGGAGTCTATACAAAGAGAGAAAGCCGGTCGTTTAGAATCACAGAATCTCCAAGCTTGCAGTTTAGCTTCCTCTATGAATAGCCTCTTCCAAGAACTAAAGGAGGGACGTCCTCTATCAAAGATGAAGTCATTTCTTTGCTTCCAAATTTGCCAGGCTGTGATGGTGAAGATCTCCATGAAAAAAGGGCTCTGAAAATGCTGCTTTGCCTGTAATAGCATCTGAAAGAATTCATTTGCATAGTTCCATTGGATACCCAAATACTGCCAACACTCCTTACTGAAAGGGCAACTAAAGAACAAATGAAAAGCAGTTTCTTCCACATTATTAGTGCAAAGAACACAGTTGTAGTTGTTCCCTTCCAACTTATGTTTTTTCCTCTTTAGAATGTTTCTTGTGTTCAACCTATCCATGAATAGAAGCCATGAGAAAACTCTCAGCTTATTGCAACACTTGGAATCCCAAATCCAAACAAAAGGGGCTGGGGGCTGAATGTTTTTGTAAGGAAAATTGTAGAAACTAGACGATGTATAGATGTTGCTTCCCCAGATATATCGCCAAGAATCTTTTGAGTCCTGCTGTACTTGGATTGTTTGAATGTATTCTTGGAGGCTTTGAAATTCCTGATAGGCTTGCTCAGAGAGGGGCAGATGAAACTGAGACTCTAGGCTGTTATTTAGCAAGAATTGCGAAACTGAAATCTTCTTGTGTCTGGCGAAAGAGTAAAGCCTAGGGAACTTAACTTGCATAACATTGTCATTCCAGAGGTCAGACCAAAAAAGGACAGTGTAGCCATCTCCAATCCTGCAATTAGCAATACCTCTGAAGAGATCACACAATTTTAGAATATCCCTCCACCAAAATGACCCCTTGTCAGTTGTTGCATGGGGGATTTCACCATCAGAATAATGAGCAAACCAAACTAGTTTCACCCAGGGGATTTCCTTTTTGTTATAAAACTTGTCTAAGTGCTTGAGAAGGAGAGCGGTGTTTTGGCTTCTGAGGTTGATAATGCCTAGCCCACCTTTTCTTTTAGGCTTGCTACATTTTTTCCATGCAACCAGTGGCTTCATTTTAGCGTTACTGTCAGAACTTCTCCATAAACAGTGCCTTCTAGCTCTGTCAATGTAGTCAAGGACTGATACTGGCAGTTGTAATGTGCACATGGCATAAGTTGGAAGGGAAGAGATAACTGAGTTTACTAACTGTAGCCTACCAGCATGAGATAGCAGATTTGACGTAGCAGTAAGTCTTCTTTCAACCTTATTCATGATGAAGCCGAAGTGCTCAACTCTGGGCTTGGTGGTACCCATTGGTAGACCAAGGTATGTGAAGGGAAGTGAATCAAGCTTGCAGCCAAAGACTCTAGCCAATTGCTGTGCTTTTTCAGCGGAAAGGTTTAGAGGCACCAAACAAGATTTTTTGTAGTTAACCCTGAGTCCAGTAGATTGAGAAAAAGATTCAAGGAGCCCTTTGAGGGTGAAGAGCTCACGCTGTGATGCTTTCATGATCAAGATGGTATCATCGGCATATTGGATTATAGGATAGTTAGCCATTTCATAGGAAGGAATCGGTAACTCAAACAATCCATCTCTATGACCTCTGTTGATAATGCATTGAAGTAAGTCAGCAGCTAGCACAAAAAGGAGGGGGGAGAGTGGGTCACCTTGCCTAACCCCACGTTTACAATGAAAGTGTTTACCAGGGACCCCATTGAGGAGAATGGAAGAGGTTCCAGAGGCTAGAATTCTTTGGGTCCAGTCACACCATTTCTCATCAAAACCAAGATGTTTCAGCATTTGAAGGATCACATTGTGCTCCACAGTGTCAAAAGCTTTTGTGAAATCCAACTTGAGAATAACAAGTTCCGTCTTAGAATGCTGGCATTGATAGATGTACTCATATGCCCAAGCAAGACAATCCTGAATTGTCCTTGTTCTGATGAATCCGTACTGGTTTGTGTGAATAAGGGAGATAATATTTGACTGTAACCTGTTGGCCATCAACTTAGTAATAATTTTGAGGACACAATTTAAAAGCGAGATGGGCCTAAAGTCATTCACACTTGTTGGGTTGTTAGTTTTGGGGATTAGGGTAATGAAAGAGCTGTTGATGGCCTGCAGGTCCAAAGAACCATTGAAGAAATCAAAGCAGAGTGTGTAGAAATCTTCTTTTAATATTTCCCAGCAGCTCTTCAGGAAGAACCCATTAAAGCCATCAGGACCTGGCGCTTTGTTAGCTGGCATGCACTTGACAGCAGTATCGATGTCATGGGTGGAGAAAGGCCTTGATAGATGTTCAAGGTCTTCTCTGGTAACCACCAGTTGACTCAGGTTATATAGCATCACTGGGTTTGAGGTGCACCCCATTCTTTTCTTATATTCTTCGAGGAGTAGAGCTGCTTTTCCATTGTGATCAGAGACAATCCTACCATCATCAGCTTCAATTGTGGTTATGGTATTCAGCCTATACCTTTCAGTTGCAGCAGCGTGGAAAAAACTAGTGTTTTCATCTCCAAATTTGGTCCATCTGACAGTGTATCTTTTCTTCCAATACTCATTTTTATATTTCAATAATCTGAGAATACGGTCCTTCAGAATTTTCCTGAAGTTGAATTCCTGTGTGAATAAAGGTCTTTGTTCCTCCAAGGCATCAAGGGTAGCCAAGACCTCATTGCAGTTTTGTATCAGAATATTTAGATTAGACAGACCTTTGCTCCATTTTTTCAGAGCAGCTCTTAGGAGTTTGAGCTTAGCAACAAATCTTGTAGCACTGTTAGTAGCATTGACATTTGAACTCCAAACTGATTTCACCACATCAAAGAAACCAGGATGCTTTACCCAAAAATTTTCAAACCTGAAGACTTGAGCTTTTGGGATTGAAGTGCCAATCTGTATTTTGCAAGGGATGTGGTCAGATGTTGGCCTGGCCAATGGGAGGAGCAGTGTGTTGGGAAAATCACTTATCCAGTTGATGGACGTGAAGACCCAATCAATTTGCTCTAGAAGCGGTTCACTCTGCATATTGCTCCAAGTGAAATTTCTTCCTTTTAGAGGAATTTCTAGCAACCCCAAGTTACTGATTATCTCATTAAAAATCATGATATCATTCATATTTCCACCATCCCTATTTCTGTCAGAGATTGACCTGTAGAAGTTAAAGTCTCCTGCCAACATCCAGTTATCAGCAGCATCAATTTGAAGATTATTGAGCCATTCTACAAATTCATCTCTGGCAGGACCATTACAAGGACCATAGACAGAGGTGAGAGTCCAGATTTGTCCATTATGGATTGAGGTGAACTTGACTGTGACAGCAAACTTATTTATTTGGCCCACATCACCAGTAAAGACTGAGCTATTCCAGCCGATCAAGATACCTCCAGATGCCCCTTCTGAAGGTGAGTAAGCAAATTTATTGAAGCGCTTGGGAGCTAACTTTTTTATATATGAATGGTCAAAGTGCTCACGTTTAGTTTCCTGAATGCAAAAGATAGAGCATGCACTTTCCTCTATTTTTTCTTTGATTGCATTACATTTATCTTCAGAATTCAATCCTCTAATATTCCAATTCAAAATATTCCAACTTCTGCTTGTGTCCCTGCTGTTAGCATTGATGATATTATCCATTAGTCACTAAGTGCATATCCTTGGCGCTACTCCCACTGGAGCTTGCTTCATTAGGCCTTGAAGCAAGGAGTAGCTCTGCCGTCACCTCCGAAGGAGCGATGCGGCACTTCTCTATTGCCACTTTCTGGATTTCTTGGACTGGAATTTCAGGAAAGATGGCACCAAAATCATTGTATTTAGTTATATCAGAGAGCCCAGGAAACTCATTTTCTTGACACAAAGGAGAGAGTAAGATATTGTTCAGCAAGTCAGGTTGAGCTGCCACCTTCTTGCCTTTCAGCTTGTTTCTAGTGACTGGCCTTTTTGAAGAGGAAGCACTTTCTGGTTTGTGTCCATCTAACTTATCTTTAAGCCTTAGGCTCCTTCTCAACATCAGTGTAGAAACTGGGGCATTGCTCTTTCTCCTTCTTGAGACACACTTGTTGCACCTTTTCTCATTTATGGTGAGTTGTAGGTCAACTGGCACATAGCCCACACAGAAGTCAGCAAAAACATTGTCTTCATGCACTAATTGTTGCGCAGCTTCTCTAATTCTGCTCTTGGACTTCCTTCTATAGTAGACCTTAGTGATGGTTGTGGTTCTTCTGGTGATTAGTTGTTTGGTGAAAGTCTTCTTTGTAGTTTGCTTATCATAGATACCACTCTTGTTCTTGAACCTTTTTCTGTAGTAAATCTTGGTAATTTGAGAACCTTTGTCCATAGAATCCGCTGTAGGACCTTGCAGATTTGGATGAATCTGGACATCAGAGTTTTGCAGTGTAAGTTGAGTGCTCATAGGAGAGGTAACCAGAGAAGCATCACTCTGATTAGGGATGTTAGGAGAGGTAACCAGAGAAGCATCACTCTGATCAGGGATGGTGACAGGAATGCTGAGGGATGTGATCCCGAGAGCAGCAAGGTCAATGTGGATCAGGGAGTTTGAAATGTTGAGACTTCCCATTATCTTGGTGGAGGAATCATTGCTTTGGTTGACAATTAGTTGCCTTAGACCATCAGCAATGAATTTTGAGATGGCATGTCTCTGATCAATGACCTTGCAATTTTCTGGCAGCCTGTTGGTGTTGCTTCCTGTTGTGACAGTCAGAGCTAGAGGATCAGTGACCTGCTGCTGATTAACTTGCAGTTGATCTTGGTTAGTTTCAGACTTGTTATCGATCACAACAGGCATTGGAGAGTCGGTGATTGCAAGAGCTTGGATTTGTTGGATTCCAGCATGTTCAGCCACTAAATTTTCTTGCTCATCATGCTGCTTGCCAATAGAGATTTTCTTTTCAGTGCCCTGTCCAAGCTGGAGAAGAGCAGGGGCAGCATGGCATGAGGCAGCATCAACCATCACAGTGTAACATTGTTCCTCTTCCATAACACTAGAGAGAATACAATGAGTATAATCATGGGAGCCGAGCATAGAATGCACAGCGTCATCAGGTGCATTGGGCCCAAGGGACCATTGAATATAATTTGTTCTTCCTTCTCTGCCATGGTCTTCACCCGAGGGATGTGTGCTGGGCTTAGTGACCCATTTACGCTTGAGGTCTGATCGTCTCTTAGCACAATAACGAGCACGATGACCATAATTGAAGCAGTAAATACAGCGAGTCTCCCCCCAACAATCTTTAACAAGATGAGATGGACTTAAGCATCTGAAACAAAGGCGAGTTGCATGATTTGGGAAAAAACTAAAGCGTTCACCCTGGGGAGGAGACCCGACATTAAACCTTGCTGACGGCTGAGTGTTGGCGGCCTGATCGAGATTGGTGTTAATGTGGAGATCTCTTTTCAGATTTTGAAAAACCTTCTGGATTGGGACATCAGTCCGCCTAGCTGTCAAAGAGCAGGCATACTCGATGGGAGTATCACCATGAGTAACATTAGCAGTATCCCACACTTGGTTAGCAAGAGAACCAAAACCTCTTTCATAATCTGAAGAAATTGAAGACTCCCTCAAAACATTGCAGGAGTCCGTTGTAAGAGGGCACAAAATAGCACCAATCTTGATCATCAACGAAAGCTCCCTAGGACGAGATTTATTAACCGGAGAATCTTGGATAAGCTTTTTATGAAAAGAAACCCTCTTGGCAGACGTCTTGTGTTTGTTTTTACTTTTACTGATCACAGCTGACCAGCTTTCCTTCTCCTCTTTTTCCCATTTTTTGTGCTCGAGTTTCCAGTTTTCACCTCCATCACGCCACATGTGGAAGTAGATGTCAAAGTGATCAGTGGTAATCCTCTTAAGGGCACGAACCAACAAACCCACATGCTTCGAGGCAACAGAGAAGCGGAAATGTCGATCTTGCATGTAGGAAACATGAAATCCAGCAGGAGAGCCACCCAGACAACAGTGAAGAGCCATAGCAACTGACTTTTCAGTCAAACGAAAGAGGTATCTCCGGAAAACCACAAGCATGAAGAAGGAGCCATCCGGAGACGATGACGAGTGATGTACTGAAGAGGAGAACTTGTGAAGGACTTCAGCTTGGAATCTCTTACCCGGAGAGAAATCCCAGTCCTCGACTAACTCTGCAAGAGCAGGATCTTGCTCAAGTTCCAGGAGAGCGCCAGGGGAGCAAACCTGCCGAGCCATGGAGGGAAGCTCAACTCCAGCGAGCCAGCAGCAGCAGAACAGCACCGAGCAGCAGCAGAGCAGGACAGAGCACGTCGACACCACCGAGCAGCAGCAAAGAAACATCAACACGCAGCAGAGCAGAGCAGCAACAGCAGATCAGCACCGAGCAGAGCAGTCGCAGAGTAGATCAGTAGCAGCAGATCAGCACCGAAGGGCAGCAGAGCAGAGCAGGTCAGCACCGAGCGGACCAGAACTGAGCGCACGTCGACTCCACCGAGCAGCAGCAAAGAAACACCAACTCCCAGCAGAGGACCGCACCGAGAGTCCGTGAGGGGAGGCGGACGAAGAAGTCAATGGCGGGGCCGGCGGCGGCGGAAGATGGAGGCCGCGGAGTTGAATGACGACGGAAGCTGTGGACGACCCACGTCGACGCGGTGCCTTCTCCTTCGCTCTCGCGTGGGAGCAGCGGCTCCTCCGCGGCCTTTCTATCGCGAGTTCAGGCCGGCCATGGCGGAGCGGAAGGAGCTCCAGGGCCCAGTCATGGGGGTGTGCGGCAGATTGATATTTTTCAGGAAGAAACTTCACTTCTTTCTGATACTTCCTCTCTGAAACAATAGGAATCAGCAATGCAGCAGTGGAAGCTTCAACAGAGTATTCCTTCTCATCAATTTTGGTAAGGTAGGTCCCAGCCCTTCTCACATCTCCTTTTTCAAGTAGTTTTCTAACTATGGCATTTAGCATACGTGAGTCGGCAGCACAGCCATTCTTCTCCATCGATAGAAAAAGCTCATCAGACTCCTCCAACAAACCTTCTTCTATATGACTTTGCATCATTAAGCTATAGGTTATTGCATCAGGCACTAGACCACTGGGCAAGATAGCTGAAAACAGGCCCTTTGCTTTGTCAATCCTACCAACTTTCAGCAAGCCATCAATCATTATATTGAAAGTCCAAATCTCAAGCTGAAATTCTTTTGAACGCAAGCTCTGAAACATTCTCAGTGCCTCATCAACACAACTATTTTCACAGAGTCCTCCAAGAACTATGTTGTATGTGTCGATTCCCAACTGTGTTCCGCTGTCAATGATTTTCATGTAGAATTCCCTTGCAGCAACAATCCTTCCAGCATGAAATAGCCCGTGCAACATTATGTTATATGTAATAGCATCAGGTTTAACATCCTTGCTGAACATTTCTCTGTAAAGAGCTAGTGCATCATCAACCCTTCTATTCTTACAGTAGCCATTAAGCAAAGCACTATAGGTCACACTGTCAGGTCGCAAGCCAATGGAGACCATACGATCAAGTAGCTTAATCGATTCATCCATCTTCCCATCTAAGCAATATCCATCTATCAGTATATTATATGAAACAACATTTGGTTTCACACCAGTGCGTATAACCAGATCAAAGAAATCCTGTGCTTCCACAACCCTTCCTTCCTTGCATAGGCTGTCCATTATTGTGTTCAGGAATCTGGCATTGGGATGGATGCCCCTATTGATCATTTCAATAGCTAGTTCCTCAATCTTCTTCCATTCACCAATGGTACAGAGACCATGTATTAGTGAGTTAAAACTTATGATATCAGGAGACAACCCTTCACTGACCATCTGATTGAAATGGAACACAACATCCTCCACTCTGCCTGTCTTGCAAAGAATGTCAATTACCGTGTTGTAGGTGACTACATTTGGCCTCAAACCTTTGTGTCGCATTTCTATAAATGCAGCCATTGCCTTATCCACCGTTTCATGTTTAGCGTACGCATGTATCAGAATGTTGAAGACATGATGTTCAAGAGGAATGCCGTCTCGAATCATCAAATCAAGGAGATCATGCATATCAACAAGAGCTCCTTTTGTGGCGTACCCATGAAGCAGAGTGCAGTAGACGGCAACATTGGGTTTTTGACCCCACCGGACCATTGAATCAAAGATATTCCTAGCTTCTGCGCATCTTCCAATCTTGCAATAATAGTCTATCAGCAGACTGTAAGTGACAACATTCGGTTGAAGACCACCCACAGACATCTTTTTTAGCAGTCTCACTGCCTCTTCCAACTGTCCTAAAGAGCAATATCTGTGGATCAGACTATTATATGACCAACTATCGGGCATAACACCTTTATCAAACATCTGTTGTAGGATTGCTTCAGCCTTTTCCACTGCTTGAGCCTTGCACAGGCCATCAATGACTGAGCTGTATGTCACAAGATTAGGTGGGAACCCCCGACCTAGCATTTCATGAAACAGGGTGTAAGCTTTGTCGACCTCACCTTATTTAAAGAAGCCGTCGATGACCGTGTTATATGACACCACATTGGGAGGGCAGTTGTATCCGTCATCAGCCATCATGTGAAGCAGCAGCTCGAGAGCCTCTTGACTCTTCCTCTCGTCGCAGAGCCCCTTGATGAGAGTGTTGTAGGAGACAACATCAGGTGTGCAGCCAAGCTCCGGCATCCGTCTAAGCACTATATCCATTGCATCGCTCATCCTCTTGCCATCACAGAGACCCTTGATGAGAATGTTGTAGGAGAAAACATTAGGTGTGCAGCCAAGCTCTGGCATTCGTCTGAACACTATATCCATTGCATCGCTCGTCATCTTGCCATCACAGAGACCCTTGATTAGCTGGTTGAGGGCCATGACCTGCACCCTCCATCCCGTCTTGAGGAACTGGCCAAAGGCACCCAAGGCAAAGTCCAAGCGGCCGACAGTGCAGAAGCAACGCATGAGGATGCTAAAGGTGCAAGCGTCGGCGGCCAGCTTATTGACGCCGGCCCGGGCCATGGTATTGAAAAGGGACACGGCGAGCGCAGCGCCGTGACGCTGTGACGAGGAGGAGTCCCCGCGAGCGACGACGGTGAGGACACGGTTGAAGGCGTGCACCGAGGCCGGCCTAGCCTGAGGAAGCAATTCATCGAACAGGTTGAGCGCGTCCTCTAGGCCGAGGCTTCCGGAGCGGTGCGTCTCTACGATGATTCGCTCCAGCTGCAAGCACGTGCGGTGGACTGGCTTGACCCCTCGCGACATGCGGCGTGGCCTTGTGTGGTGGGAGGAGTGATGCCTGGTGGAGTGGATTGGCCAACGGCGTTGGCGCCGGCGGCGCAAGGCACCTGCGCGCCGCCTAGTGAGAGGAGCAGGAGCACATGGCGCAGGCAAGAAGGTGTGAACTCGCTCGCCTTTTTTTTCCCGATGGGCTTCTCTCGGTACAATTAAACAGCAGGGCTAAGGCCTTTTTTTTAAAAAAAATAATACTTAGTTAATGGAACAGGAGGAACACCAAACTCGATTTTAAATCATACTGCCATGACACTTGGCGAAATTTAAAATTTTTGTCACCGTTTGAAATTGCTGCATATGTGTAGGTTTGCTACTTCGTTCCCCAGCCATCTAGTTTTTTTTGTTTTCTTTTTTGCAACAATAAAAACGAAAAAGAAAAGAAATGGATACAATATAAAGCGGCATGACTAGCGCCCGGACGTCCGGACGGACGAGGCGTCCAGACGCCGGCGCCCGCAAGTCGTTTTCGTGCCGTTTCGCACGCCCACGCGGGCCCGTGTCAGCCTAAGCATCAACGCCATTGAGAAAGAGGGGGAGGGGTGGCAGATGCTTAGTCGGCGCCGGCTGCCGGAGGAGGAAGAGACACCGATGTGAGGTAGGAAAAGCGAGAAGGGAGATGCAAACATGCAATCTATTTTTAAAACATCCAGATACAACACCTGCAACACTAAACTCGATTTTAAAACATACTGCCATGACACTTGACGGAATTTTAAAATTTTGTCACCGTTTGAAAGTGCTGCATATGTGTGTAGGTTTGCTATTTTGTTCCCCAATCATCTAGTTTTTTTTTTTTTTGCATAAAAAAAAGAAAAGAAATGGATTACTCAAACCGGATATAACCAACTATACCACGACACCGTTAGATGACTATTAAATGAATAGTTTTTATAAACCCCCTATCTACAATGTCAGGACCATGCATCATCAGCTCAAGTAATTTAGTTTACTGCCCAGAATAAGGTCTTCTTCGTTTTCAAACATTCCCAGCGACATTGTAACCGTGACGGATCACAAATTTCTATCATGTATATGTACGTATATACCTGTATAATTCGTGTGTATAGTATTGTACTACGTGCACTAGAAGCGGCAGACGAAGTCGTGGAGGTCGCGACGCACGTCGTCGTCGTCCCTGAGCCTGGCCATGGCGGACTTCTCGATCTTCCTGATCCACTCCTTGGACACGCGGTACATGCCGCCGATCTCCTCCAGCGACCTGCACCGGCCGTCCTCCAGCCCGTGGCGGAGCCTCAGCACGTGTCCCTCCCGCGCGGGCAGCCTGCCCAGCACCAGCAGCAGCCGCTCCCTCAGCTGGCCCCGGAACAGCGCCGCCTCGTCGGGCGCCTCCGCGGCGGCCGCCGCCTCGTCCGGGATCACCTCCGCGAACTTGGCGTGCTGACCGATCCCGATCTCCGAGTAGAGCGAGACGGGCCTGCGGGAGCACTTGCGCGCCAGCCTCACGTTGGCCACCGACACGCCGACGGCCGCGGCGATCTCCGAGTCCGACGGGTTCCTGCCCTGGCTGTACCGGATCCCGCGCCGCGCCTCCTTCACCTTGCGCATGATGCTCTCCATTCTTGCCTGCACTTGCATTGTGAATTCCTGATCAGTTCAGTGGCGTCGTCAGAAGCTAGCAGACGGTTACAGACAGAGATCGAGGCGTGCGTACAGGCAGCAGGGTGACTCCTGAATTCTCAGCGAGGAGAGCGAGCATCCCTTTCCTGATCCAGTACTTGACGTACGTGGAGAACCTGCACCCCTTTCGGGTGTCGAACTTCTCCGCGCCGTCAAGAACGCCCATCTTCCCAGCCTGCAGAGATCGATGCCATGCATTTCAAGCCAACAATAACCAAGATCTTCAGTCACACATAATCAGAATGGTGACTGATGAAGAGGCAGTAGTACGTGTTGTGTTTCGATATATGAACCTGAAGCAGATCGTCCAACGCCGTCCCCATGCCGGTGTATGATCTTGCGATGCACCTGACCAGCCACTCGGTGGTCACCAGCAGCCTCTCCCGGCAGCAGTAGCCTGCCTGCAGTCTGCTCATCAGCTCTGCCTCGTCCATTCCAGCTGCCTCTGCCCACCTGTGGTAGCTCACCTCCTGCCCTTCCTTCACCATCTTCTCCCTTATCTTCTCAAGGCTTGCACATTCCTAAAGAATTTAATTTGACATTCAATTCTCTGCTGTAATGTAATGTAATTCTAATTCACCAGTAATAAAGATGTATAAGAATGCTGCTTGACATGACATATATACTACATAGTAGTAGTACCTTGATGGTTGCTAGCAGTGCTGATTGCTCACGCACAATGATCCTCCTTCGTCCTGGGTGACTTTTCCACTCGGATATAAACTGGCTGCTACTCGCCTTCCGGGATTTCTTGGGTGTTCGTGGATTCACCTTCACCGACTTCCTGGATCCTTTCTCTGACGCTCTCATTCTCTTGAGCTTCCTCTCCTGACTCTTGCCACTCCGGACGACTACTACTTCGCTATCTTCTTGCTCCTCATCCAGAGGAGTCTCCGGATCAAACTTGATGATTAGGTGGTCAAGCAGAGAGCTGTCTGATTGATCATATGGCGATGAGACATGTGTTAAGGTGTCTAGTAGGTTGGCACCCAGGGTCATAGACGCGTTGAACGATCTCAGAGCTCCAAGCTGCTGAATGTGTGCAAGGATGTCGTTCTCCAGCATCTTCAAGTCTTTACCAGCCAAACTCGTCTCCAACTCCTGAAGGTTCTGCATTAACAAACCGTACTGCAAAGTGCTGTTCGTGTGATCCCTGTCCATCCAGAACGATGTCTCTTCATCCATCCAGCTCTCATACTGTACAGTAGTTTTGTCAAGAGCGTCATCAAGGAGCTTCCTTTCTGCACTCACCTGCAATTCTCACTGTAAATACCACGAACAAATAGAAAGAAGAAGAAAAAAAATTTGCTGATCACAAAGGGTTGGATATGAAAGAGGACCTGCTTGTGTTTTGTTAAGTTGGCCGCAGCTGATTTGTTCTCTGTGATTTGGAGCACGCCGGCTGAAGACGCAATGTCCCTGCTGCTACGCTCTCTGCGACGTTTTAGCAGGAGATGCATGGCCGCCAGTGCTGCAAGGGATTCAGAGAAAATTGGCTTCCCTCCATTCACTGTAAACAACGCAGAAATGGCAAGAACACGCTATATATTCAGTCAACGTTTTGGAGTGAAAAAGGAAACAGAGAGGCAATCACGTGCATGTCCTTCGTTAGTTTGTTTTGGAGCAAAAGCAAAGGAAGGTGTTACTGTTACATTACCTACCTACCGTCAGTCCGTCACAACAGTAATCTTCTAGTATGTCATCAATCAATAGAGAATTACATACAGCGCAGGATGACAGCAGGAAATGCAGGTGTAATCAGAGTTGAGGAGCAGATGAGCACTGACATGGATGGTGAGACTGTTTCGGGGGCAGGGCCTGCATCATCCACGAGGAGGAGGACGACGACGACGAGGACGACGGGCAGCAATAGGCGCATGGCCTGCCATGGATCAACTGAAACCCCATACAGTTAGTACAGCCTCTTTATTTTTCCTCCTGTACTGTGCTGTACGTGTTGCAGCAGCAATGGCAGCTGGGATTGGGAGTGAAGGAACGGACAGGGAGAGGGAAGGATAGAAAAGCCGGGGGAGCCCTATCCAAGCCTCGTCGTGTTTGGTTGGACCTTGTCAGCAGGGGAAAAGACGATCTTGGCTGAAAGCGAGTTGGGATATTTTCTACGAGTAGGAGTATTTCTCTTCTCGTCGTCAGATATTTATTTTCGTCCTCTTTCAGCACTCCCTCAGATTCCTCCTCGTCTCTCTCCGCCAAAAAAAAGTGCAAGAGAATCCGAGAACGAGCAGTACGTGAGCGCAATTCGCAATTTCTTATCGGCATTTTAGACTAGGTACTTGTATAAAATTGTTTGTTCGAATGAAAGGGCATCTAAGTTGCTGTGGTGTAGTGGTTATCACGTCAGTCTTACACACTGAAGGTCTCCAGTTCGATCCTGGGCAGCAACATATTTTGTTGGTTTTTATTCCTTTTTTTTTGCACCATGGTTCCTGTAGTACGTTGTAACTTCCTGCAAACACACGACTACACGAGAAAGCAAGATACTAAACAAACGTCGTTAGATATTGAAGAAATAGTGAACACAAGAACAGAGGCTGGCACTGCCAACCACGCAACACATGTACTTCTGCAGGCAGGGTCGTAGGCACAGTGTCCCCATTCCCACTCACTAAGCGGAAATACGTAGGCACCGGGTTTCGAACCCGGGTGGCCGAGCTCACATCTCGAGCTTCTGACCAAACGAGCTCTTGCTCGTTCTTGAAACCCTAGAAGATGAAATTGTACCAGATCAGAGGTAGTCAGGTAGCACACTATACATCATCTGTAAATTGCAATAGAATATAGGAGTAAGAACTAAAACTTAATGAAATTAAACTTCTGATATGCGAGCAAGTGACAAAACTAAGAGATCGATGGATGGTGATTTTTTTGTAAAGATCAATGTAAGATAGTCCTAAATCCAAGTTTTCAGAACATATGATGTTTGAGTGATGCTCTGCATATACCAAAGAATAAAGCACATGAGAGCAAAGTGTTTTCAACCGAGATGGTACAGGCTTTTGAAGTTCATGGCTGAATCAAAATCATGGTCCCTGCATGCCTCCCTGGCTGCCCTTGAACTGAGCACACAAACGTCACATCCTGATGTTGTGAGGTAGGAGAGAGGGCAGCAGCCATCAGGGGACCTGAGTGCGAGGAGTCTGCGGTGTCGCGCAGTCGTCTCCACATTCAAGACCCTATGTGTGGTTTGTTCTTTCGAGCAAGTCACCATATGACGTATCAAGACCTTATGGTCGGTCTGATCAGATCACTATGACTATGGGAAGAACCTTCTTCAACTCCGTCCGTTGATACGAGATCAAGAGCAAGCGCTAAAGCCATCACCATGCCAAAATACACTCCTCGCTACACTCCACGCATGAGTTCAAATCAACAAGAGCTCTTGCCGTGAATTGCACAGGAAACATTCATGCATATATATTCATTCATGCCGTCTGCCATCCATGCATCCGTGACATAAATTGTTGCGTTGCATGGGTCATCAACCTGTCTCATTTATCTGCCGCACTATATAAATTATAGTGCAATCAAAAACAAAGGGGGTTAAATGCTAGCTGCCTGCATATAAAGAAGAAAAAAAAACCTGCCAGTTCATCGTGTTTCTTATATGACCAATATGGGAAATCAGCACAAGCAAGAATGTAACAGTTAAATTTCAAACTGCGGGAGACCAAGCTTGATTGGAATTTGAGATACTGGAGCCACTGTTCCTAAATTTGCCAATTTGCCGGTTTCACAGCCATTCCAATCTCAGTAGCCCATATATAAGTGATTCAAGAGATATGAACATAGGCACAAAGAAGAGTTCATCAGACACATGCAGCGGCAGTTTCACTTCCATCACGGCTGAGTACCGCGAACTGGATGCCCGGACGCTGTTCTGCTAGGGCCGGGCTGCTCCAGGTCCTACGAGGTGGATCGGAAATACTAAGCCGGTAGATTTTAATATTCATTAGTCACCATATGCGCTCCAATGTTGACAGGCATGGTCATCTACCACGGAAAAAATAGTGAATATGTTAAATCATCAAATACTGGAATAAATTCAGAAAAATAGAGCTTAATCTCGGAGAAAAATATAATCAATTAAGCTACCTAAGTTCTCATATGTTGAAACTCTTTGACTGACCCCCTCTGGCTCTGCCATTGCTGGCCGAAAGTGTTGAAATATTTGGGCTAGACCCAATTTAAACTGACACCTTGGCAACAAGTCCAGGGCTTAAGAAGGCAACACAAAAAACGGTAATGCTCTCGACCGGACGTTCGTCCGTCCGGACGCTCTGTTGCTAGGCCGTGATGCCAGCCCAATAACCCATGCTCCTTCGTTTCTAAAAAAACGGTTCATCCATTCATTTCTATCCACTCGTTCCTCTTCCCGCCTGCCGCCTCCGAGCGCACAGTTGCTGGCCCTGCTAGGCGCTACGTGCAGCCGCCTCCAAGTCGCAACACTCGACTACCGACCGTGCGAGGCACGGCGCGTGGCTGCCCTCTCCAAGTCACGCGACCGCACCCTCCTTGCTCATGCGGCCGATGCCTCCCTTCTGCGATGTAATGCCACTGTCGCTGGCCCCTGCCTACAAGCGCCGCCAGGGCGCTGCCTCTGGTGAACACCAAACACCGACGAGCCTCCATTCTGCCGAGCAACAAGGAGATGTTATGTTGAAAGCGGACGTTGCAAGAGTATGTTTCAATTGTTTCAGATGTTTTAGATGTATGTTGCATGTATTTTATATAGATGTTGCAAAAATAGATCGGGATGTTGCACATGTTGCAATGGTTGTACATGTATGTTGCAAGCATCCGTTTCGAATGTTTCATTTGTTTTTTCGAACGTATGTTGCACGTGTGCTTATTTGCATATGTTTCACACATATGTTACAAGTTTTATCTGGATGTTTTATATGTTTTACAATGGCTTTTTCGAGTGTTTTCATGTTTTTACAAGTGTTTCAGACGCATGCTTCAAGTGTTTCATCTGTGTTGAAAAGCATGTTGTACATGTTTCATCTGGATGTTTCAAAAGTAGATATGATGTTACTAATAGGGACTCACCTGCCGTAACTGCTAGGGCGCCACCGAGCGAGCGCAGACATTTGGGCGAGCAAGCAGAGGGGGTGCAAGCGAGGGTCAGGTGGTGCGGGCAACGTTTTGGCGATGCAGGCCCCGCATGGGCGTGCAAAACGGAATGCAGACACAGGTGTTCGAACGCGTGCGTGTGTCTGGACGTCCGGGCATTAGTACTGCCAAAAAAAAAAAAACTGCCATCTCATCTCATTCTCATCTCAACAAGGCAAATCCTGCAGACTGCGGGTTGATCCAAATGCATGGAACGGCATAACACATAACAGATTGCGGGTTGAACCAAGAAGATTCCCCCATAACCTCTGCACAAACATAATACCCCGTCGAAGCAAATGATAAGCAAATCTGTGGGCTCTACGAAGGCATTGGTGTCCAACAGCTAATGTACATATACTGACAGCGGATTGTGTGACTAAAAAGCATGGAACATAGTTACGTTAGCCCACGGATTGCAATTCAGCATTGTTGATCATCCCTGCAACCTCAGAGTTTACAGGCATACAGCAACCTTCTTCTTACGATAAGGCCCTCCAGAATTCAGGGATATCAGTCATCCCGCAAAAGGTTATATTATACAGTGCACTGCTGCAGCATTACACAAGAACGCGGCGGCTGTGCTATGTTCTGCATAGCCATCTTAAACCACCCAGGCGGTTCAGTGATTCAGCAGCAGATACATGATTTTCTTTTTACCCGCCTGTCTCTCTACCTGAACCACCATCTTTGGATCGCAGAAATGGGCGTTTGGAGGAACGGGGCGTAGCGGTGGATGTATGGATTCACAATCCTGCCGATTTTCGCCCAGGCGCTCTGGTGATAGCTGGATGTCACAGGAGCATGGTACATCAGCTTCAATACCTGCACGATAAACAAGCATGTGAAGGGCACTGGTAAGCAAACGGTTAATACAAGTTACTTTGGAAAGAGCAGTAGTACACCTAACAGGCAATAGCTATAACTAATAATAACCTAGTTGCTATTGTCGACCAAACTCTAGCTGGTTGTTGGTGGACAAAAAGCAAGGCAGAAGATAAATTGGATCTCTTGGAATTGAAACAATAACACAAACAAGGTAAATCAGTACATTTGGCCAAAGATACAGAAGTTAGGAATTACATGCAGCAAAACAGCATGCAAGTAAGAGATGAAATACAAAAAGGGAAGCCTGAACTTTTGGGGGATCACTCACCTGCCAGTACATGAATGTCTGAATTATGCTACGGCGCCACCTGCAACACAAAAGGGTAAAGGTCAAAGATGTACTGTAGTTCCTAAGATAAAATTAAAACTTCAGAATAGTATGGAAATCTGAATATACATACGAGAGCAGTGATATGATCAGAAGAAAACCCAAGGCAATTTCAGCATTTGAACTAAGGAGGCTCAGTGTAGTATTATTTGTCTCTACCCAAAGACAAGGCTCTTCCAGGTATTGCCTGAAAAAAGACATCGACACAGTATTGAGAAATGGGAACTGGATACCTATTGTGCCAAGGATACAGAAACGAATCCACATACAGCTACCTATAGAAAGAGGATCGAGCAAAGTTACGCCTTAGGAATCTGGCAACATGATCAAGTGCCCAGCAAAGCACAGGTAGTGCAGCAACTGTGAGAAATATAAAATTATGATGAGGCAAGCATATCCAAAAGCAGACATCAGAGACATGAATTTGCATGAAACAAGGTGCATCTTACTCTTCAAGTGCAATTGAGATGTGAAGAGCATAAGAGAGAACATTAAATGGATAAAATCCTTGGTTGCAAGTACAGACTGCAACCAAGCTTGAATTGCTGGCATGTTCCATGCTCTTGGTTTCTGTACACAAAAGAAAATTTAATCAAAGTCACATCATGCAAAAAGATCTGGTAAACTTTAAATGAATTACTCATTCTTCAGATAGGCAGGTAATTACCCCATAAGTACTGTATAGAGAATATCCTGATGAAAATATTGTTCCCAGTAGTGAAAGTTTGCAAGCTCTGTCAGCAAGGTGTTTTGGCAAAATAGGAAGCATTCCCAGACCAGCAACCACAAGTATCTGAAACATAATATTTCGGTCATGCCCACAAGTAATGAATCAAAAAACCACAAGCAAGGTTCAGAACAGTAACATGACAGGCTGATGAGTCCGCGGTCAAGAACAAAGAGAGTTTCCCAATGGCATGCCCACAAGGATTGCCATAGAAACAAGCAGAACAATGGAACTTGAAGAACCAGCTAGCATTTTAGACACATGCAATTAACAATTCAATAAACCAAAGAAAAGAGTGGCTTATCCCTTACCCATGCGTTGAGGGAGAAATGTATACTCCGTGCATCGAGCCGTAAAGGGTTGGCAGCACTGTCTGTTTGTGTTGGTGGCGGCGGTGGCGGCGCTGACCTCGAAGTAGATCCTGCACAAGAAATCAATTCAGCTAACGATACATGTGATACAGAAACTGATGGTTGTCCAAAACATATATGTTTTACCTGAATTACGTGCCGTGACATTCTCACTGGATGACGAAGACGAAGACCTTACATCTGGCCTGCTGGGCTGAGTGGAACCGGTGAATGACCTTGGCTCAACGACCAGATCATGGTCCTATGAAACCAAAGGAGGGAAAATCAAAATGCATGAACTACCGTATTGATTCACTCTTCAGTGTTCAGTGGCACAGAACCAATGATATTAACTCAAAATGGTGTGCAAAAGCAAATGGCGAGAATTTGTTTTCCATTTTCTTAAGTCTGCATAAGAATAAACTTGTTCTATAGCCCTGCCTGCACAGCTGCATAACAGTATCCTGAGTTCCTGACCCAACTTAGGGCTTGTTTGGATGCACTTGTATCGTGTTGAGGTGGATTGGAGTGTAAGTTGGTTTAGTTTCCACTCCAATCCACCCCAACACATGTGGATTGAGGTGGATAAGAGTGCAGCCAAGCCCTTATATATGGGTTGTATGGATAAACTTACTAAAGAACGAGCATGTTGCAATCCCCATAATGAAATCACAAGCATGAAGGAGTAGCACAAACACCCAGGTTTGGAAGCAAGCAGCACATGGTAATGGAATGGATCGAACATGCCGTGTTCAAGTACATTCTACAGTAAGCAAGCAGACCGTCACCAGCGAAGCAAGCAGCGCGCCGCGACTGGATCTCTGTTCAGCCACTGAGTGCAACCAGGAGTCCAGCATATGACCCGACGCGACGCTACAAGGCACCCCAGCACAGGAATTTAGCAGGACTGCTATTCCGTAGGGAAAGCGCGTCAGATCCTAAATTAGTACCGCTACCCAGCGCGCGCGGACGGGTCGGGGAACAGCGGCAGGGGGGAAGGGAATCGCGGAACCCAAGGCAAGGCAAGGCAGGTTGAGGGCGGCGGCGACGGTGGAAGCGGAACTGACGATGTAGCGCTGGTAGAACTTGCGCTTGAAGTGGTCGACGACGTCGGGGCGGGAGGCGAGGTTCGGCGGGACGAGGACGTTGGACCAGTAGTCGGCCCAGCGCGCGTCGCCCTCGTAGTCGTACGCCGCCGCCGCCGCCGCCCGCTTCTGCTCCTGCTCCGCGTCGGCCGCGGACCCCGCCATCGCTCGCCGGGCTGGGGGTGGGTGTGGGGGTTTTGGGCCGGGCGATGAGGACTGGCGCTGGCGCCCGCGATGCCGATGACGACAGGCGGGTGCGGGTACACGAGACACGAGCGACGACTCGGCAGGGTGTCCTGTCGGCTTCTCCTTCCCTTTCGCGGGCCGTGGGCCCAATGGGACCTTGGGGCCAGCTTGGTAGCGAAGCGGATCGTGTCGGCGTCTATGGCCCAGACCATTGGCGAAGTGGATCGTCCCTCGTGGTTTGTTGCCGTGTTGGGGGGCACGGGCTGGGCATTCCCTTTTGTTTTTATTGTTACTAGCAAAGATGCACGTACGACACGCACGTGTCTATAAAAATATCTTTTGTAGTGAAGGTTTAACAAAGAATTTTTAAGAAATCAATTTTTATATTTGAGCTCTTAGTTCTGGATCGAAACCAGTCTGTGTGAAAAAAAACATATTTCATGTCTATAATGTAAATAAGGTCCAATTTAGTTGGGAAACCAGAGAATATATATCAAAATATATTTAGTTTTCGAAACAACAATAAACAAATTAATTTGATTTTTAGAAGCCAACACATGTAATATACTACCGTACACCACAGCGGACTTCAAAACCTACATAAACAAGTGGCCAGCCACCACAATATACTTATTATTATTATGTTTATGATATGATTTTTAAACACACGTGTGTGCCGCACGTGCATATCTATTGATATTAATAATGTTAAAAAGTATATATAGACACGACATGATGACATAGGAGAAAAAACATGGAACACAAAAGAGGGCAGCAAGATGGATAATTGGATAGGCATGACGATGTATGCGAGGAATCACAAAAGAAATTTTTTTTTTGTGTTTCGGACTTTTGTTTCAAGTGTTTCATCTGAACGTTGCAAAAGTAGATCTGGATGTTGTATATGCTTTCAAGTGTTTCAGGCATTTTAGACTTTTGTTTCAAGTGTCTCGTCTTGACGTTGCAATGACAAAATACACATGTTGTAAGCCTATGTTTCAAGTGTTTCAGGTATTTCACACATATGTTGCAAATATTTCATCTGGTTGTTTTAAAAGTAGATCTTAGTGTTGCACATGTTATAAATGGCTATACACGCATGTTTCAATCGTATGTGTCAAATATTTTATCTGTCTTCATACGTATGTTACAAATGTTTTATCTGGATGTTTTAAAAGTAGATCAGGTGTTGTACATATTGCAATGGCGTCGGTGGTTGACGGACAGCGGTCTGCTCTCCTACCTCATGCATTCCTCGTGCGGCCCGGGGCGACTCACCCTATCCTCTCCTCTCCCTCCCCTCTCCTCCCCTCCCTTCCCTCCATCTCGCCGCGGCAATTCGAGCTTGGTCAACGAGCATGCGGAGTCACAAACGTCGAGTAGGCGCAGCAGGCACCAGGAGGCTTGGGGCGGACATCCGGGCGCTTAGGCATACCGTTGCCAAAATAAACATTATTCAAATCATTTGTTGTTGCTTGATAGTATAAAATATTTTCATTTCAGTGCCATGATTAACAAAGGTATTATTCTAGATGTGTTCACATGATAGGGAATCAGTATTATTAAATTGTTCTATTTTTTCATAAATAAGGCAGACATTTATCAATCAAGTGTTGTACCAGCTGATGAAATAAACGATCATACGTACCTATATATCTTCAAATATAGAATCAGCTTGTTTGATGGTTCGTTTTCTGGCCAGTGCTGATTTATATGGCTAATTTGTTGTGAGAGAAAAACACTGTTCTATGGTTGGCTGATTCTGGCTGATACGAACAAGCGAACAGGCTGAATATTTAAAAAGTTGGGGATAATGTATTGTGTACGGTGTAGACGAATCAGGTATGACCGGAGATGCAACAATATCAAATCTTCATATGCCATCCTACCTTAGCGTTTTCAACTCGATCAAGAATCAAGATAGCAATTTTGACAACATTGGTTTGGAGGTCAATTAGGCTTTTGGGGCAGCTTCTTCACGAAGCCGAAAAGGCTCGGATAAAATTAATCAGGTTGCGAGAAAGTGTGATATAGTTGTTTTATATCTATAATAAGATGGACCATGATAGGTTTTGTAGTTGGAGTACATTATAGTTTCGCTTTTGCTATAAGCACTTATTCCCCCCATAGGCGATACTTGACTCTAGAAAGATTATTAGCCTACAATCTGAGTCCTTAATAGCATTTCGAAGACACATTCTTCTCCTGTACCGTGACCTTACATCCAAATCCGTTCATACAGAACACGCTCCAAGCTCTTGATCGCCTTCCCATCCGTACTGAGGACACATCCTTTTTTATACATTGTGGCCAAGCTAATATCCAAACCCGTTACTAAATAACACACATTAGCCATAACGACATGGTTATTATTAACCACCAATACTCACCACTTACTTTAGGACCCAGTGGATGCTTACAGTAGTATGCCTGTGGAGAACATGTGTACACCTCTTCGTGCGCCAATAACGGAGGATGCTCCAATGCGCGTGGTTGCACCATGGTGGGATAGCATGGCACGGCACGGTCCGCAGGCAAGCACTGGAGCGCGCGGGCCATGCCATCAGAGCAGGAAGAGATCGCGGTGCGTGAAGTGACGCGACCGCATCAACCGATCCTATCCCATCATCCACCGCGGCACGTGTCTCGTCCACGATTTGAGGTTGCGGCAGCCGCCGGCGTCCGGGTCGCCCGTGCGTACGTACGTCCGCACATGCAGATGGCCAGATGGAGGGCCATTCGTCGATCGCCCTGGTGCCTGGTGGGTCGCCGCTTTTGTGGCAGCCGCGGACATGTCGATGGAGCCGATCGATCAGATGAGAGATGTGACATCTCTCAGATGTCAGATATTCAGATCCGGTCCTGAACACGTGGCTGGGAGTCCGACGATAATGGACTTCCTCCGATGTTCATGGTACAGGTGGGTTGGGTTATTTTTTTTAGAAAAAAATAAAGATTTGAGAACCACAAGTATAAACACGTGTAAAGAATTAAAAGTTTTCTGGCCGGACCCGTTTTTCAGGTTAGGATGGGGATTAGATGCGTTGGATCTATGATCTAAGGTCTAAAACATAGGGTGGGTAGAAATTTTCAGGTAACATATATTTTTTAATTCCTTCGCTCTTTTATAGTATAGATTATATTAGGTTTATTTACCTCAAACTTTAATGATGATGAGGTTTGTGGGAATTCTAGAGAACCAGGTTACAAGAAAAGAAAAAGAAAAAGAGTAGCATCGAAGGATTCATAAAAGCAGTCTCCCGTTGGAAACACGCCTCAAATGAAGAATTTTTTTCTTTCAAGTACAATACGAAGAATCTTATGAGATCAATGGGGGGAAAAACATGACCATCGTGAAGCACAGTGGAGACTTGCATTTCTAGTCAAACTTTATGAAGTTCAGAAACTGTTTCTTAGAGTTATCTAACTTCATAATTCACAATGACAGTAATATTAGGTTTTTGGAAAGATAAGTGGTTAGGAAGCTTCACTGGGTACCATCTTCTCTCTATAATATCGTTAGTAAAAAGCATGTTTCAGATATTCAGGTCTTTAATTCTAGACTACTTAATCTTACATTCTACAGAGCACTCATCAGTGATAAACTAGCAAAATAAAATGAGTTGGCCATGGAAGTTGCTCTTGTGAAATTAAATGGCCAGCGAGATTTGATTAAATAAAATCTTAATAAAAAAAGGTTCTTTTATAGTATAGTCAATCAGTCAATGTATAATGGTTTGGTAAACCAAATGTATTGCTTGTTCATAAGGCTATTTGGAAGTTGGAATTACCCCTTAAAATCAAGTCTCCTTTTTGTTCTTTATAAAGGAGGTAATTTTAACTCAACATGATATTCTTTTTTTTTGACCAAAAAATACCGTGGGGGAGATCCCCACAGTGCCGACCTTTTTATATTAATTTAAGAGAATACACATACTTACAACAAATTTTAACTGAAAGCATCAAGCCAAACACAAAAGGCTGACCTAAGGTCCTCCTTACATCTAACAGCTGAAGAAGACATTGACTTTTAAAGTTAGATAACCATAAACTAGGACTTGATCTCTTCTCTGGAAAACCTTGTCATTGTGCAGCCTCCACAATTCTCATGCCGCTATCAACGCCGCCTCTGTAAAGAAGGGGATGTTGTTATCCAATCTTGCCTAGGTTAACCTGTCATTCAGTTGCAATGAATCATCCCACTCGAAGTGGATAGTTGCCCAGCACTCCTTGGTGAAGGAACACTCAAAAATAAATGATCAATGGTCTCCTCTTCTCCACCATCACACATGATGCAAAGAGTGTCATCTTGGATATTCAGATGCCGGCGGCGCAACATCGACTTGGTGTTTAGTCGATCCACCAAGACAAGCCATACAAAGAATTTGACACGTGGAGTGCAATGGGATTTCCAAACTGCCTTGAAAATAGGATGTGCTTCCACACTGCTAAAGACATGTGACTAGAAACGTCTGGAGGTATACCTAGTCCCCCATGTAGGTACCCAATTATCTTTGGCATTTTCATCATATGGCAGCACCTGGAGTTGAGCCTGGAGATCTTCGAGTTCCTGCAAAGCTTGCTGCGACAGAGGTAGAAAGAAGATGCTATCAAGGTCTTCTGCTTGCATAATTTCCATCACAGAGGCATCATCATTTCTGGCGAATGAAGCTAGCCGTGGGTATGTCTAGGATAAGACTGAATCTGTCCAGAGGACGTCCCAAAAGCAAACAGTAGAACCTGTTGGAATTTATATGGGCTTGGCCCAATAACCAATTGTGAAATTCCTAATAAATCTCAAAGGCCCATTCATGTGAGTAAGAGGGGATGTGGGAACTCTTTAGTACCACCTTGCTTGTGGAAGTGGAGGTAGTCATACTTAAATATGGAAGTCCTCCCCACTTCCTCAAGTCTAGTGTGAGGAGGAGTAAGAGAAGTCCACACGCGCTCGCCTCGCCTCGCCTCGCCGGGCTGGGCGGGGCGAAGGGCGCGGGTGCGCGGCACCTGCGTGAATGGTCCGCCGAAATCCGGCTCCTCGCCTTGCGGGAGCGCGGTCTCCTTTTGCTGTTTTCGTTTTTGGTTTCTTGGCCTTCAAGTTGCATGAGTCCTAAATCAATTTAGATCGTGATCGCGACACGAGATTGGTTGGACAGGACTATATAAGCAACCTGCCGACCACGCCAAAACGCATCCAGTTAATCCTAGGGTTTTTTGCCTCTACTCGCTATTGCGCCGCCGCTGTAGCTACTCCAGTCCGATCGCTTGCGTGCACCAGCGACCGGGTGAGCAGGTCTCCGGAACCCTCGTCTTTGCGATCCTGCACCGGGAGAAGACGAATAAGGTTTTTGGGAAGCGTTCTTCGCGCGACTGCTCCCAAACCTTCCACAACGGCTCGTCTTCCGAAGGGTGCATCGGCGCGTCGGCTTCGTCGTGCTAAAGCTCGCGGGGTCGTCATCAAGAATACTCCTCCGCCTCTCATCGACGACTTTGACGACGACTTCAACATCGACGACATCGACATCAGCGATCTCGCTCCATCACCACCGCCAGCTACTTCTTCAACACCATCTACTACTACTACAACTGAAAGGTATAATTCTCTTGATCTAATTTTGACGTTCGTACAATCTAATCTATCTGCTGGACTATCAATGCTTGTCATGTTGATGTTGTGGAATATGCTGATCTGCTATACTAGTATGCCATACATGTTTAATCTAGTTCTTATATTTATCATGATTTATGTTCTAGATTTAATCATGCTTTTAATCTGGAAATTGCCTAATTCGTTAACAGAACCACTGCCCAACTCACATCTTGAAATTTCTCTAAAGATGATATTGAGTCGAAGGACATTCTTCCACCAAAAGGAGCCAACTTCTCTCACAGCATGAGGCACTTTAGTGTAGTATTTGTACCAGATGATCCGCACCCAGGGTGTGTCCGCTTTATTATAGAATTTACTTAGGTGCTTGAGGAGCAAGGTATCATTCTGCAATCTGAGACTCAGGACACCTATGCCACCCTTTTCCTTGGGTCTCATGACAACTGGCCAAGCAACCAAGTTTCCTCCTTTCTTACCACGCCAGAGACATTGTTTCCTGGCCCTATCAATATTGTCTATCACACCTTTTGGAAGCTAGCATAGGTAGTGATAGGTATGGTGGCTGAGTTCACCATCTCGGGCCGCCTAGAGTATGACAGTCGGGTGGACCATGCAGATAGCCTTCTTTCAACTCTATCCATCATTGGGGTGAGATCTTCTATGCATGGCTTTGTTGTAACCATGGGCAAACCCAGGTATGTAAAGGGCATTGAGCCAATGTCGCAGCCGAATGTGTTGGCAAGTAGGGTGAGCTTGTCCTGGGAGATGTTGATGGGCTACATATGTGGCTTTCTGTAGTTCACCTGGAGCTCGGTCGAGATGGAGAAGCTGTGTAGGAGTGCTTTGAGAAAGAACAACTGTCTGGCATCAGCTTGGAGGAGCATCAACATGTCATCAGCGTACTGGACAATTGGGAAGTCACTCATTGGCTGAGGATTGGCAAGTTAGGGAGAATTGAAAAGATGTTGAAAATTGTTGTTTTTGCATCAATAAACACTTATGCCCTGTTCGCTTAAACTTATCAGCCTGACTTATCAGTCATGGTACAGTGTTTTCCTCTCATAGTAAAACAACATCAGTCGGCTTATCGGCTGAAAAAACCCTCAGCCAAACAGGTTATTTTTCGATTTGTCATGCAACGTGTTCTGTTTGGAGAGTGGTTCATGTTGCTTTTGGTTACAACCACGACGAAACACAAATAGATTTTTTTTGGGCATTGGCAAAAACAAGTACACTCTAAACTGTGATCACAAGTTTGTGTGGGAGTAAGTGTAATCAATTACTCTAGTATTTGGTTGAGCCGAAATCATGAGGTTTTTGACAGAAAGAACACAAGGCCATGTGCTGGACACGCTTTTGGTCCATCCTCTAGAAAGAGAATGGCAGGTCAACTCTAAGAGGACATTGTACATCAGAGACCACATCAATGTAGATCTTCACTAAGCATGAGTGATTGATTGTTTTTTAATAGACTTAGCACTTAGTTTGGTGCATGCATGTCTTTGTTTTTCTTTGTTTTTCTCTCTGAGAGCTTGCTATAAAAGATGGTTAGGTTCACGTCTTATGTAGAGGTTAGATTTTAAAAAAAATCATTTTTTCTAAAACAAATGAGATCATTGATCTATCTCTATATTCGGCTCTATCTCTATCTCTAAGAGCATCTCCAAGAGTTTGTCAAAATTCACTTAACAAATATCGTGATTTGGTAACTTGCTAAAATATATGGCAAGTGAAAAAATAAGCTCTCTTCAAGAGTTTGTCATTTGGACTTGGTAAAATAAGAAGAGACCCGCTAAACGAACGAAGAGCCCCGCTAAGAAACGAAGAGCCCCGCTAAGCGAACGAAGAGCCCCGCTAAGAAACGAAGAGCCCCACACGCGAAGCCGGATGCGCGCTTGCGCTCAGCGTGCAAATATGCGCGTGGAGGGGGTGAGATTTGCCAAGTTGCTAAAATTTGCCAAGTTGGATGCCAAACTGTTGGAGCACAATTTTTTCTGTTTTGCTAAAAATAGATGGATGTCAAAGTTGATTTGGCAAACTCTTGAAGATGCTCTAAGTGACATTAATCTATATCTATACCTAGTATTAAAAATATTAGATCTATCTATATGTAGTATTAATCTATATCTACTTGTATACCCAAAAATCCAAGAGGATTTGAATCGAATCAATACATATGCCCTTCCTCCATAGCACAGCACGGGCACATTCTTAGTTAATAAAAAATATTTAATAGAGAGATTTCCAGATCAATAGCACCCAGATGTCAATTAATTCATATAGGTCCTTTTGACATCACCAAAAGACACAGATGCAGCGAGCCATTCGTCGTATCACAACACGACACGTCCAATTTGGCACGCGACCCATCCATCCTTTTGACCAAGGCCTTGTTTAGATAGGGTGTGTTCATTCACATGCAAACTCAAAATATTTCCTCTTCCACCTATCACATCAAATCTTTAGATATATGTATGAAGTATTAAATGTAGGTAAAAACGATAAGTAATTGCATAATTTGTCTGTAAATATCGAGACGAATCTTTTAAGTCTAGTTAGTCCATAGTTGGACAAATTTTACCAAATAACAACGAAAGATGCTACGGTAACTTTTCACTCACTTTTCACCAACTGAACATACCCATAGTAAAAAATTTATCTGAAAAGTATTGTATCACTTTCGTTTGTATTTGGTAATTATTGTCCCATCATGACCTAAGTAGGCTCAAAAAATTCGTCTCCCAAATTACAAACTGTATAATTAGTTTTTTTACCTACATTTAATGCTTCATACATACGTGCAAAAATTCGATACGATGAGGAATCTTAAAAAAAATTTAACTCTTCACCCAAACTAAACAAGGCCTTGGCGTTCCAATTCCAACACACACATGGGTACAGTCGCTTGCAACTTTTGCCAGGAGGAAACAAAACTGGAAAACTGGCAGACAGAGAAAGAACACGGATACAGGTAAGGTCATGTTTGGTTTCCAGGTGTTGTTTAATTCTCATCACATTAATGTTGCGGCAAATGCATAGAGTACTAAATATAGACTAATTACATGCATGTCGGCACAGATTAGGAGTAATTTACGAGACGAATCTATTAAACCTAATTAGTCCAAAATTAAAAAAATTTATCAAATAAGACGAAAGTGCTATAGTATTTATTAAACTTTTAACACCTCAAGCGAAATAGGCCCTAACATATGTACGCACTCCGTCCTAATAAAATTAATAAGTTCGATTAAATATATACTACAAATTAAAACTCTGTACTGGCACCATCGCGTTGACGTCGAGTCGTCGACCAACCGCGTCAGGATCAGGCTCCTTCGCCGGCACGGAACGCGTGCGATTAGCCGATCACCATTCCAGCACACGCCCCAGTCCCAGTTAAGCAAGGTTCAACAAGCGGAGACCTGGACCACAGCACTCTGCGGAAAAAGCAGCAGCCTACCGTTTCAGAAGGAAGCTTGGATGCCAAGGAAATGCAATAAATCAAATGCTACCTTTTCTTTTCTTTTCTTTTCTCTATATAATAATACAAGAAACAACACAAGAAATGCAACCACTACTTGTCTTCTCATTTCATTATTCCTACTGAACCCTGATGACTTTTATCCATGCACTAGTCTAAGTGCAGTGCAGTCTTCAGTGTGTGAACTCCGAATAAGATCCAAGTAGGATATTATTCAAAGTTGGGGGGGCCTTACAATCAACGGCTGGAAGGAACCAGAGCAGCTGACAAAAAGGAAGGTACTTATTCACGCCTCATCAACAAAAAGGCATGTTAAAAGCCTCCATTATCTACCCTAACCAATCAAAAGAGAGCTTTATTATTCACAGTTGGACACAGGTCCGGGTATGTATGTGGTAATGCATGTGACGCCCATTTTCCCTTCTCTGACCAAGACCGCACTCAAGGGAGTTGGAAGAGCGTACTACTATAATCTATTCTTTGGAGGAGAATAGTGATATAATCTATTCCTTTTAGACGAAGTCATCCATCACTTGACCCCTCCCAACTCACTCACGCCTCAAAAGCCAGCCATATATCCCCAGCCCGCACCCAAATTCTCCTCCTACTCTCCTTTTAGCAAGAAAGCAATTCAGCCTCACCCTCTCACACCACTCTCACTGTTCCACACCAAGATCCAAGAGCAAGAATAGGCAAAAAGAGTAGGGGGCAAGAACCCAGCTCACCACCATGGCGTCCTACGACAAGGCCTTCGAGTCCTACAAGAAGGCCCTCACCACCGCGGCGTCCGTCGCCGCGTCCATGATGCTGGTGCGCAGCGTGGTGAACGACGTGGTGCCGCCCGAGCTGCGCGAGCTGATCTTCTCCGGCTTCGGCTACCTACGCTCGCGCACGACGTCGGACCACACCATCATCGTCGAGAAGAAGAACGACGGGTTCGCCAACAACCACGTCTTCTTCGCCGTCAAGACTTACCTCGCCACACGCATGAACACCGACATCCAGCAGCGCTTGCGCGTCAGCAGCATGGACGAGAACGACAAGATGATGGTCAGCATGGATGACGGCGACGAGATGCTGGATGTTTATGAAGGCACGGAGTTCAAGTGGTGCCTTGTCTGCAAAGACAACAACTCAAGTGACTCCATGAACGGCAGTCAGAATGAGTCCCAGTTCTTCGAGTTGACCTTCAACAAGAAGCACAAGGACAAAGCCCTCAGATCGTACCTCCCATTCATTTTGGCCACAGCCAAGGCCATTAAAGCCCAGGAGAGAACTCTAATGATACATATGACTGAGTACGGGAATTGGTCCCCAATTGACCTCCACCACCCATCTACATTCGACACGCTTGCCATGGACCACAAGCTGAAGCAGTCCATCATCGATGACCTTAACAGGTTCATGAAGAGGAAAGATTACTATAAGAAGATTGGCAAGGCATGGAAGCGGGGGTACCTGCTGTATGGTCCACCTGGGACTGGGAAGTCGAGCCTAATCGCAGCCATGGCCAACCATCTCAGGTTTGACATATATGATCTCGAGCTAACTGCAGTCATGTCCAACTCAGACCTCAGGAGGCTTCTTGTTGGCATGGGCAACCGATCCATTCTAGTGATTGAAGATATTGACTGCACCATCGAACTGAAACAACGGGAGGAGGGTGAGGGACATGAGGAGTCAAATTCTACAGAACAAAACAAGGGGGAAGGCAAGGTGAGTACTAACTTTCAATGTAGAAACCCTGTCTCTTCTCGATTCCACCACTTCCTCACTATTCCTGACAAGAATTTGGATTTTCTGAACAGGTAACGCTGTCTGGACTGCTCAACTTTGTTGATGGGCTGTGGTCAACAAGTGGTGAGGAAAGGATCATCGTCTTCACAACCAATTACAAGGAGCGGCTCGACCCGGCACTGCTGCGGCCTGGAAGGATGGACATGCACATCCACATGGGGTATTGCACCCTAGAGTCTTTCCAAATCCTTGCCAACAACTACCACTCTATCGAGTACCATGACACGTATCCAGAGATTGAGAAACTGATCAAGGAGGTGACAGTGACACCCGCAGAGGTTGCTGAGGTTCTGATGAGGGATGATGACACTGATGTTGTGCTCCATGATCTTGTCGAATTCCTGAAGTCAAAAATGAAGGATGCCAATGAGATCAAGACTGAACACAAGGAAGCAAATAGCCAGCAGGATGAGAAGAAAGATGACAAGGATAATGACAAAAATTAAATCCCAGTGTAATTCCTTCCAGAAAAGAATAAGAAAGAAAATAGCGGTTTGAGATCAAGAGTGAACACAAGGAAGCAAATAACCAGCTGGATGAGGAGAAAGGCAACAAGATAGTGAAAAAAAATAAAACCCAATGCAATTCCTTCTAGAAGAGGAAAGAAGATGAAAGCAACGCATATCATATTTCATATAGATCGATCCTACAGGGGATCCATCGGCGTATGTGAGTGCCTGCATATTGTCAACATTGTGTTTTTGGATCAATGAGGTGTACTGGTACTTGCAGTGCGTCTGTAGAGTTATGTTAGTACTTGTTTAGTAGCATGTATGCAGAATTATAGATATGCAAAATCCATGACAATTTACATGAAACTGCAAACATGCCATTGCCTTGCAAATGCCAACCTTGGCAAGTGTAAAGCAGTACTTATTGTTATCCTATTTCTACAGTCTGTGGATGTAATGCATTTCACACGACCTCCACAATTTTTTCCTTGGCACATCCAGAGATTGAGGAGGTGACCAAAGAGGTGATGGTGACCTCCGCATAGGTTGCTGAGGTTCTGACAAGGAATAGTGACACTGGCGTTGTGCTCCATGATCTTGTAGATCCCCAGAAGTGAAGACAAAATATGCTAAGGTCCTGTTCAGATGCTTCAAAGTTCCAAAATTTTTACAAGATTTCTCGTCACATCGAATCTTTGGACACATGCATGAAGCATTAAATATAGGTAAAAAAATAATTAATTACACAGTTTGGTCGTAAATCACGAGACGAATCTTTCAAACCTAATTAGTCCATGATTAGACACTAATTGCCAAATAAAAACGAAAGAGTTACTGTGCTTCCAAAAATTTTACACCCCCATCTAAACACACCCTAATTTAACCACAAATGAACACATGGATGCAAATAAGCATCCCGGATGATAAGATAATAGAGACAATAAAATCTCAGGCAAATTCCCTTCAAAAGGAGAAAGAAAGGAAAGGAAGGCAAGAAGTTGAAAGCTATTATTAGCAGTTGTGTCGAAAGTAACGCTGACCAAATAGTGTGCATACAGTAGATAGGCTGCTGACACTGGCGTTCCACTGACATGTCGTTGATTTGCCAAGCGACCCACCCATCCTTTTGGCTTTGGTGTTCCAGCACACACATGGGCACAGGCACTTGCAACTTTTGCCAGGAGGCAACAAAACTGAGTCAGGCAGACAAAAATCGTTCACTTTCCAGCCCTGTAGCATACAAGCATCCACACTGTGATCTCATCTGATGCTGCCATCGCGTTGGCATCCACCAACCACGTCAGGATCAGGCTCCTTCGCCAGCACGGAACACATGAGATTACCATTCCAGCACACGCCCATTTCTGGAATCAAGGCTGTGTTTAGTTGTGAAATTTGGAGTGCCAAAATTTACTGTAGCGATACTGTAGTATTTCGTTTGTATTTGATAATAATTGTCTAACTGTTGACTAATTAGGCTCAAAACGTTCGTCTCGCAAAGTATAACCAAACTGTGCAATTAGTTTTTGATTTTATCCACATTTATTACTCTATGCATGTATCGCAAGTTTGATGTGACGGGAATCTTTTTTTTTGCGTAGTGCACTTTTTAAGTGAACTAAACACAGCCCAACAAGCACAGACCTGACTTGACCTGATCGCCGTCAGAAGCTTCCTGCCACTCTCACTTTCCTTTCCATTCCGTTCCAGTTCAGCCAGGAAACTTGCGGCGCACAGCATTCTGCGGAAAAAGCAGCAGGATACCATTTCAGAAGGAAGCTTGGATGTCAAGGAAATACAATAAAGCATGGATGCCACCACTCACTACCTTTTATTTTATTTTCTTCTCTATATAATATTATAATAATAAACAACACAAGGGAATGCTGCCACTACTAGTCTTTTCATTTCATTTTCTATACTGCACCCTGATAGGCTGATAGCTTTACTGATTCACTAGTCTAAGTGTGGTGCAGTGTGTGAACTCCGAATAAGATCCAATAGCATATTATTCAAAGTTGGGACCTTACAAATTACAATCAACAGCTGAACCAGCGCAGCTCACAAAAAGGAAGGTACTTATTCGTGCTTCATCAACAAAAGGCATGTTAAAAGCCTCCATTATTTACCCTAACTAATAAAAAGGAGAGATTCATTATTCATAGTTGGACACAGGTCCAAGTATGGGGTAATGCATGTGATGCCCACCGCACTCAAGGGAGTTGGAAGAGCATACTGATATAATATATTCCTTGGAGGAGTATAGTGATATAATCTATTACTTTTTGATTAAGTCATCCATCACTTGACCGCTCCCAACTCACTCAAGCCCTATAAAAGCCACCCTTCCCAGCCCGCCCCCAAATTCTCTTCCTACTCTCCTTCCTTAGCAAGAAAGCAAGCCAGCCACACCCTCCCACACCACTCTCACTGTTCACCAAGATCCAAGAGCAAGAATAGGCAAAAAGAGTAGGAGGCAAGAACTCGCTCACCACCATGGCGTCCTATGACAAGGCCTTCGAGTCCTACAAGAAGGCCCTCACCACCGCGGCGTCCGTCACAGCGTCCATGATGCTGGTGCGCAGCGTGGTGAACGAGGTGGTGCCGCATGAGCTGCGCGAGCTGATCTTCTCCGGCTTCGGCTACCTGCGGTCGCGCGCGTCGTCGGACCACACCATCATCGTCGAGAAGAAGAACGACGGGTTCGTCAACAACTACGTCTACTGCGCTGTGAAGACTTACCTCACCACGCGCATGGACACTGACATCCAGGAGCGCCTGCGTGTCAGCAGCATGGACGAGGATGACAAGATGATGGTCAGCATGGATGAGGGCGATGAGATGCTGGATGTTTATGAAGGAACGGAGTTCAAGTGGTGCCTTGTCCGCAAAGACAACTCAAATGACTCCCTCAACAGCAGTCAGAACGAGTCCCAGTTCTTCGAGTTGACCTTCAACAAGAAGCACAAGGACAAAGCCCTCAGATCGTACCTCCCATTCATTTTGGCCACAGCCAAGGCCATTAAAGCCCAGGAGAGAACTCTAATGATACACATGACTGAGTACGGGAATTGGTCCCCGATTGACCTCCACCACCCATCTACATTCGACACGCTTGCCATGGACCACAAGCTGAAGCAGTCCATCATCGATGACCTTAACAGGTTCATGAAGAGGAAAGATTACTATAAGAAGATTGGCAAGGTGAAAGACCAAGTTTGGTTTTGGTAATTAATGACACCAAGTTGCTAATGCTATTGTATCAAGTGTGATCAAGCTAGGCATAAGCAACATGTGATGGAGGTGGAAATGGCATGAAGAGATGGCCACAAGACCACATGATTTGGTGCATGAAATGATGAGCAAGATCATGGTGGAGATGCACATGAAATGATGGACATGATGATCAAGTGAAGGAGAAGGATCTATGAGCGCAAGGCAAAGGTATAACCATAGGGTTTTCCTTTTACCGGTCAAAGATGAGTAAAGAAGTGATTGACCGGGTTTAAGATACATAGCCAACTATCAAGAGGGGCAATCACGGTTAGCTCGGGAATCAAGTGCCACTAGATCAATGTCTTGAGCATATGCATTTAGGATCTAGTAAAGAGCTAACATAACGCCTTGGAAAATGTTTGTGAAAATGCTAACACACGAGCACATGGTGGTGAACACTTGTTGGTGTTAGCACATTTGCGAAGGCGGTGGAGTTTAAGTGGTAGAGAGGGGTTTGGGTTCCTCTCTCCCTCCCGCCGAGCTTGCGAGGCGGGATTCGGCGCTTTTTGGAGAAGTGAAACGCCTATTTTCTATTGCGCCGAAAGTCGAAAAAGAAACGGAGGCGAACGGAGGTCTCTGCGTGCACCGGACGCTGCACCGGACTCTGCACCGGACGCGGTCACTGTGCGACCGGCGCGTCCGGTCAGGCGAACAGCGGCTCACGAGGAACACCGGACGCGATGCGCGTCCGGTCATAGGTGACCGGACGCGTCCGGTCTTCCAGGGAGCTTACTGGACTCCCACCGGACGCGGGCACTGTGGCGTCCGGTCCGTTCTTCAGCGCGTCCGGTGGATGTTTTGCAGTGCGCGGCTCGGTGTTGACCGGCGCGTCCGGTGGGTCACGGGACCGGCGCGTCTGGTCGTGACCAGCGCGTCCGGTCGCTCGGTCGAGCGCGTCCGGTCAACGGTAACGGCTAGTTCGAACGGCACTATTCACGACTGTCGCGTAGTGACCGGACGCGTCCGGTCACCCTGACCGGAGCGTCCGGTGCAGCGCGATTTCTGCTGCGTCGTTTCTAACGGCTAGTTGCGTACCCCTTCGTTATAAATAGATGGTGGCCGGGGTTTGAGGGTAACTCTTGCACATCTTGAGATCTAGAGACATCCTTTGAGCTAGAGAACAACCCCTCCACTCATCTCTTTGATTGATTGCACATCTTGAGTGAGATTGAGTGAGATTCAAGTGCATTGCTTGAGAGTTGCATTCTAGAGGCACTTGATCTTCGAGTTGCTGCGGATTTCTCGTTACTCTTCCGTGTTTCCCAACACGGTAGACGGCTTGGAGCAGCGGAGGTGATTGAGCTCGCAATTGGAGATTGTTGGAGCCTTCACCAAGTGTTGTAAGGGGTTCTTGATCCTTCCCCGCGGGAGTTCGCGAATTGGATACTCTAGTGAAGCTCGTGGCTTGGAGGATCCCCATCTTGTGTGCGGTTGTGCGGCGCCCGCCGAGGGCTCAACTCTTGATAGTTGATTAGCTCGCGAACCGACAAGTGGGTGCATCGCCACAACGAGGAGTAGCTTGCCGGGAAGCAAGTGAACCTCGGGATAAATTCTTGTGTCATTCTCTTCCCGAGGATTTCTCTTGTGTGTTTGATTGATTGGTACTTCACATCTCTACACGGCGGTATAATCACTCGAAGCTCTTCTCTCGTTTTACTTCTTGTTTCAAACTTGTTGTTGTTGTGTTTAGTGGATAGCCTTGTCTAGATTTGTGTAGGTGGCTTGCTTAATTAGTTAGAGCTAGTGCTTTGTGCTTCGCCACCTTTCGTACTAACTTGTGGTTAAGTAATTTGTGTAGAAGTTTTAATTAGGCTATTCACCCCCCCTCTAGCCTATTTGGACCTTTCACAAGGCATGGAAGCGGGGGTACCTGCTGTATGGTCCACCTGGGACTGGGAAGTCGAGCCTAATCGCAGCCATGGCCAACCATCTCAAGTTTGACATATATGATCTCGAGCTAACTGCAGTCATGTCCAACTCAGACCTCAGGAGGCTTCTTGTTGGCATGGGCAACCGATCCATTCTAGTGATTGAAGATATTGACTGCACCATCGAACTGAAACAACGGGAGGAGGGTGAGGGGCATGAGGAGTCAAATTCTACAGAACAAAACAAGGGGGAAGGCAAGGTGAGTACTAACTTTCAATGTAGAAACCCTGTCTCTTCCCGATTCCACCACTTCCTCACTATTCCTGACAAGAATTTGGATTTTCTGAACAGGTAACGCTGTCTGGACTGCTCAACTTTGTTGATGGGCTGTGGTCAACAAGTGGTGAGGAAAGGATCATCGTCTTCACAACCAATTACAAGGAGCGGCTCGACCCGGCACTGCTGCGGCCTGGAAGGATGGACATGCACATCCACATGGGGTATTGCACCCCAGAGTCTTTCCAAATCCTTGCCAACAACTACCACTCCATCGAGTACCATGACACGTATCCAGAGATTGAGAAACTGATCAAGGAGGTGACGGTAACGCCGCAGAGGTTGCTGAGGTTCTGATGAGGAATGATGACACTGATGTTGTGCTCCATGATCTTGTCGAATTCCTGAAGTCAAAAATGAAGGATGCCAATGAGATCAAGACTGAACACAAGGAAGCAAATAGCCAGCTGGATGAGAAGAGAGATGACAAGGATAATGACAAAAATTAAAACCCGGTGTAATTCCTTCCATAAAAGAAGATGAAAGAAAATAGCGGTTTGAGATCAAGACTGAACACTTAGGAAGCAAATAACCAGCTGGATGAGGAGAAAGGCAACAAGATAGTGAAAAAAAATAAAACCCAATGCAATTCCTTCTAGAAGAGGAAAGAAGATGAAAGCAATGCATATCGTATTTCATATTGATACATCCTACAGGGGATCCATTGGCGTATGTGAGTGTTTGCATATTGTCAACATTGTGTTTTTGGATCAATGAGGTGTACTGGTACTTGCAGTGCATCTGCATAGTTCTGCTAGTACATGTTTAGTAGCATGTATGCAGAGTTACAGATATGCAAAATCCATATGAGATTTACATGAAACTGCAAACATGCCATTGCCTTGCAAGTGCACACCTTGGAAAGTGTAAAGCAGTACTAATTGCTGTTCTAGAAGTGTTGTGCTCCATGATTTTGTAGATCTCCAGAGGTGAAAACAAAATATGCTAATTTAACCACAAATGGCCACAAGGATGATAAGATAATAGAGACAATAAAATCCCAGGCCAATTCCCTTCAAAAGGAGAAAGAAAGGAAAGGAAGGCAAGAAGTGGAAAGCTATTAGCAGTTTAACGCTGGCCAAACAGTGTGCATACAGAATTACACATGTAGATAGGCTGGTGATACTGGCGTTCCACTGGCAAATGTGTGATTGTTTGATGACTAAAGCATTGTGTATCCACGGAAATTGATATGTATGTGCTGTCTCAACATTGAGTATAGGAATCTGCAACATCAATATGGAATTATATATACCTTTTCCCCATAACCGAAACGAGGTGTCTTCCATTTCCCATTGCATAACAGAAGACATACAAATATACAATTCTTACAAAAGCAGATGGAATATTAACGATTAAGAACAAGACGGCCGGAGCTCAACCACCTGATGGGTTGGTTCAGATACCTAAGCCTAGGTAAGGAAAAAAAAATGTTGGAAAATAAGCAAGATTAGCCACAGCTCGTCTCATTATTGTCAGGACACAAGGACAGGAACATAAACAGAAGCAAACACGCCATTGCGCCGTCAAAGGCAACTTTGACTAGCGGGCCACAGCCGCTACTTATATACAATTGCAATTAGCAAGCTGGATTGCTACGAACCAAGACCAAACAGTCAGTGGACAAGAGCCACTTATAGCAGCAGTGGTGCGTTCTTGATTCCCCAAATTTGACCCCCTCATCTAACGATAGGAATGCATCTATCTAAGAAGAGAAGGTGTTTTTACCTAGAAATCGTGGCACAGCTCTCGGGCATGGCGTACACGTCGCGGCGGGACGAGGACGACGGAGCAGCAGCCCGCTTCTGCTCCTGCTCCGATAGCACCTGCGCGCATCCTTGGTTGGTCAGCTGGTCCTGGTGTCGCTGACGCGGCGCCTCGCGGGGGTTCGCCGAGGGGAAAAGAGGAGTTTGGCACCGCGGCCGGTGAGCGGTGACGCCGACGCCGACGCCGACGCGACCGCCTCCTGCTTACTCCGTTGCGGGCTGTGGGCCTGAGCCTGGTAGCAAATCCGTAGGCCCGGCTACGGGAACACAGTCGAAGGCCTTTATAGCAGTTCTGGTCTATCAACTGCTCCAAACGATTCTCAATACGCCCTCCGTGCAAAGAAGACGCAATTCTCAAACAGTGTTATATCCAAGTATATCATGTTTGATCAAAATTATATAAAAAAAATTACTAATATTTATTGTACTTACTAAATACATATTATTAGATTCGCCACGAAATATTTTTTGTAATACTTATTTAACATCATAATAAACATTATTAACATTTGCACCTATATATTTAGTTGAATTTTATGTGCTTCAACTTCAACCAAGAATACATCTAGAATTACTTTTTTTTTGGACGGAGGCAGGAGTACTTCAGAATTTAACGCTGCAGCTTTGAATCTACACGTTGTATATCCACGTCTAGAACAAATCAGTCATGTTTATTGGTAAAAATAAATGTAGACCTAATGCTATCTCTGGTCAGCGAGCGGAGAAGAAAGGATCATCGTCTTGGACCCGTCGCTGCTGCGGCCTGGCAGCATCAGGATGGAGATGGACATGCATGCACATCCACATGGAGGGAGATGGATGCACAGCCCATGGACCGTTCCTGAACCCTCTGAATGCCGTTTGTTTGTCCTGAACCCGACACGCGTATCCCGTTCAGTTCCGCAATTGTTTTTTTATGACAGTTCCGCAATTGTTAGCCCCTCCCAAAACCCACCCGTGACGTGACTGCCATGCTGCCGCAAACTAGGCGGCTTGTCCACATCTCTCTTTCTTTATTTCTTTCCACACACAAACACACATAAAAATATGTCCATAACCCGTACTACTACTATTCGTCTTCTTGTACCTGAAGAAAGATCTGAACAGTCAAACCCATCGCTGCCCTAGCTAGCCAAGCTTCACCGGCGGCCACCTCGTGCCGCGTCGTGAAAACAGCCAGCAATGTCGTCGGACGGGATCGGGAGCGGGAGCTACGAGAGGTACATCACGATGGCCGCGTCGGCGGTGGCGGCGGTCATGCTGGTGCGGACCGTGGTGAGCGAGCTGCTGCCCTACGAGGTCGGGGACCTGCTGCGCGCGGCGGCGCGGGGCGTCCGCGCCCGCGTCTCGTCGCGGCACACCGTGGTCATCGACGAGGCCGAGGGCCTGTCGGCCAACCAGCTCTACGACGCCGCGCGCACCTACCTGGCCGCCCGGGTCACCCCCGACGTGCCGCGCCTCCGCGCCAGCCGCGTCGACGACGCGCAGGGCATCACCGTGGGGATGGAGCAGGGGGAGGACATGGTCGACGCCCACGACGGCGTCGACTACACCTGGACCCTCGTCGTCTCCCGCGACGCCGCAGCATCCAGGGCCGCCGCCGGCCGCGACAAGGCCGGCCGCCCGGAGGCCAGGTCGTTCGAGGTCAGCTTCCACAGGAGGCACAAGGACAAGGCCCTGGGATCCTACCTCCCGCACGTCGTCGCCACGGCCAAGGCCATCAAGGACCGGCAGCGGAGCCTCAAGATGCACATGGTGGAGTACGACGCCTGGACCGCCGTCGACCTCCGCCACCCTTCCACCTTCGACACGCTCGCCATGGATGACAAGCTCAAGTCCTCCGTCATCGAGGACCTCCAGAGGTTCGTCAGGAGGAAGGACTACTACAGGAGGATCGGCAGGGCCTGGAAGCGGGGCTACCTGCTCTACGGCCCGCCGGGGACCGGCAAGTCCAGCCTTGTTGCCGCCATGGCCAACTTCCTTAAGTTTGACATCTACGACCTTGAGCTCACTGAGGTCAAGTCCAACTCCGACCTCCGGAGGCTGCTCGTCGGGACCAGCAACCGCTCCATTCTCGTGGTCGAAGACATTGACTGCAGCATTGAGCTGCAACAGCGGGATGAAGGCGAGAGGCGTGCCACCAGGCCCACTGCGTCTGCAGGAGAAGAAAACGACGACAATGTTAGAATGATGTTGCTATTACATTTCCATTCCATCCACCAGTTAGAATCATATAGCCACAAACTATTTACAGCACTTCATCTAGAATCATATATTGCCACAACCTATTTACAGTACTAACTCTGGTCACAAAACTTGTCGTTTAGGATAAGATTTGGCCAAACCTTATAAACTAAAAACATTAATAACTACTATATATACTATTGCATTGTTTACTTTTGAAGAACGTAGTATTTTAAGGATTTTAAGATCATACTACCTCCATCCCAAAAAGAATACAATTCTAGAATAATATTCAAGTCAAACCTCTTAAGTTTGACTAAATTTATATTAAAAGATGTTACTGCCTCTATCCCAAAATAAATCAATCCCTAGAATCATCTAAAATCAAACTATCTTAAGTTTGACAAATTTTATAGGAAATAGTAATAACATCGTCTATGGCACCAAATAAATACATCATGAAAATACATGTCATAAAGCATCTAGTGATACTAATTTAGTGTCATAAATATTGGTGTTTTTTTTTAAAAAAATGTTCAAGCTCAAAATAGTTTGACTTAGGACAACTCTAGAAGTTGATTTATTTTGGGATGGAAGTAGTACTATTTATCATACTAAATATATATCATCAGATTTGTCATGGAATATATCTTTCATAATATACCCATTTGAAATCATAGATATAGATACAGTTTTCTATAAACTTATATTAGTCAAAATTAAGATAGTTTGACTCAGACCAAAACTAGAATTGTCCTTCCTGGACAAAGGGATTATTCCAGAAGAAATTGGTGGTCAAAGATAATCATCAAAATCCGTGCAGTGTCAAATATGTTAAATATTTGTGAACAGAGGTAGTAAATACCATGCATGTGTCGATTGGGCAGCTTTAGTTTCTTACCAATGCTATTTGCTGGCAATTTTGGTGAACTGCAGGTGACGCTATCTGGGCTGCTCAACTTCGTTGATGGTCTCTGGTCGACAAGCGGGGAGGAGAGGATCATTGTCTTCACCACCAACTACAGGGAGCGGCTTGACCCAGCGCTACTGCGGCCTGGAAGGATGGACATGCACATCCACATGGGGTACTGCACCCCAGAGTCGTTCCGGATACTGGCAAGGAACTACCACTCAGTTGAAAATCATGCCATGTACCCAGAAATTGAGCAGCTTATACAGGAGGTAATGGTCTCACCTGCGGAGGTTGCTGAGGTTCTGATGAGGAACGACAACAGTGATGTTGTACTTCAGGATCTCCATGAGTTCCTCAAGGAGAAGAGGAAACAATCTGGTCAGAGCAAGGATGCAAATGAGAATGGAGATTAATTTATGAAGAAATGTGACAGAGACCAACACCAATACTCAGAGAAAACACAGGGGTAATAGAAAGTCACAAACCACCGATGGTCTCAACCAAATTTTGCGTATGTAAATGAGGTAGTATCAGAAAAAAAGAAAAATATGGTCAAGAGTATTACTGTTGACTCAATCTTGAGTTTTGACTTATGGAGAACCTTTTTTCGAGTGATATTTCTGTTAAAATTCTTATAGTTTATTAAGATTCTTGACATTGCAACAAAGATTTAATACACAGTTCAGTCAGGGGCAGACCCATAGGTACATGTTTTAAAGGTATGTTCTGGGCTCCACAAAAATGTATAGCTCTTTGTCTTTCTCAGCCCGGCTTATCAACCATGGTACAATGTTTTTCTCTCACAACAAAACAGCATCGGCCGGCTTATCAGCCACAAAAACTATTAGCCGAACAGCTCAAATTAACATAAAAATGTGCAGTACAGTGCCAGGCACATGATGCTCGAGTGCATGTGAAAACTAAAAAACGGCCTTATATTTCGTGTCATACTTAGCAGTTCGCCAATCTTAAACTCCAGAGGAATAAGACAGAGTAGTGAAAAAAAATATAGTGCTACAGATGTGCCTTCCTGAAGTACTCTTTTAGTGGCAGAAATAGTAATTCAAGTAAAAAGATGAAGGAAAAAGTCTAATTGACCCCCCCAACTATAAGGGGTGGTCTAGTTTACCCCCCGAACTATGAAATGGTCTAATTTACCCCCTGAACTTTGCAAAACCGGTCAAATCACCCCCTCAGGCGGTTTTGGGCGGTGGTTTTGCTACAGTGTCGGCGGTTTGCTACAGTAACGTCGGTTTTGTCTTTTTCTTTTTTATTTATTTCGTCTGAATCTTTGAAAAATCATAGTAAATCACAGAAAAATCATAAAATGAAAAATCTAATTTTGTTGGACTCCACATGAGTAGATCTACACAGTGAATATATAATATAGTATGCTTTAGTACAAAATTTTTGTTGTATGAATTATTCAAATTAATTACAGAAAAAAAATAGATCAAAATTTACAGCAAAAACTTTGTACTAAAGCATACTACACAAATCAATTAGACTTTTTCCAAAAGATGAAGGAACAATTTCTTCTAATACCTGCTGAAAGAAAAATACAGAATGGACTGTAATCACCAGCTGAACATTTTTAAGCCCAATTTTGCCATACCTCATTTTTAACAGCAGCATTGCACAAGATCCCAAAGGATTGACTCTTAAAACTTGTCTCAGAAGCTAACTACACAAAACAGACCCAAGAGCAGTTGCAGGTAGAACATGGAATATCCCTCTGTTACTTGCCTGAACAAGGGAAATAATGCATCAATTGTGTAACATTATTACAGCAGTACAGGCAGTAAATAAAGTAGTAATGAAGCCTTCACATGGAATATATTAAACTTTGGTAACTGCTTACACCAGACGAATTGTGGTTCAAGGAAAGAGTATACTGATTCCTTTCACTACAAAATCATGTTGCACCTTAACTATATTTTTATTTATTTATTTAATAAATATCGGGTATAACCTGGACACCTGGTACCTTTCTCTTCATAGGGTGAGAAGTTCATGTGCTTCAGAGTAAACAGACCACATAAGATGTAACTATACTTAATGTTGGAAAGTGATTTCTCTCAATTAGGGCTAACCCTAGAAGGGTAGCTAAATAGGTTCCATACATGGGCCACATGGGCCTTAGCCTCATGGGCCTACATATACTCCAACACCCCCCCGCAGTCTGAACTACCGTCGCAGCGGAGTTCAAGGCTGAAACAAGAAAGAACACACACAACCCCCCCCACAGACGCAACTAGCCACTGGTGATGTTGAGGCTGGAGCGAAACTCGGCGAAGGTCGAGGACGGGAGGCCTTTGGTGAAGATGTCCGCGAACTGGGAGGTCGTCGGGACATGAAGGACCCGCACCTCGCCCATGGCCACCCGATCACGGACAAAGTGGAGGTCGATCTCGACATGCTTCGTCCGCTGGTGCTGGATGGGGTTGGTGGAGAGGTAGACCGCACTGACGTTGTCGCAGTAGATCAGTGTGCTCCTGGAGGGTGGCGTGTGCAACTCAGCAAGCAGCTGCCGGAGCCAGGCGGCCTCCGCCACGCCGTTAGCCACGGCGCGGTACTCCGCCTCGGCACTGGACCGGGAGACCACCGGCTGGCGCTTGGACGACCACGACACCAGATTGCCGCCCAGGAAGACGGCGTAGCCGGAGGTGGAGCGGCGAGTATCCGGGCACCCGGCCCAGTCAGCGTCGGTGTAGACAACGAGGTCGGTGGAGGAGGCTCGGTGGAGGAGGAGGCCGTAGTCGAGTGTGCCCCGGAGGTAGCGGAGGAGACGCTTGAGAGCCGTGAGATGAGGCTCCCGGGGATCATGCATGTGGAGGCAGACCTGCTGAACGGCATAGGTGATGTCCGGCCGGGTGAAGGTGAGGTACTGAAGGGCCCCGGCAAGACTCCTGTACGCAGTGGGGTCGTCCACCGGTGGTCCCTCAGCCTCAGACAGCTTGCCCTGAAGGTCGACCGGGGTGGAGCAGGGCTTGCAATCAGACATCCCAGCCCGCTCCAGGATATCCCGAGTGTACTGCCTCTGGTGAAGAAGGAGCCTAGCAGGACGGTGCTCAACAGTGACACCGAGAAAGTGATGGAGCTCACCGAGGTCCTTCATCGCAAACTCCTGCTGGAGAGCTGCAATGATCCGGCGGAGAAGATGCTCGCTGGAGGCGGTGAGGACAATGTCATCAACATAGAGTAACAAGTATGCAGTGTCGGCCCCATGGTGGTAGACGAACAGGGACGTATCAGACTTGGCCTCCATGAACCCCAGGGTCAGCAAGAAAGCAGCAAACCGGTGGTTCCACGCCCGAGGTGCCTGCTTGAGGCCATAGAGTGACCTGTTGAGCCGGCAGACCATGTCAGGGCGGGTGTTGTCGACGAACCCCGCCGGCTGACTGCAGTACACCGTCTCGGTAAGAAGGCCGTGGAGGAAGGCGTTCTTGACGTCCAGCTGGTGGACGGGCCAAGACCGAGCAAGTGCCAGTGATAGTACAGTACGGACGGTGGCCGGCTTGACCACCGGGCTGAAAGTCTCATCGTAGTCGACGCCGGGGCGCTGAGTGAAACCCCGGAGGACCCATCGAGCCTTGTAGCGCTCGAGAGAGCCGTCCGCTCGGCGCTTGTGAGTCCAAATCCACTTGCCGGTGACGACATTGGCGCCCGGCGGTCGGGGCACCAACTCCCACGTCTGGTTGGCGAGCAGTGCGGCATACTCCTCTTCCATCGCGCGGCGCCAGTGAGGGTCCAACAGGGCGTCGCGGACGGAGGAGGGTACCGGAGAGACCACCGCGTCGCCGGTCGAAGCCTCGAGGGCACGAGGCGGCAGGGTGCCAGCCCCGTGCCGTGTCACCATCGGGTGAACATGCCGCGGGTGTCGGTGAAGAAGCGGCGGGTGGTAGACCGGCGGGACACCACGGGCCGGCGGAGACAGTGGCGGTGGTGTCGGTGTTCCCGGCGGAGAAGGGACCGGAACCACGAGCGGCGGTGGCCGCGGCCTGCGCTGGTATACCCGTACCGGCGCGGCAAACCTCGACGGAGCCGCCGGGGCAGGTGCCAAGACAGGGTCCGGCGTCGGCAACCGGCACGACCCCCCCGGGGCAGAAGCGGGGGACGAAGGCCCCGGGTCTGCACCAACTGGAGAAGGCGGGGCCGCACTGGAGGACGAGGGGCCCGGACTCGCAGGGGAGCCGGGACCGACGGCTGGCTCAGAACGCGTCGAGGCGGTACCTGCAGGAGACCACAAAGAAGGTGGCTGGACCACCGGGTCAGTGGGAAACAGATCGGGTGGGTCAGTGACCGGAGGTGTAGTGGTGCTGGAAAAGGGAAAGACGGACTCATCGAAGACCACATGGCGCGAGATGAGAACACGTCGGGAGGTAAGGTCGAAGCACCGGTACCCCTTGTGATCAGGGGAGTACCCGAGGAAGACACAGAGCGTGGAGCGAGGGTCCAGCTTGTGAGAAGAAGTGGCAGCAGTGTTGGGGTAACAAGCACACCCAAACACGCGAAGGTGATCATACCGAGGCGGGGTACCAAAGAGGGCGTGGTGAGGAGTGGGAGCGGGACAGGCAGCGGAAGGAAGGCGGTTAAGAAGGTAGGTGGAGGTGTGCAGGCCCTCAGCCCAGAAGCGAGCAGGAAGAGAAGCCTGAAATAGGAGAGTGCGCACGGTGTCGTTTGTGGTGCGAATCATCCGCTCGGCCTTGCCATTCTGCGAGGAGGTGTATGGGCAAGACATGCGTAGCTGAACACCGTGAGAGAGGAAGAAATCTCGGGCGGTGGAGTTATCAAACTCGCGACCATTGTCACACTGGACGGCCTTGATGGTGAGACCGAACTGAGTAGACACCCAAGTAAAGAAGTGGAGGAGCGTGGTAAACGTATCAGACTTCGCACGAAGAGGAAAAGTCCACGAATAATGCGAAAAATCATCAACAACCACAAGATAGTACTTATAACTAGAAATACTGATAACAGGAGATGTCCATAGGTCGCAATGTACAAGATCAAAAATGCGGGCCGCATGAGAAGAAGAACTAGAAAAAGGAAGACGAACATGTCGGCCCAATTGGCACGCATGACACAGTTGCTCATCATGAGCTCGAGTACATGGAAGACCAGAGCTACGACTGAGCTGTATCAGGGCATCACGTCCAGGATGGCTGAGGCGCCGGTGCCAGGTAGTAGAGGAAGCAGAAGCGACGAAGGCAGCTGACAAAACGGACGGCGAAGAAGAAGAAGGAGCCGCCGGAAAGCGAAGAGTGTAAAGGGGCCCGGTGCTGTCACATCGGAGCAGAGGACGCCGGGAAGCCAAATCCTTCACAGTAAGACCAGAAGAGTCAAATTCCACAGAACAAGAGTTGTCAGCTGTAAAACGTCGAATAGAAAGAAGATTATGAACCATGGAAGGAGCAACAAGAACATCAGGAAGACGAAAGGAGCCATGAGCACCGGCGGTACCCATAGAGGAGACAGGAATACAAGAACCATTTGCGACCATAATGGACGAAGGAAGAGATGAAGAGGGAGAGTGAACCGACGAAAGTATACCGGGGTCAGGAGTGATGTGGTAGGTGGCCCCCGAATCGGCGATCCACTCGGGTCCGACCGGAGGTGTCAGGCCCATGGTGCCGAACGAGCGAGCCAGGGCCGCCTGATCCCAGCCCGCGACCCCCGGTGGAGCCCCGGAAGGTTCGGAGGGAGGAACCCACGGCGTAGCAGGGAAGACGCCGGGAGGTGCTCCGGTGAGCATGGCCACCGGTGGACGCGAGTCGGTCCCGGTGGCGTGGTAGGGCCACATGGAGATGCGCCCAGACCATGGGTTCTGGAAAGAGGGCCATGGTGCCCCCCCCTGTGGTCCACCGGGTACCGGGGCCTGGGTAGGTGCACCCCGGCCGCCCCCGCGACCCCCACCGCGGCGACGACGACCACCACGACCCCCCCCCACCTCCGCTCGGCCCGGAGGGAGGGGGACCCAGGAGAGACGACGGTGGTGGAGCAGCCGTCCGTGGAGCAGACTGGCGCGGCGGAGTAGCAGCCAGAGCCGTCGAGGAGGCCCCCGGGGAAGCAGTGGAGCCCGGCTGGAGGCCCTGTGTGAGCTCCTCCATGACAAGATCGTCACGGACCTCCAGGAAGGTGGGAAAGGGCCTCTGGCGGGTGATCCACGTCCTGAGGTGGGCGTAGCGGTCACTGAGCCCCCGGAGGACGTTGAGGACCAAGATGCGATCCTCCACAGGCCACCTGAGGTCCCCCAGGGAGTCAGCCATGGACTTCATCCGTCGGCAGAACTCACCGACGGAGAGGTCACCCTGGACGAAAGTGCGGAAGCTCGCATCGAGGCGCAGAGCCCGGGCCTCAGCGTTGCCCAGAAACTGACCCTCAAGGGCCAGCCATGCTCGGCGCGCGTCAGGAGAGGTGCGGACGAGGTCGTGAAGGTCCAGGGAGATCGTCCCCAGAATCCAGGAGAGGACGATGCTGTCGAGCCGGATCCACGACGGCGTCTGGGCAGCGACCGGGGCGTCGAGGAGGACGTGGTCGTCGAGGGCGTAGCGGCGAAGAGTGAGAACCACCAGATCCCGCCAACGGGCGTACGAGGGCGACTCCGGCTCGAGGACGACCGGAACGAGCAGGCGAATGTTCTGGACCCCCCCCCCCCGCCTGGTAGTGCAGCTGAGCCACGAGCGGGTCGGCCGGGTCGTGCCAGAGGACGGCGGTGTGAGACGCGCGGCGACCCGGCGAGGCGGAGGAGTGGGCCCCAACGTCCTGGCCCCCAGGGTAGGTGAGTAGCCGCTCAGCCTCGGCGATCTGGCGAGCCAGGGCATCGGCCGCTTCGCGCTCGTGCTCCCACACGAGGGCGGCCGCCCGCACGCGGGCCTGCCCCTCCGCGGCCGAGGCTCGGGCGGCGGCAAGGGCAGTGGCGAGGGACGAGGCGTCACGGCCGGCGTAGATCTGGGAAAGAAGGGGTGGCGGGGCCGGGAAGGCCTGGGCACCGGCAGCAGACATGGTGCCGGCGTCCAGCCCGGCGCCGGGAAGGTGGATTCGCGGCTGCTGGAGGGCAGGCTGTTCGCCATCAGCAGCCGGGAGGTGGGTTTGAGGGTCCCCATCAGCCGGGAGACCCCCATCAGCAGCCCCCGGATGCTCCACTGCCGCCGAGGTGAGGACCTGGGCAGGGGCGGGTGCTCCAGGTGGGACGGTAGAAGGAGGGAGGGGCTGGTGAGGTAGCTGGCGCAGTGGTGGGTGAGGAAGGACTGCGGCAGGAAGAGGGGAAGTCTCCAGGCCGGCGCCATGGAGATCCGCGCCAGGGAGAGCCGCCATGGGAGCAGGGGCGGAAGTTCCAGGGAGGTAGGCGCTGGGGAGGGAGGAGCTAGGGAGGAAGGCGCCAGAGGGGAAGGGGTGCTGGAGGCCAGCCGCGCCTGGGAGAAGGCCGGCGGCGGCGGCGTCCGCCCCCTGGAACCGCCCGGCGTCGGGCAGAGCAGAGGGAGCAGCGGCTCCAGTGAGGACCTGGGCCCAGGTGGTTGTGGAAGAGAGGGAAGGGAAGGGAGAGTAGAGGGAGGGAGGGAGAGGAGGCCGGCCAGCCATGGCGCGCCGGCTCGCCGGCGATGGCCAGCAGGGGGCGGCGGCTGGCGGCTGGGTGGAGGAAGAAGAAGCTAACCTAGGCTGGATAACATGTTGGAAAGTGATTTCTCTCAATTAGGGCTAACCCTAGAAGGGTAGCTAAATAGGTTCCATACATGGGCCACATGGGCCTTAGCCTCATGGGCCTACATATACTCCAACACTTAATTGTACAAAATAGGTGCTCATACCTTCTAAGTGAAAGCCTCAGTTATGACTTGTGAGCTCATACCTTCAATCTGTAAGATTAGAGCCAGAAAACAGCTGCTACAATGGATCCTAAGCAGCTAAGAAAAAAATTGAACATAGTATAGATCATCTGCCAGTTGCCCAGATATCTTACAAGTCACAAGTTAAAGTGCAGGGCATTATTTTAAGAGACCAACCAGAACCAGCTAGATAATAAATATTTCAACTCTCCAGAATACCAATTTCACTTTCTCAAACTATATGCACTTCCTGAATTATTTTTGAATGGCTCCTCATGCACCGATTACCAGCAATGGCAATGTATCAGTGCCATGCCGTTCATCATAATGTAAGCTCATAATGGGAAATGACACAATTCAAAGGTTGTAGGAGACTAATTCTGAGACACATCTTACCTGGGTTCATAAGGTAACTGGAAAGAAAAGGTAAAGCTATGTGGATCTTACATGGTGAGTATTTTTAATCCACATTGCACTAATGTAACATGGTTGAAACTTCGTTATGACTTGAACAGACCTTTTTTTTTTCTCTTTTCTTCTTTAATGAAAACAATACGCAGTTCTCGTGTGTTCAAGAAAAAAGTGGAACAAACTATGTTTAATGAAGCTTTCTGATTTATGCAAACACAAGAGAATCAGGTTCGACCATTGTAATCTCCAGTGATTTCAATCTTCATAAGGCATGACGAAGGCAGCACTTTCACAACTAAGAGGTTCAAAACTAGATACATCATATTAGGCAGAATATACCGCCCTGACAACTGCCTAGCCTTATTGCAGCATCAGGCACTGATAAGTGATGACTAACGTCAGTTGACATAAAGGAAATGATTGCTAAGGGTCGCTAGGAACCAAGAATGTAAGCACCTCCTTATTCTTTATCATCATGGCTACAATCACTGGCATCACATTCAATCTCGTCTTCACTATTCTCCACAATATGCGCAAGGGAATTCACTTGCAGCGTCTTAAAACTGCTTATGAAGTCGGTTGCTTCTGAGATGAGAGCATTTTTAGCAGCCTTCACACCAGCTTGCTGCTCAGAAAGAGACTTCCCAGAATCAGCAGCTTTAGAACTTGCTGAAGTCCTTCTGCGAGGCCTTTTTGTGCCTTCTCTACGTGTCAATTGATCAATGTACTTCTCATGTAAGATAGCATTCTTTATAGGCTTTAGAACTGCTGGGCTCGGTTCAGATGGCTTAGTTCTTAACCTTGAAAATGGTTTCTTTCGTGCTGAAGAACTTCCACTGCGCTTTCCTAGAGAAGCTGAATTCATACAACTGTCAGGAGTCCCAGGAGAATCTTCAAAAGATAAGTTCAATTGTAAGGCACTTGGTGAGCTTTCAAAAATTGAGAAGTGGTCAGCCTCTTGAGCTTGGTCAATGCGGCAATGCTTCTGCAACAAATGCTTCACTGTCTTCTGTGCTACTAGACTCTTCTGTTTAGCAGTCTTTCGCCTTCCGACTGTAGGTTCCAAGATATTTGAAAGTTTTGGATCAGACAATGTGAAATTTCCTATAGGAGAATATGTTGTTTTACTTGTTCTGGAACGTGGGCCAATTGGAGTCGGTGTTGAGAGGTCAGAATATATTCTGTTGAAGCAGTCTTCAGCAGATCTCCCTGGCACCTGAAAAGAGTTGTGTCAAAAATCACTGAGCTAATAAATGACAAAGGGAGATATCCACACATAAAAGAAGAAATATGCCGGATAAGAAATAGGACCTACCACTGAAATATTCCAGTGAAGTATGAAAAAGAAAAGCAAACTAGCACTATGAAACCTCAGGATCTTTTGATTGTGCGATCAAGCCCATTAGTCCCCAAGTTTTTACATTTGTGCAATTATTTTTTTTAATGGTAAATTTGATGAATTGTGACCACCAGCTATTCATCTTTTTTCTAAGATGTTTTATTATTTGAATCTGTCTAATCATATCCTTTTGTTAACGGAATTAGCAAATCTGTACACTATGGAAAAAAAAAGGAATGAACTGTTATTGAAACTTAATGATGTATGAGATATTGTTTCTACTAAAATAGTGCATTAGAATCTTTGTATATACCAGAAGAAAAGGAACCAAATTGATCAGCAAAAAACTTAGTTCCATAGAACATTAATAATGTAAAGACTAGGTACCATTTTTGAAACTTTCTTCCAGAAATGTGGGGATGGTCGGGCACTGAAGTAAGCTTTGCGCAATGCCATGTCCTGCTCTTTTGTCCAATCATCAGAACCACAAAATTTTCCAGTTCCTTCTCTCTCAGTCCCACTTGGTTTGTTGATGTTTTCATCAATGTTCAACCTCTCATCACCAACTTTAAGCTTCACCTCAATAGAAGGGTCCTTTTCAATCCTTCTGTGGGTGGATTTTATGGGTACATTGCGAGGTGCAATTTCTTGGCAATACACAGGCAATGGTTCGGGGTCCTGGCAACTTTGCTTCTTCGATGAAACCCTCCTTTCTGTTCCTCTCTTCCTCTTTCCTGTCTGAACTTTACAATGATTGGACTTTAACTCTTGCTTGTCACTCTTTTTGTTAGATACATCTGAAATATCTTTCCTAGGAGGAAATCCAGCACTTCCCCTATTCCTTTTCAGGCTCTCTTGATTTTTGTCTTTCCTATGAGCTGTTTTAGTCTTTCTGTTAGCAGAGGTCTCCCGCCGATTTTGTGGCAACAGTGACTTGCCCAAACTCTTATCTTCCACATGGAATCGTGGGGATCTGCGAAGAGGATTAATTGCTGATTGATCAGCCCTGGCTTTATGTTCCTACAAGAGGAAGTTCAAATTACAATGCTATTTCTCATAATCTATGAATCAAGTATGAAACGAATCAAGCTTCTAACTAACAGACATGATTAACATTCAGGAAGGAAATGGATGGTACTAGTAGGAAAAACATAAATCAAGCAAGAGCAACTCCTACCCCGCTTACATCATCATCTATCACAATTGGATGCTCAAGGTCTCTTCCAGCGAGCCGCGACGACTGGCATAAGGGCGCCCTCGGCTGCTGTACAGCAGCTCCAGCGTGGTGACCTCTCGCTGTCTTCTTGGGGGCAGCCAGCTTCTTCGATGTTTGGAGCTCCTCTTTCTCCTCTGGGTTCTTGGTCTGGGAAGGGAGCCTCCTCTTGGGCAAACTTTGAGGCTTCTTCAATGTTTGGAGCTTCTCTTTCTCCTCCAGGCTCTTGGTCTGGGAAGGGAGCCTCCTCTTGGGCAAAATTTGAGGGGTCGCGTGGTGAGAGCGCAGCCGCCCCTTCCATGGCGACATTCGTGTACCCATGTTCACCCAGTGACTTTTTTAGCCGAAACAAAAAACAAAGTCAGTAGGCATAATACATATATAAACTTGTAGTTAGACTAGCAGATGCCTGTGCGTTGCCACGGGAGTCTCAATTTTTTCTAACACAATAAGAGTGAAAAATATTGTGGGTCAAAATCAATTGATAAACAAATAGTGTTCGCTCGTATGTTGCAAGGGAAGACAAAAAACATTAATGCAACAAAATATGCATCAGGACGCACCTGCACTGCACAAAGCGCAAAAAATTCACTGCACCTTTCAGTAAATCTACATGACTATGTTTCTAGGAAACACACACTGAAAAACTTCCAGCAAGCTTTGAGGAGTCCTTGTTTTGACTAATGTATGTTTCTCAATTCAGATACCATGCTAACTGACCACCTCTCTTACTGTGAGGAGTTATGGAGTTCCAGAGGTTTGGAGGTGCAGCTGGCTACATGATGGCAGAGGCTGCAAACCTCCCATCTGACTGGCTAGCTGAAATTTGGAGATGGTAATAGTACAAAGGATGTGTCTGTCAAATGGTCAGTAGGAGGCCAGCTCAAATGGCTGTTGTGCTGAAGTAAATGTATATACTATTCAAATGAAATCCAGTATAGAGAAAACAAGAATAACTATAGTGCTAATGACTAATGGGATATCCTCAAAACACCAACCACCCATATCCAGTCCTAGGCTGCTCTATTTAATATTCAATCATTTACAGCTATTCTCTACTGATTAGGATGCCAGGGAAATTCAAGCCAATGAAATGCAAGCATGTCAATATTGTTTGGTAGCAAAGGCATTGGCTGGAACAAATAGATTACACTAATATGTTCAGAGAGGCTTCTATTCTCGTATTCTTTAGTTTCACAAAGCATTTTGCCTTTGATTTCACAAAAGCAAGGGATCACTTGACCCCAAATGCAACTCTGTAGGTAGAAATTTACAAGAACATGCTGTTTTTTTGTCATCATTCAGGTTAACAAATTCCCAGAAAAAGGAACAACCCTTGCGGAGGTTGTACTGCAGCTAGCCTATATAGTGATACATAGTTACTTATCTCTATTCATGCAATATGCAAGAAGATAAATGATGTACCTCTAATATACAATACAAATGTGACTTCAAACAGCATGCGAGTTTGCCAAACGCCTCAAACTATCCAAACATTCATCAGCCCTGTCACTGTATTGCAATAAGCTCCATCAACCAGGCCACTCCACGCTCCAGATGTGGCCCTCACTCGCTGCCAATTCCCCCAAAAACTCGATCGACGGCCTCATGCCACCCCACCTAAGACCGAACACGCTCTCATCGCTCAAGATCCCCTATCACTCCAGTAGCCACCACCCGAGCCTATAACCCATGAGACAAAGCGAAGGCGCACGAGGAGTACAACTCACCATAGGGGCCGAAATAAATGTAGACTTTTTCAGTTGCATGGAGGCTTTTTTCAGTATTGTAGACACCTTTCTCCCAAAGTATATATTACTGTTTGCAACATTTACCTTATAAACTGTCTATACAAAGAATAAAAATAGGATGCCACCTCTTTAGCCCAAACAAATTTTAGCTATCTATCTAAATCCAGCACAGTTAAATGTGCTAATATCGTGAGACATCCTCCACAAAGGATATCAGAGGTGAAGTCCACCTTCACCGTAGGACTCTTCTAATAGGCATTGATGAATGTGGTTTGGTTCTGGAAGCTACTCAACGCGATGGTTCTAACTTTGCACATGAACATTCTTCTCTTTATATTTTTTTTTTCTGTACTTACACTATTTTCTCAAAATTGTAATTATTTGGCGCTAAGTGATTAGCATGAAGACAAAGTCTGTATTATGGAAACTCATAAATTGTGGCGACAGTACACAGTAAATGAGCAATTTTTTGAGACAGCAACATGTGCAAATGGATGCGAACAATCTGCTGATGCCAACTGTTATTTTGCTTGGTACATGTGAACCAATTATTACGGGAACCATAGCAATGCATGAATTTTTTTTGCCAACCATAGCAATGCACAGACAAAGGCAAACTTAAAATGTTGTACACAGGATGAAGCAAGCAAAGCTCAAGAGTAGTGTTGTAAAAAAAATCGAGAGTAATGTCTTACCTCAAAAAGGATGAAGAAGGCAAGGGCTTTGATCGTGGACTGACGGTGCTCTCGGACACCAATCTTCTCAATGGTGTACGGCGGCAGTCCACCTCCACTCTCCTCTACAGCGTCCCGGCAGCGTCTCGGACCACCTCCCTCTCCTCCAGGCACCACTCCTGTGCTTTCTTATCAGTACTCATGTGCTTTCTTATCAGTACTATGATATCCTCGCGGCCTATGATATTCCCATCTCGACTCTGTTAAGTTGATTTCTCATCAGCACCAATTGCAAAAATAAAGAAAAAAAATTATGCTATAGAACTAGATGCCTGTGCTTCCTGAGTCTCAGCCTAAAATTAGCCGTTGAATGAGCAATTGCCACCATCTCTACATTTCTATGTTTTATAGGTTCTTTTGAGCTCTATACAGCACCCAGATTTTAGAGCCAATCACATCACATTGGCCCTAAAATCCGAAACTCATATGAGTCAGCCTGGGCACTACATATGCACAATTGCACGGAGGCTGACTAAAATCATGAAACTGAAGGATCTAATGTCTGTGCAGTCTCACTAAATAGAGTAGTATTTTGAAGGCAGAAAAAAATAATAAATAGAGTAGTATTTTGAAGGCAGAAAAAATAATACAGGCTGGCCAAAGAGGAAATCTCATAAACTCGGTTTGAAAGTACAAATCCTCTGCTGTAGTGTCCCAAACTTCAAACCGTGCTTGTTCGTACATTATTAGCAAGAAGCGATAAGGGAAACTTTCATCTAATAGCATGTTTCCTCATCCTACATCTATTTACTGGTTATAACTTGCATATGGCACAATAGAAATATTGAGAAGAAACCTGTATTCAATTCCTCCTAGATCCCAGAAATGACGTGTGCCTCACCTTGGGCCTGGAGGGCGTTCCTCCGCCTGTGCTTGGGTGGGGGCCGTCGCGGCGGACTGCGGCAGTTGGACGGCGCTCCGAGCGGCGCGGAAAGCGGACGGCGCTCCGGGCGGCGCTTAGGGTGGCGGTCAGGCGTCGTTTAGGGTGGATGGTGCTCCGAGCGGAGCGGACGGACGGCGCTCCGGGCGGCGCGGAGGGGTCGTGTTGGGGCCGTCGCCCGTGGGGGAGGGCAGCGGCCGGACGGCTAGGGCGGAGGCAGTCCCGGTGGCGAAGGGCCCGACGAAACCCGGCGAGGGGATTGCACCTGAGGTGGGCTGGGCCCTAACCGGGGTTTGAGATGGATTCGAATGGAAGGGAATTCAAATTTCAAATAGATATCAAGTTCATAGAGTTTTCATTCAAGTGTTTCTGGAAATAGCTTTTGAAACCGCATGAATTTCGAATTTGGATTCTTAGGCACCTCGGCCATACTATTTGTACTACAAATCCAAGAAAGCGGCGTGCATGTAAAAATATATATTTTCGAGTGTAAAACTACGAAACAAATAATCAAACAAGATCTTACTAATTTATCATGTGGAACCTGCAAACACAACAATAGTTTGTATCCCTAGCCCTGATCCATCAGTTGTTCTTGTTCTACCAAAATCGAATAGGGGACCAAACTCATTCTAAATCTTGGTCTTTGGCCACGCCTCACAGAGTGTTAGAGGCGTCCTTTTTCTATGTTTTGTTTTAGGAGGGAGCGATGCCGTGACTAGAAATGGCTTGTTGTCGTTAAGATATTCGGGGAACTAAATGCTGAACTAGAAATTTTGACCATGTGGATCGCTAGAATTTTAGTATAGCTGCTTTTTGCTTCACTTGGTACTTCGCACATTTATATACAGCAATTCAAATTACATATAGACCATGCAATGCTATTAAAGCTACATATAAGAATTAAGGATGCATTTGGTAGCACTCTACACATGAGTGGCAACCAAACGCCCTCCTTCATTTAAGAAGTTTCGAGAATTGTGTTGGGAGAAGTGAGGAGATAGAAGAGAAGCTAACAATAGTAGCTTTGCTCGAGTCCCTCTCAATCCTATGGGCCCACCATACGGCCGACATCCAGTTTGCTCCAACGCGGGTGAGGCCGACGCGGTGCAGGGTGATGGCCGTAGGTGCCAATGAGGGGGTGGGAAGGGGTGGACCGACGATGGCGGCACGCAAGGAGATGGCGTGGGAGGGGCGAGGCCGACGAAGGCATGGGTTGGAGGAACGGCGACACAACACTGGGCGGGGAGATGATGATGCAGCACGAAGATATGGTGGCACATGCGGTGGAGGCGCGTGACAGAGGAAGAATAAAAAGAAGAGGAGGCGTGTGGTGATGGTGTGGAAGAGGATAAGGTAGAGAAGAAGAAGAATAAATAAGAAGATTATGTGGCCTCTTCACTTGGCTAAAAGTACAGTTTGCTGATTTGCTACGACAGAAAAACACTGTTCATTAGCTAAAAAGCCATAGCTTATAAGCCATGGCTGATTTGGTGTGGACATTCACTTTTTCCTTTGACTAACAAGGAGAAGCCATTTCTCTAAATATATTTTTTCTAACCAATAAGCTCGGAGCAAGAAAAATAATTGTTTCACCAGATAAGCTATAGTCGAATTTGGTTTGTCTAGAGTTAGAGTTTTATAGCAAACAAACACTTAGAGCATATAGTGCAAAAATTATAAGCATTAGGCCCTTACTAAGACTATCTTCAATAGCTCAAAAAATAATTAGTAAACCAATGAGTTTTCTAAGTGGCTAAAAAAAGTTAGGAGCATATTTGTTGGGTAAAACCTACTTATAAAAATACTCCCTCTATCCAAATCAAGACGTTTTGGCTTTTTTATTCATAATATTTTCTATGCATTTAAATATACACCATGTCTAAATGCATATTAAAAAACAACATGTCTAGAAAAACCAAAACATCTTATAATTTCTTACTTAATTAAACTATTTTTTATATTATCTTTCTCTCTCATATATTTGGGGATCGTGTCCTTATTTCTTATTTTTCGTACGTCCTTCCATCGTTAAATTCATGGTTGATATGTGTAGTATGTGTGTATATTTTCGTATAATTAGATTGATTTTTAACTGTGAGTTGAGAGAATCAGTCTGCTCGCAATTGTCTAGCGGGTTTTTTCGAGTCAGGCATGCGGCTTACATCCTATCTGAATTAGTCTATCCGAATTCTATTACAAATCGGTGAATCAATCAGATCCGTCCCACAGAACTCGTGTGCTTAAATACACAATTTACTCGTCCGCTTTCTAGTTCCTCCCTCTCTTTCTCTGCCGTCGCGCCATCGCCGGTGCCGCGATGCTGGTGGTTTTGGACTTTGGATTCCTGCCTTAGGAAGGGCATTGCCGCTCTTCTGCGTCTTCTCCGCCATCTCCGAGCCTCGCCTCGCGTTAGTACAAGGTATGTTCGTCTTTTTCCACCTCAATCCATCTCTCCCGGCGCGCGTGAATGGCCGGCTCACGACATCACGAGTAGAATCGGAAGCACCGCGCAGCAACTTAGCACTTGTGGCGTCACAAGTAGAATCAGAAGCGTGCTTCAAGTTCATAACGTTGAACCTATGCAGCTGTCCCCGCGCCTAGAACTGGAATTCTACTGGATCGACACCAATAGTAGACACAGCTTCGTAACATTGGGATGTACATGATATTTTTTTAAAAATTTCTTAAGGCTCTATCTAATAAATAAATGTTAACAACAATACATGTAACACTATTAATAGTTTTAAACAATTTGGACTCATGTATATTCGTATATAATTCTAGTACAAACACCACAATCTTATCATATTAAAAAGTAAGATAAATAAGGTGGCTATCTTATGACTGTATTGTTTATGGTGGTTTGTTATGGATGTAAACAGAACACATCAATGGACACGTCTATTTATAGCTGTTCATGGCCACTATAGTATTGCAAAAATATTTCTATATTTTTTCCTAGTACTTATCTATTTCTTAGATATTTGTAGCATACAATAATATCTACCAATAGTATCCTAGTTTTTGCTATGAAATATGACAAATATATCTTATGTATGCTCATTATTTATCTAGAAAGTTCCATAAATATACATCGCTATCTTTAGCACTACCATTTAATATTATTTTATCTCTATTAGTCGTGTATGATACTATCTTTAAATCTTTTATGCTTTTTCATCGTGGCCTCCTACCCTAATCATAAGTTTGGCTCTACCTTTATCTCGTATAGTTTTTATTAGAATATTACTCCTTTGATACATATGATGCTCCTCATGTTTTGTTAACAAAAACATGGAATGACACACTCGACATGTGGATTCATCTGTCAGCCTATAGCCTTTCTGTTTTCTTTCTTCTCTCTCCTTGCTCGGTTCTTCCTACTCTCGATCCATCTGCAGAGGGCGGTGACCTCCTCCTCTCCCCTTGCGGCTGATCTCGCCCCAATGTTGTACAAGACGCTCGTCTAGGCGCGCTTATGCGCTAGGTGGAGGGGCATCGCGTCGCCAAGGGGATAGATGGACGGCGTGCCCCAGATCTAGGGCTACACTGCTTGAGGGAGGGACGACGGGTGGCGGCGGAGGTGACGAACGTGCCAGGAGGAGGCTAACAGCGCAGGCGCGTCTAGGAGGAAGGTGCACTACGGGCGCAACCAGGGACGGATCCAGCGGTGGGACGGACGGGGCTCTAGCCCTCCTACAGCCGCCGGACCTGTGGAGCCCCCCTTAGCCCCTCTAGGAATTTTTGCCATGGATGTACCTCGAGGAGAGGTTGAAGCTGTCTGCAGGTTGAAGAAGGCCCCATAGACATTTTCATGGATCCGTCCCTGGGCACAACTAGAGGTAGCAAGCGAAGTCTGGGAGGAGGACGGGGCAGAGGCATTGGGCACAAGGTTGCATAAAGCGATGGGTGTGGCCTGGAGGAGATAGAGGCAGTGCCGGTGGGCGAAGAGCGTGGATGAGAGGCAGAAACGGGCGCGAGGTTGAATGTAGTGGTGACTAGGAAAGATAACATGTACTCCCATGTCTCAAAAAAAGTTATTCTCGCTTTCCAAAAAGTCAGTAACTTTAAACTTTGACCAAATATATTTAACAAAATATTAATATTTATGATACATAATTAGTACCATTAGGTAGTTCGTTGAATATACTTTTATAATAAACTTATTTGAAGATATAAATGTTGTATGTATTTTTTACAAATCTAATCAAAGTTGAAAAAATTGACCAGCACGATTCCTATAGCAACTCTATTTTTGAGACCGAGGGAGTAGTATACAGACTAAGCCTTTTTTTAATCTTTTGGTACAACTTTAAGTCCACATTTTTTTATTTTTCTTTTAAAGATAATAATATATATGTTGATATATATATATGACACATAATGTCTTACTAGATATATGCCTGTGCGTTACACGGGAGTGACAAATTTTTGCCCACGTATATGGCAACTTTGCGGTTTAAACGAGCATATTAAGAAATCTAAAAAATCTAATTACATAGAAATATTTTAAACCCGTTTCCATCAGACGAAAGAATTAGGATCCGTGCTACGACATATAGAAACTGGGCAGGCCAGTGATCTGGGATTTGGGAGAGAAAGCTACTACTACCTAGCTAGTTCTCTCATACTCTTTTAGATCAAAAACTTTTCACCAAAAACTATCGTATCGAATTTTGCGACATATGTATGGAGTATTAAATAAAGACAAAATAAAAAACTAATTGCACAGTTTACGTGTAAATTACGAGACAAATGTTTTGAGCCTAATTAGTCCGTGATTTGACACTAAAGTGCTACATTACAAATGTGATAATGACGGATTAATTAGGCTTAATAAATTCGTCTGGCGGTTTTCAGACAAGCTATGTAATTAGTTTTTTTTTATTAGTATACAAAAACCTCTTCCGACATCGTACGAAACATTCGATGTGATATTTTTACCAAAAAAAATTTACGAACTAAACACAGCCTTAGTCAGATAATCCCAAACACATGTTTATGAAAATTGATAGTAGCACAAGCACAAGTGAGAAGGAAGCTAAGATCCATCGTCATGGTTCCAGAATCAGCTCGAGCGAAAGCCAACTTTCTTCCGAGCCGCTGAGTCCCAGTTTCCCTTCGCATGAAATTTCTGGCATCTATAGGAGTGCCGCCTCTACGAAGACTGCAAGGCTGACGATGGCCATGGCTGGCAGAAGTTCAGCTGCCGTCGCGGGAAGTCGCCTGCCGCCCCTGTGCCGCCGAGAGGCTCCCATTGGAGGAGCAGCGCTGGGCAGCGCGACCCCCACAGATCATCTGTTCGCACCTGACAGAATCCGGCAGCATTAAAGAGCCCGCTTGCTTGGAGATCGAACTCCTTCATTTCAGGGGATTTTTAAATGCTCCATTCACCAGCTTTATGCGTGCTCCTACGTAATTGTCAACAGTGAACCTCCTTCATTTTGTTATTTTCGTTGACATGGCACGCCCTAACTTGACATGAAAAAAGACATTTAACCATATTGTTTCTCTCCCACGCGTGGGTCCCATATGTCAGCTTCTCCTTTAACCCCCAGCCGTCACCACACAGAGGGGAGCGAAGGAGTTCGTGCGGTCTGGCGCTGCGGAGCCAGGGGCGACACTACGATGGCGATGGCGGTAAGCTACGGCTGCGCAACAACCTCGACGTCCTGGGCTCCTGGCCACAACCCTCGAAGCGCAAGTGCCGTGGCTGGACGAGGTGTACACGTCGGGCGTGAGCGATGTGTCATGGTGGTGTTGTGCTCCGACGCAAGGGGTACCCGCAACGACGTGTGCGACCTCTTCGCCAGGCTTAGGGTCAGCAGTAGGGATGCAAGGGGGCGCAGAAATACCTGCTACATGCTAGGCCCACCTGCAAAAACTATCCCCGCGGGTCCATGCGGACGTCTGCACTTGCTTAGCAGGCTAAATCAGTGATGACCAACCAAGATCTAATGGGTTGAACCTGCAGAGGCTGCTTACCTGCATCTCACCTGTGTATACGCAGAGGTTGGGAGCCACACCCGCATGGGCGGCGATGCTTTGGAACGTTTGTGTCGCTATGGTGAGACGACGCCGGCTACCACCTACTACTTCTCATCCCTGCCCCGCTGACTCATGCTACGATTGCATGCTGGGTGCCCTAGACCTACTGTGCGTGCCCCGGGTGCGGCTGCTTCGCCGGCACGGACGAGTGGACAACGATGATGACCGCTTCGTCAAGACTCTCCAGGAATGGCTGGTTCCTCACTTGTCCTCGCTGCTCACTGGTGATGGCTGCTTCAAATGGCGACCAAGAATTTAGATGCCAGTTGTACCAAGCGGTGCAAGCTGTGGCAGGTGTCCGCAGGCGTCCGCACTCCTGCTTGCGTGCTCCTGCAAAGCCTAGCAGAGAAATGCAGACAACTAATCTATGGTTGCGGGCTCCTGCAGGACGGTCATTTTTTGCATGCAGTTGTTGCGGTGGCGTGATGGGCACCTGCAGACGGGCCCGCTTGCATCCATAGTCAGCAGCGCCGAGATGCAGAGGGAGGCCGCGGCCGCGCTCAGCAAGGTACGTGCAGCTGCGCGACGACGAGGTTCGTGCCCAAGCTTCCAAGTTGGTGGAGAAGCCCGACGAGCTGGGCATCACCGTGTGGAGGCGCACCGCGCACGACATCAGTCTATCCGCGGCGGAGCTAGCAGCAGTACCTGCGGCTGGAGCTAGCAGAAGTCCTGTTTGTGAAGTTATGCGCCGCGACCAGTTGCCCGATGCCCCTGCACGCGCCCATAGCTGGGGCTCCTAGCGCCACCGTGGCTAGGTGCTCGGCGCCTATGCACGCTCCCGCGGCAGAGCACAGACCATGCCCACAGATTGCAGGAGGTCGGCACGGGCACGGAGCGTTGGGATGTGGACAGGGTCCAGAGCGAGCGTGCCGGGACTCCATCGCCGGGATTATGAATGTCGAACCAGATTTGGATATTTTGCCGAACGGGATGGAGGGAGCTATGACCGCGGCGGCGGACGAGGAGAAGCTACGACAGACCTCCCTGCCGTCAAGGTACCTCGCCACCTCCCGCATCGTGGGCCGCGTCGCTGACTCCGGGTAAGAACTCCATGGACGCCACCATCTTCTTCGATTCCGGGCTGCTCCTGTGCAGCGCTGTCAGTTTGCTCGCTTGTCCTCTGGAGCCCTGGACGTAGCCACCGCTGCCTGCACCGCCTCCGGCTGCCGGCAAGGCCTTGCTGGCCCCTTCCACGCGGACACTCTGCGCAGAGAGCACGCCGGCACTAGCGCAGCAACGCGGCAGCACACGTGCGATGAGCCGGTAACGAGTGTGAGCTGCGGCGTGAGCGAGCACCACGCAGCCCCCAGGCCACTGCGCGACATGGCCAGAACTTTGCGCGAGCTCCTCCCTCGCCTCTTGTCACATAGAGCTCACACGCCAGCAAGGAGAGGGAGAAACAACAAGGATAAATATGTTTTTTCCCATGTTAAGTTTGGGCTTTCGGGCTCGCTGTCACGCTGACATGCCTACCTGACGTGCCACGCCAGTGAAAATTTGCGATGTCAATTATATAGGCACACAAATCTGGCAAACGGAGAAGTGAGAGAAAAAAAAATTAAAAATCCCTCGTTGCGGAGCCTGGATCGGACACGAAGTTGATCGGGCGCGTGCACCAAACTCCTCCGTATTTTTTAGGTGGCAACAAGGCAGGTGCGAAGCGAACTAGGCGAGGTCACCGTATAGATACCGCCGCCTTTTCTAACCTTGCTCCAAGTTTGGCCCGCCGCCTGAACTCGTCTCGCCCGCGGCGGCCTCCATCCGCTCGCCGCGCCGCAATCCGGAGAGGGTCGAGCACCACCTGGGGCCCAGCGTTCTCGCGACCATTTGCGGCGCGGCGTCCGCCCTCTGCAACCACTCGCCCCCGCGACCGTCGCTATTGTCCTACTTCGCCAGTCGCCCAGTCGCCACCTTGGCCGGCGACGAGCACCACCTGGACACCAGGTATTCCCTCGCCTTGGTCCTCCTTCTTGATGACGTAATTCGTAGGTAAACCGTGCGCCCAAACCCTAATTACATGTCAAGTCCGCCCGTGATCGCCACGGGGTGCAAATAGGGGACGGAAGGTAGACCATACTGCGTTAATCAGGATTTTTGTTATTTGCTGCAGCGGTAGGTTGCCTGAGGACGATGGAGGAAGCCAGTGGTGAAGAACGGCTCAATAGGCTGCTTGAGCGGCATGGTCAGGAGGTTGTGGGGTTCGTCATGTTTGCTAAGGCCAAACTGAGCGAGAATGCTTACAAGGAGCTCGTCAAGGCAGCACGGGAGATTGTTGAACAAAGGTATAGGCGTATAGTATACCTGAACCATCCCTTTTGTTCCTGGTTACATTTGTTCTTCTCTTCTGTTGCAGTTCAAATCCTGAAGGTGGAATCACAGTGCAAAAATGCGAAGAAATCCTATCTCAAGTGTTTGTTGGCCAAACTCGTGTCCTAGAAGGCTTCCGTCACCTCGTCGAAGCGGGTGATCCCTCCAAGGATGACCACCCTTTACGGCGTGCACTCTCTTTCATGGACAAAGTGAAGGTGATGTACACGTCTGCTCCTTGTTTGAGTTATTAATTATGGCTTGGTGTCCATGGCTGTTTTTACTTGATGCACAATTTGCTTACTTTGTGTTTGCAGGATTCATCATCTATATCTAATGAAGATTACAGAGATTTTTTGGTCACCTTGTCTGAGTCGATGACAAAAAAGATCACTAATCAAGAGACTTACCTAAAGGTGTTTGTTTTTCTTGGTGGTTTGTCGAGAACAATTGGACAGTCTTTTTACAACCATTTGTCTCTGTAGGTAAAGAAATATATGCGCCATTGTCCAGAATTATTCCAAACCTTTGAAAATTATCTGCCTCCACCTCTATCGAATGAGCAACCTTGCAGAAGTCCAAATATTAGTATTAGCAAGGTAATGCATTGCATCTCTCACTATTTGCTATGTGTTCCAGACCACATGTGGCTCATATCGGAAGCCCCCAGGGCTCATAGATTCTTTGTTTTTCATGTATTGGTGTGTTGTTCACCAACCAAAAGAAACATAGAACTCTTTTTTTTCCTTAACAAATCGTATCAATTTTCTTTTCTTCCGAGCTTTGATGATATCATCAATTTCTAAATTTTCCTGCGCAGCAGGTTTTATGCATTACTCCAGATGAAAATCATAGCGCAAATCATAGCTTGGATGGTAACGAAGCAACAGGTACTCCGTACACCTCCGACTTCTTGCAAACATCTACAAGAGGTGTGTCCGTTTTCTCATGTGTTCAAAATTCGATTTGTATCCCTAATTTCTAATAAAAACAATAATTAGGACATGCTAATCTCACACCGAGAAGTTTGTTTATGTGTTTTCTGAAGGTGGGGGCAGTTCTGTTATACATACATATATGTTCTAGTGTGTCAATAGAAGCATAGGTTATACTAGAAACTTAATGCTTTGTGTAGTTTCCAATTATAAAGCATACCCATTGCATTGAAATTATGTTTGCTTATCTCTGATAGGTAATGGAGAATCACTTCATGCAGAAGAGAATGATGGAGACAAGATTGATCCCTTACCATGCTGGAGTCCATCAAGAGAAAACGAACTACCCCCAAAAGTGAACCCGGATATGTTCACACGCCACTCTACTAGCTACTCCCTATTACCGAAGAATGTAAATAAATTCCTATAAATTCATACTGTTCCCATCTCCCCATTTCAACCCATTGACAACCAATTCTTACTTGATCATTCTCAATGCAGTGCTTAACTCTAAAAACAAGCTACCGCACTGAGTTGGGACAGTTCGTATTTAACGACACGTTGGTTTCTTCTACCTCAGGGAGTGAGGACTGCTTTAAGTTCAGAACCAAAAATCATTATGAAGAAAATATTTTCAAATGTGAAGACGACATGTAAGTAACCAATTGTTCATCTGCTTCAGTGTCTTTTATCAACTATTTGATATAGGTGACATTTTGCTTGCTCACCGGAATAGTGAATGGTCAATGGTCTTATGATGTCCCCTCTTTACATAATGGTGTTATTTTTTTCATTAGGTTTGAGAGTGATATGCTTTTGCAACGCTACACAGCAACTGCTGACTTTATCAGAAATCTGCAAGGCTATGTTGACAAAGATATGAAAATTCAGGAGCATCTAACTCGTAAGAGTGTTATATCATGCAGAATGTTTGGAGTCAAGTTTTTTTCTTTAAATTGACTAACTGTTGTTTCTTTTCCTTTGTTTTTGTTCTGTGCAAAGCCTTACATAGGAGATGCATTGAACAATTATATGATGAACATGGCCTTGACATGCTTGATGCTCTGTCGGAGAAAATTGATACCAGTATGGCTCTTGTTATTCTGCAGTCTCGTTTAAACCAGAAGATAGAAGATTTGAAAGAGGCACAGTCATCTTTGAATAAAGCATGGTCAAGTATTATTGCCAATAATTATTACAGATCACTTGATCATCGCAGCTCCTCCTTCAAACAATTGGACAAAAGGAGGATGAGCCCAAAAGGTATTGTCGATGTCCAACAACTCAACAAGATACATATGATTAGTATTACATTATGCTGAATCTGAGTTGCATTGAGTCATCAAAGTTTTACATATTTTTAATACTCAATGTTCTCATCTTCACTTCAATTGCAGCGTTGCTTGCTGAAGCTGGAGAAATCAACATGGCAAGGCTGAACAATGGGTATAAACATCTTTCTGCTTGCAACAATCAATCAACTTTGATCTCGGAAAATGTATTTAAAGATATTAATCTTCATATCCACAAGGACATAGACAGGATGGTTTGTTATGCATGCAAAAGTTGTCCTTCTGAACAGAAGCTGATGATGATTTGGACAACATTAGTTCAGCCATTTGTTTCTATTAGTTGTCAATTACAAGAATCGAATGACACTGTAGCTCCAAAAGAAGCTTGTGAACATTGTGGTCTCAGCAAAACTTTTCTCAGGAGTATCCCTGACTCTTCGCTTGCTAATAATTTTTCTTTATCTTCAAAGGTATGTGCATGTATATATAATACTATGTCCTTTCAGATTCATTTGAATTCAAACACGCAGAACGAATTTTTACCCCACAGGGACACTTCACTGCGCTTGTGGAGTAAAGATAACCTGGTTTCTGTTACTTTTTATTTCAGAGAGGTGGATATCTTCTAAATACGTCCAATAAGTCTGCTTCTATACTTGACGCTTGTCAGACTGAGATTGAGGATGGTGAGTTCATACCTGATGTAGGAAACATCCAGTTTGGATCCATGCTTGGACATGGGAACGAAGCAGCAAGTTGTGATGTTGCTGCTCCCAGTGGGGCTGGGTTGAGTTCTCAGTGCCCAGACCATAGTAGTTGTGACCACAGTAATAAATCTGAAGTGCACTATGAATCAAGAGAAGGCTACAACATTGAAATGGGCAGTTCAGCATATTCCAAAAGAACAGCTGAACTGTATGATGTGAAAGGCAGCGTACCTTGTTGTTCTCTGGTTGTGCTCTTAAGGCTTCACCAGGTATTTCAGCATTTACCTTGTTAAATGGACCAAGATTTTATTTGTGTTGGCAAGGTCAATGCCAATACTATGAAGGAATAAAGATTGTGCTAGAAGAAATCTGCACTCTGCAGCACCATATTTTGTGTTGGACAAAACTGTCCAACCTTTAGAATTGTTGGCACTACAATTTATTTATTGTTCCTGTATGACAGATTTTGTATGAGAGGCTAGTAGTAGCAAAGAATCTTTCGGCAGAAGCTTCCAAGAGAGGTTCACACACCTGTGATTTATATGCAGGGTAATGTCCAGGATTATTACCTTATGCATCTGAGCATAATTATAATTGTTCATGACTTGTAAAGTAACAGTTGGTTCTAACTTCACTTTTCTTTTTCCGTTCATTGCTGTAGGTTTAAGGAGGAGCTCTTTAACCTAATAACGGGCTCTACTAACAGTTCCAACTTTGAGAAGTACTGCCTTACAATCCTTGGGCCGAGATCCTATGTACTTTTTACTCTGAATGAGGTGATAGACCGAATTATCAAGCAGGTAATCCAAATTTAGCGTGTGATGCACATTAGAGATGCTGGCTACCTTGCCTAGTGCTTAAATGTTAGTAAACCCATTGCTTTCACATGCCTGGTCACATTAAAGCTTCTACTTACCTGATCTAGTTAATCTGTTCTTCCAGCTCTGTAAAATTTGTTCAGTTGCTGAAGACAACTCGATTCTTCAGACCCATGAGGAAGTGAGAGGACCGGCCGCAGGCAAAGATTTATCTTGCCATCAAAACACGAGAACTGTAAGTTTCAAATCCTTTCTGTTAGTTACCATCAATATGCTTCTGATGTCTGTCAAATTCAGCCTGAAACATGTCTAACCCTCACTTTCCATCCACTCCATCTGGATAAAAATAGTGGGACACATAAAAAGCGTAATTGGTGTTACATGAGTTATATCGAACTGACATCTTGCTATCTGTTGTGTCCTCCCCCGTGCTCAGTCTCCAGCTTGTCCAACAAATGGTTCACTTGAGCATGATCATCAAGAGGAGGGAGAGAAAGGTACCAGGAATATCAATGAACCCCATTCTTGCAGCAAGCACAATGGTGATATTGTTAAGCCGATGCAAAACCATTTTCAGAGAAGGTGGGTGTCCTGACTAGGCTAGAAATCCTTGCTCGTCCTTCCAGCTAGTTGCTTATTTCTTTCTACTATATGTTCTAACATGTAACATATATTATGTTTGTCTCGCAGGAAAAAGCGCAAGTTGGAGAACAGTCCAGCTAGCATATAACTCAGACCTGCGTAGATAATTCTAGCCCCCCAAAGAAAGCCATAGTAGAGTAGCTGTTGTAATTTTTACATTGATCCATCATGTGTAGTGTATGCTTTGGTGTAGTGTTGTCACTAACCATTACTAGTGAAAAATGTGTTTTTTTGAGGTCGGGGGATCAAGAATAATCCCCACCTGATTTCATTCCACAGATAGCCCGGGGGGTGGAGAGGCCATAGCCCTTCAAGTTTACAACAGGTAATCAGCAAGTTTGGGATGGGGTACAGATTACATAATAAACAAATTTCTCCGGTTGCTCGTGATGGCGTGATCTCCTCATGGAAGCCTACGACGCTGGCGGAGCTAGGGGCGGCCATCAGGCTTGAGGCTGATCTTTGGGTTGCCACCGGGTACAGGCGTCTCAGCGTCCTGCAGAGCCCTGAATCTTGAGGCTTCTTTTTTAGTCACAGAATGCAATGTCATGTAATCACATCCGCGTGCGAGATTGTGCTGTAGTTTAGGCTGTCGGCTTGAGCTTTGGTAATTTTCGGTTTACCACGTTCAAGGGTCTTGTACCAAACTCTATTCATGCTTAATGAAATACATGCGGTGGCACGTTCTCGAAAAAAAGGTAGCAATCAGACGATCAACACTGGGCTCTAGTCCTTTGAACACAACATCGTTTCTGTGTCGCCATATTTCCTAGCAGCAGAGTAAGATCAGGGGATGAGCCACCTTCTTATGCACTCGCGGCGGTACCTGTGTCTCCCACACCTCAGTGACTTTGGCGATCCCATCCGGCCGCCATGAAAGAGCAGCCTGAGAAGATATGATCTGCAGTTTCGTCGCCCTCCTTGCAGATTTCGCACTGTCCCTCTTGCAGGATATGTTTGTGAACGAGAGATGTTCGGCAGTGTATCCTCTCCTTGGTGAGCAACCATCCAAAGAAGACGAACTCAAATGAGGGGCAAACCTGATCACCTTTTGTTGAGGAACGGTAGATCACTCCCGATATCAACCTGTGTGAGTCGTCCTCGAAGAAGCTTGTGCGCTGGTCGGGGTCACCATTGAAGCTGACGTTGAGTAGGAGGTCCTCCAGTTGGTCAAGGTCAGCAGCTGCTTGGGCGGCCAGTCGCCGCTGCATGAGGCTCCTCAAGCCTGTGTCTACGACTTCGCGCACCGACGTCGCGCGTCCCTCAAAGTGGCTGAAGAGTGCTGGCATGTATGTCGACAGCGGACCATCCATCAGCCAACTGTCATTCCAGAATGTCGTGTCTCGGCCATCCCCAATTGCTACTCTCATGATGCTCTCGTACGCCGGAAGGAGGTCCCGTAGCGCTGCCTAGTGTCCTGGCCATTTCTCCATCGAGGTCTGAGAGCCTTATGCGCTCCTTAGCCCAAAGAGCCCACGCAGAGCCCTCCGGATGGTGGAGGCGACGGATGAGAAGGCAGGAATTTTGGGTGTCGATACGTTTGATCCCAAGCCCGCCATCCTCCTTTGCTTGGCAGACGTGTTCCCAGGCCACTAGACATTTTGCTCCTGATGCCTTGTACGTGCTTGTCCATAGGAATGCTCGCTGCCGAGCATCGATCACCGCCCGCACCCCCGGCGGAAGCATCATTGCTCCCATGGCGTAGGTTGGGATTCCAGCTAGCATCGAGTTCATGAGTACCATCCGGCCGGCCGTGCTCAGGAGCAGTGCTTTCCATCCTGCTAGGTACCGATCCACTTTTGCAATGAGGGGGGCGAATGCCGACAGTGGAAGGTTCACATTGGAGAGCGGCAGCCCAAGATATGTTTGCGGGAACATGGCCTCCTGGCACCTTAGGATGTCCATGTGTTAGGACCAATTTAGGATCATGTAGCAGTAGATCCAGTGGGTACATATCTTTGATTCATGATAAACATCAACATTTCCTATTACAAACTACTAGGAGGAGTAGTAGCGCAGACCTGTGGTGTTGGGAAGAACCGGTGCGGAGGAGGAGCTGGAGCCGGGCGTCGTCATCGTCTCGGCGGCGACGATCTGCGCTAGGCAGCGGCGGTCGGTGAAGAGAGTTGATGCAGTGGAGACGGTGACGCAGTGGAGTGGCGGCGGAGGTGCTTCCCGTCACTGGCTGCGCCCCTCACTAGATCGGGTTAGGGTTTGTCGGTGGGGATGTGTAGCTGCCGGTAAACCTCGTACCTCGAGCCGCCAGCCCCCCACCTGTATTTATTGCGCAGTGTGACAGGGGCCCTCCAACCACATACGGTTGGGCGCCCCCGATCAGGGCGCGTGACCAAGTCCCAGCGGGCCGTTGGACCTCCCAGCGAGGAGATCATTTCAACACCATGATCCCCTAAAGCGACCCAGATGGCAGGTGCATCGGAGTGACAGTGCTCTTGTTGAAGTTGATCCTCAAGCTTGTGGCTGCCGAGAACATGTCCAGTGTTCGTTTCAGTCGTTGGACATCCTCTTGATCTGCCCTGACCAAGATGATGGTGTCGTCCGCATACTGAAGAATCAGGCATGTACCGTCTGTGAGGGGGTGCCGGATGCCCGTGTCCACCTTGATGAGAGCTTGGAGCACATCCGCGACCAGCAAGAAGAGATATGGGGACAGCGCATCTCCTTCCCGCAGCCCCCTCTTGCAAGTGATCCAGGGCCACGAGACGCCATTGACCAGTACCGCTGACTTCGACGTCTTGAGCAGCGCCTCCATCCACCGGCACCATGTTGCCGGGAAGCCTCGGACCTCAAGGATCCTTAGCAGGCTCGTCCAATTCACCGAGTCAAAAGCTTTGGCGAAGTTGAGCTTGATGACCAAGGTTGGCACACGACGTTTGTGACAGCACTGCACCAGCTCTGTCGCCATCACGAAGTTCTCAGATATGGAGCGTCCCTTGATGAATCCGGTCTGGTCAACATCCACAAGCGCAGGGATTTGTTGCTGCAGGCGCGACATGAGGAGTTTTGTTAGGATCTTCATCATGCAGTTTTGCAGGGACACTGGGTGCGCGGAACGCTCCCGGTGTCACCTCAGCCTCCGTCTTCAAGATGAGCACGATGAGTGCCCGGTTGATGCGCTGAAGATCGACCTCCTGTCTATGGAAGGCGTCGAGGAAGAACATCACCGCGTCCTTGGTTGTTCGCCACGCCGCTGCATAGGAGCCAGGTAAGAAACATGTGGTCAAATAGAGCAATTGGAGCGTGTTCTCGAGTGAGAAGAGAAGGATGTCTGCCAATGCAAAGTGATTGAATCAAAGCAAATGTCACCTAATTCATGAGTGAAATTCGCTTGTTGCCACATGCCTCTACGATAAGCAAGTAATTAAGGACTGAAAGTGTGTTTTTTCCTCGAGAACATGCTGAGCACATTTTTCATTTAGAAAAAGAAAACTGAAAAAAAAACCCTCACATACAACGACTAAAACAAGAAGAGAACAATTCAAACCGGATACAAAAGAAAAAGGGCAAATAATGACTGCTAAGGGGCGAATCTGTCATATACACTAAAAAATATATACTATCCAAAAATGGCATGGATCTACATGCTAGGGAGAGGGGGTGGATGTTGGTAACTCTATTTAGCACCTTGGGCTTAACAGCTAATTTCTTTCTCCCTTCACACAAGCAAATGCCAAGGTGGATGCAATATATAGATAGCTAGGGTGTCACCATTGAAATTATCGTTACAAATGTACCATGATTTGCATCGAGATTTACACACTACTCCCATCCATCCCTAAATAACTGTCATCGTTGGTGTGCGTGCCGTAAGTTTGACTCGATTTATAGAAAATACGTGCAACATTTGCATCTCCAAATAAATTTATTAAAAAAACTAGATTCAAAGATCTTTCCAATGATACTAATTATGTATCATAAATATTAATATTTTTTAATATATTTATTAAAACTTGTTTCTCGGGAAGCGCAAATGATAGATATTTAGGGACAGAGGAAGTATATATGAAGTGGTCATGTAATCCCTCCATCCTAAAAATATAAGGTACTCAAGCATTCAAATTGTCCTGAACAAACCTTAAAAGGCAACATTCACATGCATACCTACCATTATTATCTACCACTAATCTAAATATAGTAATTAGGGAGGGTTATATGCATCATTTGTTGTAACTATAATATGTCCTAAAATTGTTTGGATGCCTTGTATTTTAGGACGAAAGGAGTACTATTTCTCTCTTGATGTGGATGGCTTTTCTTTTCTTAATTTGTCAAGAAATCATAGAAGTCCTTACATTTGAGCGGAGGGATAAGTAGAAGCCACCATGAAAATTGTGAGTATCCATGTGTTTTGCAAATTGTTGGTTGGATAACCGACACAGGTAAGAGTTAGATGACATGCAACATGGACAGGAGTTAGATGACACGCAACATGGATGGAGGATTCTATAGTAGTACCATTTTTGCTAGGCACATTGAGCATTAAAAATCTGGTCAGCAAAAGATACAACCACTTTCACTGACTGTTCAAGTTATTGTTTAGCTCATGGGGACGACGGTGCAACACAAGTGCGACGGCGAGCCCCAGGGCAGCGCTCACATGGGGTGGAGGCGCACGGTGGCGCTCGGGAGCTCGCCTCCTCCACCTCCTGTGGCGGCGCATCTAGAAGACCATCGGTGCTCTAAAGACGGGCGAATCCGACGACGATGACGTCTCTCCGATGGTGCGACCCCTATAGCTACGAATCCGGTGGAGGCAGATCCGGCGAGCGGCTGCGGCGTACACAGATGGGCTTGGCAGGCCTCATCGATGAGCTCAGCGGGCCCCAATCGATAGGCTCATTGTTTTTTTTTGTAATTTATGAACAAAGGCGGACATTCCTAATTAGCAGTCACGGTGAAGTGGAGGCGGACGGCCTGCTCGCCTCCATTAATAATTTTTACCAACTCAAAAAATGAATACGGTAACAGTGATGTGTGCTTGCGCCGTTGTGCCAGCGTCTATGCTGTCGTAAGAGAGATTAGGGGATGGGAGAGGAGGAATGGAAGGTGGTCAGCTCGACTGCATGTTGTGGCTGCTTCGGAGCAATAGGTGATGCGGGAGGAGAGGAGGAATTGTTGCGGTTGCTACAGATGAGGGGAGTGGAGAGAGATGGAATGGATGGTAGTGGCCGGGAAAGAAGCCCACGGAGGCGGCAATGCGGTAGGAGGGGCGTGAAGAGGCGACGCGGGATCAAGAAAGGCAATGCGGAAACAGAAGTGGTCAGGTCACCAGGTGAAGAAAGCCGATCCGGGAGAAGGGCCGGGGAGGACGGGAGATGATGCGGGAGCTAAGGTTCATATTATATTGAAATATAGCGAGTCGCATCTTACCAAGCCGGGGTAGCATGCCATTCCGAGGTAGCAGCCCACCCATCGGGTCGAGCCAGCACGAGCACGACTACTGTTGGGCCATGGCGTGCCTAACTACTGTTGGGCCATGGCGTGCCTAAGCTGGACAGCTGGGCCAAAACATCGGGGCATGGGCCATGCCCACGGGCCTTAGGCCTCATGGCCATCTATACCTGCTCCACCCCTGCTTTGTTGTGGTTCTCCACATTCACCCTTAGCACAATGTCCTTGGTATGCTGAAACCCCTCATTATAGTTCACCGGATCCGCTGCTTATTACCTGCGCATACAATAGATATGGAGAAGGACATTGTGGATGCATCGTGCCAAGTTTTAATATATTTTACTTTCCTTCCAAAAAAGAGCTCCCCATAACATATATTCTTTGTTAGCACAAGACTAGATTTAAACCACGTTTGATATAGCTCCGACTCTAGCTCCTCTGTGCACTATATAGCAAGGAGTTAATTTCTCTCTCTTTTGAAATGAGCTAAGAGCCGGTGAAATCATTATTTTTTTCCCTTTACCGGCTCCGGCACCTGTATACATGTAGCAAGAAGCCAGAATCATATATAATGCAAGCTATGACCTTATAATTGGATGGCTGAAAGATCAAATGTGGTCTAGACACTTGGAAGGCCCTAAAATACTCACGTGTGATTTAGACTAATAAACAACATGCATGCATGCATGACCTCCTATGGGGTTATGTGTATGGCCCACATGTTAGTCAAGGAACCTACCAGTAACTGCATGCATAAATCTGCCTCCGATTGAGCGGCTGTGCGCCATTGAAGCATCCATCATCGTCCACGCTGCCAATAGCTCATCTTATCCGGCCGGGAAGCCGGAAATAGCTAGTTTATTTGGCACGTCCATAGACGGGTACTCCGTACTTATATATATACAGTATATAACAGCCATGGAAGCTAAGGGAAGAAAGCAGCAGCCCAAGGCAACCTTACCACCGTGCCTCCATCTGCCTCTCCATTCCAACTCTTTGTTCGTTCTGTGCAAGAGGAGGGAGGAGAAAGGCAGAGAGGCCTCCATCCAGACACTACAGCAGAGAAGAACATCACTGGCGGTTCAAAACCCCCCTTCACTGGCGGATTTTGAACCGCCATAACCAACTCGGCAGTGATGAGCTGATCACATCACTGCCGGTTATGCCAAACCGGCAGTGATAGCTCATGTATCACTGCCGGTTCGTGTTACAAACCGGCAGTGATACTTGAGCCATCACTGCCGGTTGTTTTAACCAACCGGTTGTGTAGATTATATTATCACTGCCGGTTTTCTTTGAACCGGTAGTGATATACTTTTCACAATTTGCATTTTAATAATTGTTTTATTTTCATTTCGAGGGGAGGTGGTGGGGTGGGAGGTCGGGGAGGTGGAGGTGGAGGTGGTTGCTATCGATCAATTTGATATCGATGTGAATGAAGACAATACAAACCCATCAACATTTATATTACAAAAGTTTCAAAAAAAACTTTAAGTATCGAATTAAGAGTCGCATTACAATAGCCTATCAATGTGGTCTCTTCCGTACTGCGCCTTGTACTTCTTAGTCCTCGCAATGGAGAATGATCCTGTCTTGGTCAATATCTCGTCCAACACAAACCTTGCTCCTCCTCTTGAATTCCTCTCATCTCAAAATCTAGCAACTGGTTGTGATTGTTTGCTTTGCGCTGTAATTGAAGCAAGATGATATTGAGATGCACAAACGTAAGACAAAACAATAGAAATGGGATGCCTACGTACCATGTCATCTCCCTTATTTGTTTTTGCGCCAAAGTATTTTAGCATTGCCCACATCACATAGAACCCGCATTCGTTGTTCCCCATCGGTTGATCTAGGGTCTTGAGATCCTCCATATACTTTACACTGAATGGGGCCCTCCATTGCTTTTGCATCTTGCTATCGAGATTTCTCCAATTCGGTAATGCCTTCATTCTATGTTACATTGTAAATGAAGTGTGAAGACCGAGGACATTACAATATCCTATGTGATTAGAAAGTGTTGTGATATTGGGTTCACTTACTTATTCAGCACTTTGACTAGGGGGTCGATAAGAGAAAGTGGCTTTTTCTTTGAGTCCCACACCTCGATATGTGAATCTTGAAGATAGATATCTACGAGGATGAAATGGTTGCTGCAATCACAAAGTCCATGTTATTGAATGACATATCAAGAAAAGAAACACTAAAATAAGGGTCGAGAACACATACTCGCAGTTGTAGGGTAGGAGTATGTTTGTTTTGTTGTTTCTGAACATACTTTCAAACTCAATCTTCAAACTTGTTGGTACATAGTCATCATCACCAGGGGCGGTGCATGTTGTCTCATTTACAAATATGTGATCCAAGAAGTCTATATTGCTCAATTGCTTCTTTAGGCACCATTTTGCCATACACCTGCATAATAAACATATGATATATTCAAATGCAAATCACGTAGTTTATTATAACGTTGTGAGGGTAGGGTACTTACATAGACCATATCATCAAAATCTGCGTATCGAGCGAGCGCCGTTGGAAGAGCTGAAAGAGGTGTTCATAATAAATAGTATGCACCATTTCTTCAGGATGATTAAAAACCATTCCGGGAGGGATGCAAACTTCAAAACCGACACAGTCTCCGTTGGCAGTATCCAGGGAGTAATAATCATGCAACTGTCGCATGTATGTTGGCAAATCTTTATACTCTTGTTCGGTGGCGACCAAAGGTTTGCCTCTTGAATACTTGTATGCGACCGTGGCTTTTTCAAAATCTCTCGTTCCGTAATACAACTCCGTGGCCCTCTCCATGGATATACCCATGTTGTTGGCCAAGTTCTGTATCTCTAGCAATTCTTTGGTATGTATTTCTCTAGCTCTGATTTGATTACTCTCTTTGTTGTGTTGCCTTTCAAATTCGGTCTGTTGTCTCCACTTAGGTAGACTGGCTATTCGATTAAAGAAGGCAATGGCGGCTTTCTTGCTTGGAGGCTCCACAATCGGGTCCTTCATCTTACTCGTAATGCTAGCATCCACCTTCTTTTTACTTGTCTGGGGAGCATTACCAACCGAAACTGATGACCTCTTGTGTTGCGAGGTCGAACCTGATCGCACTTTGGATTTTCGCGGAGGAGGAGGAGGTGTCTTCTCTTTTGGCTGTGGAGGAGGTGGAGGTGGAGGAGGTGTTTTCTCCTTTGGCGGTGGAGGAGGTAGAGGAGGTGTTTTCTCCTTTAGCGGTTGAGGAGGTAGAGGAGGTGTTTTCTCCTTTGGCGGTGGAGGAGGTGTCTTCTCTTTCGAGGCAGGAGAGGGAGAATGAGGATCTTGTAGAGGAGAGAAACCTCTTGGCGGCGGCGATGCCGATGATTCACTGCCATCCTCATCATCCGAAGATGGCTGCTCATCCAGCTTGATGAAGCGTTTGCGCCAAGCCACATGAGTGCCCAAGTTGTGAACAAGACGCGGCCTATCTTCCTCCACTGGGAAATCAATGTGTATCTTATTGTACTTCTTATCCAAGATCTTATCAATGCTGACCCTGGCATACCCGGGTGGCATTGGCTTGCCATGAATGATGCCGTCTCCTCTTGGAAATGCTTGTCCGACCGCCACCTTGTCTTTTGTCCACTGCTGACGGATGTATAACCTGACATTAATAGGTCCAGTGATGTTGTCCACCGGATGAGGAGCATTGACCTCTTCTTCGTCAAGCATAGGGGTTGAGCCACAGCTACTGCGACCCTTGGGCACTGGGCTATTCAAAGTCAGGATAGGCTGCGGTTGTGACGAACACATGGATTGCATAGCTGACATAACTCGTGCATCAACTTGAGCAGCTATCCGTGCTTCCATGCTATCTTCGATTTCCTTTCGAAACCTTTGGAGCTCTTCTTCTCTTTGTGTTCTAGCCCTCACCCGGCTCCTATAGGATGAAGATTCACCTTCGAATGCTTTCACCCAAGGTACATTCCCGGCTCCTCTAGTGCGACCGGGGTGCTCCTTGTTTCCAAGTGCTTGTGTGAGCACGTCATTTTCTCTATCGGACTTGCGGTTACCTCTATTCACTTCCTCAGTTAAGGTTGAAATCCTCTAGAGGAGATCGCTGACGGGTTCACTACTGGCATTAAGGCTCCCATCACTATTGTATCGTGCCCCCCTTGCAAGTAGGTAGTTTACTGATCTGGGCTGCCAATCGCTTGTCTGAGGCCTAACGCCGCGCTGCTCTAGTTTCTGGACTTCCATTTCCCATTCCGGAATCTTCCGTACATAGCCACGCGATCCTAGGCGATGAGGATCCTTTGCCTTAAGTGAGTTTGCTCTATTTCTTTCGCTTGATGCCTTGGCCTCTTCGGATAGCTTGTAAGCCTTGAACTCCTCCCAGAAGTCTCTCTGCTTGGTGTATTGACCTCCCTCAAAATTTGGTTCTCTGTCCTCCTTGATTAACTTGTACAAGGTTCCCTTGAAAGTTTTGAACGAGCGACCCATGATTTCCTTGGCCTTCTTCTTGACTGTCGCCTCGTCATAGTCATTAGGAAAAGTGAAAAACCCTTTCAACTTGTTCCAAACTAGCTCCTTCTCACTTTCTGGAACCCTCCATGGGTTATCCTCATGACCAGTCCATTTCCTGTATTTGATCGGGATAAAGTCTCTTACAAGTGCCCCGATGACACTCTTGTATGGGCCTAATGCTGTAAGAGGCTCCACCGGCTCCCCTACTTGGTCGAACTCAGAGATGTGCCAATGTTTACTTGTTTGAGGAAGCTTTGTTGCACCACGCTTAGTCTTGCTGGTACCCTCACCACTTGGCTCTTACGGCGGAACCTGCTTCAAAATTCATAAATAAGTCCCCATCAAACTTATCTAGCGTGATTTCTTACTATCACGTTATTAGGTATGACCTAAGTTATTACCTCGTCTCCTTGGTCTAGCTGCAGATAATGGCTAGGGCTCCAATCGTCCTGATTACCACCACCATTAGTTGGATCCTGCGGCGCTCCTGTCGCAGTGCTCTCTGCTTGTGGGGTATCAGTAGCTCGGCGACGGGTGGTGAATTGGCGATGACGAGTCATGTTTCTAGACATGCAATCAAAGGCATCAACTTTCTTAGGGTAAATCTCATATATGCGTCAAAACACTCTTGACTCCAACTCTTGATCAAGTTACCGACTCGACCCCGTATATTAGTACAGCCAAAGAAAAACAAAAGCCCTAACACTACGTCTAAGTGCCTTCAACGCCAAGTTACACTTAGACACCACCGTGTCTTTAGTTTTCACGAATATCCTTGTGTCATTCATTGAATTCAACACTAGGGACTACCAATCATAATTCACCATTTCTAAGAAAAGAAAAATTTGTGAATTTTACTTTAGGATGTCTCTCCACCAGAAGGAGCCTCTCCTAGTGTAGGCAATCTGCCATTGGAATACAGCTTCTCCCAAAGCAAGTGTACCCAGGGTATGTCAAGCTTGTTGTAAAATTTATGGAGATTTTTTTAGCAGAAGACTATCATTTTGGATCTGATGCACATCCTTCAGTTAGGCATTTTACAATAGTGACGGGAGCCTTGATGGTAATGTCATAGGCACATCCTTCGATTAGCCATAGAGCCTCTGGCTTCAAACCTTCATAAGTCAAGTTCTGCCTTGTTTGAACCTTCTATTGCCCGTGTAGCACTCTTGGCTCTAACCTTTATAAAAATCCTAATCATATACTACATACCCAATCCTATGTGGGTATAGTGTATTGGCATAGCTAGTATATCACAATTTTTTATAACTAAGAATAAATGATAATCCATCTTTCCATAAGATAAAGAATCAGATAGATATGGAATAAAAATAAATTTTCATGTGCCAGTTCTCTTTATTCTTTATTTAGATCTTTCATAAAAAATAATGGATTTAGTTCATATTCATGAAAACCTAGCTTTTTGAGCCGAGCTGGATTTGAACTAGTGGACTTTGCCTTTGGCCCAAACACCTCCCAGAGTCCTCATCTACTCACTCAAATTCCATCCACTTGTCAGATGCTTTATTTTCCATGAGCAGAGGGATCTCACTTTATTCTGATCATTTTAGGAACGTTTGGGTCACCGGAGTTGGGATAGAATTTCAGTTCAGACATGCACTTCAGCCACTGAGGAGCAAACGCCACAAGTGTACATTTTGATACTGCCAACTTCTGCCCAGATGCAGTCCAGTTCAGTTCATCCTTAATAGCTATCCAAGACGAGAGTTTGCTGCCGCCACACAGCCATAGAAAGTTGCATATAGTGGTACACCTTTTCATGCTAGGGGGTGGCAAATTTAAACTGACAAGATTGGTAGTGTGGCAAATTTACACTAGAGCACATATGGGCACTCACCGAAAACAAAACTGTGTACCCAGGGCATCTGATGCACATCCTTTAGTTTACATGACATTACCAGTATGGTACTAAGAAAACAAAACTGTGTACCCAGGGCATCTGATGCACATCCTTAGTTAGGCATTTTACCGAACACCTTATGGGCACTCACCGAAACTGCAGGGGTGGCGCGAGAACGACGTGGAGGAGCTCCTGGCGGCGTCGAGGACGGCGGCGTCGGGCTGCGGCGTCGTGAACGGCGCGGTCGGGCTGCGGCGTCGTGGACGGCGAGTCGGGCGGCGGCGGCGTGCACTGGCGGGAGCGTTGGTTATGTGTCGAGCGTCGTGACTGGCGGGAGCGCCAGCCCCTTTTATAACCCCAGCATCACTGCCGGTTGGCTATTAGAACCGGCAGTGATGTGGGACATCACTGCCGGTTTGTTATTAGAACCGGCAGTGATGTCCCATATCACTGCCGGTTCTAATAACAAACCGGCAGTGATGTCCCACATCACTGACGGTTTAAAACCGACAGTGATATGGGACATCACTGCCGGTTCTAATAACCAACCGGGCAGTGATGTCCCACATCACTGCCGGTTGGTTATTAGAACCGGCAGTGATATGGGACATCACTGCCGGTTCTAATAACCAGGTTGGTTATTAGAACCGGTTTAGTTTTACTATTTTAAAAAAATTAAAAACGACAAGTTCAAACCAAATTTTAGAACCCCAAATTATTTCAAATGAAAAAGTGAGGAATACCAAATTTATACAACTCATGAAGATCTACAACTTTGATATAGGTCACCTTAGCATTTGACTAAATTTGAACCTTTCAAATTTGAAATTTTCAAAAACGGGACGTTTGATCCAAAATTTGAAACCCAAAATGATCTCAACATGAAACATAATGTGTACCAAAGTTGTTCAACTAATGAAGATCTCCAACTTTGATATAGGTCATTTTTTCATTTGAAAAAAATTGAACATTTCAAATTTGAAATTTTGAAAAATGGAACGTCCAATCCAAAATTTAAAACCCAAAATGATTTGAACATAAAACTTGATGAATACCAAAGTTGTTCAACTTATCAAGATCTACAACTTTTGTATAGGTCATTTCTTCATTTGAGAAATTGTTAATATACATTGTTCACAAAACCTACACGTGTCTCATATGGTTTATGAAATCTTATGAGAGATGTGTAATATGTATGAACAATGTTATTACCACTTTGTCGGATGAAGAAATGACCAATATAAAAGTTGTAGACCTTGATGAGTTGTACAACTTTCTTTACATCACTTTTCTAGTTGAAACCATTTGGGGTTTCAAAATCATGTTTCAAGTTGTCTTTTTTAAAAAAATTTGAAAAACGACAAGTTCAAACCAAATTTTAGAACCCCAATTTATTTCAAATGAAAAAGTGATGAATACCAAAGTTGTTCACATTTGACAAATTCTTAGTACACATTGTTCACAAAACTTACATCGGGAATTTGAGATGTTGCACATGTTTCATTGTCATGTTTCACAAGTTCAAACCAGAATTTGAGCCCCTAAATGATTTCAGCTCAGAAAGTGATGAATACCAAAGTTGTTCAACTCACCAAGATCTAAACTTTTATATGGGTTATTTTCTCATTTGACTAAATTTGAAATCGAGCCTAAATTTGAAATCGAAAGTGATCTCAACTTAAAATGTGATGAATACCAAGGTTGTTCAACTAATGAAGATCTACAACATTTCATTAAGGATTACATAGTTTATGATATTCTAACTATGATGGCCTCATCGTGATCACTCCGGAGGTAAGCAGGTTCGTCACCCTCTTCAATGATAGGTAGGGTAATGTCTGCCCCAAAAGGAGCCATTTCTTGATAACCTTTGTACTCTTCTTCGTCCGTCACTCCTTCAACACCGACAATCTTCCTTTTGCCTTGCATGACTACTTGTAGTCTTCCCTTTGTATTGTTATCCCTTGCATAGAAGATTTGCAAAACATCCTTTGCAAGGACGAAGGGGTCATCTCTGTATGCGGTCTTGGATAGATCAACGGTAGTGAACCCATCATTGTCGGTGTTGATTTCATCTAGCCGGACCCACTGGCAACGGAAAAGAGCGACCTTCAACTGTCGTCCATAGTCTAGCTCCCATATCTCATCTATGAAACCATAGTATGTTGCCTCCACCGTGCCGTATTCATCGTGGGCGTCGAAACGAACAGCACTATTTTGGTTGGTGCTCTTTCCATCCTGTTTTTTTGTGTAAAATGTAAAACCATTTATATCATAACCTTGGTACATCATCACCGTAGTCGAAGGTCCGGGAGCTAAGAGATCTAGCTGACATCCCGACACCATTCCTAGCCTGCGGCGTCGAAACCAGTCACCGAATTCCTCCTTATGTTTTTTCTCAAGCCAAGCCTGTGACCTACCGATGTGCTTACTTTGCAGTAACTGCTTGTGCTCATTAATGTATGCCATCACACCGTCGGCCTGTTGGAGAACAGCGAAGTGTGCCTGTCTGAAGGAAACCACTTCGACTATTTTGACAGCTTTCTCACCTATCGTTCCTTTGCCCCCTAGTCTTCCATCGTGACGAGATACTGGAACTCCGACCCGATTGGTGTCCATATAATATGTGCAGAACTCAATGGCCTCCTCCGTTGTCCATCCTTCTACCATGCTCCCTTCTAGTCTGAATCTATTCCTAACATACCGCCTGAAAACTTTCATCAACCTCTCGAAAGGAAACATCTGGTGTAGGTACATTGGGCCAAGGGCTTTAATTTGGTCCACAAGATGAACAAGTAGATGCACTGATATGTCGAAGTAAGTCGGTGGGAAATGCATCTCAAGCCTGCATAGAATCTCGGTTATCTCCTGCTTCAGCTGGTCTAGCTTGGCCCCTTCAATGACCTTTTCAGAGATCGCGTTGAAGAATGAACACAACTTTATGATTGGGGCACGGACCTTGTCAGGGAGGATACCTCGTAGGGCAACTGGGAGCAGCTGAGTCATAATGACATGACAGTCATGGGCCTTCATACAACCATAGTTAAACTTAAGTTCTCTCATGTTAACTAGCCTCTTCGGGTTCGCACAGTAGCCAGTTGGCACTTTGAGATCATTAAAGAAAGAAATAAGCATGGCCTTTTCTTCCTTTTTCAGTGTCCATGATGCCACCGAAAGTTTCAAGTGGCCATCCTCAAGAGTTATTGGGTGCAACTCCTTCCTGAGGCCCAGGTGTTGCATGTCCAAGCGTGTCGCGAGAGAATCCTTTGTTGTTCCCCCGGTGTTCATCAACATGTTAAGTGTGTTACCGCACACGTTTTTAGTTATGTGCATTGGATCAAGACAGTGACGTACACTCAAAAGTGGCCAATAAGGTAGTTCCCAAAAGATTGATTTTTTCTTCCAGATACTACCGGCTGGCGCTGGTACTGCACCTTCCCCCTTCCCAAGGACAACATCTGTGAGTTTGCTTACTTGTTTAAGTATCTGTTTCCCGTCTCGATACTTTGGAGGTCCACGTTTCTCAGTAGTCCCATTAAAATCTTTTCTATTCTTGCGGTAAGGGTGATCCCTTCGTAGGAACCTACGATGTCCCATATAGACCATCTTCTTGTTTTCTGGTAGATGTATAGCATCAGTCTCGTCCAAGCACTCGACACACCCAGTGTATCCTTTTGTCTTCTCTCCAGACAAGCAACCTCGCCCTGGCAGGTCAGTGATTGTAGCGATAAGTATAACCTTTATTGTGACATGTTCTTTTTTATACTCATCCCAAACATCCTTCACACCCGTCTCCCACATCTGTAGTAGTTCATCGATCACTGGTTGTAGAAGCACATCGATATCATTACCAGGTTGTTTTGGCCCTTGGATTAGTAGTGGCATCTGGATGTATGACCGTTTCATACAAAGCCAGGGTGGAAGGTTGTATATACATAGCGTCACTGGCCAAGTGCTATGATTGCTTCTAACCTGGTCAAACGGATTCATCCCATCTGTGCTCAAACCTATCCAAAGATGCCTTACCTCTCCACCGATGTTCTTATAGAACATAGTGTTGATAGTCCTCCAGTCCGACCCGTCGGCGGGGTGCCTCAACATTGTATCTTTCTTACGCTCTTCGCCGTGCCAACGCAACAGTTTGGCTGACTTTGCATTTGCAAACAACCTATGCACTCGTGGAGCTATAGGAAAATATCATACGACCTTTATGGGCCCTCCTCTGGTCTTGCTTCCCTGATTTGACGGCCCTTGCTTGTATCGGGGAGCTTTACACTTGGGACACGCATCCAAGTCTTTGTATTTTTCTCCACGGTACAATATGCAATCGTTGGAACACGCGTGTATTTTCTCAACCTCGAGGCCGATTGGGCAAATCATTTGCTTGGCCAGGTAAGTCTTTTCTGGTAACTCGCTATGTTTCGGGAGCAGTTTATGCAGTATACCTAACAAGCTATCGAAGCCTTTATCACTCAATCCATTCGTTGATTTGAACTCTAATAGCATGATGTTGGCTTCCAGTTTGCTTATTGGGCAGGTCGGATACAATGGTGTTTTTGCATCCTTTCTCATGATCTCCAGTTTTTTCAACTGTGTAGCACTAAGGAATCCGCCATGCACATCATGTAGAAACTGTGAAATGCCATCATTTTCCTCTGTGTCGTCAACTAATGTATTCCTAAACACATTATCGTTGGTAGGCACAGGTACTGTGTAGCATTGGTCATCATCAATAGGCAGAAATGCGTCTAGGGATACGCTAGGCATGGGCACATCATCATTGTTTTCTTGTGCAACATTTTGACCAACCTCCCCATGCAAAGTCCAAATCGTGTAGTCTCTCATGAACCCCTGGTAATCAAGTGCAATCGTATATGCTCCACGTCGCCCCATTTTCTCGTATTCTTGCAATCTTTGCATGGACAGAATACAGGCTGTGAGTCCCCAGCATTGGCTCTAGCGAGCTTGATGAAATCGTCGATGCCCGTCAAGTACCGTTGGTCTGTACATGACAGATCGTACATCCACCCTCGATCCATGTCTGCACAGGTAAAATGGGCCGGGCAGAGGAAACATAGGAAAGTTTTAATAAGAAACAATTATTGCACAATATTGAAGAACAATTATTCTACTCCATGCAACATAAAAATGGAGACACTAATTTAAAAAAAGACTAAATTTGGAGACATGATCATGAATAACAATGTAGCTCCAAACAATGCCCATATAAATTAAAAATCGCAGCCCCATAAAAATTAATTATTGCACAATATTGTAGAACAATTATTCTACTCCATGCCACATAAAAATAGAGACATTAATTTAAATAAATACTAAAATTGGAGACATTATCATGAACAACAATGTAGCTCCAAACCAGTGGCCGATGCAGGATGATAATCAAGGGGGGGCTAAAAACAATGGTGATTTGAGATTTTTGCTACAGTGTTTCTATTAGTAAATCAAGTCATTAGGGGGCTGAAGCCCACCCAGCCCCCCTTAGATCCGCCATTACTGCTCAAACAATGCATTGTTTGGTGACACATGGGTTAATTTGCTCATCAACATTGTAAAAGAATCTACTCTACTCCTAAGAACCAATTATAACATCACATACTAACAATGCATTATAGCCATGAATTAGAAATGTGCTCTGTAGAAGAATGAAGAAATAAGAATGAGAATCAAGCATTATAGCCATCAAAACAAAGCTAATTAAGCAACAAAATCGAAGGAATGGAGGCTGGTTACTAACCTTAAAGAAAAAGATCAAGCCATTCTTCCAAATCCAAGTGGTAGCTTCACGGATTTGGGCGACCGCAACATTGGAGGGAGTGGCCCAAACGCGCGCCTCTGTTCTCGGGATAAAAGAGTGGAGGAAGAAGATGACGGCTACAACCTTTTTGTGCTGTCAGGCTCATCACTGTCGGTTCTATACTAGAACCGACAGTGATAGAATCAAATCACTGTCGGTTCGTGTCTTGAACCGGCAGTGATAAGTGGAGTTGTCATCACTGCCGGCGGGAGGCACAAACCGGCAGTGATAGTTGTCATCACTGCCGGTTCTCGCACCCCCCAATTATTTTCTGGTTGTCAGAGCCTAGAACCGGCATTGAAGGGTCATCACTGCCGGTTGTCCTAATTTCGGCAGTGATGTGGCCGGCACTGTTGACTGTTTCTGTAGTAGTGAGATTATCATTAATTAACACATATACAACTGCGTACGTATTCCCTTTTCCTGCGACTAGTATATGTATAGTAGCAACCGTGCACAACAACTAACCCCATTTTTCTTCCCTGCGTGCAGTTCCACTTCTCCATTGCGGTTACACACATACTAAGCTACATATATATCAGTCACTCTCGCTCTGTCGCGGCGGCCGTTCCATCCCCGGCCAACTTAATTTCCTTGCAAGAACTCGTGAAAGAAGAAGAAGAGGAAGAAGGCGATCCACCAAGCGGCCGGCGGCAAGCAAGATGGTTAACCCTGACGACGTCCGCAATGTCGTCGGCATCATTGGTGATACCATCGATCCATATTTCTCTTCTCAATCGATCGATCTATCTATCTATTAACGATATATACAATGCATTGAATTGATAGATGATCCGTGCATGAACAATGCATGCATTGCAGGCAACTTCATCTCGTTCGGTCTGTTCCTGTCGCCGCTGCCGACGTTCCTGACGATCATCCGGAAGCGCGACGTGGAGGAGTTCGTGCCGGACCCGTACCTAGCGACGTTCCTCAACTGCGCGCTGTGGGTGTTCTACGGCCTCCCCGTGGTGCACCCCAACAGCATCCTGGTGGCCACCATCAACGGCACGGGCCTCGCCATCGAGGCCGCCTACCTGTCCATCTTCTTCGAATTCGCGCCGCGGCCCAAGCGCGCCAAGATGCTGGGCGTGCTCGCCGTGGAGCTCGCCTTCATCGTCGCCGTCGTCGCGGGCGTCGTCCTCGGCGCGCACACCCACGAGAAGCGGTCCCTCGTCGTCGGCTGCCTCTGCGTCTTCTTCGGCACGCTCATGTACGCGTCCCCGCTCACCGTCATGAAGAAGGTCATCGTCACCCAGAGCGTCGAGTACATGCCCTTCACGCTCTCGTTTGTTAGCTTCCTCAACGGCATCTGCTGGACCACATACGCGCTCATCAGATTCGACATCTTCATCACGGTCGGTTGTGTTTATTATTTCTGTCTTTCATTAATTCTAGTGGCTCTTGCCATGCAAGGCGTGCATCTGTCGAATTGCCACTGAGATCGATACATGCAGATCCCGAACGGCATGGGAACGCTGCTGGGGTTGGTGCAACTGATCATCTACTTCTGCTACTACGGGTCGACGCCCAAGAGCAGCGGAACGACGGCGGCGGGCATGGAGCTGCCGGTGAAGGCCGGTGACGGCGACAACAACTAGGCTGCCGCCTGTTGCTAGAGAGCCGCCGGCGGACCGGCCGGCAGGCTTGACCCTTGACAATGTCCGGCGGTCTGTGTGTACGTGTACTACGTACGTAGGTGTGTGGCTGTACAGTAGTATATGAACGAAACTGCATGGGCATGCATATGCAAGCGCATGCTTGTAAGCCTGAATTGCTGTCGTTGCACGCGACACGCGTGGTAATTTAACTCGTTTGTTACTTGTTGGTTGTTTGGAACGTACGCAACAGACGTTCTATCTCGGATTCTGGACATGCACTCCTGGCTGAAGGCGGTCTGCACAGGTGTCTGTTGATTTCTCTTTCTTTTTTGGGAGGACCATGTGTTGTTCTTGATCCTGGTTTTAGCAATTTTATTTACACACCATTCGTCCATTATAAACTAAGGGACTTGCTAAAATTCAGTTGCCTGAATTTTAATTTTCCTTTCAGGTTATGGTTATATTTTTAATACTAAAATCGCTCATTGCAATTTCTGTAAGCGCAACTTCAATTTTCAGTACCAAGAATTAAAAAAACTGTTAGATAAAACCACAAACCCAACAAAATCTAATTTATGTTGGCATAACAAATCATAAAAGTAACAATTTACTTATAGTCGTTAGTGGTACAAGAATGTTGCCTGAAATCATCTTAAAAGTCAGGCACCTAAATTATAGGAGAAGTAATAAATTAAACACACGTACATGGCGCTTATTGCGTGAATTGATATTGATCTTACTTTACACCATAACCCGTTATACATGCGGATACAATTTTTGTTAAATTTTTTTCCCTTTAAAAAGCTATCCGGCAAAAGCTTTGTTTGGTATTTATTAATAAAGAAGGATTAAGTTACAACAAACGACATAACACACTTGCAATGACAACAACGAAAGCGTCATCGAACGGGGAGCACCAGATCATGGATGGGCAGTACAGTGGGATGCATCAGCTGTGCGCCTGTGCCGGCGGCCAGAATGAAGGAAAGCCATTACCGTGAATGAATTTCTTACTAGCTAGAAAATCAAACCATGATCACTAGTAGTAATAAACACTTGTGCATGCACTGATGTTCCTGGTAACGACGAATCGAATCGAATCGAATGGAGGAAGTACGCGCGCGCGCGTACACTTTATTCTAGATTTTGCCATTCAACGGGAAGCCACTAAGGCCATCATCATCAGCTATACGACGAGTCGACATCGTCGTTCTCGGCCGGGTAGCTCGCGTCGGAGCCGTCGGCGTCGGCGGTGCTGTGGCCGGACCCGGAGGAGGAGCGGCAGGAGAGGGAGGACGCGGAGCGCGGCATGGGCGGGCGCGCCAGGCGCCGCCCTAAGCTGTCGTAGTGGATGGCGCCCGCGAAGTCCAGCGGCTGGCAGCGCTCCCCCATCAGGATCCGCCGGCTCCACAGCGCCTCGCCCGACGATGCCGACGCCCGGCCCTTGTCGATGGCCGCCCCGCGCGCGCACAGCGCCGCCGCCACCACGGTCCCAGCCACCGCGGACGTTGACGACGTCTGGTTCTTCCTCCTCCTCTGCCCACCGGCGCCGTGGTGGCGCCGGAGGAGACGGCGCGTCGCGCGCGACACGCGCCGGGTGCACTCCGCCACCAGGCCCGACACCCTGCCCAGGAGCTCCTCGCCGTAGCCCGCCGCCATGCTTGGCGATCGTGTGATGATAGATAGGATTGGAACTAGTCGTACTACGTACAGCAGCGGCCCGATGGATGTGGAGCTGTGGAGGGTTTAAGAAGAAGAAATGGTCACGGTGAACGGCGGGGTGGAAGCGAGGTGATCTGATCTAATCTATCGGGAAGGGCGCGGATATTCGGGATTTGACTGTTTCCTCTTTCCTTTTACGTAGCCGTATTAGTAATTCTGATGAAATGATTTTTTTTTCAATTTTGTAGTATCGTTCAATATATGGTGGTCACATTTTAAATGCTAGTAGAAGGAAATTACATGTGGTGAATCTTTTTATTTTGTAAAACTTTGACACAATTTTATTACCATAAAGTGCTGATATTTTTTTATGCGTGACTTTTTGTTTCCAAATGCGAGTGATATAATTTTATTACCATAAAGTGCTGATCTTTTTTTATGCGTGTGACTTTTTTTTGTATCCACATGCAAAGCAACTCCAAGAGTTCATCTAAAATTAGTAGCCAAATTTCATAGTTTAGCCATTATGTAAAATACAAAAATCCTCAAAAGAGAAGAGATCTACAACAGCTTAGCTATTTTTCATCTTCTATATTCAAAAGGTTGGCCACTTCAAGTAACTGCCATCAATTTTTACCTACTTGACTTATTTCTGGCGCTTGAAATAGGATGGGATCACATGTGCCAGCCAATCACAGGAGAGATAGGTGTATGGGAGAGAAAACCATGTATGCAAGCCGCAGATGGTGAGGAGGCACGGCTCACAAAAGATAGCCAGCGAGACAGCCGGGATAACGCTTGGGAAAAAAGAAAACAGGATACAAGAGCTGTTGGAAGTGTTTTTTAGCCAACAATCGTCAAACCGGGTTTTAAGGAGCATTATACAAAGGCATTTGAAGTTGCTCTGATATTCCCAAATGCATAGCATTCGACAAGGAAGGGCTGTGCGTATGATTTTGTCTCTCCCGTGAAGAGTAGATTTGGAAATATTTCGTTCTTTCCCTTTTCCTAAACTAATTAGTTAAGAGCATCTCCAAGAACCTTTGTAAATCTCACTCTCTAAATCATTATTTGGAGAGCCATTTGCATAAAATTCGATTTCTATATCTTTTCGCTCTCCAATAGTTTTTTACATCTCATGCACACTCTAAAGAGTCATTCTCGTCTTCTATTTTTGGCTAGCAAAAAGTCCGAAATAGAAGATGACTATATTTGGATGATGGCCATTTAAAAAAGCTATTGGAGAGTAATTTTTCACCAAAATCTTCATTCCTAGCATTTATAAAGGATATGGAGAGTCTCTTGGAGATGCTCTTAGTTAACTAATTCAAAAAAATTTAAAAATCAATGGCAGATTTGTTTGAGTTATTACCCCTTATACTAAATAAAAGGGAGTACCACATTGCCCATAAATATTCGCTTGGGATCGAATCCGATGTCCAAGAGTGCAACCAAGGAAAAGCTATGTTTTTCAAGATCAGGCACTAATGGCTCAAATGGAGTATAAGTCAATGGTTAATGCAACTAAAAAATGCTTGCTTGAGATAGGTTTTAAGAAGTTAAGAGTCCAAAGGATGCAAGATTGTGGTGTGATAACACTGCAGTAACTTTTTTTTAGTTATCCTGTGTTTAATGCAAGGACTAATATAAGCACGTAGAGGTTCAATTCATACCTATTAGTGATCGGGTTTACAAAAGCTTTAATTTGTGACCTCAGCAACTTGAAAGTGTTTAAATTAAACGCAATCTCAATATAAGTTGAAGTTTTTTTTTGCGACTTATATAAGTTGTAGTTGATGGGTGTTATATATTAGACATATAGAGACATTGATGTAAATCATTGTAACAACTTCTGTTGATTCATGTATAGGATAGTTGTATTCTATTTTGACCCATTGAAATCTCTAGTGCGCACGTGCATGGCATCTATGCAGCATACTTTGTAAATCCTCATGCATGTTGTTTTGGCTGCTGTTTACCCCTGAATAGGGTGGAAACGCTTCTATGGTGTACATTAGCTTAGAAGGAGAGGAACCCCCGGACCCCTTCCCACCACACACCCACGCTTACCATAGTTTTGTTACCGAGTCTAGTTGACTGTACCAATGCTGAGTACGACAATGGCAGCACACAAGGGCCCTGTTCGCTTGTCTTTAAAGCCGTACTTTTTCAGCGAAGGAACAATATTTTTCTTTCACAACAAATCAGCGAACCGTACTTTTCAGCTTCTTTTCAGCGAAGCGAACAAGACAGTCGATGGCGGTGGCTTAGAGATTCGACTCTATGCTCTTTCTTGTCTCATGGGCCATTTGGCATGAGAGGAACCGCAGGGTGATTCAAGAGTTTTGCTTGACTACCGGTGCAAATCTGCGCAGGCATTGCGGCTAAAGGAAACGTGTGGATCATGGCGGGTTTCTCCAACCTGATGACGCTCCTTAGTTTATTGAGAGCTTAAGACCATTGCTCGTGCCGCGCAAGTGTGTATCAATATAGCGTGTGTTAGAATAATTCCGGGCTAGTTGAATAATTCTGGGCTAGTTGTGTTCCTGGTGGTTGTGTCGTCCCCTGCGCGCACTGCTCCTCACGTCTAGACGATTGGTGTCTTGCACCTTGTACCGTTTTCTCCGCATGTAGACGATTGGTGTCTAGCACCTTGTACTGTTTTCTCCTCTTAACAAAACACATGTCAACGGACATGTTCTTGAAAAAAAAACAGTGGTGGCTCGAAAACCGGTGCTATGTGTGTTATGTGCTCTTTTTTTGTGAATGTGTGTTCTGTGCTCTAAGCAGCCGGGATTGCTATAAGTTGGGGAGTTGTTTTTTGTAGTCATTATTTTAACTTCGCTTTTATTCTACATTGATTTTTGTTACGTGAACCTACGGAATTGCTATGGCTTCTCTAAAAAAGAAAGAAAGAAAAGAAAATAAAAGAAAAATGAGCGGTGCTTTTTACATGACAATTTGGGAAAATCATTCTTTATTATGGAAACGGTGAACGGTTGCCATAATTCATCAAATCCTGGCCTCCAAAAAGCCTGTTGTCCCGGTCAACGGTTGCCTGTAGCCCTGGATCACTTGTAAGCGCAAGTTACGACAACCAGCATGCCCTTGACCTCTACTCTTTTGAGTGCAACGGATCCTATAGCTCGCGTCAGCGCTCGGCAGCTGCAGCCACGCCCACGTTGGTGGACGCGGCCGCCCAAGCGGAAGGGACGGACTCGACCAAGCTCGCCGATGTATCCGGTGATGACGCCACACCGGTTGATCATGGCGCTCTGTTTCTGCCCATGGTCCGGCTCAGCTTCGATGCGGAGGCGTCGGGGATGGATGGTGACGACGCTGCCGTCGGAGCCACCGGCCATGCCCACGATGCGCAGCCTCAGCAGCCCTCCATCGGGGCTTCCGACGTCGCCCATGTTGGGCAACCCGATCAGCCCACCAACGGTGGCCCATCTCCTCCTTCTGTCGTGGACTTCATCGCCAGTCTAACGCTACCGCTCGAGGTACCGCTCATCCAGTCGCTGCCGTGCCTTCGTGTCTCACACGTGCGGGATAAGGACCTGGTACTGCGCCGAAGCGAAAGACTTGCTGCGAAGTCCGTCTTCCGTGACCCGAACCCGGAGAAGCAGGCCAAGCGGGTTTTGCTCCGCAAGTGGCAGCCATCGGCGTGCACCCCACGGTCAGCACCACTGACGCCTGACGCGACCATCGCCGCCCGGTTCCATGAGGCGTTCCGTCAGCCGTTGTCGTCGTCCAAGCGCGAGGCAATACTGGAGCTCTACCCCATGCTCGGTGCTCGCGGGCGGCGACGCTTGCGCCTTGACTAGCCTGTCTACAGGACTACTTGTCCTGCCCTCGTCGTAAAAATTGTTCTTTACTTAGTAGGCTGTTTTAGCTCCACCGTCGAGCCGGTGATCTTTGCAAGTGTGTGTGTAGTGCACTCGGTAACTCGCCGCTGTTCACCGCACAGATGTGTTTGTACCAACTCTAACTTCTCTTAATGAAGCACGTGCCAAGCACGCTTTCGAAAAAAAGTTACGGCAGGGTGATGGTGATCCAATGTCACCCTATCTATTCGTGCCCACCGCGGACACTCTCACGAGTATATTTAAGAGCATCCAAATGACAGTCCTGCATTCGGTTGAAGACAACACCCCATGTCGTGCCCAGTGTTGTAAGATTGGAAGGCGACCTTTTCTTCTTTCAAATGGGGTGAAATCTTCGTTTTCTTGGAGGAACAATACAATTGGAGCGAGAGTGCATATATTATTCGATTGACATAACAAATCAACAATGGATGCCTGAGACTGAGACCGAGGCGCTGCCAGGCTGAGGTTTTTTTCTTTTTCCGATAATGCCAGGCCGAGTTAGATACTGTACTAGACAATGAAGGTGATGCTAAAATTCGAGCAAATTAAAGGAAACAATTTTGCCATGTACGTGTGTGCGTCGCGTTGCACCGTCGGCGGCGTGCCAGCGTCACGGCGTCGGGCCTCTGGACCGCTCCTCCTCCGAGGCGCCCCTGGTCCCCTCGCTCTCCTCCGTGGTCGTGCGCCCGCCGCCGATTACCTCCTCGACCATCCTGACGACGTCGGGGGCGGCGGGCCGCGCGTCGGGCGCGGTGGACACGCACGCCATGGCCACCTGCAGCAGCGCCACCATCTCCTCCTCCGCGGCGGCGCCGCTGCCCGCCCGCACCAGCTCCGCGTCGAACACCTCGGCCGTCCACTCCTCGCGCACCACTGACTGCACCCACCGCGGGAGGTCCAGTGCGCCGCCGCCGCCGCCGCCGCCGTCCAGGGACCCGGACGCCGCGTGGTGCGCGGGGGACCTGCCCGTCAGGAGCTCCAGGAGCAGCACGCCGAGCGCGTACACGTCGGACCTCAGCGTCGGGCGGCGAGCGTCCGCCAGCTCCGGCGCGCGGTACCCGCCGCCGCCGGGGCGCGCGGGCGCCGGCGGGAACAGCTGGTGCAGGCAGTAGTCGGACAGCGCGGCCGCGTCGGGGTCCGGGCGCAGCAGCAGGTTGGACGACTTGATGTCGCCGTGCGCCAGGCCGTGCGCCGTGTGCAGGTGCGCCACGCCGCGCGCGGCGCACAGCGCGGCCCGCGTCCGCGCCTCCCAGTCCATGGGCGCCCGCCCCGTGCCGCGGCTCCCTGCCAGGTCCAAAATCGCGGCGTGTTAATTAGCATCTCCGACAAGCCGATAAATGGTATACTAACTATCATGCAACAAAAATTTAGAGAAATTCAGACTCCAAGCTATAAGCGGTGTATGCTATCATGCAGCAAAAATTCAGACTTTGTTCCTGTCACTAGTTGAGGTGAATCATGAATGGTTAAATAGCTTATAGAAGTGATTGACACCAGTACTGATGAATAAGGTAAACCATGAAGCATGAACATGTTCTCGAATAAAAAAAAAATCCTCTGACTGGATAGAGTCTGCTAGCATTTTACAAGTGCTAGTCACTGTCCATGCAGTGATCACCAGTGATGCACGCATAGTACCCTACTCCTACTCCTTTTGAAATGCATTCGGGGAGCGAAATGGTCAAGGAAGAGAACAAAGTAGTTGCGGTAGTTGGCAGAGCAGAAAAAGATAACAAAGATAAACGACAAATGCATCAGGAAGCAGCGATGCACGGTAGCACACTGCTGCTGTGATCAGGGTCTGTGATCGCTGGTACTACCAACTCCATGAATCACCTCGAATAATGCAGGATGATAGACTAGCAAACAGAAAAAGAAAAACATACCGGCCGGATGATTGGAAGGCATCAGCTCTAGTAACTAGCATGTATAACACACGTACTACGACATGACATCGCATCCGACGTTAACGACGAATCAAAACATCGGCTTGCCGCCACCACAGAGTCTACATTGGCCATAGTTTTCAGACACTGATCGAGCAATCACACTTCACAAACTGGCTTCGAAATGCAGGGCTAGCCAGGCAGCAAGGACCAGTTCGTTGCTGCTAACAGACAAAGCGAAGGCATTGCCCACGCACGGTCAATTGGCCACAAGAATTCAAAGCCGAGGACGCCATCGCCGGATAAGCGATGGCTACTACGGAACCGTAAATTCAGATTTGTTTTTTCAGTCACTGTCAGATGATTGGCAATAAGCCAGCTAGCCATCAGGAATCTGAATTGGAAAAAGAAATGCTCCCTCCCAGTCTTTCCCAGGATTGGAATTTGGAACAGATAGTAGACCATCAGCTGACGGAAAAGGCTGATGAGACCATAACTAGTGGCCTAAAGGAAATGTGTACGTCTTGGTTGCTGCTAACTGACGACAAGTTGCTTGAATGATTGGAACGAAACGAAACGAAACAAGGTATACTGCCAGAACGAGTAGGCGCCACTCGTTCAGCAACAGTGACTTGGACAGTTCTCTAGATGCGAGCATTTAAACCCATGATGCAATGCAGACATGGATAGATGGTTAAGTGAAGGCCAGTCTTCCTGTTCCAACCTGAACCTTGATGTTACAGTGATATACAACTAGTACACTCCATGGTACTGTAGGTAGGAGCTGAGAGCCAGCATACCGTACAGTAGTAGACGTAGTAGTACATACAGGCCGTTGCATGTCGGAAGTACGTATACTTGACGTGCCTGCCTGGATTGGAAGAACTGTACTACTACAACCGTAGTACAGTGCACTGCATGCGCGTTGCGTGCAGATGGAGCACACTAAAAATTCAGTGCTTGATCCAAGCAGCAGCAGACAAACAAGCGTGCTGCTGCTACTGTCCTCGTACCACAAGCTACTACTGTACCTACCACGTCTGCAGGCAATGATGCCTCCTGCCTACCACGTAACACTCGGTGCTTGCCTTGCCTGAGGAAGAGAGGAAGGAAGCCTCGCCGGCTACTCCTACTCGCCCAGAGTAAAATATGCCTTGCCTGCCAGCCATGGCGGCTGACTGGCAATGCAATGAAGGAATCATGCATGGCTGGAGCTAGTTTGCTGAGATGGATGGCTCACCGTGGAGGCGGGCGGAGAGGCTGCCACCGGGGAGGTAATCGAGGACGAGCAGCTTCTCGTCCTTGGAGTAGTAGTACCCACGCAGCGGCACCAGGTTCCGGTGCTCGGCCGCCGCCGCCGCCGCCGCCTCGACGCAGGCCGCGAACTCGCGCCGCGCCGCCGCCACGTCCCGCAGGCGCTTGACCACCACGGTGGTGCCTTCCTCCAGCACCGCCTTGTACGACGTGCCCAGGGCGCCCTTGCCCAGCACCTCCGCCGACGCGCGCAGCAGGTCCTCCAGGTCGAAGCTGTACCGGAGGTGGCCCGGCCCCTGCTTCCCCACGAACACCAGCCTTCCACGCTCCGCGCCCCCGGCGGCCGCCGCCGCGCTGATGTCCTTGGAGGAGGACGTGAAGTCGGCGCCGGTCAGGTCCCCCGACGGCGTCGACGGGGTCAGCCCGCGGGTCGGCGGCGTCGCCTTCGCTTCCGCCGACGCCGCCTCAGAGTTTCGACGGTGCCGGTGCGCCACGCACAGGGCCAGGAGCAGGAGCGCTAGCAGCGCCGCCGCGCCGCACCCCACCGCGATCGCCACGACCGCCGCGCCGGAAAGCTTCCGTTTCTTCGTCTCCTTCCCCGGCGCCGGGACACCGCCGGGCGGCGGGGACGGCGAGGGGCACGGGCGGTCCACGAGCGGCGCGCCGCAGAGGCCGGGGTTGCCAGCGAACGACTCCGGCGGGAACCGGGCGAGGGAGGCGGGGATGGGTCCATCCAGGTCGTTGAACGACACGTTAAACTCCTCCAGCCTCGAGCCGGCGCCGCCGCCGACGCTCCCAGCAGCAGGCAAGCCACCGGAGAGTCGGTTCCCGTCGAGCATGAGCGACCGTAGCCTAGGCATCCCCACGAGCAGCTTGTCCGGAACGGGTCCCGAGAGCTGGTTGCGCGAGAGCGCGAGGTGCTGGAGCGCGGGCAGCATCCCCGCGGCGAGCTCCGGCGGGACGGCGCCCGACAGCAGGTTGCCCTGGAGGTAGAGCGCGCGGAGGCGCGGGAGCGCGAGCACGTCGGGCGGGACGGGGCCCTGCAGGCGGTTGTCGCGCAGCGACAGGACCTGCAGGTTCTGGAGCTGGGCGAGCGTGCCGTTGGGGACGACGCCGACGAGGCCCACCCCCGGGAGGTGCAGCTCCGTCACCGTGGCGTTGTTGGCGGCGGCGTCGCAGCGGACGCCCGTCCAGGAGCAGGTGGGGAGGGAGACGTTCCACTGCAGCGGACGCTCGTGCGGCGTCCCGGATAGGAACGCCTGCAGCGCCGACCGCTCCCGCTCCGGCGGGTCCGCGGCGGCCAGGGAGAGGGAGAGGGAGAGCGCCAGCAGCAGCGCGGGCAGCGCGGGCGCGCGGCGGCCCATTTGGATGGATGGGTGGGAAGAGGGAGAGCAGAGGTGAGCAGGGTTGGGTGGCTTTATGTATGCGTGGCGAAGCCCTTGTTTAGTTTCCTAATTCTCCCCCAAATTTTATTATGCAAAAAGAAGATTCTCCGTCACATTAAAATGTCGGCAAATGCATGTAGTACTAAATGTTGATGAAATCAAAAACTAATTGCATAGTTTTGTTATACTTTGCGAGACGAACATTTTAAGCCTAGTTAATCAAAATTTGGATAATTTTTATCAAATACAAACGAAATACTACAGGAATTCTGATACAGTGTTTTTCTCACCAATTCCACCAACTAAACGAGGCCGAAGTGGCTGTGGGCGCGGGGCGGATTGGATTGGATTGGAAGCCGAAGCCGCCCAAGCTGGTGATCGATTCCGAACTCCGATCCCCAGGCGGGCAGGCCGGGGCCTGACGCGACGCGACGCGACGCGGTTGGGTTGTGTCCGCTACGGCTAGAATTGGAATTGCAGATGGTTCAGCGGCGCTTTCAGGCTGACCGGCAACGGCGGTTGGGCGGAACTGGAATGGTAGGGCGGCAGATGCAGTCATAAAAGCAGCGCTGCTTCGATGCAATCGATCGATCGATCGTACGACAGCAGGAACGCCCTACCCAATTGGCCACAGTAGTACTCTGCGTGCCAGCCCAGCCGTGGGGCGGAAGCAATGGATGGATGCCCGGGCCCGGCTGGCCTTGTGAGAATGTGAGCTGCGTGCGACAACAGCGACGCCGAGCAGGGCTCCTGTACTGTGTGTCATCATGGCGGCCAATCATGGGAATCCAGTTCCAGCCGAGGCGGCCGAGCATCGGGCTCGCGGCGCACGCTACTGCTACGGCCTGTCACGCTGTCTCGTGGGCTCGCTTGGCCGTGTATGCGTTGCCTGCAGACACCCAGAGGCATCCACCGTGCTGACTAGTGTCACCTACGTACTATGGTACTACACAGTACTCCTGTGCAGTATGTTGTGGCAGGGCGACACCAGACAGCTGCCACGGCTCCACTGACGGCCAGAGCTTCTTCGAGGTTCATCTCATGAGAGGCTGTAACGGGAGACGGGACCGGATGCCGGATGGATGCCCTGGCCCCCCTGGGTGGGTGGTTCGGAAGCAATGGATCGATCGACCAGAGCATACCACACGAGTCAGTCCTTAGGCAGGCTCGCTTAACTGACACTCTCAACCGACGGTCTTAGGCTAAGCAGCACGCGCCCTTGTTGCTCCTTTTCACTTTGATTTCATCAGTAATCAGCATCCAACCGGCTCTCGTCATGATGGCGGCGGCTCCGTCTCGCAATCATGCACGCAGAAATTCAGATTCGGATTGCATTCATCGCTGTCACAGCGTCACTGCTTCATCTTCAATTCTTCATACGATGATGATGTGTGATTATGTGTGTATACTACGTACCTGATAACTAAAGAAATTTCGGTATACTATCTGTTTCTTCCTTTCTCTAAAGAAACGAAATGATTATACTAGCTATCTGAGGTATTAAAACGTTCCTTCTTCACTTTTCTCTTTCTTATATAAGCCGGCATACACGATATGGGTGCACATTAAGAGCTTTTCATCAGCCTGAAAAAGGCACGGATAGGCCCAGCAAGCCATATGCCCAACGTCGTGTACGTCCTAGTAAGGGAAACAGAGGCAGGGACTCAGGCCCTGTTCGGAACACAGCCTGTGTTTTTTTTTTTTGTTGAAAATGAACTAATTCATGTGTTTCAAACAGGCTCTCAGGGAGGTTATGCAACATATTGATGTCTCCGGTTCTTTATGGTGCGATTGGCCTGGTACTATGTGCCACGGTGTAGCCACACCAAAGATGTGCGGCACACAAACCGCGCACCAAATTTTTATCAGTTGGTTGGTGACGTTGCCTACTGCGGCCGGCTTGATTTGAAGATTCATTGTTCACCGAATACGATTTATCGTGTCTCACCCACTGTTTGATTTGGAGATCCTACTCTTAACCATTCCTTGTCGTTGGGATTTAGGGTATTGTGGTGTGTACTCTTGACGAGGTTGTGTTGCTCCCTCGAGATGCTCAACTGCACATCTTCGGGTACCAGTTCGGTCCGAGAATTTGGATCCTAAATTTTGAAATTCAATCAAATCGTAAAGAAATATAAGGGTTGTTTGGTTCCCCGTCGTTGATAGCCACGCTAGGTTGTGGCGTTGCCAAAGTTTGTGGCAGAGAAGAAGACAAGCCGCACTTGATAGCATAAATTATTAAAGGAATGAACTAAAAAGTTTTGTGGCTGTCTCAGCAGCTCACGCAAGAACCAAACAACAGCTACCTTTTCTATGGCTGCCAGTGCCACATTCAAAGAGCAGTAAATCGGACGGGGAACCAACCACCCCGTAGCGTTATTGGGTTAAGGCAGTCCCAATGGTTAAAATTATACACGTGTTCCATAGTAGCCACGCCAGCAGTAGAAACCATCTCACACAGTGGAGGTTTCTTAACATAATAAATATTGTTTTTTTCTCTTTCTCTCCCCTGAGTCCACCGTCTTCCTCCTGGGCTCCTGTCCGGCCACCAGTGAACCGGTGAACCAGAGCCTATATAGACGAACGCAGTCTGGCCACCAGTGAACTCGTGCTCACCGTTGAGCACAAAGGACGGCGCGGGGGAGCACTCTGACGGCCGGTGCATCAATCGATAGATGAACTGCGAATCGTATAGGCTAGCAAGGGATCGCTTTCTCTCAGATTGAATCTTCCAACCCAGCAGCAGCGAGAGGAGCGAGCGAAAGGAGCTTCGCGGCCTGTGCGCGGTGGCCGGCGAGCGCAGCCTAGGCGGAGGAGCGTCCTGCGCGATGGCGTCCGGCGAGCGCTGCCTGGGCAGAGGTGCGTCCTGCGCGGCGGCGTGGCCAGCGCCTGAGCGGACAGCACGAGCGTGCGCGAGGAGCTTCGCGGCCTACGCGCGGTGGCCCGTGAGCCTGGCGGAGGCGCGTCCTGAGCGCGGCATCCGCGGAGCGCAGCCTGGGCGGACGAGCATCCTACGCGTGGCGGCCGGCGAGCACAGCCTCGGCGGAGGCGCATCCTGCGTAGCAGATTGCCCTTCGCGCGGTGGCCCGTGAGCCTGGCGGAGGCGCGTCCTGAGCGCGGCATCCGCGGAGCGCAGCCTGGGCGGACGAGCGTCCTACGCGTGGCGGCCGGCGAGCACAGCCTCGGCGGAGGCGCATCCTGCATAGCAGATTGCCCTTCGCAGCCGGCGAGCACAGCATTAGGCGCGGCAGCGAAGACGTAGAAACTACTCGTTTCTCCCCTAATGCGAAAACGACGGATTCTTAGTGCATCATTTCGAGCGTCGACGCCGTTTCTCTACGAGGAAACCGTTTCCTCAAATTTTCTTCTCTTTCTTCGTTAAATAGGCTGCCACGTTATTTTTTTCTGAGTTAGCAACGTATTTATTGTGGATAGAAACTACCATTAATAGTTCATTGAGACTGCCCTAAGGAGAAAAATCCGAGTTTATTTTTATCTCCGCCACTGATCCCAATGTTTTGTGGTTTAATTACTTGATGAAACACACGGGCCATCATCTATATATTTCGTCGAGGACTCGGCAGACTTTTTTTTTTTTTGAAACGGGGACTAGGCAGACTTGAAATTTCCACTCCCCCTCTCCGCTGCCTTCTCTTCTCCCGCTCACCCTCGTGCGCTCGCGCGCTCTCCGCCTCTCTCCCTCTCGTCCGGCGATGACTGGGCGCCCGCCGCCCTACGCGAGGTCTCCGGCCCGTCGTAAGGCCTTCACGGGCGACGAGCACCCACCACCAGGTACGCGCACCCTCTTTCGTCCCTCCCTTCCTGCCGTGCCAAGGCGCCGAGCATCCGAACCCTAGCTTAATCTATCTGACAATTAATCTGCATTCGGATCTGATCTACGGAGTAATCACAAGCGTATACATGCGTTAGCTCTGCTGGGTCCTCCTCCAACCCTGGTCGACGCGAGCCCATGCCGAGGAGTGTGCATGATGAGCACGTCGTGGAGAGACAAGCAGCGCCCGGACCTCGTCAATTTCATCGCCACATTCCTCGCTACCAACCTGTACCGCCTCAATTTCCTGTCGCTTTCTCCGGTACGCACCCCAATCCAGAGATGCCACTGGTTTTGCCGTGCTGTGTGTGTAACTGTGTGTACGGATGGCTTTGATTGGGTTGGGTTGGGTTCCAGGATTTCCTCTTCAACAATGGGGGCTTATCGGTTGCTTTCATCTTCGAGACGGACTGGCTTCCTGAAAGGGAAGCCGCGGTCTTCAGCAGGTGACACTCTTGTCTCTTCCCTGTGTTATGTTTGTTGTTATGCACTGATGACTGCATTCGTGGTGATGGTGATGGTGATGTCGTACTTGGAATGCTTTTGCTGCAGGGTGAGTACACTGAAGAGGCAGTTCAAGTATCTCTACGTCGTTGTCGTTGTCCGCTCACCAGAGCAGAATGAATCATTCAGTAAGTCATATTTCAAGTATGGGCCGACATACTGTGACGCTAAGTCACACCTAACAAGTATTTGTTCTAGTTGGGTTGGTTTGTTCTTATTCCTGCTGTCCTCATTCAAGGTATGGCATGGAACTTGGCTGCCCTACATTCGTGCCTGTTTGTGATCCAGAGATGGGATTTGAGAAGATTGTAAGGATAGCTCATGCTCGTGGAGGTAAAACCTCTATTGCTTCATTTACCAAGTTCCTGACTCATGCTCAAGTTCTCAACCGCGAGCTGGCACTGATTGCGTGTCTGTTTTCTTCAGTGTGCAAGCAGAAAGACATTTTCGCAGCTATGAGAACTGAGGTATGTTCCCAGATACATGTTCATATACTATCAGTGGGTCCTATTGTTGATAAATGACTCTCTTGCTTGTCTCTGTAGCGTGAGCAAACTGTTCAGTGCATGGATGCGTTTTTACGAGTGGTCACCTCTATTCCTGGTATTGACAGTCATGATGCAAATGCGGTGAGTTGCTCAACTTGGTTTTTGCAGCTTGTGTAATTTTGTGATCTCTTGGCTGCTTGGATATCAATGCTAGATTGTTTGTTCTGACTGCTTTGCAAGTTGTCTCTACGGAGGACACACGTGTTACTTGTAGGCGTTGTTTGCAGATACGAGTATCATCATTTTCCTTGTCATTTGCATACATTTCTCTGGAAATTGAGAAGAATTAACCACAGTACCTTTAATCTGTATAAGATTCAGGAAAGATCAGTGATTAAACATATTTTGGAACTTTACATGCAAAACATTTGGTTGTATGCAACTATTCCAGAATAAGAATTGAGTGCATGCTATATCTTGCAAATTGAGTCTGTTACCTTCCCTGCACTAATCTGTTTCTCACCTCTCCAGTAGCTAATAGTCAAATTTCACACTAAACACCAGTTGCCTGTTCTCGATTTATTTTTTTCCATGTTATGCGTACCATGGCATGGTGATTGGTAGAGTGATGCTAGTCTTTATTTATTTTCTTAAGCTTGCCCAAGCCATTGGCTCTATCGAAGCAATTGCGAAAGCATCCAAGGAATCCATTCTGGAAAACACCGATCTTTCCACTGAAAAGGCAGAGAGGATTGTCAGGTTCTTCAGGGATCCACAGTATTTCTTAAGCCCCAAAATTAATTAATTCTTGCAGGTATTCTTCTCCCCCGCTTGACATATGCAGCAATTGCTTTATTCAGAGTATGTCAAACATTTAATATTTGCTCCACAGAACTGTCAGCTTGTTGGTTCTTTCTCTGTCGATGTTTATTGATGTTTTGCCTGAGGAATGCATGTGCATAAACATGATTGGTTTTCATTAATTTGATCTTTAAGTTGTATGCGGATAAGAACCTTTTGATTTGCATGCCTACTGGTAGAAGGTAGGCCCACAAAAGATGTCATGTCTCCTCTAGATGGTTAACTTTTTATACTCCTTGCATGCTCGAGTTCTTGTGATCCCTAGTTTTCTAACCCATTTGAAGTATTCCCTTGTGATCTTGAATGTTCTTCCGTTGTTAGAAATGCTTGCGATTCCATAATGCTGAATTGCTGATGCAGTCTCCTGGTTTGCAGGCAAAATCTGATTGTTTCGAGTCTGTCCCTGGGTGAACCACTGAACTGACTACCGAAGCCGTTGCAATGTCTCTCCCCAACTCTAGCTGGCATAGGTTGGCGATACGTGGGCCCTGGGTCCCTGGGCAAGCTGTAAATTTTCGTGCAGCAGCAAACTTATGATATAGATAAAGACCTGGATGAAAATGACGTTGTACTGCGTATCCCAGTTGATGACAGACACTTCAGAATCTCTGCATTATGTTCTGAACTTATGTATGACTATTGTTTCTGTGTAAGTATCCATCCAATCAAGAGCAGAATATATAACACAGAAATAGATGGTAAATACAGTGAAACCGATGCGCTCAACCTTTATTTGATGATGCACTCCAGGGAAAAAAATGTACATTCCAAACAGAAACAACTGTATAGTCGAAATGATCTGAACAAAATTTGTTGGTGTAAAACACCACATGGCCTGCTTCATGGTCAAACACTAATCAATTACAACACTATTAGGGCAGTCTGATGCTGCAAAGATAGGCCAAAACCATGTTTCACAAAGTTCTTATTATTGTTATCGACACAAGCCCTCAGTGATGATCATCCTCATCATCATCGTGGCCATCTGGATCACCCCCTTCACCAATGACCTTGAGCTGCACAAAATCAACAAAAGAATATTTCAGCCAGTGCTAATCAACAGGAAAATCAACAACTGTTGAGCAGCTTTTATAATCAGTCAAGGCATTGATTTCAGTTACCACAAAGTACTGTGAGCAGACTGGGCACTCATGTGGTTTATCCTTTTGCAACCAGAACCAGACAACATCGTGTTCATCCTCTGCGATAAGTCCGATGGAAAAATAAGCACAGTTATGGTGAGTTACATACTCAACAGTCAACACTAGGTACTGAGATATATGGTTAGCCTTCACGTACCTCCTTCGCCACCAGGACAGCCAACTATTCTCTTGTTATAGTAGGATTCAATCACAGCTGGTTCCTCCTGCAGACAACACATTCAAGATTAACAAATGAACAATCTTGCAACAGAGAAAATCAGGGTATGCAAAACCAAAGTAAAATTGGGGAGAGAGTGATCAAGAAATCCTACATATCTTGACTTAATATGTGGGCAATGTCAGTACTCAGCACAGGGTATGCATAGGAGCACATGCGTCAATTGGTTTAAAATTAGGAATAGCAGAACCACAAATGAGTGAAGAATACTATACATACTTATTTTGTTAAGATAGTACTATATATTGTCCAGAACAATTGAGCAATCCTGCAGCATAGAATGTCTGATAAGAAAAAACAAAAAAAGAAGGGGAGGGAGTGATCAAGAACTTCCACATCTACCTAGACTAATATACAGACAATGTCAGTACTCAGTATGGATAGGAGCACATGCCTAGGATTGAAGAACAGAAGAACCACAGACATGTCAAAAACTGATTTCTAATGCAACGCTCCCACGTGACAGCAAGTCATGTATGGCTGGCTGACTGAGGGTGTATTTAGATGTATCTGTTGGAGTCATTTTTTCTACTTACAACCATGCCCATACTGGAGTGAAATGATGTGTCATAAGTTGCGCTTAGCACAAGTTGATGCAGACTGGCATTTTCCTATGTAAATTCAATACCAAAGAAGATCTAGTTCCACCAAAATCAAAGCACAGTAGCATGTAAAAATCGAACAACATATAAACACTAGCAGACCTAACTTTAACTATGGGTTTAGCTAAACTGGACACAGCAATTGACAAATGAGTCATACAACACTAAACTGTCAAGTTTCCACATAACATACACGAAAGAGTTCTGTCAATAAGTCAAGCCATAGGAACAGATACTATCAGCAACTCAGAATTTGTTAGGTATCTTGGGCTCATCATTTAAAAAGTTAAAAGAAACCACGGACTTCAATGTAAATGATGACCAATGAGCAGACTGGTCAACAAAGAACACTGGGGCCTCTAACATGATGACGATTTTGTGCTCTTGTGAAACAGAGAGTAATAACCAATGACTACAAAACGTTCAACTAAGCAAAGGCCACCCTTTTGGATCAGGTGAACACTAGCCATGGACACAATAAACGTTTTTCTTTTGTCAGGATTATTGAAATGTGGAGGTTCATCCACACCAATGACACACTGACAGTTTCACAGCACTGCCTTCTATTAAGCTATTGCACAACAGGGTTTGGATTTGATACTCTGCAGGCAATTCTAAAAGCGCCACTAATTATCGAATTACACGGTTCTAACAAACTCAGCTTGAGGAAGAAACTACCGTGCACATTTCTCTATACCACACCAAACACCTGGCGTGATCCCACAGAGTCAGAGCTAAATCGCAGGGCAGAAGGCAGCCAGGCACCTCACCTTAGTACCGAAGGGGCCGACGGGAGGATCCATGTCGAACCGCTTCTTCCCCTGGAGAAAACGCATCGAAACCCACGTCAAATGCCGCCGGAATCACGGGGAGATTCCGAACCCAGAGCGAGCCCTCACCTGGAGCTCCGCCTCGAGCTCCTCGCGCTCCAGCCCCGTGGCGATCGGCATGACATCCTCGACCTTGGTGGGCGCCGGGTTGTCGCCTGCGCGGCCACGGACCACCGATCTGTCAGAGCAAGCCGATCGGTTCCGGAGATCTGAGGGACGGGGCAAGACGGCGGCTTACCGGGAGAGGAGAGGAGGGCCGACGTGCGCCGGAACGCGGACGCCGGCGACGTGGACAGGGGCGCGGCGCGCGCGGAGGCGGAGGCCCGGGACGACGATGCGGCGGCGCGGCGGAGCGAGGGCGCTAGGGTTTGGAGGCGGCGCCACATGGCGGGCGTGGTGGTGGTGGTGGTGTTCTCGGGTCGCCCCTCGTGGAGGTGGGGGCGGCGCAGTGGAGTGGAGTGGGACTGTGGGAGTGGAGATGCCGGAGTCCCGGCCCCCGGGCTTGGGCCTGCAGGGTGTGAGACGAGACGAGACCGGTTTGCAATGCGCCATCGCTATAGGGAAAGCGTACTGCGTGCCCGATGCAATTCAAAAATCAATACTTGGGGCGAGCTAGGCTGCGCGCCATGCCACTTCGTCAAATTTGGTTCCCTTGGCAACCTTCGTTGTCCTCGATCACCCAGCAATTCCAAGCCAAATTGGCTCACTCGGAGGTCGGAACTAGCAAAGGGAGAATCGCGGTAGCACAGGTAACGAGGCAGCCGAGCATGAAATCCAAACATGTCACCACCGCCCGTGTTCTAATTTCTTGCATTTAGAGGACCTAAAATTCTCATTTAGACATTTGTTGTAGTTACGTATATATAGAAAAGCTCTACATTATAATGGCAAATGTTCAAATCTCCCTTTATTCGAAAGTGACGAGTGATGATCATATTGTTTAGGTATTAGAAGTTAATTTTCACAACAGAAAGATGGAGTGGCGAAGCTACACTGTGTTTAGAGGGTGCAAATGCACCTTAAAAATGTAAAATTTGCGAGTTTGTTTAAAATTCCACCACATATACATCCCCTACGTGACATGTTTACGCACTCATAAGACAAATGCACATTTTTTTAATTTGTCCTAGTTTCGCCACTAACAAACTGTACGCAGTATTCGCGGAAATGAATACCCCGCCCGTGAAAAATAGCCTCATAATTTAGATTGTTATTAAAATATATGGATTCCCTATTTCAAGCATAAACGATTGAAGTGATATACCCACACTCGTACTCGTAGATACAATTTTATACACGTATATGCATACATATAGTGAGATTTTGTACTCACTCTCATAAATTGTCGAGTACTGTACCTACGATGCGAGAAGGATTGGTATCCCTGTCTAGAGTTGGAGCCAAAGCAATTAAGAGCTGGCTTGAAATTCTACCATACGTACATTAGTTGATGTGTTTGTTGTGAAAAGTGAACCATTGGGCTCGAAGGCCGTAGCATCACGATTTTTTTTTTCAAAAACAATATTTTAATAAATAATTACAAATATAGCATCAGAATTGTGAGAATTGGCAATGTAGTATCCTGTCGGCTGCGGGCTGACCGATTGGTACCTATCGGCAACTGGCGGACCGACAGGGGTTCCCGCCAGCCATGACACCGTTATCGGGTTAATTGGCCTGTCGGCCCGTGGAGAGCCGATAGGCTCCTATCGGCCAGCCGTGAACCGACAGGCCCCCTCTTCCCTCTCTCCCTCCCGGCTGCGCCGTCGCCCGCCGCCGCGAGGCCCCGAGCATTGCTGTGCCCGGCCCCGCGCCAGCGACGAACGGCTGCCTGCCCCTCCGGCCAACGCGCTGCCGCGCGTCACGCCGCCTCGCGCCCCCACGGCAGCGCCGCCGCCAAATCGCCCCGAGCCCGCGGCTCCCGGCTGCCTGCCCCGCCGGCCACCGCGCTTCGCGTCGCCTCGCCCCGTGGCCGCGCCGACCGCCTCGCGTCCCCGCATCAATGCCGCCGCGACGTCTCCCCGCGGCCGCGCCAAGTTCTCAGACCAGTCGGACGACGACGGCGGCGGTGTCGTCGAGGTCCTCGATGCAGCATCCCCGCCGGCGCCGGAGCAGCACCGCCCAGTTCTCGGACCAGTCGGAGGACGACGACGATGCGGGCGACGGCCAACAGCCGCAGTCGCCGCCGCAGCGCCACCAGGAGATACACACAATCTTGGCCTCAGGATGATAGCAAAATGAACGGCTTCTTTTATGGTTATGTTGCAGTCTCGGCTTACTCTTTATGCCAACAAGGTACATCATTTCAGTTTGATTTTGTGTGTGTGCTCAGATTTAAGCACCAATGTTTTCCTGTCTGATAAAATTTTTTGGCATTTTTATTACCCAATTTTGTTATTCTTGCAAGATCACATATTAGGATTTTCTAGATGTTGCTCCCCAGATTATGTTTCACGCTCCTTCCTGATTTAATGGCAATTCATTGCATTTGCCGCCATCCTCCATAAATTTATATGTTGTTCAGTCTCATTTCCCATGAATCTTAACATTTACATTTAGTTTTTCTTTTTTCCTGAATAATCACATTTAAATTAATATATGCGTCCTTTTCGAAAACCTCACTGGTGATTTATTGAACCTCATGCGTGCCTACTATTGCCTTAGATACTCACCTACAAGGACTGGTAATGGTACTCTTAGTGAATAAATATGGAGCTGAGTCATAGTAGTTTCGAAATTCTAATGCATCTGCATACTTAGAATGTGCTTGGTGAACCAGTTATGAAAGTAAAGTGAACTGACCTGATGCGATTAGTGAGACACTCAATTGGAAGCAAAGAGAAGAGTTCCATTTCAGAATGCTTCTTTCTATAAGTTTACATGTACATAAATGATGCCCTTGCTGATCACAAGGATTTTAACACCTCTTATGAAGGTAGTTCAAGGGCGCCTTCTCCTTTCTTGAATGGATGTAGATGTCAAATTAGTTATAACTTTGAGGTTATGTTTTCATGCATATGAAACTCTGTATTTTATCTGTTCTTCCTCTGTAGTCCTGAGTCACCGTTATATCATTTGGGCACACCTTTGCTTTTTGGTTGAAAGTACTAATATCTTGCCATCACGTTTACCCTGAATATTTGACGAATACCAAGGAATGCGCTCACTTTTTTTTGAAAATATGGACATGACAATCTAGAAAGCATTCTTTTGTTGGTTGGTAAATTTTTTTCTTTCATGCTACCCTGCAGCCAGTAGGTATCATCAATAAGAAGAATGATTCGCAGCCAAACAGTATGTTTAATAAACCTTTTCCTTTTACCGTTAGGCACATCCTTCATTCTGAGGAGTTGCATGGGTTAAACGTAATCAACTCAAAGCCGCATTTCATGAGGAAGTGAACCTCTCTACACTTAGTTATTTAATGCTAGGTTATGGAGATGCTTACCTTCCAATTCCGTTTAACATTCTGCTTCTGACCATATTGATGCACTCATGCTTATTTGCGTCTCATGATGACTCAGGCCCCAGTAAAGTGCACCACGTTTCGTCGTCTGAGAATCACCCAAGCTGCTTGATATCTACCATGCCCAGAGACATGGTTAAAGTGTTCCATCTCGGACGCCAAGAGAACAATATGGCAAATAGTTCCCTTATGTTAGGTTATTCGTATTCTTTCCATTTACTTCCTCTTGCAACCAATGTTTTTTTAGATGTTGGTTACCAGAATTAACAGTATTCTTTCCATTTACTTAGTTTGATTTTTACACCAAAGAATTGTACCTTCATCCATATATGATAGTTGTTTTTCAGTCAGCCCGCACGAAGCGCGGGGTTCCTGCTACTTTATTACTTTTTGTTTGGTAGGGCTAGAGTTAGTTGTTGTTAAGCTTAGTGTCCGTGTTTAAGATTAACACCAACGAGTAAATATTTATATGCGTTTGGCCTCGGATGGTGTGCAAAGAGGACACGAGAATATATACTAGTTCAGGTGGCTCGTGTTACTTGCACTCGGGTTTATAGCAGAGGTTACGAACTGTCGAGAGAGGGATCGGCTCCTAGGTCTCTGCGGATTGGGTGTGTTTGTTCGCTAGGACAGGGTCGTATCTCGCTTGTCTTGCGATGCCCCGCATGGGGCCCGTCTCCCCTTTTATTTGAAAGGGAAGGCAGGTTACAGCGAAGGGAGAGAAGAGAAAAAGAAGGAAAAGAAGAAAGAAAAAAACGAAAGGATGGGGTGGTCTACGGCGTGGCTCCTCTTCCTCTCCTCGTGGGCCCCTCGGTCGTGCGGGGGATGGAGACGTGCGTCATCCTTGGGTCCTGCTTGTCACTGTAGCAACTTGCGTTCTAGTCGCTCCAAACGAGGCGCCCCATCCGGGAACAGGAGTTGGAGGAGTCCGGTAGCTGATGGTGACGCGGGTCGTACAGGGATTAGGCAGCATAACGCCTTCCTATTCCACATTATGGGCTGCAGTGGGTACCTCGGCATGGCCCGTCACTGTTCCGGGTCATACCGAGGCGTGCAGGTCACGTCCGGAGTGGTTAGGAGCGGTATGCACCCCCCCTTAGCACTCGCGCGTCCCTCGCCCGAGGATTTGTTTGCATAAATTCCGTCGGGCGAGGCGGAAATCCCCTTCGCGGGATCGGATGACGCAGGGCCGATCCCCTTGGGGTCGAGCGAGTCGGAGAGTGCGGCCCTCGAGGTCAGCTGTGCCGGGACCCACTCCCTTGGGGTCGGGCGAGGCGGAGAGTGCGTCCTAGGGGTCGGGTGAGGCGAATTTCGCCTCGAGGGGTCAGATAAGGTCGTTTCGTGATCCTCAACCGTCGGCTAGGTTAATGTTGATGCTTATTAACCATTCGTCCTTAAGAACCGTGATATTTATCCCCGACACTTAGGTTTACGACTAAAATTTTCATGGTGCCTCAATTAACTTACACGATATTTGTATGATGTGAACAAGAATGCCGACCGATTTAGTCCCTCTCAGAATTTACTATGGCAATGGTGAAATCACATATGGGGACAACATGGTAGACCTTAGCGAGTTCCAGTTATTTGACACAGAACTGAATTCACCGCTAGATTATAGCCAGAAACAAGTTTTAGCCTGGCTGCATGAATACTTGGGTGTTCCGCCCTCCAACATCGTTTTAGGATTAGTATGTTGGTGCCTAAAAAGCGGGAGAGAGAATGGATAGAGGTGGGAGCTGTACGAGGCCAGTAATATGAAGAAGTGGCATGTTCTCGTGTCCAAGGCATTAGAGCGTCATTATGCCAACATCATGCTTGTTGAGTTTCTCGACGGTGCCATGCAAGGTGAGAGTAGCAACACAAGTGCAACAGAGGAGAACTTAAGAGTCAGCAAACATGTCACCGGCCGTGTTCTAATTTCTTGCATTTAGAGGACCTAAAATTCTCATTTAGACATTTGTTGTAGCTACATATATATAGAAAAGCTCTACATTATAATGACAAACCTTCAAATCTCCCTTTATTTGAAAGTGACGAGTGATGATCATATTGTCTAGGTATTAGAAGTTAGTTTTCACAACAGAAAGACGGAGTGGCGAAGCTACACTATGTTTAGAGGGTGCAAATGCACCTTACAAATGTAAAATTTGTGAGTTTGTTTAAAATTCCACCACATATACATCCCCTACGTGACATGTTTACGCACTCATAAGACAAATGCACATTTTTTTAATTTGTCCTAGTTTTGCCACTAACAAAATGTACGCTAGTATTCACGGAAATGAATACCCCGCCCGTGAAAAATAGCCTCATAATTTAGATTGTTATTAAAATATATGGATTCCCTATTTCAAGCATAAACGATTGAAGTGATATATCCACACTCGTACTCGTAGATACAATTTTATACACGTATATGCATACATATAGTGAGACTTTGTACTCACTCTCGTAAATTGTCGAGTACTATACCTACGATGCGAGAAGGATTGGTATCCCTGTCTAGAGTTGGAGCCAAAGCAATTAAGAGCTGGTTTAAAGTTCTACCATACGTACATTAGTCGATGTGAAAAGTGAACCATTGGGCTCGAAGGCGTAGCATCACGATTTTTTTTAAAAAATAATATTTTTAAAAAATAATTGCAAATGTAACATCAGAATTGTGAGAATTGGCAATGTAGTATATCCTGTCGGCTGTGGGCTGACCGATAGGGACCTATCGGCAACTGGCGGGCCGACAGGGGTTCCCGCCAGACATGGCAGGTTAATTGGCCTGTCGGCCCGGGGAGAGCCGATCGGCCAGCCGTGAACCGACAGGCCCCGAGCGTTGCTGTGCCCGCCCCCGCGAGGACCGGCGGCCTGCCCCTCCATCCACGGCGCCTCGCGGCCCCGCGGCAGCGACGCCACCAAATCGCCCCGTGCCAGCGACGAACGGCTGCCTGCCCCTCCGGCAAACGCGCTGCCGCGCGTCACGCCGCCAAATCGCCCCGAGCCCGCGGCTCCCGGCTGCCTGCCCCGCCGGCCACCGCGCTTTGCGTCGCCTCGCCCCGTGGCCGCGCCGACCGCCTCGCGTCCCCGCATCAATGCCGCCGCGTCGTCTCCCCGCGGCCGCGCCAAGTTCTCAGACCAGTCGGACGACGACGACGGCGGTGTCGTCGAGGTCCTCGATGCAGCATCCCCGCCGGCGCCGGAGCAGCACCGCCCAGTTCTCGGACCAGTCGGAGGACGACGACGATGCGGGCGACGGCCAACAGCCGCAGTCGCCCCCGCAGCGCCACCAGGAGATACACACCCGCGCCTACGACGATGCGCCGCCACTGCGGATACCACTCCGTACGCCTGCCCGTCTCCCTCCTCCCCGCGATTCCGATTCGTCTCGGGTGCTTGGTTGTACCCCGTCGGACCTGCCTGGGCCTGGGCTACGGTTTAGGTTCTTGGATTCCTCCATGATGTAGTGCTTTTTTTGCAGGAGGTGTACAGTCCGTGCGGATTTGTTGGAATTCTACTGAAATTTGGAGTCGCGCTTGATTTGTAATTTGAGTGGTGTATGCAGACAGAGTCTGATCCAACCTTACATTTTTTTTTCTACGAATAGGTGGATGGCGACGCAAAGAATGGAGGGGAACACGAAGCTCATCGTGCCGATCTTGGTGGACGAGGGAAGTGATGGGGACGAAGTCCAGAACTCGATAGTGAGGATGAAGACTACCAGCATAGGACAGTATTTAGCAGAAAAAAGGGAGTTGTTGCCTCTGAATCGGAAGGCTCTGAAGATCATTACTATGCTGATGGAGTTCAAGAAAACGACGGATCTCGCCAAACAAGGAAACAAAGGTTACTCAGGAAAAACATAATGCAAATATCAAACTATTCATCATTATCCTCTTTAGGCTTTACAATTTTTTAGTACTCAGTTGAATGGTTCATAAATGTTTAGTTATTTTGGCAATTACTTCATCATACACACTCTTCGCTTATTTTTACTTTTTTATAATCCTGCAGTTGTTCCTAACAGTTATAACCTTAGTATTGTGTGCCTCTCCGATGGAGGAAGAAAGAGATCATGAGGTACAGCTTCGCCGGCAGCTTGGCCTCTGCCACTGTGCTCTCTAGATTCGTGCCACCATGTACTGAGACTATCCGCACTCGTTATGCTTTAAATCCATCCTCTAAAAGAAATATTCCGTCCTGGTCATCGAGATTCTCTCCTCTATACCACTTTCTCCCGCACTCATCCATCCCCTATATCTTACTTTATATCAAAAGTGGACTTATGTGTCAGATTTTTTCCCTCTTTTTTTACCCCCTTCGGTGCCCTTCCCGCTCTCTCCAGGTTCTTTCTCTCTCGCTTTTCCAGGCGGTGGGACCGGCGCATGACGTAGCGGATGCCTCTACCTCCGCTCAGAATAGCAGACCGATGCCCATCCGCTATTTTTAGCATGGCTCTTCCAGTACCCGATGCAGCAACTTTTCCTCTATTCACGTACTGCAGGGAGCTTTAGCGGGTGCCGGTGCAGACAGTCTGAGTCATCTTATTTATATTTTTGCAAACTCATTTCCTTGCTATGTACTCACATGTAAATATGGTCGTTCAAATGGATTTTTTTCGCTATAGCTTATTACTCCGTAGCTTTGGGCTGATGACTCGACTTATCAACAGGTCTATTCATCTGCTTACACAATCTTGGCCTCAGGATGATAGCAAAATGAACGGCTTCTTTTATGGTCATGTTGCAGTCTCGGCTTACTCTTTATGCCAACAAGGTACATCATTTCAGTTTGATTTTGTGTGTGTGCTCAGATTTAATCACCAATGTTTTCCTGTCTGATAAATTTTTTTGGCATTTTTATTACCCAATTTTGTTATTCTTGCAAGATCACATATTAGGATTTTCTAGATGTTGCTCCCCAGATTATGTTTCACGCTCCTTCCTGATTTAATGGCAATTCATTGCATTTGCCGCCATCCTCCATAAATTTGTATGTGTTGTTCAGTCTCATTTCCCATGAATCGTAACATTTACATTTAGTTTTTCTTTTTTCCTGAATAATCACATTTAAATTAATATGCGTCCTTTTCGAAAACCTCACTGGTGATTTATTGAACCTCATGGGTGCCTACTATTGCCTTAGATACTCACCTACAAGGACTGGTAATGGTACTCTTAGTGAATAAATATGGAATATTTTTGTTGCGCACAGGCTGAGTCATAGTAGTTTCGAAATTCCAATGCATCTGCATACTTAGAATCTGCTTGGTGAACCAGTTATGAAAGTAAAGTGAACTGACCTGATGCGATTAGTGAGACACTCAATTAGAAGCAAAGAGAAGAGTTCCATTTCAGAATGCTTCTTTCTATAAGTTTACATGTACATAAATGATGCCCTTGCTGATCACAAGGATTTTAACACCTCTTATGAAGGTAGTTCAAGGGCGCCTTCTCCTTTCTTGAATGGATGTAGATGTCAAATTAGTTATAACTTTGAGGTTATGTTTTCATGCATATGAAACTCTGTATTTTATCTGCTCTTCCTCTGTATTCCTGAGTCACCCGTTATATCATTTGGGCACACCTTTGCTTTTTGGTTGAAAGTACTAATATCTTGCCATCACGTTTACCTGGAATATTTGACGAATACCAAGGAATGCACTCACTTTTTTGAAAATATGGACATGACAATCTAGAAAGCATTCTTTTGTTGTTTGGTAAATTTTTTCTTTCATGCTACCCTGCAGCCAGTAGCTATCATCAATAAGAAGAATGATTCGCAGCACAAACAGTATGTTTAATAAACCTTTTCCTTTTACCGTTAGGCACATCCTTCATTCTGAGGAGTTGCATGGGTTAAACGTAATCAACTCGAAGCTGCATTTCATGAGGAAGTGAACCTCTCTACACTTAGTTATTTAATGCTAGGTTACGGAGATGCTTACCTTCCAATTCCGTTTAACATTCTGCTTCTGACCATATTGATGCCCTCATGCTTATTTGCGTCTCATGATGACTCAGGCCCTAGTAAAGTGCACCACGTTTCGTCGTCTGAGAATCACCCAAGCTGCTTTGATATCTACCATGCCCACATACATGGTTAAAGTGTTCCATCTCGGACGCCAAGAGAACAATATGGCAATTAGTTTCCTTATGTTAGGTTGTTCGTATTCTTTCCATTTACTTCCTCTTGCAACCAATGGTTTTTTTAGATGTTGGTTACCAGAATTAACAGTATTCTTTCCATTTACTTAGTTTGATTTTTACACCAAAGAATTGTACCTTCATCCATATATGATAGTTGTTTTTCAGTGAGCCCGCGCTCGCGGGGGTTCCTGCTAGTTTATTACTTTTTGTTTGGTAGGGTTAGGGTTAGTTGTTGTTAAGCTTAGGTTTACGGCTAAAATTTTCATGGTACCTTAATTAACTTACGCGATATTTCACGATACGAACAGGAATGTCGACCGATTTAGTCCCTTTCATAATTTACTATGGCAATGGTGAAATCAGATATGGGGACAACGGGTAGACCTTAGCGAGTTCCAGTTATTTGCAACATAGTTGAATTCACCGCTAGATTATAGCCGAAAACAAATTTTAGCCTGGCTGCATGAATACTTGGGTGTTCCGCCCTCCCAACATCATTTCAGGATTAGTATGTTGGTGCCTAAAAAGCGGGAGAATGGATGGAGATGGGAGCTGTACGAGGCCAGTAACACGAAGAAGTGGTATTTTCTTGTGTCCAATGCATTGGAGCGTCATTATACCAACATCATGTTGAGTTCCTCGACGGTGCCATCCAGGGTGAGAGTAGCAACATAGGTGCAACAGAGGAGAACTTAGAGTCAGCAAATGCTGAGCAGACCTATGTTTGCGATCCTCTAGCAGTTGAGAACACGACAGAGGGTGGACAGGCGGAAGATTATGGTCCATCCATGGAAGCTGACCTAGGTGAGGAGGACGGAAGAATCGTCGAACAGATCGAGGCTGACAATGCAGAGCACGTCGCCTTCGTGGATGAATTTGCTGGCAGGAGGTTTGATGATGAGGTCGAAATCACTGAGGATTGGGTCCACATCGCACCTGGATGTGAACTAATGTACTCTTGGATTTCTGATACCTAGAACTGTATTAGTCGCTTTACAACCATTTAATGGAGGCCACGCTCCAATAACTTCCGACGCCTGCATCGAGGCAAAGGATAATTCAGCGGACAAACGATGTTGCCTTTGCAGGTTCGTACGCTTTTCAGGGACAAAATATGTAGTTTTCGCATGAAATAGTGTAATTGGTTGCTGAGTAGCTGACAAGCTTGTGGCCCCGGCCTATCGGCCAGCCAAATGCCGATAGGGCATGTCGGCTACCCAAAAGCCGACAGGTCTGCTATCAGGACCGACAGTCCGGCGTCGACTGCCACATCAACCATATCGGCTGCTAAGGTGCTGGCATGGGACCTGTTGGGCATCCGGTGGTTGACAAGGTGGCCGACAAAGCCTCTATCGGTAGTCCAGTGGCTGACGGGATGTCATATCTGCAATTTTTGTATAACAGCTACTAGATTTGCAATTATTCATTAAAAATATTTTTTAAAAAAATCGTAGCATCACAAGGGCAATTAGCGAGTACTATATTTTTTTTGCTTGTTTGGTACGGCTCCGGTTCCAAGAATGGCTTGTGCGGATGAGCCACACCAAACACTTTAGGAGTATAATCTGTTTTATGGTAAATATCAGTGGAGCTAGATCCGTTTTAAGGACATGAGCCCGAGCTAAAAAATGGCTCCTCTTCAAATGCTTTGGTTGTGCCAAACGGAACTTAATAATTTTAGGTCTATGGTAGATGACTAGCAAAAATACCCGTGCGTTGCAACGGGAGGAAATATATAGTGTCATCCAAAGTTTTGATATCTATGTGTTGTTTTGTCTTCAGAGCTATAGTTTTTCATTTACATCATTATATTTTTATTGCACTTGACGTTATGCTTAAAAACATATATATAAATAATTTTGACTCAATATATTTTTTCTACTTAAGTAATCAATTGCATCTATGCCATAGCACAAGCGAACACAAAGGGCCAGGGGCACACGTTTTCACTTCTACTTCCAACAGTGGCGGAACCAGCAATATGGGAGACGACGAAATGTGTATATATAAATATAATATAAATATTTATATAATCATAATGTTTGTTGTGATAACACATAGAAGCGACTCTTTTAGAAAAGATAACAAAAGAAACTTACTTTTTTTATTTGCCTCACTTTACACGTCTTCGTGCCATAGAAATCATCTATAATGGTATCGATTGTAAATTGTATTGCAAGTTTTTTCTCAAAATAGAATGATACAAACAGAATTAAAAATTTGCAGGATGATCATTGCAAATTAGCAATTAAAAAATAGAAATCGTATCATATAAATTGTACTTACTTTGCGGCTGCTAGCTGCTTGCACCTGCAGACTTGCTGCTCACGGTGAATCAGGGGGTGTTTTGTTTTTTTTAACACCTATCACATCGAATGTTTGGACATATGCATGGAGTGTTAAACATAGATTAATTACGAAACTAATTGCATAGATTGAGATTAATTTATGAGACGAATCTATTAAGTCTAATTAGTCTATTATTAGTATCCGAACATCCTATAATCACTATTATTAATATCCGAACATCCCATAATCAACGCCTGTTAAAGTTTAAATGGGCGAACCAAACCCAGTGGTGCTCGCTCCGTGACTCCATCGGCTGGCCCTGGTCCCCTCTGACTTCCAATTATAGCATCAAAGAATCAAAAAATACAATGAAGCATACTGTATATCCACTTCATCATACAATTTTTTGTTAAAGTCGAGACCAATAGCACTATATTAATCAATGAGGAAACATAATACCCTATCTTTTCTTTTTTTCTTTATTTTTTATTTTTTCTTCTTCTTTCTTTTTTTCTCTTCCTTCTCATCCTTATCTACTTGCTCGGACTCAGAGCCCCGAGGCCTCCAACTTTGTCCCCCCTAAGCCTTGCCAAGGCGGCCACGGAGCCCTGACGGGCTAACGGTCACAGCATCCCCGCGGTCATGGAGCCCCGACGTGACCACGCCTCGGTAGCTCCATGCGACGGCATCCTGGTAGCCTGGCAAGTCCATGCAACATAGCCCCGGCAGCCGCACGCCCTAACGACTTGGCAGCCTCGCCCGCGTCACTGTCTCCTCTCTCCTTGATCTTGCCCTGCGTCATCGCCGTCGCACATCCTCGCCTCGGTCTCACTCACGTCACCTTCTCGTTGGGTTGCTCCTCTGTTGCTCAACTTCGCCGCCGTCTCCGCGCCTAGCGCCATCGTCGTTCCGGCCTCAACATCTTTTCTGCTGCCTAGCCTGCACTGATATGGTGGTTTAATTTGTATTTTATTCGATTTCTCCTATTGGATTCGTATTTATTTATTTATTGAGTCGTTGTATTGTATTCGATTTCTCCTATTGGATTCGTATGGGGAGTCCATCACATTGGAGGTGGGGACACAAACCAAAGAAAGGAAAATTATTAAAGGTTAGATCCAAACCGAATGAGACTTTGAAAAGAGGATTACTGGACAAAGCCAGAATCCGAATAGAGATCAGAGTTGGACCAAAAAAATTTATGGCAGAAATTTTGTCTCTTTATTATTGTTATATATATATTATACTAGCAAAAATGCTCGTACGTTGCTACGGGACGTATAGTTTTTAGTCTAGTCACTTGACAACATGAAGTTCATAAGATTTGTTCAACAATCGCGTCATGCGTTTTTATTCATCTTGGAACCAAACTCTATAACATGTCCGGACACACTCTACTCGAATTCATATAGGTAAAGGACGTTTGAAGTTTTGTCCAATGATCAGGTCATGCATTTCGATTTGTCTTGGAATCGAACTCCTCACCGTGTCTTAACACAGTACTCTAACTTATAAAAGTACGGGGGAGAACAAATGATAACAAAAACACTAATATTTACTCAAAATATATCATAACCCTAACTTTCATACTATCCAAGTGTTGGTATAGTTAAATATTGAATTTTGTGACTTACTATGAGGGCTCATAAAAATTTGTAGTTCATCTTATTAAGCCTAAAAGTATTTACTTGTAAATATATCCTAACCTTAATTTCCATACTATCCATGTACTAGTATAGTTAAATATTGAGTTTTGTGACTTACTTTGAGGACCCATGAAGATTTATAATTCATCTTATTAAAACTAATAAGAGTTTAGTTATTGACGTGTCAAGGTAGAGGTAGCCTCCAAGTGCGCTCCACCGCCAGACATGTCTCCACCATGCCACCGCTGCTGTAAGCACACAACCCATGCGACGCTTTCTGCTAAGGCCTGGCCTCATGGCCCATTGCAGGAGGCGAGGTGTGGCGGGTAGGCACCTCTCTCCTCATGTTCATGATGTGGTGAGACATGTTGATCTTGTCAATGTCGTCCACTCGTTGATTTCGATCTCTCTTCATGGGGTGCTCCATCGTGACTCCAGGCGAGGTCAATGGGGGAGGTGTGTATGAACAAGGTAGGCAACAAATTCTTGGGCAAGACGTGTGAATCCTATGGCGCGGAGCGCTGGAAATTTCAGCCATCCATTGAGCCTGTTCGTCCACCACATCGACCGACATTCTCACTGTGTAGAAGCCAATGGTAAGATCACATGGCTTACTTCGTCTAGAACTTGCCGTTCTTCAATCTTGTTTTTGTTTTTTGTTTTTTTTTGTTTTGAGACATCCATCGAGATAGAGATTTATACAATTGTCATATGTTTCCTTTTATTTGACAGATTTCTTTCATCTCTTTTCTTAACTTTCCTCTTTTTTATTTATGGGTTAGCTTCAATGAGCTGCAATTGGACTCCATATTAAACACCCTTTAGATCTAGGCCCCGGGCTGCCCGGGGCGCGGCCCAAAATTTCCTTTAACAACTCATTTGTCCAGCCCAATATAGTCCATGAAAATATAGATTTAGTCTTGCCCAACACAGTCTAAAAACCCTTACACTATGTTTAGCACCCCCCCCCCCCCCCCCCCCCCCCCGCTTCAAGGTGTTTCTAGATCCGCCACTGTTTAGAAAAAAAACAGAAAAAGGGAAACTAAAAAACTGGATAAAACAAAAAAAACTCCTCACAGTAAATATGTATTAAAATAGGACTCTGTGCGTTGCACCGAAAATAAATCCGGTACGATGTTCTCGTTCATTTCATAGCCTGGCTTGTCTAGTTCGTGGCTTATGTATGATATCTAAGAAATCCACCTCTCCACTCTGCCACGTTCCTGGACGCACCGAGCTCTGTTTCGACGACATCGTCGCGTCATCATCACCTTCTCGTGTTCTTGATGCAGAGATCGAAGTCAACCAACTCAAAAATTGTCTGTCACTGATCAAAGGCCAGGCAGCTGACAGTCGTCTACTCTCTCTCTCTCTCTCTCTCTCTCTCTCTCTCTATATATATATATATATATATACTAATTTAGATAAGATGATGATTAGTTTTATGACCTGCATGCATTGGTGCTGTGACGCAGTGGGGACTGGGGAACGCCAGCAGCCCCCTGGTGCATGTGTGGAAGTGGAAGCACTTCCATAGGCTTCCTTCCGAGGCCGCGTCGTCGTGGCTCATCACCTTCGTCGCCGTGAGCCTGTGGCGCCAAAGATCATCTACAGATATGTGACAAAGCATAAAGAAGAGTGATGGTAGAACTGTGGCACACGTAATCTGTCACTTACGACTCATCGTCCACAGAGACGTATATACCTTGGAGGTGGCTTGGATGTCCGGCAGCCGAGCCACGATCGCAGGTCGCGGCGCGCGCTCCGTGCACGTCACTGCTTCGTAGCCATATTAAACTCCCATACAAGCGAGATCTGTGTTAGCGCAGGCAGGCTCGGCGTCGGGGTTGATGAAAATGAAATAGACCAGCAGCATGTTTCGGCGATGCACTGGAATAGCGATTTCTGACCACCGTCTGGTTCAGATCACGAGCGACAAAAAATGACGGTTTCTCTGACGGGCTGTGCCGCCTCGCCCATGCGGCGGCCACACGCCCAGCAACGGCGCCAGTGCTTGGCCGCGCATCGGGCGAATCTGCAATGCCTGCGCCGTTGCCCGGCTAAGAGAGGAGGGGTGGGCGAGGAAACACACCGCTTGGCGCTTGCTGTTGTCTTCCTCGATCTCTTCTCCAACTCGTATTAGTTTTTAATGGAGTCCAGCCGTTACCCTTCCCGTTTCTGTTTGAGCCAGAGAGGCCTTAATGACGCCGGAGCCAAGTAGGAGACCCATAGACTTCGTTCACGAGAAGCGCGCATACCAAGTTCTATGGACGAAACCCTCTCTCTCTTTAGGAGGCAAGTAGGAGACCGACAGACTTTCACCTGTTCGGCTGCTCTTATCAGCACGGTTTATCAGTCGTGGTACAATATTTTTCTCTCACAACAAAACAGCCATAGCCGGCTTATAAGCCGCAGAAACAGCCTGCCGAATAGGGTATTTGTTCGCGAGAAGCGCGTATACGAAGTCATGTGGACGATACCCTCTCTCTCTTTTTAGGTGTAGATTAGGAAGGTCCTTTAACTTAAGGCAATCAGAAACCTTGTGGGCTCATATATTTATGCACGCTGTGGCCGTACGGCTCATGAAAAAGGAAATAAAACAAGTATGTGCAACATGAAATTTGAAAAGGACACGGATGGAAGGCTAGTGTGGTCAACCGAAACAGGAAAAAGAGCGTAGCTAAGCAGGAGATTTCTATTCTTATACTTCTCTATTTGGATTATATTAGGATTCTTATTTAGATTATTCGGGATTAGAGAGGTCTAATTAGATTATGATTCCTATCTATCCAAACTACCTTAAGAAAGAGCGTAGCCAAGCACGAGATTCTATTCTTATACTTCTCTATTTGGATTAGATTAGGATTCATATTTAGATTACTTGGGATCAGAGATATCTAATTGGATTAGGACTCCTATCTATCCAGACTACCTTAAGTAGTCCTCCACGGTTATATAAAGAGAATGGGCTATATGCGGTTTCCATATTTATGAAATTAGTTAAGGAAGGCCCAGACGAAAAAATGGGTGGAAAGAAATTTTGCCTCTTTAATAGTAGGTATAGGTATATGTATATATATATAGAGAGAGGTATATAGATTAGTTATTAGGCATATATATAGATGAGGTCTAAAGCTGTCATATCATATATACGTATTTATAAAATTTTAATTTTTTTGAGGGGAAAGTAAAATTTTAAATAATAGACAGTCAAGTTTTGGATGTGGGCCAACAAGCTATCTGGACTAGAACAAGGCAGCTTTCGGGCCTGCTGCGGTCCAGTTAAAATTTTACAGAAGCTGAACCAAAACGGCCCCGGACTGTGTTGCCTTCCCCTTGTCCGTGTTTTTTTTTTTCGCGACCGGGTTGTGCCCATTTTTCCGTGTTCACCCAGCGTGCGCGCTCTCGCTCTCCCTTCCTCGCGCGCGGCGACAACTGGGCGACTGCCGACGGTGCCCTACACCAGGTGCCCAAGTCCTCGTCGGTCCCTTCGCAAACTCTTCGTCGGGTCCTTTGCCGGCGACGAGAACCCACCAGGTACCCGCCACCCTTCTCTTCCCTCTCTGCTGTGCGTAACCGAGCTCCCGAACCCTAACTGAAGCTATTTGGCTATTTGAATTCGGATCTGATGTAATTACAAGTGTATACATGTACAACTCCAGTTTTGTTGCAAAATTACTGGTGTACATGTGCACGCACATGTCCTACTGGGTCCGATTCTTTCTTTTTTTTTTTGTGTCGAGGGTTTACTTGTTACTGAGTTGCCATGCTCTTTTGCAGGGTTTTCATGGTGGCGTGACCTGTCCCGGCCTCAAAAATGTATATAAAGAAGGCAAGATGTTCTGCCCTGGGCACAATCTGGCGGCATTTTTTCATGAAAAACGTGTTGACTTATTAGCCATCTCTCTGTACAGGTCATAATCGAGGGGTTTAAGAGCTACAGGGAGGAGATCTCAACAGAGCCCTTCAGTCCCAAAGTTAACGTAGTTGGTAAACCCCTTCTGCTGTTCCCTCGCTCACAAATATTACTGTAGGCCCAAAGCTTTAGTGATGATCAAGATTTGGTGCATCTTCAAGATTCAGTTTTTCTTTTTTTTGCTAAAAATTGGGTTTGTTGTTTTGTTTTGGAAATTAGCATAGCCATGGCATATGTATGCATGCAATTGTATCAGAAAACCATGACCTTGAAACAGTTACAGTCCACGTAACTCTTCTGTGTGCCTGTAGTTCGGTTGCCCTATAGTGATCTTCTAATCTTTCTTCTGAACTCATTGCAAGTAGCCAAGTACTATATTGCAACTAGAACTTTAATGCATATCTTTTTTTTCTGCTCTTAAAGAACTGACATTTATTTAATTGTTTGCCACAGTTGGTGCAAATGGATCTGGCAAATCAAATTTCTTTCATGGTAATTTTAATCATGTGGCACTGCTATACTATCATCTTTCTGCTCTTATGCGAGAATATTCTCCTGATTTGTTTATTCTTAATGCTCCAGCTATACGATTTGTCCTGAGTGACATGTTTCAGAACCTGCGAAGTGAAGATAGGGGTGCCCTTCTCCATGTATACTCCCTCTTTGTTTAAGCAATCTAGATAGTTGGAATAGGTGGCTGGTGTTTGATATACCTTACTAATAACCATTGCCAGGAAGGTGCTGGACACTCGGTTGTATCTGCTTTTGTTGAGATAGTATTTGACAATTCGGACAATCGTATTCCAGTAAGTTCTCTAATCTATTCAGATTTTAATTTACTTATTCCAATCTATCTTCTAGAGTCTCAGGTTGCATATTTTGTTGAAAAATAGCAACACCTAGATCTCTCATGGTAGGCACTCATATAATTATCAGCTCTGTGTACATTGCTGTTTGGTTCATGTATGGAAGCTGATAGCATCGCTCCAGTTCTTAACATGTTTCAGCAACACCTGTGTGATGGACTGGGGTTGCCTTTTGCATTGGCACAATAATGTACATGCTCCCTGTTCTCCTGGCTGCAAATGAAAATACACTTTGCTGCAGGTTGATAAAGAAGAGGTACGCTTGCGCAGGACAGTTGCTTCAAAGAAGGATGAATACTACTTGGACGGGAAGCATGTCAGGCATGTTATCGTATGCCCTAAACCAGCCCAGCAATGTTTTATCTTGTTACTTGCTCAGGCCTACTTTTTATTCTTACTATGTCCAGTAAAACTGAAGTCATGAATCTGCTGGAGAGTGCTGGTTTCTCTCGTTCTAATCCATACTACGTTGTCCAGCAAGGAAAGGTAGCAAGTACTCACCAGTCACCTGTTCATGTCTTCCATCTGTTCAGATATTACATCGACAAATTTGTCATCTGTAGATTGCATCCCTTACCCTGATGAAAGATTCTGAACGACTGGATCTTCTCAAAGAGATTGGTGGTACACGTGTTTATGAGGATAGACGGAAGGAGAGCTTGAAAATAATGACCGAAACAGGTAGTTTGAAACTTTGAATCACCACAATTCTTTATCTATGTTATCAAATATCAAAGTGACATGTTGAGATGACTATTCCTCTCCTACGAGCAGCCAACAAAAGGAAGCAGATTGATCAAGTTGTCCACTACCTGGAGGAAAGACTCAGAGAACTCGATGAAGAGAAAGAAGAACTAAAGAAGTACCAGCAGCTGGACAAACAGAAAAGATCACTTGAGTATACTATATTGGACCATGAACTTAATGATGCAAGGAATGAATTAGCTTCAGTAAGTCTACCATTTCTGTTACGCATGTTTACATTTTTGGAAATTATTTTTTGTTCTGCCTGACAAGTTGAAACAACTTGACTCAAAAAGAACGAAGGCCTTGGGATTAGTTCGATGGACAAACCATTGCATGACGATCTCTTGGGGGTTATCTCATACCCTGATGGAAAGACCTTAGTTTTCCGGAGAGCGTAGAAGCACTAGGTTTTGAAATGCTTGTTTCATCACCTTTTGTCTTTACTCAACTCTTTTTGTAGTCAAGAGCCCACAGTTCATTATGTCATACTTGTGTTTAATATCATTCTGGCTGATCTTAGTTAGTGCATTTGCTGTGAATTTGTATACTTCTCACATTCTCCACAAAATGTAGCAGGATTATGCTGCATTCACAGTCTAATTGATTGCTCTTTCATCTGCTGTGTTAGCTCGGTTGTACTCTGGTGCTATCTATACTAATCTAAAGATTAAACTCTTTGTATTTTCTGTTCAAACAAGCCACTGTTGATAAGTTGTATGCTTTATCTCCATCTCTGATTTATATCAGTATATCTTTAATCAATATCATCTGCTGGTGTGCATAAGCATGTAGGATGATTAACCATATTCCCCTGCGTTTTTTTGGACAATCCCTTGACATAATTTATGTCAGTCCTGCTGCTGTAATCAGTATCAACTTCCACAGTTCCACAGTAAAAAAAACAATTTTCTAAATGTAACCATCATTTCTTCATCCTCATATATTCTGCAATGATTCTTATACTTCTTCCATTTGAATTCCTTGCTGCTATTAGATGGATGATAACCGAAGAAAAATTTCCGAAAGTATGTCCCTTGCGGACAATGAAGCGGTGGATGTCCGAGAGATGATCAAGAGTTTTGATAAAGAAATAAAAGTCTCAACTAAAGGGATAAATGATACCAAGGCGCAAAAGGAAGGTGTTGAGAAGAGGCGTACTGAAGCTCTGAAGGTAGTTGCTCAGATTGAACTTGATTTGAGAGATATAAAAGACAGGATTGTGAATGAGAAGCGAGCAAAGGTATGCCATGTTTGAGCATGTAAATGAAATTTATGAGCTTGTTAATGTATTCTAGTTAATTATGTTTTGTTGCTGTGCTTAAAATAATATATTGTTAGGATGAAGCAGCGAGGGATTTACAGAGTGTGAGGAGAGAGAGTGAAAAGTCAAAGTCTGAATTGGCTGAAATTAGTAAGGTGCATCAGACCAAACTAAAGGAAGAGGAGGAGATATCAAAGAGGTAAAATGTGCTTTTGGATAATTATGTAGTTTATTTACGTACATTGCTTTGACACTTCCATTTTGTGGGGACAGCATTATGGATCGTGAGAAGCGGCTAAGTATATTGTACCAAAAACAGGGGAGGGCGACCCAATTCGCAAACAAAGCTGCTAGAGATAAGTGGCTTCAAAAGGAAATTGAAGATCTCAAGCCTGTACTTTTATCAAATAGAAAACAGGTAATGATCTAGTGACTGGTTTGCTGGTTGCTATCTCAATGTGGACCTTTTTTGGGTTGCACTTCTTTTATTAGCTTAAACTTGGTCCTGCATTTGTCACATGTATTAGTTTGATCCATTTCATCTTAAATTCTGTCAATAGAACCTTATGGCATGAACCAAGAATCTTTTCTGGTTGTATCTTGAATTCATTCCATGAACCAAGAATACAACAACAACAACAACATAGCCTTTTATCCCAAGCAAGTTGGGGTAGGCTAGAGATGAAACCCAAAAGAGACGAGAAATAGGGAGACACAAAAAAGGACATAAAGGGAGACAAAAGAGGTCACGGTTCCGGCACGTTGATTGCCAATCTCCAAGCGCTCCTATCCATAGTTAAATCCTTAGAGATATTCCACTCCTTAAGATCTCTCTTAATGGACTCGTCCCAAGTTAGTTTAGGTCGACCTCTACCGCTCTTTACATTATCGGCCCGCTTTAGAACTCCACTACGCACCGGCGCCTCAGGAGGCCTCCGTTGGACATGTCCAAACCATCTCAACCGATGTTGAATCAGTTTCTCCTCAATTGGTGCCACCCCAACCCTATCCCGAATATCGTCGTTCCGGACTCTATCCCTCCTTGTGTGCCCACAACACCAACGCAACATACGCATCTCTGCTACACTCAATTGCTGGACATGTCGCCTTTTTGTAGGCCAACACTCAGCACCGTATAACATAGCCGGACGAATCGCCGTCCTATAGAACTTACCTTTCAGCTTCTGAGGCACCCTTTTGTCACAGAGGACGCCAGAAGCTTGACGCCATTTCAACCAGCCGGCTGAAATTCTATGCCTAACATCTTCATCAATGTCTCCGTCCTTTTGTAGCATCGACCCTAAATACCGAAAAGTATCCTTCTTGGCCACCACTTGCCCATCGAGGCTAACGTCTCCCTCCTCATGCCTAGTCGCGCTAAAATCGCACCTCATGTACTCGGTCTTAGTCCTACTAAGTCTGAACCCTTTCGACTCTAACGTGTGCCTCCATAGTTCTAACTTCCTATTAACCCCTGCCCTACTGTCATCAACTAGCACCACATCATCAGCAAAGAGCATACACCAAGGGATACCACCTTGTATGTCCCTTGTGACCTCATCCATCACCAAAGCAAATAAATAAGGGCTCAAAGCTGACCCCTGATGCAGTCCTATTTTAATTGGAAAGTCACTGGTGTTGCCATCACATGTTCGGACAAACGTCACCACATCCCTGTACATATCCTTGATGAGGGTAACGTACTTAGTTGGGACTTTGTGCTTTTCCAAGGCCCACCACATGACATTTCTCGGTACTTTGTCATATGCCTTCTCGAGGTCAATAAAGACCATGTGCAAGTCCTTCTTCTGCTCCATGAACCAAGAATCTTTTTTTTTTCCTTTCACCCTACAATTGTTTGCTGAGCTAGTTGAAATATCTATTACATTCTTGCAAATATGGCAGGAAGGTTTACTTCAAGAGGAAATTCAGAAGCTTAAAGATGAAATCAATGATTTAACTAACTACATTGAGTCTCGGAAAAACGAATCAAGCAAGTTAGAGGAAGCACTTGCAAAAAGACATAATGACTACAATGATTTGAGGAAGCAGAGAGATGTGCTTCAAGAAGAAAGGAAGTATGTGATTTCTTATGAACGGCCATGACATTGCCATTGCATGGATGATGTGTTGCATTAAAGTTTATATACTTAGTAGAAGGAAAGTTTTGCAGGTCATATTGGACGGAGGAATCTGAGGTGACAGCTGAACTTGATAGGCTACAAACAGATCTTGTAAAGGCAAAGAAAAGCTTGGACCATGCAACTCCTGGGGTATTAAATGCTACTTATTTTACATGTTCTTTTGTTCATATTACTGATTGCTACTGAAATTTTTCTTTCTTGGGGTTGGCACTTTTATTCTGATGTGCATGCTATATATTGGTATCTTAAATATGCACCCATAAATTGTTGCTGATCATGGTACGAAACATAAATAAAAATCTCTATGTATCCATTTGATTATGTATCGTTTGTTTTTCTTTTTTCATATCAAGTTCTCTTGAAGCTTCTTGGTCAATATTTTATTGTTGCTTGGAGCGACTACAATGGAGCTTTTATGACTTGTCTGTAATGTAATTACTTAGCAATTCCATAATGGTTCAGTGGCTCTTTCAAGTTTCAACCTCTTTTGGTGGTTGCAATGTTGTGGATAGAATTAAATTTGCACCAAAAGTTGGGTACATGACTTCTCTTTATCTGCTGTTGTGCAATCAATTGACATAGATGATGACGAATTTGTCTTAGATCTCTACCCTATAAATCTCTGCATTACAGAACTTATATCTCTGCCATGCACATTCATCTGCCACCCTTTCTTCAATCTCACTCTTTATCCCTACTCAGTTTGATATGAGTAGCATGCACTTCTTTTTTGCCAGGACAGGTGCTTGAATCAATCTTTGCTGGTGCTAACTTTGTTTCCTTCCTCAGGATATTAGGAGAGGCCTGAATTCTGTTAACACAATCATTAAGGACCATGGTATTACTGGAGTTTTTGGTCCTGTATTAGAACTGGTTGACTGCGAAGAGAAGTTCTTTACAGCTGTTGAGGTCACTGCTGCAAATAGGTATCACATCATACTTCTTTGTAGATAGATATATACAATGGCTAATCTTGGGTGCGTTCGGCTGCAGCAAACAGCCGCTGTGGCTGCAGGCCTCCTCACAGTCACTGTAGCACCTGCTGCTACAGTGATGGGGGTCGCAGCCGCAGCCGCAACTGCAGCAGCAGCGGCTGTTTGCTGCAGCCGAACAGGGATTTATTTCCTTTCTTCAATTTTTCTTAGTTCACTAATCCATTCTGTTCTTAAATGAATAGTTTGTTCCATGTGGTTGTTGAGAACGATGACATATCAACCAAGATCATTGAATATTTGAATATATATAAAGGTGGAAGGGTGACATTTATACCACTGAACAGAGTGAAAGTTCCAGACCTCAGCTGTCCACAAAGTCCTGATTTTGTTCCGTTGTTGAAAAAATTGAAATATCGAGCTGACCATCGTCGTGCTTTCGAACAGGTATTACAAGGGTGCATATTCTTCTCCCCTCCAAATTGGTGCCTACATGTTTCATTTGGTTATTTTGATTGAGGCTCTGTTAGAAGCAGCTTCCTTCTGCCTTCTCGCTATCATATCATCTGATTACATACAATCAAATAGAATAATTGAACCTAATCGTTCAATCTGTATTGTCTAAGATACATGCTGTAGGCATGGTATCACATTCTGTGGAGTAACAGGTACCTCGTTGGGGAGGATATGCAGTAGTGTCTATGGAGTCTCCAGTAATATATACTCAAGCCTCTGTTGCCACATCTGAGTTCTGGTCTGTTTACATGAAGGTTGGAAACTAGATGGCCGGTTCCCAGCTGACACGCCTTTAGTTCCATTCTGGTGACCACTTGGTGCCGTGTCAGCCATAACTAGCATGTCCTATGCCAGTCATTGCTGGTTGCTGCTCAGCCTTAGTTCTCCACATGCCTCTGCTTGAACTACAAGCAGCATGGCAAACCATAGTTTATGATGTATCACAGTATCAGGCATTCAAAATGTTGAGAAGTTCTTGTATGTACTGTGTGTTCTTCCAGGTGAAGCTTTCTTAGAGTAATAAGTGCATTCCTAATTTACGTGCTGTTGAGTGTAAAACTGGCGGTTTTAGAATACAATGCAATAATATTCTGCGTTTGTATTGGTTTGATATGGTGCCTCCGATTGTAGTCAAATTTTTTTGGACTTCGGTCATCAGCATATGAAGAATAGATTGATGGACAATGTAAAGTTTTATCTTAGTAGATTCATCATGAGTAATGATTTGGTAACATATAGCTTCTTTAGTTTTAGATTACCATAATTTTATAGTAATTATGATTTGTGAGTCAAAGTTCAATCTTGCAAACCTGCTTCAATGTCCTAAACAACTTATACTATTTGTGATCAAAGGGAGTACTTGCCTCTATCTTTTCCATGGTCTATTTATTTTATTACACTTTTTCATTGTGGCTACATTACATGCTTATATGGGGCTTTTTCTCTTCAAAATAGTTAGCTTTCCTTGTCCAACCACCTAAGGTAGTTTCTCAAATCAATTGTTCTTCTATATTAGAAGAAGATTCTTTATTATTTTTTATATCTAACTTTATATTTCTGTTAGGTTTTTGGCAGGACAGTCATATGCCGAGATCTGGAAACTGCGACAAAAGTTGCACGTAGCAATGGTCTAGATTGTATCACACTTGATGGTAGTCTTGGATTTTTACATTTGAGTTGTCATTATTACTTCAATTCTAAAATTGTCAATTGAATCTGTAGTTAACTGGTTATTGTATCAGGTGATCAAGTAGGGAAAAAAGGTGCTATGACAGGAGGTTTCTATGATTCTAGACGCTCAAAACTAAAGCTTGTGAAAATAGTAAGGGATAACCAGATAGCAATTGAGAAAAAGACGGCTCATCTAGAGTCTGTCAGAAATAAGCTATCAGATATCCTGTTTTGGTTAATTATACTCTACTCTTTCTGTTCACATGAAGCTGGTTCAAGATTGTTACATCCTGTAATTATTTCCTGCAGCTAAATATTGAATACTTATTTTGAAGCAAAAGCTAGAGGGTTCTAAAGCTGTAGATTCATCGAAATAAAAATGCTAGAAACATTATATAAAGAGGTGCAAAAAAGATAGTAACAAAGTAAAAAAAAAACAGAGACGTTCATACAAACTTCTCTGTGCAGACTAAGAGAATATCTTGGCATAGATCTTAAATATGGTATTCCTTGCTTGCGTTGTAGTTCATTTTGGTGGTAGAAAGCCTGCAAAGTTGTGTGATATTGGTTAGAACAAAATTTATTGTTGTATTGGTATCTTTGTCACTACCTTTTTTGGGACTACACAGATCTGCATAACTACGATATTTAGCATATTGAAACCCGTATTTTCCCTCTATGTTTCTTCTATTTTTCTGGCTTTAAGTCCTAAGTAATTTGAAAACATAAAGCAACACAATAAGCTGTCTCGTTTTAACTAATTATTTGCAAGAGCAATATTTCATGGTTAGTTATCTTGCTGTTCATTGTTTATTTGCCAGAGGCATATTGAGTGTACTGGATTTCACTTAACTTCCCATACATATAGATAAGAAAATTACAGATTTAGTTACCAAACAGCAACAAATGGATGCTGAACGTGATCATGCCAAGTCAGAGTTGGAACAATTTAAGGTTGACATTGCCAGGGCTATGAAGCAAAAAGCGTCACTTGAGAAAGCCCTTGGCAAGAAGGTAATTGTTTTTGTTTTCTTCTTGATTTTTTTCATGGAGGATTCTTGTTATTCCTGTGGCAATTATTTGTGCAATGTAGTTGAATGTTTTCTAACTTGCAGGAAAAATCACTTGACAACATCCGCAACCAAATTGAGCAAGTCCAGTCTAGCATTGCAATGAAGAATGACGAAATGGGCACAGAGCTTATTGATCAGCTAACTTCAGAAGAAAGAAATCTCCTTTCACGATTGAATCCTGAAATTACTGATTTGAAGGAGAGGTTTCTAATGTGTAAAAACAGTCGGATTGAGGTTATTCAAACAAATTCAGTAGCAGCTGTTGTTTTTTGCTCCCAAGAGATCTTTATCTGCTCTAATGCAGTTCAAATTGTTATGTAGATTGAAACACGAAAGGAAGAATTAGAGACCAATTTATCAACGAATCTTATCAGGCGTCAGAAAGAGCTAGAAGCGATAATTTCATCTGCAGATTCTAGAACCTTGCCTCTGGAAACTGAGGCAAAAGAGCAAGAACTGAAAAGTTCCAAGAGAAATCTTGATGAATTAACTTCGTTATTAAAGGGTAAGTTACACTGATTGACTTCTCGTTCCCTAAACCATATTAGATGACTTTTAGCTTAACTCAACAATCCTTTGGACAGCTAATGTCGATGCCATAAATAACTTCACCAGAAAGATGGATGATCTGAAAAGAAAAAGGGATGATCTGAAGGTAACTACTATTGCTACATTTTTCTTTGTCGATCTCACTCTTGTTGACTTGCTTTATCCACTTTATCTTTAAATGCAGACTCGTGAAGCGATTTTGGAGCAGACTGTACAAGATGGCGCCAAAGACTTGGAACAGTTGATGAACAGCAGGAGCACTTATCTAGCCAAGCAAGAAGAGTGCACGAAGAAGATCCGAGACTTGGGCTCGTTGCCTGCTGATGCTTTTGAAGCGTACTGCATTCCTGTCCTTGCATCATGCTTTCCTTGTTTACAGGCATTAGATTTATCTTTCTAGATATTCCCTCAGTCCAAGTATATAGGGTATATTTTATTTTGGCACGGTCATCTAAACTAGACTTGAACATCAGTTTGTTATAATATATCATTCATATCTACAGAAACAAATTAGTGTGAAAGCACTTTTGAGATATGAGTGTAGTCGTATAATTTTCATGGATTAAGCACTGTTAGTTATAATATCCATAGTTTACTTTTTTGTTTTTTCCAAAAACATGCACACCCAATACAACTGGACGGAGTAGGCATCTACCCTGTAGGGCTTTTTGGTTGCTATAGTTAGTGTTGTTTTAGCTTATTTTGTATTTGGCCAAAATATAGGTACAAAAGGAAAAACAAGAAACAGCTACATAAGATGCTGTATGACTGTAATGAGCAGTTGAAGCAGTTTAGTCATGTGAACCAAAAGGCTCTTGACCAATATGTGAACTTCACAGAACAACGCGAACAACTGCAGAGAAGGCGAGCTGAACTTGATGCCGGTGATGTGGTGAGTTGACATTAGTATAAATGTTTTTATTTCAGTTAGCTCAATGCTCCTGTCTGAGTTCTGAATGTCCTAAAAGCAAGAATCTGAAAGACTACTGATCTGTGTTGCAGAAAATTATGGAACTCATATCGGTTTTAGACCAAAGGAAGGATGAATCAATTGAGCGCACATTTAAAGGGGTTGCAAGGCACTTCCGTGAAGTGTTCTCTGAGCTGGTGCAAGGTGGTCATGGATATTTGGTTATGATGAAGAAAAAGGTACCCTCACCTTTGCTCCTGCTTTTGCTCACTGACCTTATTAGCCTTGTTATCCTGTTTTTGCACTTGATTGTGTTTTCATTTTTGCCTGTCACCTATAGGCCATTGTTCTGATGTTCTTTTTTATTGCACCTGTTCCCTTGATGCAATGACAATCACACATGTTTACTCTATTCCTTTGATGCAATGACAATCACACATGTTTACTGTATTTCTAATAATGTTTTAGAGCTATTAATGAATTGCCTGGAGTTCCCTGAAATTTTCCCCTGCACCTGGATACATCCTGTTTTAAGAATGAATTCGTCAGTTTGCTCTGACTTTCTAATGTACTCCTTTCTGTTATTAGGATGGGGATGCAGTTGATGATGATGATGAGGATGAGGATGGACCTCGTGACCCAGGCCCTGAAGGGAGAATAGAGAAGTATATTGGTGTGAAAGTCAAGGCAAGTCTTATTTGCATTGGGTTTATATATGTATGGGCACATTTTGGTAGCAGTCTCATAATTCAAGATGGTGTTAAACAATTCTGAAGCTGTTATACTCCTTTTGGATGATTCTGGTGCCTTTTCAGTTCATTTTTCCCTGATATTTATATTCATGGGTGCTCATGATTCAGGTTTCCTTTACTGGCAAGGGAGAAACTCAGTCTATGAAACAGTTGTCAGGCGGACAGAAGACGGTGGTCGCCTTAACACTGATTTTTGCTATCCAACGATGTGATCCAGCTCCATTTTATCTGTTCGATGAGATTGATGCTGCTCTGGATCCACAGTACCGAACAGCAGTTGGAAGTATCCTTTTTCTTTCTTTCTTTCTTTGTAATATTTATTTATCCTCTTTATAGAACCATGGTCTGCTGCTTATCGTAGTCCCAAGATATTTCTGTGTTTCTGGCTCATGTTCTAGTGTCTAGCTATGTGCATGATCAATGCCTCTTCTTTGTGTCCTTGAAGCAATAGAAGCTTCTGCTGCTGCTGCTTTCCTTAAGTTTAATTCCAGATATGATCCGCCGTCTAGCTGACATGGCTGACACTCAGTTCATCGCAACCACGTTCCGGCCGGAGATTGCCAAAGTGGCTGATAAGATATATGGTGTGACACACAAGAACAGGGTGAGCTACATCAACGTGGTGTCCAAGGAGCAGGCCCTGGACTTCATTGAGCATGACCAGACGCACAATGCCAGCTGAGGCTGCTGTGTATTGATCGTATGTGCCTCCTTCTACTTTAGCATCCGCAAGCACGTAGTTGCCATGTTGGTTGGTGCTTACACTGTTCCTCCTTTTCCTCTTGTGCAGTGCAAGCAGGTGCTAGCGCAGAAAGGATAGTTCTGGTTCTGTGATGGATATTCTGGCCCATGGTTGTAGCTGTGTATATGTAGCTAGCTATTGGATAGCTTGTTTAACTAGTTGGCGCTTAGATGCGCAATCTGTGATTGTGAATGTAGCTACCACTTGGTTTGGTACCAACTTACTTACAATTGGCAAGCGCTGATTAGATGTACGTTACATGTTGCTTCAACGTTGTCTCATCATTGATAGGGTCTGTTTGGCACGTTCAGCCCAGAATCACTTACAGTGAATGGAGGAGCCAGTCAGTGAAGTAAAAAAAAACCCTTCTTCATCAGTCCTAGTTCATTTTGAGTAAAGATAAATATGTGTCTTCTTACTACAATAATATACGGTGTAGCTGGAGCCGGCTAAAACTCCATAAAGAAAGCCTCTAATCGTCTTGGCCCTAGCCCCTTTGGATTATCTCATGGCCTAAGCCTACTTGTTTCCACTTTTGTCATTAACTTCCTTTCATTTCTTTCAATATAAGGCGTTTTAGGGTATGAAAGTCTTTTAAGGATTACGACCACTAATTTCTCTCGACATTTTATTATTTCAGTCAAGGATCAGTGCATTTTATAGAAAAAAATATAGAAAACAGAAAAAGTATCGATAATTCGAAGGGCCTTAGTTTAGCTTATGCGCATGGCCACAGATGGAAATGTCATGCCGCCACACTCAGTCTCAACCACTGTTCGGGTCTAGACGTCCATTTAATCCGTTTAAATAACATTTAAACAGTAAACGAAGGCCAATCATGCCATTTAGTCCCTAAATAGTTGGACCATTTAAACGGTTAAAAACCATCTAAATGGTCTAAACAGAATCAAGCAAACTCTATTAATGTGTTAAACGGGCATTTAATTCACCATTTAGTCAGTAGAAGGAACGGAGGATTACAAGTTTCAAATTATAAGACACTTTGGCTTTTCGTATTAGTTGTACTACTAATTATTAGTCTGTGAGAATGAAAATGCTATGGAGAGGATGTCTGATTGTCCGAATGCTCCGTTCGTGGGCTGCAACAACAGCTCAACGGACCAATAGTCGTAAATATTTGATGCTCCATGCATATATGTAAATATTTGATGTGATGGAAAGAGAGCGAAAAAACATAGAATCTAAGCAAGACCTAGTTTTCTACCGCGCTGCCACACTGAGCACGTCTCATCAGCGAGGCTCCAACTACAGTATGTTCTTCTATTTCTATGTGGCCAAGCGCGGGCTCCAACCAGGCAACCATGCGGCAGCCACGGCGCGGACCACGTTGGTGGTCACGCTCACGGCTCACGCGGCCGGTGCAGCATGCCAGACGCCGCCTGAAGCGACGCGACGCAGATCAGAGCAACCGGCAGCAGTGAATTGAAGTTGCAGGGTCGTTGCGAGGATCTCTGCTCTGGCTCTGCCACTTGGTAAGCAGAGCGGGCTGTTCGACCATCAAAGAAGCCTAGCGCACACCACTTGCTCGACAGAAGGCCTCAGCGCCAGCCAACGGTTGGGTGAGAAATCGCCTCTGAGTTTCATTGGTTCTTTTCTTTATTTAGTTTTCGAATGCTTTGACTTTTGTCTTGATCTGCTATATATACTTGGCCTTACATTTTATAACAATATCATGAGGAATCATTATCAGCAACGATCTGATCTGTGAAGACAGTGACATGCACATCCCATCCGCGTAATCTCTGAGCTACACTACACAGATGCTTTCTCTTTGCCATGGTGACCTCCGCAGATTATACAAGGAAATGTGGTTCTTGCCAAATATATCGACCGTCTGTTTGATGCTCTTCTCTTCTCTGCACTGCTTGACCTTGACATCTATCCACTGACGTTTTACGCTCTAGCAGGTCTACGTATTGTAGACCACATCAAAAAGATAATGTCTTGATTCTTCCACTCCTAATGACCTTTGGCATGTTTTCATATTATGGATTCAGCCTTTCAGAGTTAACAGCGGATAGCTGGAATTTCCTGCCTGGAAAGCAGAGTGTCTAGAGCACCTGACATTCCTTCAGCATCACACTGCACATCTTTATGGATGGAATGATGTGAGACGTGACATATTCCCTTTCAGCTTGGCCTGCACTCTTAGTCTCATTGGTTCATCCCAGCAACATGGAGGAGCTCCTTTTTTCGGTTATACATGGGCAAGTAATATACATGTATATATAAGTAACAGTATGAAAAACTACATATAAGTAACAGTATGGGCAAGTAATATACATTTATATATAAGTAAGTAATATACATGTATATATAAGTAACAGTATGAAAAAACTACATATAAGTAACAGTATGGAATATAAAGTGGACAAGGAGATGCTACCTCAGATTTTCTGGAGAGATCAAGCCATGCAATAAGGAGCATGCATAATTCTCCCATTTACTTCCAAAGGCATAATTCTTCAGATAATGGCGGCTACACATTCCCTCTTGCATTTTGGAAGTTGACTTCTGTTGAGCCTTGATGTGGACTTCTTACAGTGAGTATTCTTTACCTTTTAAAATTATTCAGTTATCTGGCCTTAGTGGGAGCTGAATATGGAAACTGTACCTAACTGCATATGCAATCAGAAACTTGCTTGCAAAGAAGCCACAGCTACAAGTATTCCCTCTGGAAGGTGTGCATAATTGTGTTATCCTGCTGACATATAGATCTTTATTAAGCATGGAGTGAAAACATTTAAAGACCTTATGGTTTTCCTGTTTTTGTATCTTCCCGAACTGTATGCTTTTAGGTTTTGAGTAACGACAAATCTGATATTTTGTACAGGTTGCTTTTTGAGGACCTTTTTTCTGATTTAATAGAAAAAACACTTTTCGCAGGAACATGTGCAATATGGAGGGGAACAATATGCATATGGACGAATATGCATGCTTCTAGTACCAGGGCATAACACAATGATGCCTATAATTTCTAGTCTGAAAAAAGTTAGATCAGGTGGTTTTTGAACCTGTCTCGTGAAGTAGCTTCATCTAGCACCATGTATACTGAAACCTCTGATGCTATTGTAGGGACAAAATCACGCATAGCTCGCATATTTTGGCTTGAGCTGCCTCCCACACTGCCCATCTCAATCATTATAAAATGAAAAGGAGAATGGAATATGATTCTTGCTGTATGTAGTGGGTCTGGCACACACAAAAAAAGATCCAGACCTTTTTTTTGTTTTTCCTACCAGGTTATCATTTTTCCTGGAAAAAATACCAAAGTTTTCATACACATCAGTTTATATCTAACTTTTTGTACTTTTAATCACCTCTTAAAATTTGCATCGTTGAGAAAGAATCAATTGCTCTGCATTTGCAAAAGCTATAGGAATATTTGCAAAGGCCAACACCTTTCCTGGCATGCAAGCCTAGAGTAGAAGTCAATTGTAGAAAATACTTCAATAGGGATAAAAATATTGTTGATATCTTGTCAACTAATATTCCTTCACATTACCAATTATTTTAAACAAGTTCTAGCTTTGACATAAGAATGGTATTAAATTTGAGAGTTTTTGCAACCTGAAAAAGTTAACCCTTTGAAAATTTGGGAGCTGGAAAGAATCATATGGTTTGCATGGATACTTTGTTACAAAACCTTAAGAGTGAATTCAAGAGAGTAATTTTACAGTAATTTTCATTGTAGTAAAAATACTTCATGTTAAGCTCTTAGCCTCTTGGTGTACTTCTGTAAGTACATGTACCATCATGAAGACTGTAGCCAAGTATATACTGCTAGTGGGCTTACATTTCTGCCTGATTTGGTTCCCATACCCATGCTGATTCGGTACTGAGGCTTGATAGATGTCTTGTAATATAATCGTTGTTCCTGATTTCTTTACTGTATCCCTGATGGTATATCAATTGCAAGTTGCAGTAGAATATTATTTCGTTATTGTTTTCTGTGTGAAAATCTGCCACCAATTGGTTTTCTGTGGGTCTGTGGGTGAGTAATGCTTCCAGTAAAGTTTTTTTTTTCATCTAACAGAAACTCCTACCACTGATGTCAAAAGGAAACGTTCATGACTAGAAAATAAGTTGACTCATGCTTATTCCTTGCAAGTTTTTGCAAGTTTGTTTTGATTTTGTCACATAGGGAGCTGCATGGATCTGTTGGCAGAAGTGCGCATTAATAATCAAGTAGAAGTGCGCATTAATAATCCATGCACCATGCAGCAGAGAAATGTTTATTGGCTGCACAATAGAGAAAGGAGAAGAGAACATTTATATATTAGGTTACTTCTCCACTGTCGGAGATGCGTCCTACTAACCTGTGTGCCAAATGCATTTTCATGAAATGACCATGTGCCATTGCCACCCTCAATATGTATTTCTGTGTGCAGGATTCTTCACTTAGAGAATTTTTTATAATCTTCTATCCTTTTCCTGACATAAGATTTTCAGAATCCAAATTCTCCTCTATGACAGCACAAGGTGGCACAAACCGCACTGCCATGCAATACAGATTCAGGGAATCTTTCGACATATATTCCCCTCTCCAGGCTTTCACTATAAATAGAAGCCAACTGGGGTTTTGCACTTCATACAATTTCAAACCTTCAGAGCTTACTAGGAGTAGCAGAGCTCAAAAGCATTTGGTATTCAGCACACAGTGCACCTTCTTGAAGAACCGCAGAGGAGATCACACAATGAGCTATTACGGCAGCAGTTCTTCTGGTAAACTGTCTGTTCTATTTCTCCATTATCCTAATTCTCTGATCTACCATTTATGCCCATACATTATCCTGCATGGATGATCGATCATTCAGGTGGACGAAGCAGTAGGAGAGTCGACTACGGGAGGACATATGTCGTGAGGCCAAAGGGAAGGCACCTAGCCACCATTGTGTGGCTCCATGGCCTAGGTGACAATGGTGCTAGGTACCCGCTTATTGCTAGGCTCATACCTACTTCTATTTTTCTTAAATTTTGGTTGTTCATATGATGATCTTCCATGCATGCTATCTCATGCAACTGCCACCTGAATGCAAACGACACTTGTCAATCAAGAGAGAGACTAGATCGTTGCAGTGTTGATCTAAAACACTTTATTCTCTTCCATCCTTAAATGATTCAAGTGGCCTCCTTTTTATCTGTCCGTGCATGCATATATTCCTAGTATTGCTTTGCTCAAAGTACATGTTTCTCATACCTGTTGCACACCTAACAACCTTCTTTGCCACGAAGGACTCTGATAATGCTTTCCCACTTTCCATTCAGAAAGGATAGGAATGTCTAATACTTTTTGATGCGGGCTAATAATACATAAAGTTGGCTAATTGCGTATGTATGTTGCATAGTTATAAGTATAGGCAAAATCCTTAATTTACAGTTCCCTGTCTGCACAAACTATGTAAAGTAAAGAACACCGTATTTTATAACAAGGTAGCAAAAAAAAGACTCGACCAGGGGGAGAGACGTCCTCCTGATTTTGCCCTTGAGAAGTTCGTGCCAGCCTTTGAACCTGGACTGGTGACAGGGGTTTCTTGCCCCCCTGACTTCAACGATCTAACCAATGTAACTCAGGAGAAGTTGGCTTATAACAAGGTAGTAAGGGCCTAAAATTAAAGTATCTTGTTCTTGTGATCCACTATCAGACTTTTTAACAGTTTACGAGTTTTGGAGAAAAATCAACTGATAGTAAGGCTGAAGATTACTTTTAAGAGTCTTTTTCGAGTTTGTGTATTTGTCTAGGTTAGCTTCAGATGTTCTTTAGTCTTTACCCACTTACTATTAGTTTTCTGGTACCACAATGAAAAAAAAGGCAAACATCAACATCTGGGCTGCTTGCACACAGCATTATTATTGTTTAGCTAATTGTTTAGTCTCTCCAGATAATCTAGGAAATGAAGGCTACCTTCTCAACTTGCTGTGAAAAATTGGTTCTGTGAAAAATTGGTTCAGTACTGAGTTATTCCTCTTTAACTGTTTTGTGTGTCAATCTTTAGTTCCAAATGTTCTTTTCTCCAATCTGCACATCTTTTGTGTTGCCGGTACTTCATACAACATTTGATGCTTTATATAATGTGTTGCGATCTACAAAATTTGAGATGACCTGGAATGGAATATCTTTACCAGTTGCTGCTGCCATGCTTTTCTTGACATAGCAAACTGATTGATTTCCTTCTCCTTCTTTTAATCATTCTGCATTTTTTTCCAGCTGGTCCCAGCTCCTGGATTCTCTTCCTCTACCAAATGTAAGCATTGATGCTTTGTACTTGAAGCACGCCTCAATAGATATGGATACACCTTGTCTTATTCCTGAACCATCATACAACAGTTTCAGTATTTGTAAACATCTTCATAACAGTGTAGCTTATTTTGCTCAGTAGTTTGGGCATATAAGGCAGCTATTCTTACTGCAAGGAAGCTTATTTATGTTGAAGCTCGTGTTCCATGTAGATCAAGTGGATATGCCCCACTGCTGCAAGCCGGCCTGTCGCGGCTTTTGGTGGATTCCCTTGCACTGCATGTGAGTTCCTTTCATGGAGCTGAAGTTACATACTACTAACAGTATTACCGTTTCTCTGAACTCTGAAGCCTGGACAACATTTGATCACTATTTTCGGGAACTGAAACAGGGTTTGACGTTGAGGACACATCTATAGATGGCCGTGATGACATTGAGGGACTGGATGCTTCAGCTGCACACATTGCAAATCTGCTGTCGTCTGAGCCGTCTGATGGTACTAATAGCTAATCCCAAGATCATGTCATCCCATACTTGCTAAGTGCTAAGCCTCATGATATTAATTTTGTTGTTGATAGGAATGTATACGTTAGTTGATAAGCTAACTATAAATCCATATCTCATAAGAATGTTCATCAGTACCTGTGCAGATTTATGATTTTAGATACACAGTTCATACAGAGTTGCTCTCTTTTATTCATTCCATTGACGTTCGCCATGTGAGCAGTGAAGCTTGGGATTGGTGGTTTCAGCATGGGTGCCGCTGTTGCCCTCCACTCAGCAGCATGCTATGCTCATGGCAAATTCGCAAGTGGCATTCCCTATCCAATCACACTCAACGCAGTCATCAGTTTGAGTGGCTGGCTCCCTTGCTCAAGGTCTAACTTTGACATCCTCTCCATAGATCATCTGTGTCATAAACTTGATATGTTATTAATATTTTTTTCATGGATCATAATGTTCTCTTGATATTTGCAGGACCCTGAGGGGCAAGATGGAGAGTTCACATATTGCTGTAAGAAGGGCTGCCTCCTTGCCAATCCTGCTTGGTCATGGAAGAGGTGACGATGATGTTGATTCAAAAACCCCAGAAATTCAGTATATACTACTAGACAATAAGTTTGTTTTTTCCTATCTTATGTGTTTTTGCAGTGGATGAAGTTGTTGTCTACAGGAATGGCGAGAGATCAGCTGAGATTCTGAGGAACTCAGGATTCTCATTTCTGACTTTCAAGCCCTACAACGGGTACAGATGCATGCATAAGCTAGATAAAGTTTCAGTTTCCTCTCCCGCCAGACAACCAGATTGATTAAATGACTTGTGACGCTGCAGGTTGGGCCATTATACAATCCCTGAAGAAATGGACGATCTCTGCAAGTGGCTCAGCTCATCACTTGGCCTCAGCCGATCTCTCTAAAAGAATAGTTTCGCGTATGTGCAATGGGTTTGGTAATAGCATATATTTTGAGGGGTGGTTTGGTTTGGTAACTTGTAACACTTGATGCTGCTCTCTTACTCTCCAGTGCTCTCTTCGCATTTGGCTTTTGCTGCCATCGTCCTAATTTACTGGTATATGTTTTGCCTGCTACTGGCAAGGAGTGACTATATGTATGCGGTACTTTGTCTGATGTTGTTAATAAAAGAAAATGCCGTTGAGGCCTCTGATCAATGAAACAACATGAGTCTTTTACATGTGTGCCATTATGAAAGTTTGTAATTTCCTACAAGCCACTAAAAAGTTCGAACGGTCACAGGTGCCACTGCTCCAAACTTATTTGCTTCGGACGCCATTCCGTCTCCAATCCGTAAGGACTTCACGGTTTGGGAGCCCTGACAAGTGGGGCTGGGCAGTTCAATTGTCCATCTTGCCCCCGGTGCTTTATCTAAGTGGACGCCGTGTTGACCCAGATTGACCGTCATCTCACTCTCTCTCTCTCCCATCTCGCCGGACTCCGCTCTCTCTCCTTCCCTAACCCTAGCGGCGGCGGTACCGGTGGTTGTGGGGACGGTGGGGAGCAAAGAAGACCAATCCCCCGTGCTAGTGGCGTCGCATGGGGTAGTAGACCGCGGATCCAGCAGATTGGAGCCGCATGGCGTCGAGAAGGGGCCGGTCGACCGACCGGAGTTGGTTCCTGAAGGGTGAGTAAAACTTTGCCCCCTTCGATTGCCTTGTCCCTGTTCTCTTCTTCTGGATGCTTAGGTCTGGTAGTGGTGATTGATTTGGTGTTGATCTAGATAGATGTGAACTCGTTGTCTCATTATTCATCTGTAGGATGGACACAAACAGTAGCTACAATCTAGAAATCAGGATTATTGGTTCGAATTGTCGTGCTCGGTGGTATAGCTTGAACAAAGTCATGGATGCTGATCAAACCAACTTCAATGATCTGGTTGATGATGTTGTGGATAAGTATCCTGGTGGTTATGGTGACATAGTGACAGTATTTTACTTCTGCATGGACAGTAAAGTGAATATCAAATTGTCCACTGACTAAGATGTGCTTGAAATGTTTGCAAAACATCGGGCTTCAAAGTGCTACTATTTGACCTTTGCTTATCATAACCCTAGCAGTGAGCCTCCTCTTGTTCCTGACTGGGATGTCAGCAGCACTGCCCTGTCAGTTGAAGCCCCATTCACTCCTTTAATGCCTTGTCCTAGCATAGCAGAACCCAGCCAACAAACTCAAGGCCAATCTACAGATTATGAATATCTGGCTAACCCAAATCCAACCTATGAGCATGTGGGTGTTGATGAGGAAGGGTTGTACATTGACCTGGGTCCCCAACATCCACCACCTCCCAAACCTCACACTCAAGGTGGCAGTTCCAATAGGGAACCTGAGAGCTCTGGTTTAGACACTGATGATGAATCTGCGTCTGATGATGATGATGAGGATGAATATGTGTCTGATGATGATGAGTACGAAATAGATGACATGGTTAAAGATTGGAGCTTGAACATATGTCTAATGTTGACTATGACAAGAAGGATCCACCTATGGCAGTAGGCACTGTATATTCATACATCAATTCTTTTAAGCTGGCTTTAGCAACACATGCTATCAAAAATGAGTTCCATTATAACATTGAAAAGAGTGATACATGAAGGTATAGGGCTTACTGCAATGGATGGAAAGAGGGCTGCTAGTGGAGAGTTGATGCCTCTACTATGATGGATGGAATGACATTGAAGGTGATCTGATAGTACATAATTGTTCTTCATTGATAGCATGTGAAGAGGAACCAATAACATTGTTTGTTTGTTTCTTTGTTTTTGTTTGACTTGTAGGTCAAGAGGAACCCATTTCCTCATACTGCCTGTCATAGCACTAAAAGAACATTTGTCTGTGTTGGTTGCACACAGTATTAGGTGTGTGAACAAGTGGTAGATTGGCTAAAAGAAGATGGAACACTTGGTGCCACAGAACTCCAAACGAGGTTAAAGGATGAGTTCAAAGTAGTGATCCCCTACAGGAGAGTGTACAATGGTAGGAATCTTGCCTTAGATAAGATTTTTAGCCCCTGGGGTAAAAGTTTTAATAATTTGTATAGACTGAAGGCCCAGTTAGAGGAAACTAGTCCTGGAACCTTAGTTGTCATTGATCATCACACTATCAACAACAAGTGTAGGTTCAACAAGCTGTTCTTTGCACTGAAGCCTTGTGTAGATGGCTTTCTTAGAGGGTGCAGGCCTTATTTGGCAATGAGTAGCACATTTCTAACTGGAAGGTTCAGGGGCCAGTTGTGCATAACTTGTGCAGTTGATGGGCACAGTAGCAGTAGGTGTAATAGACTCTGAAACCAATGAGACTGTGTTGGTTTATGCAGAGGCTGAAGGAAGCTATAGGTAGCCCAGCTGGGCTTATATTCTGCACAGACTGTGGACAAGCAATAATGCATGGAGTGAGTGAGGTGTTTCCAGAGGCTGAACATAGGGAGTGTATATGGCATTTAGTATAGAATTTTAAGAAAAGGTACAATGGAAAGGTTTTTGATGATCATCTTTGGGCATCTGCATATTCTTTGAGCCCCTACATGTTTGAAAAGCACTACCAAGTTATGGCTGAAGCAAAACCAGATGCCATGAAGTATCTGCAAGATACACATAAGAAGCTATGGACTAGAAGCCAGTTTGGAACTGTTGCAAAGGTGGATTATGTAACCAATAATCTGGCTGAGTCCTTCAATTACTTACTGGGTAAGAGGGAAAAGGCTAAGCACCTTGATGACCTGATGGATACCATTAGACAGAAGATTATGATCAAGTGGAATCATAGGAAGAAGGTAGCACAAAAATTCTAGATAAAGATCCTACCTCATATTGTCCAAAAGCTTAGAGATGACAGCTACAACCTTTACATTGAAGTCATCACATGCTCTCCTGATGGTGTTGTAGAAGTATGTGCTAAGGGGGGGTACTGGATACAAATTTGTAGTGGACTTAGTACAGAGGACATGCTCCTGCAAGGTTTGGCATGGTTCTGGAATTCCTTGCAAACATGCAATAGCTTACATCACATCAATCTCAGGGGTCAAACTAGAAGATCATGTGGATGAATACTATTCTATTGAAAAGTTCAAGGCTGCATATGAAGGAAGGATCCCATCAATCCCTGACAAGACCATGTGGCCCAAAGCCACACATGGCTTTTTTATGCATCCACCCTTGCTGAAGTCAACAGCAGGAAGAAGGATGACTAGGCTAAAAGGAGCTGCTGAGGGAGGTAACAGAAAGAAAAGAAAGAGGCATGAATGTCCAATATGTCATAAATTGGGCCATCATTGGTACACTTGCAAGAATGGCAATCTAGATGACATTGCAGCAATGGAGGCAGATAGGTAACTTTGAGCATGCACATCTTTGTTGACTAAAATGACAAGTCTTGCTGACATGACTAACTTGGTTCACTTATGCAGGGGTCTACCAAAGAAAAGATTGAAGAAAGCATCTAAAGCTAACATAGAAACAAGCATTGTTGTGGCCACTTCTGCATTAGGGATGCAATTCCCACATAATGAGGCAGTGCAGAAAGCTACACACAAGTAAAGGAGCAAGAAGAAAGCAGCTTCTTCATCCCAGGCAAGAAAACCAAGGAACCAGCTACAACTGCATCAACAAGTAATGCAAATACCAGGTATGATCTCCATTTCAGTTCTTTGTTTTCAATCAAATGTCAACACAAATATCCTAACTGAAGTGTATGTTTTGCACAAGATCTGGAACTAGATCCAATGAGCCAGTTCCAATTCAGGTTGTCCAACTTGTGCTAGAAACAGATTCTTATGAAGCCTCTCCTGTTGCTGCCTCTGCTACTACTGCATCTGCTAGTACAATTTAGCCTTCACCAAGGAGAAAAATTGGGTTGAAGAAAAAGCTAACACCAAAGAAGCTTCCAGTAGTACCAGCAAGCCCAGCTAGCCTAGCTGCTAACACTAGGAGCAAGAAGAAGCTACAGGTGGAGTGAATAGCTGAGGTGACTCCATATCTTTTGCTTTGATGTTGTAAACTGCTATTGTGATGGAGAACACCTACTCTTTTGGACATCTATGTGTGCATTTGGATGCCATGACCAGAACTGCTGAGGTCTGTTATGTTATGTGGTTTGTGATGGCCAGAACTTGTGCTTTGTTATGTAATGTGGTCTGTGATGGCTAGAACTTGTGGTTTCCATGACTGCTATGAAGACTTTAAATGCTGGTTGAAAATGTAGGTTCAGATGTTTGCTTCAAATATTGGTTGAAATGTTGCTTCAAATGTTGGTTGAAATGTTGATTGAAACTATTATATTGTTGTGGTTCAGAATCATGCATTCACATCATTGACAAACTTGTTTCATTCATTGATTTTGGATAAGCCTACATGCATACACACACCAAGGAACCCACACATACCTAGCTATTGCATAACCCTACTTCTTGAAGATAGCATACAAAGTGTGGCAGGACCACCTAATCTAATGCCCTTCCAAGGGTACTTGTCTTCCACTAGACACTAAGTACCCAAGGGAGCGCCAAACTCTGCGGTTCCGTCGAGCACACCACAAGGGAGAACTCAAAAATCCACATTTTTACATCAAGATCATAAATGAGAGAGTAAAGCTTACAACATCCGTGACATTTCTTACATCACTTTTAGTACAATATCAGAGTAATTCATTATTTGATTATAATAGTGGAATATAAAATATTATCAGAGTTCAGCGGAAATAAAATTATTTAATGATAAGATAAACATTAACATATAAACTTTATTTCTTACATCTTCTCTTTTGCTATTTTTTCTTTTCTTTTTTATCCAAATTTTTTTTCTTGATTTTGCTCTTTTGATATTTTTCTCAGCAAGGAGCACATAACAATAAACCCTAAAAAATTGAGCTCAATTGGATAAAAGATGTGGCCTATAGAAAATCAGGATTGTGCTCCAAAAAGCATATCAAAACTTGTGGGCCTGGAAACTCGATTTTCTTGATCAAATTTCACAAATCTAATTTTTACAAACCCAGATTTACTAGAATAAAATGAATCTAAAATTTTCTGGCATTCTCTGTAGATATAAAATTCGCCCTGTTTCGAGTTCGGATGCAAAAGTTGTGACTATTTTAAGGAAGCTGCTCGAATCAGGGTTTCAGTGGACACAAGATGCAAACTGATGGTGATACAGGATGGCGGCAGGTGGAGGGATCAACACAAACTAGAAAAGAACATAATGTAAACTAGCAACAAGACCTTGACCTAGGACACAAACTCAACACGGCGGACTCTGAAACTGAAATATGTAAAGGCTATGGTGCGGATGGTTATATGACAGGAAACAAATATGGCGGTGGACTATGGGACAAAGGTGAAAATTAACTAAACTAGGATAAATATGAACTTGACGGTTTACCTGAGGCTCTGATACCACTTGATAGGGTCGTGATTCCTGATCTTCTGTCAGGTTCAAGATAACTATTGATTTGGTCGGAGAGCGACACACTGATCCGGCTTCAGATCACAAAGACCCGAACCCTGTAACCTTAGCACCACGTCTCCTCTGGTTATCAACCGTGTCACAATCCAATTGACCTCACCACGAAGGCTAATCCCTACTACGAATCAAAGAACACAAGTAAGAACAAGATAAAACGCAACTCAATTGAAGTGACAATTGCGGATATATGATTAAACACTCGAAGTTGGGGTCTCACAAACCGATAACGGTGGCTGTTCAAAGATAGATTGATCTAAACAAAAATCCAAACCCTAACATAGGTGGCGGCTATTTATTATAAAGCCTAAGGGGCATCCAAGGACCCCTACTGACGTCGCTAAGAAGTCTCGACACGTTATAAGGGTCAAACGGCCCAAAAGACGGCGACGCAGTGCCTTGACAGATTCTAGACATCAAATTATTTTAATGATTCCTATTGACTCTAATAGAATTTTAGCCTTAAACTAAATCCATTCGTTATATTATGAAATTATCTTTCTATCCATATGTGGATCATTAAAAACAAAGTCCGGATGCATCCTGGACGTCCGTTTTATTACAGACTAGTCCTAAAGGCCGAGCAAGACTCGAACTCAAATTGGACTGGGCCTCCGACTTGGCTTGAACGTTCTTACTGGCCACCTAAGGTGGTGGCCAAGGAGGAGGATGTCCAAGGGCTTCCTTGGTGGGTTCTCCAAGTCCTTGGGGTGTGCTCCCACTTGGGCCTGGGTCCTAAGTGTGAATAACAAGCCCGCGATGACGTTGTAGCTCCCAACAGAAATAGTGATAGAATGTCTTCATAATTTGGAGGCCTTGCTAACAGGATATTAAGGTGGAACTAGATCTATTTGAAATCTTATCAAATAATCTTTCCATCATGTGCTCATTGACCTCAATCTCACTCCGGATGGATGAGTTATGACCTTCGCAATGAAGCACTATCGGGCTACCGACGAACCAAAAGTTCAACTTTGATGGACTTGCACTTTGAGACATATTTGTACCTACATTAAAATAACGACACATATATGTGGAACCAAGTGAATTATATCCAAAATCACTATGCAAATATAGAAACGAGCGAAACTTATAATCAATGGTCGTATCCGATGGTGTCATGTCCTCATCAGAAACCTAGGGGCTAATCATTATGCTAAGTGTGTAGACATGAAATGATAAATTCTGATGCCAAGTGGTGGAGCCAAGAGATGATCAAGGTGATGATGGTGATGACCAAAAGATGATCAAGTGCTTCACATTTGGAAAAAAAAAGAAAGAGAAAAACAAAGCTCGATGAAAATCAAGGCAAAGGTATTGCTAGGGTTTTGGTTTTGGTGATCAAAACACCATAGATTGTGTGATCGCATTTAGGATCGGTAGTCGTACTATAAAGGGGAGAATTTCTAGGGCTATTGATTGCTTAAGTGCCACTAGATGAGGATTCATTTGCATATACATTTAGATCTAGTGGAGAGCTAACCTAACTCTTTCAAAATGATTGTGGAAAATGTTAACACACATCACATGGTGATGTACACTTGATGGTGTTAGCACATTTGCGAAGGAGGTGGAGTTTGAGCGGTAGAGATGGGTTTAGGACCCTCTCCCTCCTACCGAGCTTGTGAGGCAGGATTCGGTGAAGAAACAGAGACAAAACAGGTCACTGGAAGTGACCGGACACTGGCCTCGGGGGCACCTGCACATCCGGTCAGTTCAGGCAAAGGTGCGCGAGAGCTGAGCGAGCGGACGCTGGCCACGGTACACCAGAACGTCCGGTGCACAGTTGCGTGATAGCGGACACGTCCGGTCACTGTTTGAGCGCGAAAATACCTCTCTGGAAACGACCGGATGTCGGGTTGATCAACGTCCGGTCATCAGCATCTGCGCGTCCGGTCAATCGGTTGACCGTGACCTGGACTGACTCATGACCGTTGGAAATCGACGTTTGATATTTGAATAGGAACACGTGGTAGGCATCGGTACGCTTGGGCTGTAGCGATCGGACGCTGGGGCTGCGTCCGGTCGATTCCACCTGCGTGTCTGGTCGCCCCGTGAAACGCTGTATTAAGAACCTAACGGCTCTATCTGTTTGAGGGGCTTATAAATATGTGGTGGCTAGCTCCAAGGGATCTGTCTTGGTCTTGGTGGTTCCGCCACCTAGACAGCTTGGAGGCAGTGGAGGAGTTGTGACAAGAGTGGTGCTTGTTCTTGGCCACCTCCCAGTGATTTGTGAGGGGTGTTGTGCCTTTCTCGGCGGAACGGTAAAGGCAACTCTAATAAATTTCTCGTGTCATTGAGTGACCTCACTTGCGGTAGGTTCTTGCGGTGCTCTTGGAGAGCTTGGCTTTGATTGCTAATTAGCCGCTGAACCACGAAGTGGTGGTCAACACAACGGGGATGTAGCGTGCCGGCAAGCACGTGAACCTCGGGGGGAAAATCATTGTATCCATCTTGTGTTGATTGACTTCTCTCGGTGATTGGTCTTCATATTCATTGATTGGTTCATCCCCTACACGGCGGTATAAAGATCACATCCCATTCTTTTACATTCCGCAAACTAGTTGTACAAGCTCTTTAGTGTAATAAGTTTTGAGAGCTTGTATTATCTTTGCAAGTGTAGCTTGTCACCTAGTTGAGCCTTTAGTGTAGCTAGCTTTTGAGAGCTCATAGTGACTTAGCCATTGATTGTTATAGTGATCATATTTACTAGAATTGTTGGATAGGTGGCCTGCAACCCTTGTAGAGGTAGAGTAAAATTGCATTTCGCCATTTGTTATACTAACCTTTTGCTCTAGTGAGTTTGTAGAATTTTTAATAGGCTGTTCACCCCCCTCTAGCCATATTAGGACCTTTCAGCACTGACAACATATCTTCATCGATATCTTCGGCGACTACAACAACTGGCCTCCACCAAAACTTTTGCATGAGGGGCTTCACTAAGCGTGTGTTTGGTTTTAGGACCACATGGGATGGGTGTAACGGATCAACATGATTATACGAGATTAAGTAAAGAAATCTTCCACTGAGGCAGATAATTTACCAAACTTAAACCCGTATGACCCGAGATTCCGTGAAATCACAAGGGATTTCAAACCAACCAACATACAACCAAGATCGTACTGATTTAGCAGCCACAATTCACATGCTACATAAAGTTCGCAACAAGAGTTGAATACATCGGAGCTCGGAATAAAAGTTATTACAACACAGTTCAAATTAACATAGCGGAAGCAAGTAGTTTTGAACCACACACACTTAGTTCAAATACAGTGCCAGAAGATAATCACGGTCCACAAAAGCATTTAGATAAGATGAACAGAGTGACCATTGCCCATGGTCCTAGTTGTCGCCCATCGCCGGATACAGACAGTTGGCGCAGTACCCATAGTACATCTGACCATCTGCAACAACAATGGGAACAACGCCCTGAGTACGAGAATATACTCAGCTAGACTTACCCGTCATAAACCAAAATAAAGGACACCAAGGAGCATACAAGGCTTTTATACAGTGGACTGGCTTGAATCATTTGCGAAAAGCATAAGTTATTATGAATAACTAAACTAAGTACTTTTTGCATCATTTTTATTATAACCTATTCAAGCTAGGTAAGCACCTATTGCTAAAGCAAACACTTGATTCAACATTAACATCTAAATGACCATATCAGGTTTAGCATTTTCAACATCATTCACTTAACCATCAGTGTTCCATTATTGTTACTACGATGCCGTAGCTCGAGTCAAGTGCTCACTATCTAGGAGCGATGGCGATTCGAATCGATTCCTAACCAGCTGGTGATTTATTCCTCACACAAACCATGCTTCCCCCGTCAGGGTCGCTTAGATCACCAATGACACTTTCCAAGAAGCCGTGGGATAACAATCATGGACCGCACTACCCAGGGACCGCTCGATTGCCAGGACGCACCTTGGGCTCACTCTTCGCGTCCCCGTTACACTCCTTCAGCACCAGTCTACCAATCCGAGTTTATCCCGGCTCGAAATAGTGTCACTAGCTTCACGGTCGAAAGGTACTTTATTCGGCCAGCTAAATGTGAGGCATGCGTTCAACATGACAAGAGGGACGAGCAACGATCGGTCCTTAATCGACACAGACGGAATTACTATAGTCCAAAACCCTATAAGACTCCGCCCGGTCTTCCTTTATCTATCAAGACTTGGTTACTTCCCATGATTTCAATGTAGCTAACCAATAACCAGGTATCTTCCTATAACTCGCAGGTGACAGAAAATCACCCGACTTCTACCGGTCTAAGCATGGCTAAGCAGTTATTCGATCCTGACCTAACAGGGTAAAGGTAATCAGGTGAACAAGGATAATAATGCAACAACGGTTTCACGCAACTCCTAAACTTAATGCAACAATATATATATAACTCATATATAAAGAATTGCTTTTATAAAGTAGGAGACTTAGAATGCTCCGGGGCTTGCCTCTTTCGAACGAGCTAGGTTGGTGGTCTATGCACTCGGGCATAAAAACAAAATTCATCAGATATATAAAGTATGCAGGAGCATTTGTCAATCTGAAGGACATGACAAGATACTCGTACAAACCATATCTGGTAGAGAACGCGGTCTTAGGCACATCTTGCGGCCTAATCTTGATCTGATGATACCCTGATCTCAAATCTATCTTAGAGAACACTTTGGCTTTAGACAATTGGTCAAACAAGATATCAATCTGAGGAAGAGGATATTTGTTTTTTATTGTCACAACATTCAGTTGCCGATAATCCACGCACATGCGTAAGGAGTTATGCTTTTTCTTTTTCACAAACAATGCGGGGCATCCCCATTCAGACGAGCTAGGATGAATCAAACCTTTCTTTAACAGATCCTGGAGTTGCTTCTTCAATTCTACTAAATCAGTACGATCTTGGTTGTATGTTGGTTGGTTTGAAATCCTTGTGATTTCACTGAATCTCGGGTTATACGGGTTTAAGTTTGGTAAATTATCTGCCTCGGTGGAAGATTTCTTTACTTAATCTCATATAATCATGTTGATCTGTTACAATGGGTTGGACCTGATTTAGTTTTTTTCAGTTGGATTGGGCCCATTTCGTGTTTAGTTTGACGGTTAGAGATTTAGAGCCATTCTGGCTTTTTTAAAAACTTGCCATTCCAATTTTTTGTTTAGTATCAGGGATCGAGCGGGATGGGATGGATGGTACTGTAAACCCCATTAGTTGCTATGTATGTGGGACCCAGCTATCGGTGACTTCGCTTCCTTCTTCCACCTCCCGTTGTGACACATTGTGCCCATTAGCACCCCTCGGCTAGCGTGGTGCCCTGCCCCGATGGTCCATTGCCTTGTGCGCGGCCGACCACCGTGTCCTACACTGTCCTGGGAAGCCACGACGGTCTACGCTAGCCCCACCATGCCGCCTCACAACTGCGGCCCTTGCTGGCCGTGCCACGCCACCCCATGCTGACCCTTTTGCGCCGTCTTGCCCCAACGCCGGTGACCCGCGAGACAAAGATGACACGGCGTCACCTCTCTGAGCCCGAGTCACCCGCCCTGGCCGCTGCTTGCCCAAGGCCATGCTCGCCCACGCCGGCTAGTCACTCGTGCAAGACGGAGTAGAACGATGTCCATGCGGGTTGAGCTTGTCTGCTCGAATAAAGCGAACCATTCTAACTCGTAGGTTTGAGCCAACCCACACAGCTCCTTAACCAAATGCATGGCCATCTGGGTCGAACCCGTTCCAAGCTAGTTCAACCCTCAAACCAAACACACGATAACATCATCGACATCTACACCAACATTGCTTTCATTAACACCTTTGGCATAAGGGCCTTCACTAACATCTTTGGTGTCCACAACGACTTGCCTCCACCAACACTTCAACATGAGGGGATTTACCAACATCTTTGGTAACTATGACGAGTCATCTCGACCAACACTTTAGAAGGAGGGACTTCGCTATCATGTTTGGCCACTACAATGGCTCGAGAGCTAGGGGAGCATACTAGAGGACTTGGTGTAAGGATCCCTGGTAAGCCTAGAGGGGGGTGAATAGGCGTATCTAAAAATTTCTACACAAAACTCAAAGTCACTTGTCAGCAACTGTCGGAAGTCCTGACAGTTTATGTTAGGACTCCCGACGTCGTCAGAAGTCCCGACGTCAGCTGTCAGCAGTTCCGACGCATACATGGAATGAACTACAAGTGCTCAAATGAACTTTGTGAAGCCAATAACTTACAACCCCACTTCCTAGTGGTAAGATGAAGTTGTCCAAGTGTTTCCTTGCCCTTGGAGCGCCACCAATTTGTAGATCGGGACCAAAACCTAAGAAATAGCTTGAGAGAGAGACAACAAAGACCAAATAATCTCAACTAATCACAACAACAATAAGCACGCGGCACACAAGGATTTATCCCGAGGTTCAACTCGCCACTAAGGCTTGTCTACGTCCTTGTTGTTGTGGTGACCACTAAGGTCGGAGTCTCTTTCACCTCCTTGCCTCTCTCAAGCAACCACAAAGGTAAACTTGAGTTCTTCACTAGAAAATCAAGGGTAATACAAACTTCCCAAGGTTCTCCCATAGATCGGGAGCTCTTGGGCGACACCTAGCCGGCTAGGGTTTCAAGAACCCAAGAGTAACAAATGCAAATCCAACCGGCTTGATGAAGAAATCAAGTGCTCAAGCTTTGAATCAATGTTTCTCTCACCAAATCCCTTCTCTCAACTCAATCTCTTGCAAGATTTGAATCTAGGAGCAAAGAGGAGAAGAAAGGAGGGAGCTTGAGAGCTAGAGAGCACTTTCACTGAAGGTTTGGTCGAGTGAAATGAGTTCGTAATGGTTAGAAGTGAAGAGAGGGCTATTTATACTTGTAGTAGAAATCTATCCGTTCAGATCTACGTCGGGACTACTGACGTAGATCTCGGGACTGCTGACATGTATAGAAAACACTATTTATACAAGGTCAAAGTCACTACGTGAAGGACAACGTCAGGACTCCCGCCGTACGTCGGGACTGCTGACCGTCGGGACTGCTGACGTACGTCGGGACTGCTGACCGTCGAGACTGCTGACGTACGTTGGGACTGCTAATGCTGTAGTTTGCTGAGCGACCCGATGGGCCTGGCGTCGGGACTCCTGACCGTCGGGACTCCCGACGTACGTCGGGACTTCCGACGCCAAAAGTCACTAAAACTATTCTATGTGCTCGTGAAGTGCTAGAGTGTCTCTCTTATGATTTAGTTTTAATACTTGAGCACTCTATCTTCCTCAAACCAACTAGATTAGCATCCCCCTTTATAGTGCGGCATAGCCTAAACTCAAGATCAAATATCAAAGAATTTAAACGCTTTTGAGTCCATTACCGGGTCATTTTGTAACTCGGGCTCCACCATCTCATGTATTATCCTCATTCTTATTTTGCCTGCTTGTCATCTCGATAAATCTCATTAGTCCTCTAATTGTGTGGTCATTATCATCAAAACCCACAAATAGGGCTTGATTGCACTTACACTTGGCACTCTAGAGGGTGAAATCTTTTCCCTGACGCTTATGAGAGAAGATTTGGAGGCTTCATGAAAACCTTCGCTATGACTACGTGTAACACCCTCGGTGTGTTACCGCTTAAACAATTCGCTAAAATGTGTCATGAGCATCATGATAGGTGATTTTGCATGTGATGGAGTTTGTTGAACAAGTCTAGAAACTTGAAATAATTAACAAAAATGTTAATTGGAAGTTGACGCATTAGTTCATGTTATACACTTGGGGTTCGAAATGAATTTTATTGAACAAAAATACTATAGAACTTATATGAGGCACTTAAATAAAGTTTGTAGCGCAAACCATATAGATGATAATGCAACTCATACCTTGGAAAAATATCATTGCTAGCCGGTATATTATTAGGTTGGTAATTGAAATCGAAAGCAAAATTATCCTAAGAAAGATTCTCAAGTAGAAAAACAACATAACAGGGCTACTTTGGTGAATTATTTCTATAAAATCGAGCTAGGAAGCAGTGGCATGTCTTGGCCCTTGTCGATAGCCCAATGTATCAAGTGTAGCATGGGGTAGGTAGTTGATCTTCAATTGCTTCGAGTTAGTTTTGATGAGCGCTTTAAAAATCATGCTTGATCATGTGCCTCGGTTGGCCGACTCTATGCGCGTGGTCACCGCGTGTGGCCACTCCACGCCACGCGTCTGGCCACACCCTGCACACTGCCCTGCCATGCCTTTGAAAGGTCCTAAATGGCTAGAGGGGGTGAATAGCCTTTTCAAATTTCTACAAACTTCACTAAACCAAGATGTTAGTAAAACAAATAGCGAAGCTTCAACACTAGCTCAACTATACTATGCAAGCCACCTAAACAATTCTAGTAGATATGAAGGCTATAATCTCTAATCCACACCAACAAGGCTAAGTCACTACTTACTCTACTCCTAGGTGAAAGAGAAACACTACACAAACTAGGAGCTAGAAACTACAAGAGATAACAAGCTAAGCAACTAGCAAGGTAGACAAGTAAGAAAAGGAGTGAGCATGTATTGTTATACCGAAGTTGATGAGAAGAGATATGTCCAATGAACCAATCAATCAACACAATCACAAATACAAGATGAAATCCTCAGCAAAGAGATGACACAAAATTTTTTTTACCGAGGTTCACTTGCTTCCCAGCAAGCTAGTCCTTGTTGTGGTGATGCACCCACTTGATGGATCGCGAGCTAATTGACTATCAAGAGTCAAACCTCAGCGGGTGCCGCACATCCACTCACAAGATGGGGATCCTCCAAGCCACGAGCTCCACTAGAGTAGCCAATTCACGAACTCCCACAGGGAAGGCTCAAGAACCCCTCACAATCACTTGGTGAGGCTCGAAACAATCTCTAATCACGAGCTCAACACCACTGCTACTCCAAGCCGTCTAGGATGTTGGGAAACATTCAAGAGTAACAAGAAATCCACAGCCAACTCAAAGATCAAGTGCCACTAGATGCAAATCACTAAGCAATGCACTTGAATCTCACTCAATCTCACTAGAGTATGCAACCAAGCAAGGAGATGAGTGAAGGAGAAGTTCTCTAGCTCAAAGTATGTCTCAAGTGTTCAATGAGTCAAGAGTGAGCAGTCCCAAAGCCAGCCAAACATGTATTTATAGCCATCCCTAAAAAACAGAGCCGTTAGGCTCGAGATGTCGCTCTGCGCGCTGACCGGACGCGCCGATCGAACTGATCAGACACGGTCAGCGTCCAGTCATGCCTGTGTGACTTCCCCGATGAACTCTATGTATCTCATTTTGAATCTCGTTTGTTCAATCGTAATGGTCACTTAAATGTACTCGTTCACGCACTAGAGTGACCGGACGCGCCGATCAAAACTGATCGAATGCGCCCTAGCGTCCGGTCGCCAAAGGCTCACGCGCTGAGAGACCTAACTGGGCGCGCCGCTCAAACTGATCGGACGCCACAGTGCCAACGTCCGATCAATTCTAGAGCAACCACTCGTGACCTGACGCATCCGGTCGATCGTGACTAGACGCGCCACCGCGTCTGATCGATTTCGTGTTCTTCGTATTTTCTCTGGGCTTGACCGAACGCGTTGGTCCCGTGACCAATCGGACGCACCAACCGCATCCGGTCTAGCGTCCGATTCAGTGTCCGGTCACCACAGTGACTTTCTTTTGCCTCAGTTTCTTCGCGTCCGGCATAGTGGAAAATAGGCGTTTCACTTCCACAAAAGAACCCAAACCCCTCTCTACCGCTCACACCCCACCGCCTTCGCAAATGTGCTAACATCATCAAGTGTACATCACCATGTGCATGTGTGTTAGCATTTTCTCAAATATTTTTCAAGGAGTTAACAACTCACTAGATCCTAAATGCATATGCTCAAGAATATGGACCTAGTAGCACTTGATTCTTGAGATGACCGTGATTGCCCCTCTTGATAGTCGGCTATCAATCCCAAACCCGGTCAACCACTTCTCTACTCATCTTTAGACCAGCAAAAGAGAATCCTATGATTATACCTTTGCCTTGATCATCTCATTCCTTGTCCATCACCTATGTGCATGTTCACCATCATTTTTATCTCCATTCACTTGTGATCTTATGGCCATCACCATCATGCTCCTTGCTCCTTCATCACATGTGTTGCTATGCCTAACTGAATTCACTTGACACGATGGCATTAGCAATTTGGTGTCATTAATTACCAAAACCAAACTTGGGCTCTCAGCCTTGCCAGTCGAGGCCACCTTGGCTTGGCCATGGCCGATCACGCAGGCCACAGACCAGCTGCGGGTGCCCTGGCTGCCACTGCAGCCGCTACCCTTCCTGCACTTGTGAGGCCGCCCTGTCATGTCGCTTCTCTGCATGGGTCACGCCACTGCGCTAGGTTGCTGCCGCATCGCCATCGCGTCTGCAACAACCCCTCCTCCCGCACTATGCCTCTGCTGGCTGCCTGCCCAACTCAGTGTCGGCCTCTGTGACGCGCACATGGTCGTGTTGTCGTCGCCTTGCCATTGACGACACTATGGTTGCCCCGCACGCACGTTCCTCGGACTGCTTGGGTCCACAGTGCCTGCACGTGTACCACCTCCTTAACTCCATCCGCATCCTGCCAAGTGAGGTCGAGTAGAGCCACTTTCCTTCCCTCTCTCTTCTGCTATGACCGTTAGGGCCACTCCATTCAATCCGGCATGGAGAGGTCATCGTGTTTGATTCGACATGTCCACAACCCGCATTTAAGCCGCTCTGCCCGCCTATCCCTACCTCGCCTAGAGCCACAACTAGCCAAGCTCCAATTTTGGAGCTTTGCTCCGCCATCGTGCCGTTAAGGCCTAGCCCGCCCATCACCGTGGGCAACTCCCTTCGGACCACCTCGAGCCAAATTGGTTGCACCGCCAGCTTCGCCCCTACCCCCTCTCTCTCTCGCACATCTTAGCCGAGCCTCTACCATACCCCCAACGCCGATGACGCGGTTGTGCCGCCGCGGTGCGCCGCCGCACCGATCGGACGCACGTGGCCGGTCCACCTCAGGCAACCTCCGTCGAATTCTTCACCGCAGCTTGGTCAGTGTTGAGTCCCTGTCGCTCTGGCACTATCCCCGCTGCCCACTTGAGCCTCAGCTCACCGGAACACTGTCACCGCTGTTGCAGGTCGACGCCATCGCAGAGGAGCCGTTCCTGTGCGCCTTCGACTGCCTAACCGCCACCATCCATGCGCGAGGACCCACAAGTGTGCGTCGGCTCGCTAGATACGTGGTAGTGGCTACTAGTTGGCCTGTGTAGTCGCCTTGTGTCGCTGCTCACCGCGCTGGCGGGCAGGGAGATGTCGGGGGTCTCCCCGTTGCTAAGACGAGATAATACAAGGGCCATAGTGCATAAACGTTGACTGGCAAAATAGTGCTTATCGTGAGTGCGTAAAACAACTTAAGCCCAAGGGCTCTTTAGCAAATGTACCAGCACGCGCGGGCTCCCCTATCGTAGGCCGCTTCCACGCGTGGGCCGCGCCATTGTGGGCCACCTCGCATGCTTGGGCTGCGTGTGCTCATGCGCGATGCATGCGTTTAGGCCGTCTTGTGCGGGCCACGCTGGGGAAATGAGTTTTTCCTTTTTCTAGTAATTTAAGTAATGCTTTTGTAATTTAGTTTTGGAGCTAAACTTTGATAATTGATATCAATTCATGTAGATGTCCAAAAATTGTGAAACCACTTTAGTGATGTTCCTAAATTCATGATCTACTTGACTGTATGATTAGTTTATATGTTTTTGTGATGATGCTGGGATATATTAAATCATTTGGAAAGGCTTAATATTACTTGGAGTATACTTGTAGGAAAGGTTGTGGCAAATCGGTAGTAGCTTTGATCATGGAATTTTTGCAGTAGCTTTGTGGTATTATCATGTGCTTGTTGTAGGTCTCGTAGCACTAGGTTAGACCATTTTATGTGGTAGCTAAATAGCCATTAAAACTAATATAAATGAAAGCATAATATCGATTGGTAAAATGAAGCACTCGCAAAATGAGTTGGATATCTTGCTTGATGAAGATGATAGATAGCTTGTTACCTTAGTCATTAGAGCTAGCTTTGTAGTTTAGCGTGTGGGTTACATTTTAGGAGTTGTTGTTGCCTAAATACTAATTGTTGCATCATTATTGCATGCATGTAAAGAATGACTTGGTGGAGTTTGGGACCGTCGACGATCAGGAGTATGAGGAGATCATGGAAGAGTACAAGGAGGAGATCTTCATGCCGGAGGAGTTCCAGGAGCCACCCTTGACTGACACCACTAACACTGCACCTGGCCAAGGCAAGCCCTAGTGCATAAACCATATTTTTGATAATAAAATATAAATGTGGTGCATTTACGTTGTAGGAATTTTATGATACCCACATGCATATATATATATATATATATATATCTACCTATGAGTCTTATTAGTGCAGGATCACGTAGTTGCTTTGCTTAGGTTTATCGGTAGCGTAGGTAACCTGTCATTACTCACAACAGGTGATTATTATTATTATCATAAATCTCAAAATAAAATGGTGGAAAGGAAATGGTGACCGGGTAGGGATATGGTATGGGTATTGGTGGGTGTAACAGGTTGTGTCCCATGGCCACGGGGCATAGCTTGGTTGCACTATTTTCCCTGTCCGTGTCAATTAAGGACTGTCCGTTGCATGGACCCTGGTCAAGTCATAGGCTTATTATCTTGAGCACATACTTGCTTATGGGAGCAAGAAGGCTTGTTACTCTCTTTTCATGGGTTCCGGCTCTTTCTGGATCGACTGATTGGAGATGGGGATATGTGGAGGTCTAAGCACCACATTGAGGCCAGGCCTCAAGTGTGGAGACTTGGAGTCCAAGTTTAGACGGGGACCTGGAACCCTTGATAGGAGTGGAATGGATTGGTCTCACTTGTGCCTAGGGTGCAAGCAAGGCGTGTGTTTTTTGGGGTACCCAATTGGGCACATTGAGTCATGAATCATTGTTTCTACATGACGGTACGACTTGACTACACTCTGGTACCGTAGTAAGAACTAGCATATAAAAGATGGGAAAATAGCTCTGATTGCTCCACCCTTGCTTGAATATAGAACAGGTGCTTACATAGAATTTTGGATAATGAACAAAACATGGCCGCTAATAATCTAGGGAAATAAGGACACACTCTTAGCTTTCCGCAACAAGTAACCCACCAGCCATAAAGCCTATCATATTCCTTGAGAGTCGGGAAATATATTCCCTAGTCGGGTAAGTCTTGCGAGTACATCGTGTACTTAGAGTTTATTTTACGTTTGTTGCAGGTGCACCTTGAGAAGTCAGGCCTTGTGTGGAGGATTCTTCTGGTGGGCATAGACGGATTCTTATTTCGTACCGCTAGATGTTTATTTTATTTTCGTTGTTTAAATTATCGCGCTCTGAACTCTAGTATTGTAATAAATGATTTCTGAGACTCTACGTTGTATGAAATGTACTAAGTATTGTAAGCTTGTACTCATTATTGGATCCTGGTTGTAAAATGTGGATTGTTCGAGTTCTTTCGTTGGGTGTGCTCAACAGAACTGCTCGATTTAGTTTCCTTTTGGGATACTTAGTGTCTAGTGAAAGACAAGTGCCTCTGAAAGCGTGTTAACTCGGGCGGTTCTACCACACTACGACAACTACACTCATTTGTAAAGAAAAGGTTTGTCTCCATGCAAAACCTCAGATGAGAAGGTCTCAAAGGCGAAGATCTACACGCCAAGAAGGACCAAGAGATGAAGATCTACACAAGGAGAAGGTCCCAGAGGCAAAGATCTGCATGCCAAGAAGGTCCCAAAGATGAAGATCTACACAAGGAGAAGGTTCTAGAGGCAAGATCTATGCATCTAGTGAAGCAAACAATCCATGTCATAGAAGCGACCAACGAATCCGAAGCCCAAATATGAAGATATCGCAGAGATCAACATCGAGGCACTTGGAGCTAGTAGCTTCCTGAGTTAACACTTGTATAGGCTAGAGTAGTGCACGTGCACTTTTTCTCCATGCCCTTTTTCCCAGATGGTTTTGGGGTGGATTTTTTAGTGAGACGCACACGCGTAGGTTGCGAAGGGTGATCCTCGTGACCAAGGTTCGAGTTCTATTTGCACCTCTTCTAGTACGAGCATCTATTAGGTCATGTTGTATCGGCCATAACCTAATAGCTGAGGGTCTCCTATTTGGGGGCCCATGAGGTCAAATCTCCTTCTAGAAGAGGCCCAACTAGTAGTAGCTAGAGTAGTGTCATGTGAAATCCAACCCCACCAAGGGCTACTTGTAAATAGCCATTGCCTATATAAGTGCCTAAGGGCATGAGGGCAAGGGACCTCACCTTCCACTCGTTTTCACTCGTTTAAAACCCTAATGTGTCCTCTTTCCATCATTGAGCTTTCTCGTCCCTATCTCTCTCTCTTGTACAGAACCGTCAATTCCAACACATTACTTAACGTTCATCATATCAATCAACATACTATTGTGAATTTGTGATTAGAACTCAATATTCAACAATTCAATAATAATGGTTTATTACAATATTTTAAGTAAACAACCTAAAGGAGAGAGACATAGATAAGCATGTGTGTTGCATGATAAGGGATAGATGCTATTCTCTTGAGCTTGTGATCAACAGATGTCTCCACTCCCACTGTTGCGCATATGTTAGACTCAAACATAACATGGATTAGCTTAGATTGAGAGTCTCAATTACTAGCCCAGACTTCAATATGACTCATTTCACTATCTTCAGGTGGGCGGGGGATGGCTTCGCCCACACCATATACGACGTTCCATTACTTGCAGAGTTGGAAGGCAGCCTACAGGTTCCTGACAACCATGGCATTTTAGCACAACAAAGTCAAATGTGCATATGATCCAGCACCATGTGCTTCCCCCAACATCTTCACCCTAAATCAGACGTCATTCGCTGGAAGCTGCCACTTTCTCCCATACCTCGAACTAGTGGATCACAACAAATTCCTCTCATGTGAAAGATCTTCAAATCAAACATTCTGGGGAAGTATTTGTCGACAACGAGCAAGAACTATCTTTGGTTTGCGGGGAGGACTGTAATGTTTTCGAAGCCTTTGACAATATATCTGAAATAAGCATAGATTTTGGTGTTACTCAGTAGACTAGATTCAGTAAGCTGTTGAAAGAAAGCAGAGGGGTCGATGACACGGTTACAATGCCCATCCAAATCTAGTCTCGTTTGTGTCTCTCAGAAAAGAAACGTTGCAGCTCGTAGTGTCTCTGGAAGCAGGATCTAATTGAAGGTTGAACTGGTACATAGCTCGACATGAAGGAGCAAAATTGTTGTAGGCAACAAAATCGTGTAGCTTTAAAACATGAAGGAGAAAAAAAAACTTTTTCTAACTGGGAGAAGTGAATTGGACTTGGCCAATCTAAATGTGAATCGTTTCACTTTAGGGCATTCTCTTCACTTTCTCTCATTTTATTTATTTACTTTCCTTCTCAGTTCTTAATTTCAAGGCATGGAACTTCCAACTTTTCCACTAGCCCTATCCTCTTCTTCTCTTCTTGATTGGCTGCCCCTATCGGTTTATAGTAATTCTTGGTATAGGGCGCCCGTCTGCGCACGGATGCTCCTGATGGTGGGCTGCCTGTGCCAGCCCAACGTCCACCTCTTATCTACTCATCCATTCATCCCCAACTATTCTCTAAAAAAACTCACCTCACTACAGCACTCTTCACCACGCCTCCCTCTTCAACGTGCCTCCGCTTCGCCAGCCGACATCTCCACTGTGCCAAAGCATGGTAGCTCATCTTCCTCCCTCTCTACTGCACCTCTCGCCCGCCCTGGCCTTCTCCACCGGAGCGGCGAGCTCTACACTGGTGAATTCCACGTACCGACGAGCCTCCATTCTGAAATAGCAAGGAGATATTTCACTGAAAGTGCATGTTGCAAACGTATGTTTCAAGTGTTTCAGATGTTTCAAAGGTATGTTGCAAGTGTTTCATGCGGATGTTCTAAAAGTATATCGGGATGTTGCACATGTTGCAATAGTTGTACACGTATATTGCAAGTTTTTGTTCCCAGTGTTTCATCTTGTTTTCTAGGTGCATGTTGCAAGTGTGTTTATTTAGATGTTAAAAATGGTTCACACATATGTTGCAAGTGTTTTACCTGGATGTTTCGCATGTTTTATAATGGTTTTCAAGTGTTTTCCAATTCTGAAGCTAGAACTTTCTTGAGTTTAGCTTTGGTCCTCCTAAATAATGCTTCTGAATCTTCAATGAAGTTTTTCGGAAGGTCAAAACCAGTCATACATTACCCTTCATAAGATATAATAGTAGACAAAACAAGGGTAAGGCTATTTGAGCAGAGGTCATTGGTTTTTTGATCACATCTATAAGTAAAAGCTTATCAATATTTCTTTTGATTGTCTAGCCACCTTCCTCGGCAACGGTGCCTTTTCTTAGATACTCTTGTAATTGTGACTGAGAAAATATATTATAGATAAAGAATTCTGCAAGCGCACAGATATACCGTTGTAGTACTTCAACCGGGAGTATTCCACGTACCGTTATTTATATTTTTACCTCAGAGAAGGTCTGACAAAGGAAATATATTGATAACTTATAATGGAAGAACCAGCCAACCTTTTACTCTAAACAAGGGTAAATCAACAGATAAGATAATATATATAAATGATAAATGTAACACTCAGAGCACTCCTTAAGATAACAATAGCAAGACTAAGTAGATACAATAGAGAAACTAATTCCTAAGTTATTCTTAATTACAAGTCAAAGCATACACTGATTGTGCAATTATACTTAATAATCATGGCTAAAGATTAACTTCATATCTACACATAAGGGACATTACTAAGGAAGATCAAGAACAAAGCTTGACTTCTATCATAACTGCATCCTACTTGGCCTACAGACGGGAGGTGGATTACAAAGAAATCAACGAGGCTGTCACCCGCACAATCTACTACAAGATCCGGAATGTAGGGTGCATCCATAGGTAAACAATGTATAAGCACCATGCTTACACAATGTCGACCACTCACCCTACACGTGCATAAGAGTGAGCGCTTTGCGAACTTATGCATAAACATAATGATAATTCTAGCTATACTAAGCATATAATCAAAGTAAACTATGATCATAATAACTAAGAACATGAATAATATTAAGAATAATGTCATAGCAAATGTAGCAAACATATGAATAATAAAGGGTACAAGAGAGGATACAAGAGGCTTTACCAAGCCACGCTCTTGACAAGATCATGAATCCAAGCGAAAAGCTTGCCTCTCTCTAGATCTAACTTAGCTAGCTATGCCTATGAAATATTTGTGGAGCTCTGAGGTTCTTCATCTGATGATGAAGGATGATCTTTCTTTGATTCAGATGATGCTGGAGGATGCATGAAGGAGGAGGTATGGGGGGCCTTTTATAGGGGGAACTACTAGCGGTCCTGTGGGCCTATGAATCCATGGCAACGTCAAATCTGAGCCCTCGACACGAACCGACCTTGAGCAATGGCGTAGATTGATCCTAGGAGGCAGTGGAGAACCGACATTCGAAGCGGAGGATGACAAGTGGGCCCCATAGGCCAGTCAGCCTACAGGTGGGGCTGTCCCCACCCTGCCACCTCTCAGGTCGGGTTGCGGTGCATTGTCTTCTAGATGCTTCTAGAGTCTTCATAAGTCGATTTCATCGCGGATAAGCGTGATTTGCTCTGACGATTGGGTCTACCTTGCTTGTTTTCTGAATAAATCCTCTTGAAAATACAGATTCACCAAAACCTCGTGGAATTTATTAGTTTAAACCACTAAACCTATGTTGGTGATCATTTTTATGTATTTATACAAATTATATTGATGATTTATGATGAGTGTTAACTACCGTCAACAGAAAAGAAGAAAGAGAAAAACAAAACCCTATGGAGATCAAGATAAAGGTATAAATAGGGATTTTATTTTACCAGTCAAGACACTATAGAGAGTGTGACCGAATTTAAGATAGATGGATGTACTATTAAGAGGGGAGCTCTATTAGACAATTTGGTCATCTAGTGCCACTAGGTGTTAGATTTCATGCATTGCATTTAGGCCTAGTACATGTTGGAAAGCAAGCAAAAAAATATTTATGAAAAATGTTTTTGGAAACTTGGCTCCTAACTTCTTTGTGAAAACTTTGGAGAGTGAGCATCACTCGTGGAAAGGCGTTTGGGCTGTCCGTGGGTCGGACGAGCGAGCCAAACACTTAGCCTCGTGCAGCCTCGGCTCAGGGGGCACCGCCCTGTCCGGTGTACACCACTATGCCAGGGACAGTGCACTGCCCTGTCCTAGCAATGCCACCGCCATGGGCACCACCCTATTTTTCCAAAGGCTAGCTATTTTGAGTTCGAGCGAAGTTGGGCACCTCCGCGGGCACCACCACCCTACGGCGGTGGTGTCACTACTTTTATCCAACTACTTTTATCCAGAGAGCACTGAATAACCAAAATGGGCACCGTCGGGGGCACCGCCCCCTGTCTGGTGTGACACCACTCTATCTGGTGCCCTCGCAGAAAAGTGCTCCAAGGAGGGTAACGACTCTATTTGCTTATGTGGCTATAAATAGAGGTGGTGGCCAGCCATGGCCACTCTCTTGGAACCCCATACACCTGAGAGAACCCTTTGGAGCTAAAGCAACACAATTCACTCACTTGCACACTTGATTTCATCATTTGAGTGAGATTGGTGAGCCTCTAGTGCATTGCATTGAGTTGTAGCATCTTGTGGCACTAGTTGGGCACATTGGGCTGGTTGAGCACTTGTTACTCTTGGTGTTTGTGGACACCTAGATGGCCCGGTGGTTGGAGGATCATTGAGCGGAGTTGGTGATTGTCTCCAGCTCTGATCAGTTGATTTTGAGGGGTGTTGTGCCTTCCCGACGAAGAGCCAAAATGTAACTCTAGTAAATTGCTCGTGAAGTTGAGCACCCTCATCTTGTGTAAGGCTAGGCTTGTGACGCCTATTAGCTCGTGAATCACCAAGTGAACCAGCCTTCACAGTGGGGACTAGCTTGCTGGCAAGGAGGTGAACCTCAGGAGAAAAATATCATGTCAATTGGTTCATTGGCTCTCTTGGTATTCATTAGATTGATATATCTTTTGCCGGGATGGTAAATAGTTCTATCACTTGTATTTACATTTTGATATACCTATGCTATGATAGAAGTAGCTAGTCTTGTTAGTTGAGTAGCTAGAAGTATTTAGTTGTTTTTCTTGTGCTAGATAGCTCACTAGTCTAGAAGTAGAGACTTAGTCCGTTGATTGAGTTAGAGATCATAATTCACTAGTATATCAGTAGGTGGCTTGCAGTTTTAGTAGGCTCGAGAAAAACACAGTTATCGTCATTTTGTTGTCTCATAATTTGCTCTAGTGCTTTCTATAATTTTTAATTAGGCTATTCAGCCCCCTCTAGCCATTTAGGACCTTTCAGTGGCTAGCTGAGGCACGCAGGTGGAGGCAGCGTCTTCCGGGTGGGCAGTCAGGTAGAGCACGACCGACCAGCCGTGAGAACTCCACTTCGGTAGTTTCGCAGGTCCGTGCGCAGTCCTTATTTGGATTGGTGAAATTAAAAGATGCAGTAATAGTTTTGCGACAATATATGTGTATTTTTGCTTTATCCTTTGGGATGAAGTTATGCCGCGACGGGTCCCTTCTTCCTCATTATGACGCTTTGCCTCCCCAAACCTGCTCCTCCCCCGCCACCCTCGGCCACTGGCTATCTCGCCGCCGGCCGCACCACCCACCCCAGCCCCTCGACCCGCCCTCCTTCTCGTCCTCATCCTTGCCCCTATCGCCGCTCGCCGCCCCGCCACGACCGCACTAGGGTTTTGCTAGAGCTCTGGTGAAACCCTAGCGCGGTCGTGATGACCTCCTTCTCCCTTCCTTTTTTCGCGGCGAGCTCCGACCATGGGTGCCCTGCCCCGACTTGGCCCGGCCGCCTCCATTGCCATCAAGACCCGAACGCCACCCTCCCGCATCCCCACCACCTGGCCACCTTGCCTACCCCAAAGCCTCCTTCTAAGCCCACCGGAGTTGGAGAAGAAATGGGAGAGAGGCCAGAGAGAGGGGGCGTGACGTGAGGAGATGAACTTACCTCGAAACCCTAACTCAGACCTCCGACGCCGGTGTGCTCGTTGTCTCCGACACCGATGAGGTCCTCGTAGAACCCTAGCCACGGGTGCGGGCGTGGTCGAATGGGCAGCGACGTGTCACGCGTCGTCCGTGGGCTGGCCCGCATCGCACGTTCTTCCACATACGCGATTGTCATCTAATAGAGATTGTGTATCCTTTGCGACTTGTCCTTGCAAATTAGACGCCTTTTAAGCCATTCGTACGCTTTCCTCCATTTCCTTGCCCGTTAGAGCATCTCCAATAGTTTGTCATCCGGCTTTCCCATCCTTAATTTTTTAGCAAAATGAGAAAAAACTCTTTCCAATAGTTTGACATCCTCCCTCCCCATCTTTCCCAACTTCGTAAAAATCTCTCCCAAGCGCGATATATGCACACGGGTCACGAGCGCGCATCCTTCTTCCTGCGCGCGAAGGGCTTCTTATGTATTTCATTGGTGATTCAGAGAAGCAGCATCTGTCGTGTAGTCTTCATGGCCGGCAAAAAGACCTGCTGCACGCTGCCTGTGCTTGTGTGGTAGTACCTGATAGGGCATGGTCCTGCTACCGTTGTCCGGCAGATGCTGTTGATGTGCTTCTTGCTCCCTGCCTGCTTTTGTGCGGCGAGCAGCGTCCGGCGAGCAGGAAACGGCGACGACGCGTCAAGCCGCGACCTGGCAATGGTGCGAAAGGAAAACCGCGACCTGGCGACGGCGCGCAAAGAAAAAAAACGTGGGGAATAAACATGTGGGTCCACAATTTTGGTTATTTTAAAGTGAATTATGAGAAACTATTGGAGATGTGCTTTTTTTTTCTTTCTCATACTAATTTAGGAGTTGTCAAACTTTAAGTTTTACTCTCTCCATCCCAAATTATAAGGCATTCCAAAAATCTTGAAAAGTCAAAGATCTCAAGTTTGACTAAATTTATATGATAAAATAATAATATTTATGACACCAATTAAGTATTATTAGATTCTTCATTAATTATATTTTTATAGTATATCTATTTGATGTTATAAATTTTTGTAATTTACTCTATAATTTTGGTTAAATTTAAGATGTTTTGACTCTCCAAGATTCTTGAAATGTCTTATAATTTGGAACGGAGGGAGTAGGAAACAAAATTATTAGAGATGCTCTTAGGCCTGCATCTTCTGCACGAATCCCTCCCGTGGGCCGTAACGATTAGGCCCGGGAAGGAAAGTCGAGACGAGAGCGCGCTTGGCAGGATAAGGTCATCCACCCACCCCACTTGGTCAGGCCAGGCCACTTCACTCGCTGCCGGCAGCCGGCTGCACGTCCCGTCCTCGCCGGAGACGGCACGAGGCTTGGTCTTCCTGAAGCCATGGTCGCCGCCGTCCACTGTTCCAGGTAACGCCCCCGTCTGTTTCCATTCTCTTGGATTTTCCCTTTGTCCTGCCCCTGCGAACTGTGTATTAGCCTTGGGAGCGTTTTCGTGCGATGTATGTATGCTGTGTTCGAATCGACCGGCATTGTCTACGCGCCGTGCCAGGTGGGGAACACGGGCACGGGGGCACTGAGTACGCAGGAGTCAGGAGCGCGCGCGCCACTCCATTGATGTCGCTGCTCCCATGGACGCGTCGGATTGCGTCCATTGTTGTCGCTGCTGCTCTCATGGAGGCGTCGGATTGCGTCCAGCCTGCTCGAGACGATGCAGGAGCCGGACAATGACGCGCATAGATATTGTGCGAACCTCAATCTGGACAGTACAGTATACTAATAAATAAAAAGTTGCTCGGTGTTAGAGATGATCTTTCGTACTGAATTGAGTGCAATTTTAATGTTTGTAGAATAGTACCATATATAAATGTTTTGAGTGAGAAATATGTAGAATTTGAAAATAACAGAAATGCATCCAGGACAGGCTGCAATCGTTCCACTTCCTGGTTGATTGCGAATGCAAGAACAACTGTGGCAAAGCTTAACATAAATTTAATTCCATGCAACCAGAGGCTCTCTTACCATTTCGCTCATAAAAAAAGGTAACGCCAAGAAGAGGTGCATCGCTGAGTAATTAGCACTTTTTCAGTCTTCATGTTACTTATACTCTGCACGCTGTGAGCTAACCTCTGGTTCTCTGACCGAAAATGTTGTATACAGGGCATATGTTCCTGTGAGCTTTGTATATGGTTCTGGTACTTCTTCAAGAAACAAATCAGCTTGCCACAAGTGTTGTGCATTGGTGGAGCTAGCTCTACCACATAAAGAACTTCGGAAATCAAGCCAATTAATTCAATATCGGGAGTTTGTTTTGCCCCAGTCATCCCTGAAAGAGCTAGATTGCCAGCAATTGGCCCATGGAATGGATGAACAATGGTCGTATCATTCTTCTTACCCAGCCTCAGTTTCAAGTGGACAATATCCTGTGAAAAAGAGCACTGTGAAGCAAGTTCAAGATCTCCAACCTTGTCAGACACAAGGTGCTGCTTGCTTCACTGGTTTGTCGGAGAAAGAAATCGAGAGAAGACGGAAGATTGGTGCTGCAAACAAGGGGAAGGTTCCCTGGATAAAAGGCAGGAAATGGAGTGAAGGTATGGTCAACCTTTCACTGTTAATTATTGTGACAGCAGTATTACAGTTCAATGCTGTATCATGCCATTTTCTTTCACTGAGGAGTGTGCCATTCTCCTGCAGAGCACAAGAAGCTCATCAAGCAACGGACTGCTGAAGCTCTGAGAGACCCCAAGGTGATGTCATGTAAGAAACTTCCCTAGCTGTTCTTGCATCAGTCCAAGAGCTGCTTTGCTGTGGATTGTGATCTATCTGGGGAAATTTAATTCAACTTCTCCCCTCTTCTTTTTTTTAAACCCAGGTTAGGATGAAAATGTTAGGGCATCGTCAGCTACATAGGTACAGACATGTTTTTGTTATATAGATCAGTGGGTGCATGTATAGCTCTTCATATTCTGAAAGTTGCTATTCTTGGTCTTATTTCAGACAAACAAGCAAAGACAAAATAAGTGCTGCACTGAGGACGATCTGGGAGAGGCGGATAGTTTCTGTCCAATCAAGACAGAACGTTCTGCAGATATGGTCAAATAGTATAGCTGAAGCCGCAAAGAATGGTGATCACAGCCAAAATAAGCTTGACTGGGACAGCTATGAAAGGATAAAGTCAGAGATGATATCTATGTTCCTGTGGAACAAAGAGAGGGGACGGATAATCAAGAAGCTTAAAAAGGTTGTGGCAAAAATAGCTGCCAAGAGGCTTCAAGCAGCAAGAAGAAGGAAAGAACAGGCCACAGGGACAAAGAAGTTGAAACCTCAGAAGATGTTGCTACAAAACTCAGACTGTGAACCAAAACGGGTGGTAATATCTACAAAGCCAAAGCTTAAGGAGAGACTAGCTAAGGTAATGGCTACAGCCCACGTTTGATTCGTTGCCAGATATTTTTTACTTCTTATTTTGTCTTTTAGACTCTAGTTTCACATGTCTCTCTTAATCAGTAAGTATTCTGGTTTTTTTTTATCCAAATAGAGTTGTTTGTGTCAGATAGGCTGCTATACTATTTAATTTTCATTTGAGTTTGCCATGACCTGATACTAACCTGAAGTTCTTACTCTCTCGTGCATGATTAAAGTGGCACGGTCGAAAAAAAGAGCTCGAAACTGTGATAAGTTCACGAGCAAGAAAACGAGGATTGCGAAAGCCACCACGAAGGCAAATGGCAGCAGAAAGCCTCGAGGCTCCTTCAACCTCGGCTGCAGGAACATCTGTTATCTAGGAAGGATGGGCTTCCTTGCGTTGACATGACTCGAGCTGCTGAGCAGGCGGGAGCTCATGGTCACCCTATAGAGAAGCTCATGACCGTACTGGGCATGGGGTTTTTGTCGTTCAGTACTTTAAGTGACTGAACTTGTAGTATTTGCGAGCAGAGTGAACCGGTCGAGAGAATTGTGACTTGTGAGGCCATCTGATTTTGTATGTGATGATTTGATCGATCTGAATGAAGCATTTTGTTAAGCATTTTGTTGCGGTCACTTTGTTTGATAGCCTTTCGTCGAAGAAATATGTGAGTATGCTCCGAACGATGCTATATATATTGGGAAAAAAGGCAAACCTTTTCCACTTGGAATCGGATTTATTTCTTCTCAAAATTTGGAATCAAATTGAGCCTGTTTGGTTGTTGTAGTATTGATAAAATGGTATTAAGATTTTACAGTTTTAGAATAGAACCTATAGACGTGTGAAACCATGGTTTAGATAAAAGAGGCTCTGTTTGGATGTAGTATTAAGAAACCATGGTTTAGATAAAAAGAGACTCTAACAGTGATATTAAGAGATTACAGTTTTAGAGCCTATGGACTTTTTAAAACTCCAAAATAACTACTCCCTCCATCCTAAATTATAAGTTATTTTAACTTTCTTGAAGAGTCAAAATATCTCAAGTTTGACCAAATTTATATAATAAATAATAACATTTATGATACCAAATAAGTACAATTAGATTATTCATAAATTATATTTTTATAGTATACCTATTTGATGTCATAAATCTTTGTAATTCTCTATATAATTTTGGTCAAACTTGAGATGTTTTAACTCTCAAAAAGTTAAAATGACTTATAATTTGGAACAGAGCTAGTATAATTTTAGTAATAAACCATAAAGCTTTTTTTAGGGGAAAACCATAAAGCTTATTACATCTGAGAACTTCATGAAACTACAAAACCAGAATATTTTATAAAATAATGATACATTTTTTTATCATAATATTGCTCGTAGTGCTATCTATGATGACTTAGGTCGGCATGGTGGATGTTGAGTCCACCTCATGGTGTTTGTAACTCCTACACGTCTCCTGATTAATAAAGATATGTAGGTTCTGCTAAAAACATAATGATACTTTTTTTCTAACATTACTAAAATACTTTGTATCCAAACAGAGTATTAAGTGCCTGAGTGCTTAGTCCTTCCTCGGCCACTGATCAGGCTATTATGGGCTTTTTCTACAGGCCGCAACGGGGGCCCAAATTCCAAGAAGCCTCACTCCGCTTACTGGCTGTCTCTCACGTGACCCCGATATCCGAATCCCCCAACCCTCACTCCGCTGGCGGCTGGCAGTTCACGCCAGGCGGCGGCGCGGCCAGTGGCCACGGCGGTCGTTGCGGCAGGGCCGTGGGCGCCGAAGCGTGCGGGGGGCGAGGGACCGCGGCAACGGGGAACCAGCCGGCCAAACGGAGGGACTAGGGAGGCGCGCAGGTGGAGGCGGCGTCTTCCGGGCGGCCGGAGCGTGACCGGCCGGTGAGAACCCCACTTCGGCAGTTTCGCAGGTCCGTGCGCACGTTCTTATTTGGATTGGTGGCAATTAAGATGCAGTAACAGCTTGGCGGCAGTACGTATATGTGTTTTTGTTTTATTTTATCCTTTGCGACCTCTCCTTCCAAATTTAGACGCCTTCTAAGGTTAATTAATCCATCCGTATGTTTTCCATTGGTAATCGTGAGTCATCCAATCGGACCCTCGTTATCATTTGATCAAACCCTTTTGATGCATTCAGTAGGACTTCAGGTTATGTGTACCTCAAACATTCAAACCCTTACGATGCATAAATGTGTTAGGGGATCATTTCTTTCTCCTGCGTGAACATGGGAACCGTGTTGACATTGGTAATCCTATCCATATGCATATGTAGGCGAAGCTGCACACACTAGTCTGAAGAAAATCAGTGGTTCTTAAGATGAATTCTAAGGCTAATGGGAGCATAAAGAAGGCAGGGAGGGGTGATCATCTCCATGGAGGGCCAAACTGGGTTCTTGTTGCAGGAGGCATTTTGCTCAGCACACTTTCAGTCAGACTTGGGTGCAGATTGAAGCAGCTGTTTGAAACCAAGCAGCAAAACCCTTCTACCAAAGGTCTGGGTTTATCCATTTGGAGTGTAACCTGTATCACTTTTCCATGTGCTTTAAAATGCTTTGCTGCCGAGTGCCTGAGTGCTGACTATGCGAAATTGCAGCCAAAAGAAGGCCTGCGGTATGTGAACTGCACTCCAACCTCTACAGGTTCAGTGACCAAACCAGCTGCCATTGTTACATGTCAGGTGATTTTCTGTACCTTTAGCATGTTCTGTTGCCTATACCCTGCTCATCAGAACCTTGCCCCTGTACACAGTGTTAATCTTCTTCATCTGACATTAAATTGAGAGTTAGTATAATATACAAAACTGCTGTGTGCCTATCAAAAAAAAAACAGGAATTTAATTCTCCATTACAGAATACCTTGCGGTAAAGTCACTGCAGATTTGGCACTGGGGGGAAAATTGTTTATCCCTGGTTACGATATGCAGGGCATGCGGATGGTGAAGTGGAGCTCAAGCAAGCACCTTCAAGTCCTATATCCAAATCAACTGAACCATCCAATCTTCTTGTGAAGATACCAGCACCAGAATCAAGCAAAGAGAACAGTGGTATCATGTGGTCATCATCGCCTGACCGGCTTGAAGATCCTCGCAAAGCAACATTTCAGTACTCAAACTGCTCAGGCTCTCCCTCCATTTCAGAATCAGGATCCGACATTTATAGCAAGCGAGAGGTCATACAGAAGCTGAGGCAGCAGCTCAAGAGACGTGATGAGATGATCATGGAGATGCAAGCTCAGATCGCGGAGCTTAAGAACTCTCTGGCCATCCAGGCGACTGAGAACACTGGGTTGCAGTCCCAACTGGATGCCACGAACCGAGATCTGTTTGAATCAGAGAGGGAGGTTCAGCATCTAAGGAAGATCATCGCAGATCATTGCGTTGCGGACTCACTCTCGCTTGATAAAGCTTTTCAAGCCGGACAGTGGCAGTCAAATGGCACCAATGGGCATGCTAATGGTTATTCTGACAGCAGCGTGGATGACCCTGAGGTGCACTGTAATGGTATAGAGAAGAGGAAAGGAGAGGTGGAGAGGATGGAGATGCTAAGGAGAGAGGTGGGTGAGCTGAAGGAAGTTATCGAGGGGAAAGATTTCCTCCTCCAGAGCTACAAGGAGCAGAAGGTGGAGCTCTGCTCTAATATGAGAGAACTGCAGGAAAGGCTCTCAGCACAAGTGCCGAACATCTTGTAGCAGTAGCACTCACAAAATGTTACCTTGCTACACGGACCAGCGGTGGATCTCTGATACTATAAGCAGGGCTCCGCGGAGGGAAAGCTCTCGACAGACATCACCAAAATCTTTGCTAGGGTCTTTGCAGGAAGTTAGGTTGATTAGTTTTGTCATGTTTTTTTTTAAAGCTGTTTTCTCATGTTCTAGCCACGATGTCAAGTTTCTCTTGTGTGTTTTTGCCCTCTCCTGCTAGGTGCTAGGAAGGGTTTATTTTTCGTCATTTGTTTGTTTTATAGACCTAGGTAGTTCAATCAATGGTGAACATGGTGCATAAGGTATCTGTATAGTACAGGTTTTTTTTTTTATTAGCAGACAGTTGTGAGCCTCCTCTTGTGGTGGGAAATTTTCAATCAGGGAATGCGACTCTGCTGCTTTGCTTGATTGATGCATATGTGAATTCAGTTGTTTCGCCCCTTCCATTTTTAAGATTGTATACAGTAGAAAATTTCCGCATGGCAAGTCATGAGTAATTTCAGTCTTCTTGCTTGCTTGCCAAGCACCAATATGGCATTACATTATGCCACTGTCAGCAACATTTGTCATGTGTTTATTTATTGTATTGTATGTTACATCCCTGAAACCTGCCACTTTACTGGACCCTTGTGTCTGGCGCTAGATTTTTGCTGTGGTGCCAAGTGCAGGACCGCTGGATGCGTAAGTTTTTTTTTTCCTTCTTCTTACATCCTTGAATGGTTGAGCAACATTGGAAGTGTTAAGAAGGTGTAGACAGACAGGCATGATTTCACTCCCTCTGCTGCCTGCTCTGCCTCTCTGCTCCTCCCAACCGGAGGGGATCATCACTGGAATTTGGAAGGCCAAGATGACAAGCCTCACTCATTGGCGTCAACTCCTGATGAAACTACACATTAAAAAAAACACTCCTGATGAAACTATGAGATCCCAGCCCTCCATCCATCCAAGGCAGCACACAATCTGATTCCATTGTTGAGCTTCAGCTTGAACCCTCCGTTTTTCAGCTCCCCCGGCCGTGCATGCATTCATTCAACCAGACGACAAACGGACATGGACTCTTGCCCGGTGCAGTGCACTGCTCGTCGGCGTCGGCAAGCACACAAAGTACAAGAGGCAACAGTGGATCGGATGTGCTTCGCCGACATGCGACCTGCGTGTGGCCACGTCGCCGCGCGCCACAGAACATGATACAGGTACGTACGCTGTAGGAGTACGTATGACTGATGATTAAGTGATGAGACGTACGGCAGCGTCGGAGGGTAGTAAATGACCGTCGAAAGGACTGAATGAGCTCTCAAAACACGATAGACCAATAATGTTTGTTTGTAATCACACAGGATCTGATCAGATGCACGGACCAGAGACAACAACACAACGCTAATCTCCTTCTTTCCCGTCAGTTCATCCAGGTCCAGCTTCGAGTCGTCGTCGACTCGACCCATGATGCCCGGCATCTCCTTGGACCTTGGTTGGTGAATGGTGACGCTCAGTTGTCGGAAGGTCCGGAAGGACGACAAACAAAGACGGGTCCCATGCCCCATGGTGTTCCTTCCTCCGGGCTCCGGCAATGGCAGCGGCAGTGGCAGTGGCACGCACACGCAGGTGGGCATCCAATCGGAGCCGTCCAGCTGCGCCCGCCCATGAGTGACAGCGTGTGCGGTGGTCCCACCCCACGTCCTCGCCCACACGGCCAGTCTCTGTGAGCTGGAGCTGGAAGAAACAGCGGCGGCACCGGCAGTGCCCCTGCCCGCACGGCACTGCTGCAGCCTGATACCAATGCAATGCAATGCAGACACGTCGACGCCGGCCGGGTCAGCTGGTCCTCCTGTCATCTCTGTAATGTACTCTCCGACCGGAGTCGGAGCTCCGGTAGGTAGCGACGACTAGCGACACGCCGGCCCTCACATGCCCGCTGCCGCTTGTCCGGGGTGCTGTGCCGCCGCGCCGCTGTCGATGGATAGATAGTGATGTACATACAGTACAGCCCGTTGCACTGTTAGTTGTGCTTGTGCAGAATCGACTTCTTGCCTACTACTATAGGTGTACATACTATCTCCTACATGGCACAATGATTCTGTTCTTGCATGCATGATGCATGTGACAACCAGCTTATTAAGCTTATTAGCTACTCTTTTCATTCCAAATTATAAGACGTTATGACTCTTTTAGATGCATTACTTTTATTTTATATGTATGCATCTAGACATAAGTGCATAGAAAATTAGAACGTCTTATAATTTGGGATGACGAGTTGGGTACCATAATTTTTTGGAGAGTGCCCTAATAGCTCATGTCAGCATCATATCAATGGTGTAGTCTGCTAATTGAAAATTTAATTCGTTCAAGGCTCAGTGGCAAAATGTAACAGCGAGCACTACAGCAGCCAGTGGCTTCCCCGAGTGCCGGTTGCACTCGGGGAAGGTCCAGTTGCACTCGGGGAAGCCTTCCCCGAGTGCAACACTCGGGGAAGAGCCTCCGGCTAATCCTCTAACGGGAAAGGCGTCTTCCCCGAGTGCCGAAAATCGTGCACTCGGGGAAGGCTTCGCCGAGTGCCGTGCTGGCACTCGGGGAAGATTTGACACCGTTGGCCGACAGCCGACGCCGTTTTCTTTTTTTTATTTTCTTTCCCGAGTGTTTTTCTTCCCCGAGTGCAACACTCGGGGAAGATTTTTGTCTTTTTTTTAAAAACCCCTCTTCTCCGAGTGTCGCAACCCAGGCACTCGGGGAAGAAATTTGTCTTTTTTTTAAAAAAAAAACCCTCTTCCCCGAGTGCCGCAGCCCAGGCACTCGGGGAAGCCACCTCTAAAATTTCTTTTTTTTTGTTTTTTGCTTTTCCATGTAAACAACAACGCTTATATATATATCACAAACCACAAATCAACAGCAATATATATCACAAACCACAAATCAACGCTTATATATATATATATATATATATATCACAAACCACAAATCATTACGCTATTAGATCATACAAATGGTCCACTTCTAAGTACAAGTAAATGCTCAAGTGAATGATTTCTAGAAACAACTAAGTAAATGCCTCAGCTACTCTTATTCCAATTTTCACTAAGCAAGACAATCACTAATTATTGGAGCAGCAACTATCATCCAGCATGCAGCAACAACCATCATTAGTAGGGTTCTTCATCCTCACTGAACAAAACCGCTGATGATATGGAAATAAGAACAAACAAATTTAGATCAAGAATGGCATGGCCCCATGCTACTGCCTATGACAATTATAGAGAGCATTACAAGACAGTGAGCACCTTAATAGTGAGCATTAGGTACAAGAAATAATAATCAACTAGCCAGAGGATGGAGTGGCCACCTTGCAGCACTGTTAATAGCATAAAAAGAAAGCAGGGAGCTTACCTTGCTGTTCTGGATGGAGTGGCTAACATGTAGATGGTAAAGAACTGAAAAAGAGAGAGAACGTTAGTGCTTAAGATCCCAAGCAATGTACAAAGAACTGAAAAAGAGAAAGAACGTTAGTGCTCAAGATCCCAAGCAATGCACAAGAAATAATAATCAACTAGCCAGAGGCAGTTGGAAATTACAATAAACTTGTGATTGCAATCTATTATTAGCATGATTCGAAGGAAAGTAACGGTAGTCACATCACCTGGGGCTCATTTACATGAGAGACAATGGGAAGCTGCTAATCTTTCCAAGCAAGCACACACTACATTGTAGATCAAGCAAATCTCGATTCAGTAAAGCACAAGCAGAAAGATAACGTGAGCAGCAATCAAATGTACACTTAAATTTCAACAGCTGAAAAATGTACATCTCGGCACAAGGTATAGTTTCTTGGGGGAAAAAAGAACCTGCTGCAAATTTGCCTGTGCAATCCAAACAAAAAACTTCTACAGCTAATGGTCATGTACCAGGTATAGGAGTACTTAAGTAGATAACAGAGTTTGCACCATAGCAAACTATTTTACTACTTTGGTTCTATAATAGCGCAAGATGTCTCAAATAGAGCACGACGGCATTACTTTTAACCAACAGTCAATTTTCCTAAACAACAGCCAATTTGACTTACAAAAATCAGCAATAGGCATTTGAGTCAACATTTGACATTCAAGATAAAAATAGACAAGCTGTCACTAGCTACTACATTCAAGATCTAGTTGTATATGGATTGGAGAGAACAAGGTTGGAAAGGAACTCACAGAACCACTGAAAAGCTTGTGGAAGAAACTACCTTCGCTGCCGAGCGCACTGTCCTCACCCATTGGCTTGCCCACTATCCATCTGTTAACTCGGAGATAAGTAGAGAGGAACCAAATAAAAATTGAGGAACCAACATAAGTAGAAGTAATTTGACATCCATGTGAATTTCCTGTAAAACACTAAATAATCTTAAGGCACAGTTTCCATTACTAGGCCCTATCCTATTAGCAACTATAGCCGTACAAAAGTAATTCATTTTTCATTCAAAAAATACATCCAGTTTGCATTTTCTAAGTTTCACTGCTCACGTAACAAAATGTCACACACAGATTTTATATCTAAGGGATATAATGAGACATAGGAAACTAAATTGTGACCGTTGTGCAGGCTATAGCTTTCCATGAGCCATTTGATAAGAAACCATTTATGCATCCTCAACAGAAAAAGGTAGAAATCACATATAGACTTCCTGCCTGAGTTCTAGCAGGTTCAGTTTTTATATGAAGTCCCAATGATAGAAAGCACAACAAGTTTGTATGGCTATTAATTTATGAATTCTAAGTAATTTGGTTGCAGATACCTCGTCAAGTACATCTCCAGTTTCCTCCATATCTTCAGGTTCATACAGAGGATCTGAAATTTGCATCAAAGTAGATATGCATTCAGTCAAGACAAGCAAAGATTGATTTATCTAAGCCACAATAAGACTAGCTGTTCAGCATATGAACCAGTTAGGAACATGAACGTGATTCAACACCCTCTTTGTCATTGCAAAAGTGACCGAGCACTGTCACCATCTTGGAACAAACATAGGAATATAAGAAACCACCCTCTGTCATTCCAGAAATTACCTCTATGTCCCCAAACCAAAAAGGAATTGGCTAGAAATAATACACTAAGCACCAAAAAGGTCATCCATTATATAGATATCAAAAACAAAAAGTTTGTGCCTCCAATCAAACTTATTTAACACAGCCTCACCTCCTAGTAGAATATTGTAGCACATACAGATTAAATAGATAGCCGAGATTATTCCAGGTATACAGCTGAACCTTGAATATTTATTTTATTAATACTCAATGCTTTACTTTTAGTACTCAATGCAAATAGACATGTGGCTGAACCTTGCAAATAGATATTCTGGACATGCGGCTGAACCTTTCAAGTAGTCTATTTTTAGCAGTTCGATCTACAAACACGAAAAGGGATATGAATGGAAGGGAGCAGCGGAAGGGGATGGAAAGGAAGAGAACCAGCACCTTCTCGGGGACGCTCCTATTCGAGCTCGAGGGCGGCGGGAGAAGGGACGCAGCTACGACGATGAGGCGCGGTGGGGACGACGGTTGCGGCAGCTCGGGCAAGTACGGCGACACTAGCGAGCGCGCAGTGGGGATGGCGACGGCGGCGGTCCAGAGATGCGGCGGCCGTGACGACGGGAGCTGCGGCGTCCGTGGGTGGGATGCGTGTGGCCAGTGAGATGCGTGGGATGAGTGTGTGGCGGCTGGGTGGGATGAGTGTGCGGTGGGTTAGAGTTAGGGTTGGGTCTGGTCGGGAGGTGTGGAGGTTCAGTGCATCTTGTCCGTTTGTTTTGATCCGATGGCCAGTATACAGCAAGACTTGTGGGCTATGGTGGGCTAGATTCGCTAAATGGGCTTTGTGTTCAGGAACTATTTATTTTTTTACTTTTTGTTGTACCATGTAATCTTATTTTTAAAAAAATATAAGATTGGGTTTTTTACATATTTAAATAAAATTTGGGATAGTAAACTATTTTGAATGGGAAATTTGTCAACAAATTTTTTTGTTTCTTCATTAAGTTTGTTTGAACCTTAGCTATCATATGTGTTTTTTTTTCATTTCTAATAATAAATACTAACTTCGTTACAAATTAGACGTTTGATTTTTTTGACACCAAGTTTGACCACTCGTCTTATTCAAAAAATTAGATAAAAATATTACTTCTTTTGTTGTGGCTTGCTTTGTTAATAAATATTATTAAAAATGGCTCAAATTTGACTATATTTGCATAAATTGACAAGTCTATGTGAGATTCATGATTTTGTGACTAGTGTTTATTAACACTTTTTCCAATGCAAAAATGATATATGTGCCAAATGCAGATCTTGATGAGTTCGACAAACTTGGTATTCAAAAGTTTTTCATTTGAGGTCATTTAGAGTTTCAATTTACAAAGTTTGACCAAGTTAAATCTTGAATTTCTAAAAAATGTGACTAGTGTTTATTAACACTTTCTCAAATTGAAAAATGAACTATGTACCAAATGTAGATCTTGAAGAGTTCTACACACTTGGTATTCAAAAGTTTTTCAGCTGAAGTCATTTAGTGTCTCATTTGACTAAGTTTGACCAAGTCAAATCTTGAATTTAAAAAAAAGACACTTTGACTCTAGTTTTTAAAACTCTAAATGACTTCAAATAGAAAAGTCATGAATACCAAGTTTGTAGAACTCATTAAGATATACATTTGGTGTAATCATCAACTTTTCATTTGACAAAGTTTTAACCATTCAAATTTTAAATTTTGAAATTTTGACACCTCCAAACCAGTTTTCGAAACCCTAGATTGTCTCAACTCGCAAAGTTATGAATACCAAGTTTGGTCCACTCATCAAGATCTACAAATTTCATGTAGGTCATTTTTCCATTTGACAAAGTGTTAGCAAAGTGTAGTTCTAAATCCACTACTCTCACATATAGTTTCACAGGTGATCACATGCGGAGATGTCTGGGTTTTAGGCATCCAACGTCGTAACTTGATCGAAACCTTCTCAATTTTTTACCATAGCCTCTACATGCGATAACATGACGCCCAGACAAGTTTCGTGATTTTCGGACTTCGTTCGGATTTTATATAATTTAAATACACTTTTCCCGCAAGTTGTTCGTCATGTTACGGCAACAAGATGCTCGACATTTTCATGTGAGTTCCTGGATATGGCCTCAACATACACAAAATATCATGAATATAATTTTTTGAATCATCAAATTCCATTATTTCATGCACCTGCAGTTCAAATTTGAAGTATGCAAAAAAATTCAACAAAACGAAAAAACTAACAAAATATACTTAAAAAAAGTCAAAATTGTCCCAAATTTGAACAAGGAGTTTCAAATGTTGTGGGAAGGCCTCACAAAAAAATGGGGCAAAAAAACTAAAAAAATTCTTCTCCATGTGCCTTCTCTAGCACTCTGGGAAAAGACCCTTCCCCGAGTGTCAGGACAGGGCACTCGGGGAAGAGGCGCCTCTTCCCCGAGTGCCCTGTCCTGACACTCGGGGAAGAGGCTGGCTTCCCCGAGTGTCCTGTCCTGGCACTCGGGGAAGAATTTTTTTTAAAAGTTTTAACGGCGTGGGCGGGTTGGGCCGTCAAGTAACATTTTTCTTCCCCGAGTGTCGCTCTTCCCCGAGTGTTGCACTCGGGGAAGAGGGCCTTTGCCAAGTGCCGCTCTTTACCGAGTGCCAAGCACTTTGCGACACTCGGGAAAGCCTGTCTTCCCCGAGTGCAATTCTTCCCCGAGTGCAACACTCGGGGAAGATTGGCTTCCCCGAGTGCCCGATTTTTGGCACTCGGGGAAGCCTGCGACACTCGGGAAATTTTGCCTCTCCCGTAGTGGAGGCACTAACAAAGGAATACTCATGTAGTAGTAATGGAGTGTTTGGTTTGAGAAATCAACCAATTCTAGATGGTGATGCATCATGGCCCATTCTTCAAATTTAGTAGAATGATCCCATTTCTGACACTAATACTAATTATAAGCCTGTGAGGAAAATACATTCTATTCCACAAACCAAACAAAAAATATAGAGAGTGAGATGGTGATGGACCAGTTCATTCCACAAACTAAACGCCTCATAAGTAATTCTCTTCTTTTAAATTTTAATCAATAGCGCCCGTTATAAAATTTTTAAAAAAAATGATAAAAGGCCACCGGCCATTTGCTGATTTGCCTCATTCCTCACACAGTACATTCGCTTTTTCGGAGGGTAAAACATGTAAGAAGAAGAAACAATAAGTAAGAGGATACAAAAGGTGGTAAAAGAACACGTGTCACGCATGTCACGTCGCATTCCCTTGTGAGGTGGGTCGTGCCATATTCTTAGATCTAGGAAAAGCCAGGGCTTATTACACCTTTGCAATGCACATGTCAACACGCGAGGATGTCACACACACACACACACACACACACACACACACACACACACACACACACACAAGCCTTTGAATTTTAGTGGTTTCATGCAAGTCATACATGTCATGTCAGTCCGTGCCCATATTTTTCCGTGATGCCATGAGATGCTGCTAGCTGAAAAAGTTTGTGTTTCTAGATGCTGCAGCACCAGCCTTCTCCGGCCGGGAACAAAGTAAAGTAAGCCAGCAGGGTACTCAGGCACGCAGCATGTGAAATTCTATCAAGCTAATGTTTGCTTTAGGAGTATTATTATTTGCGTCCACAAACACATCACACAGACCATGGATTATTGGTTCCATGACGCATAAGCACATTTTCAGTTGCCTTTTCTGCTGTATCATATCGCTTCAACGCTAGCTACTTATTACCCTTGTCAGTTCAGCAGTGCTGTTTGACCATCCTAGCTAATGGCACTGAGAGGTTAGTAGTACTTAGTACTCACTCCTAAGCTATTTCAATTCCCAGTGAACTGAATGAGTTAGTGATGAACTGCACATGCTTTTGCAAGAATTTTTCTCTCCGGATGGCAGATGACCAATGACAGAGATGTAGTAGCTGGTGTTCCATTGGATCCCCTTCCTCTACTCGGACAGTTCTTGTTGGGACCCCAAAAAGTCAGCTGACTGTCATTTGAGTATATATGAGATTATTTGCTAGAGTGACACTCCAGACAACAGCTTGGGCTGGGAGCAATTCAGCATGCATGCAGTGCGACGCTGCTGGTGTCACTTGAGGTCAGCATGCCATGCAGCTGGGAGCCTAATCCTAAAAAGTCAATGCTGTGACTGTGCAGTGGTTGGTTGGAGCATCACTCAGAGTCACAGGTTACAAAGTTCAGAGTCATAGCTAATGGCACAGAGAGACAGTACTTAGTACTCCTAAGCTACTTTCCCAGTGAACTCATTAACTCAACATGAATGTAAGAAAATTTTTGGGGGTCCATTGGATCCCCTTTAGCTACTTCCCAGTGAACTCAACCTTTTAGTTCATGATCCATTGGATCCCCTTCCTCCTTGCACAGTTCTTGTTGGGACCAAAAAAAAGAATACTGACAGCTTGAGAGCAATCAGCATATGCATGCAATGCAAGGCTGCTGGTGTCATTTGAGGTCAGCATGCCATGCAGCTGGGAGCCAAATCCTAAAAGCTAAGGTCAATGGTGTGCAGTGGTTGGTTGGAGCATGCATCACTCGGAGTCACAGGTCACAAAGTACAAGCAGCAGCAGGTTTTGAGTTGGAAGGAATTGGAAGCAGCAACGTGCTTCAGCTATCTATCCATGGCCTTTTAGCAGGTCTCTTGCTTGTGGCTCAAAAACAAAAGCTGTGATGTGAAGCATGCATGAAGCATCTATCTACGATCTACCTATCCCATGCATGATCGACAGAGAATGAGTGGGTGATGAGAAAATAAATATATGCGCATTTAGTAGGACAGGTGTGCTTTCAGCTACTTTCCTTCACTCTTTAGCTGGGGTTCATCAGAATTGTTCCCCAGCCATGCATGATTTAGCCAGTGTCAAACTCTCAGAGTCACATGCGTGCTTCCTGGCCGCTTCTGCATGCAGCAGCCACTATCCATCTATCCATCCAATTACAAGTTGCTTGCCATGACAGCTTCTGCATATGAATTGGTGGGGGTGTGTATCTTCACACTAGATTTTCCAGGGCCAATGAAATTAGGTCAGACTGGCAGGCAAGTTTCAGTAAGCTGAATTATTCTACTGTATGTATGGTCCAATTCTTCCCTCTTTATTTCCTCTCTAGATCTTTTATCTGATTCTAATCTCAATGAATAACCATAAATAAACTGTCAGCAACAGCCAACAGGCCAGCAACATGCATGTCAATAATTTTCTGCAGAACTAATTATAGGCAAAACACCACATGCTGGAGCAGCATTTTTTTTCAGTGTAGTACAACAATCTTTAAATTACTATTATCTATCAACTACTGAATTTTATTTTTCGGTATCATCAGCAACCACAATATACAACATTTTGATGACAAGCAAACTGAGGACTGAGGTAATATGCTCGCATGCATGCTATCTGGCTAATATATGAAGATTTTACTGAAAGAGGAATTTACTTTTATTATTACCTAAAAAAACTAGTTTTGTCTGTTCCAACAGTCAAACAGTGCAAAGGAATCTATGGAGACATATGAGTGAAAAAACAGATGAGGCTGGCCCTGCTTGCTGACAGGCACCACATGGAGCTCCTGTCCCCAAATCCAGTTGTTAAATGGCTGCAAATCTTGCAAACATGGCTTGTCACACGATACTATGTTGCCTGCTGCATGCACACTCCATCATGGCACTCTTGTCCATCTGTCACGCATTGACTAGCTAGTGTCTGATCGGACCCGGCTTTCAAACAAAGTGAGGCCTTGTTTAGATCGCTAAAGTTAGAAAAATTTGACACTTTAGTACTTTCGTTTGTATTTGCTAATTATTTTCTAATTGTGGATTAACTATGTTCAAAAGATTCGTCTCGTGATTTACAATCAAACTATACAATTAGTTATTTTTTTATCTACATTTACTACTCTATGCATGCGTATCTAGATTCGATGTGATGAAGAGAAAGTGTAAAAACTTAAAATTTGGGAGCAATCTAAACAAGTCCTGAGCTAAATCATCGAAAACGAGCAAATCACAGTATCACACACACATGCAGATGTTTCAGTCTGATGAGTAGTACATGATGCCCTGGAACACCTCACAGGAAGAGAAGACACAGCATGTCGCTATAGAAAACTTTGGCAATGACAAATCCTGATGTTACAGTCACTGTGCTTCAGCGCAGTGCACTAGCTAGATAGTAGTAAGACAATGCATAAATAGATGTATGTATATAGCTTTTATAGAGTTTTCTGGATGGCAAACATGTATAATGGAGTATATAGCATGCATTTGTTTTTTTTGTTTTGTTTTTTGCCAGGTACTCCCTCCGTCCCAAATTAGATGTCGTTTCCGGTTTTTGTGCCCGCAAGTTTGACTCAATTTATATAAAATGCGTGCAACATTTGTATCTCCAAATAAATTTATTAAAAAACTAGACTGAAAGACCTTTCCAATGATACTAATTATATACCATAAATATTAATATTTTTTAATATATATTTAATTAAAGTTGTTTTTCGGGAAGCGTAAAGCGACAAGTATTTAGGGACGGAGGGAGTAGTATATAGCATGCATCCATGTGGCCGCCAGCCAGGCTTTTCTCTGCAACAATATATATATATTCCACTAGTTAGATCTCGAAATATGAAAGCAGTGTCAGTTTTCCCATTGCACAGAGGGGCCCTTACCTGCTGCTTAAAACATGGATTGTTCTGCTAATAGCAGCAGGCACTCATTCTCTGCGTGCTAAGACTGTCTCCAATGGTGAGCACTCAAACCCAACACCCATTTACTAGTTTGGGACGTCGACAGTAAAAAAGGGCTTGACCCATTTTCTCCTTTCTCCAACAACCACAGGCGACCCATTCTTCCTCTTCTCCGTCGGCGGCGTGGGCTTCGGAGCGGCGGCGGCGGCCGCACGCCTGCGACCAGGGCACTAGGAGCGGCGGCGGTGCCCGCACGCCTGCGGCCTGCAGGGCCGGGCAGGACCAGATCCACACAGGCGCCGGCGGCATCTCCGGCGAGCACAGGCTCCGCGCGGCTCCTCCGGCGAGCACGGGCTCCGGCGGCTCCTCCGGCGTGGGCCCGCTGCTCCTCTCCACGCCGGCCGCACCCACGCCCCACCCCGCTCCTCGCCTCGACCCGCTCCCCGTCTCGCTCGCCGGCCGCGAACTCGCCTGGAAGCACCGGCGGCTCGCCATAGCGGGCTCGCCTCGCTGAGCTGACCGCGCCGTCGAGGGCCGCGCTGTCGACCAGGGAGGTGGAGGGGGAGGCCACCGCGCGTTGACCAGGGAGGAGGGGTCGGCCGCTCCACGCCGCTCGCCTCGCCGCCGGCCGCTCCACGTTGCGGGGCCCACCGCTACGGGCACACCAGAGGTTTGCGTCGTCGTTCAACGAGGACGCTTTTTTGCGTTTCGGTGCAGCAGGGGCGCAAAACGCATAGCCTCTTTGGGTCTTCTGTTGGAGAGGTTTTTGGTTACCTAAATACACTATGCACGCTGCATTTTGGGTTTGGGTTGCTTTGTTGGAGATAGCCTAATGATGGAATGGATCGGCCAGGCCGGGCAGGTACGGTGGTCTGGTCGTCTCAGCAGCTATGGCCATGGCAGGCATGAGTTCGTTCAAATATACTCGTACTGGTTGTGACGATGTGTATTGTACCAGCAACCGACCAAAACCGAAAGAATTAGCATGTTCCCTGACGACAAAACTTAAACACATGTCTGCCTGCCCGATGTAATAATGTATTGCATACATGCATATATATATCGCGTATACGTGCTTGCAGAAAATGCGTGGTGTCGTCGTTGTACATGCCCAGATCGATGCCCTGCTGGCACTAGCAGCGACAGATAGATATACTCATGGATATTCTAGATTATGCACACCAGTTGTAAATAAAGCACAAATGGCGTGGTTGTGGCTGTTTGGAGTGTTCTCAAACTTGGCTTAGGGTGTCATGTAGGTTCCCAAACTTTCAAAGTGCATGTCCGGGTACCTAAAGTTAATATACTCATCATGTCACATGAGATACAAATTCCCATAATCACATGTAGCAGATTAATTCAAGTTACGACGATTTGGACCTCATGTGACATATTTAGAAAGTTACGGGATCTCATATGTGTATCTGAATGGTACCCCGAACCAAGTTGGAGGACCTCACACTACTAAGTAAATCGTTTTTACTAAAGGCATTTTCACCATCGGTTGGACAAAAAACGATGGTGATAATATAACACCGCTGGTTCGAGAGAAAAAGTGATGGTGAAAACCATTCTTCCATTTTTTGTCCCTAACCGGTGGGGATTTTCACCGCTGGTTCGCCAGAAAACCAGATGGTAAAAATCGCAACAATACCACCCGCGTGCGCCTCTCTCTTGCCCACTAACTAGCCTGTGTCGTGTTTCTTTGAAGTGGCTGACATGCGGGGCTTTGCGTCCATGTGACGCCCTAGGAATGGCTGAGTGGAGACACTAATCCTATGCCCCATTAGGCCATTGTCCCATCCCCTCCTCTCTCTCTCTTCACCTTCGTCTGTCTGTCTCTCTCTCTCTCTCCTTCCCTCCCTCTCACCTGACGACTGCCTACGGGCGGTGACCTGACGCGGCACAACGACGGCCTCTAGCGTGGCTTGTGGGCCCTCGATGGCGGATCCCTGGTGCAACAAGCCCTTGGCGAACAACTAGTTGTATTACATTTTTTTGTGTTTTTCCTGATTGATATCATCAGTTGGTGATTGTGTCATTTTCACTATCGGTTAAAAACCAGTGGTGATGAAGTTTATTATCACCGTTCACTTTCACCGCTAAAAGGTAAAACCAGCTGTGAAATTGGTTTTAGACCCGGTGGTGACGTATATTGTTTCTTTAGTATAGTGTCAATGTATAATGTCTTCACGCATGGAACGGATGGTGTACGTTTGTTTATAGGCAGGCAAGGCACAACGAGTTTGGGACTTGAGAGGTGGTCGAGATTGGTTTCTCGCTGGAGGTTGCTGGTTGTCGCTGCCGAAGTTGCTGGAGAGAGACGGCCATGCCTCTGTTGACGATGCCTCTGCTAGTAATTCATTCATGGCAGCTAGGCGTCGGCGTCGTGTTGACCAGGAACGTGCAATCGTGCATGCATGCATGGATGGCCGAGATCTGGCATGTGCCCCCTTCACAGTTTCTTTGTTTGTTCCAGTGCAGGTGCAGTAGGAGCCATCACTGCTACACACGCACTTGGCTCTGCAGTCACGTGCGTGATCACTGTGATTCGCAAAGATCATAATTTTCACATTTCCTAAACTAAATGCCTTATTACAAGTGTGTACAGACGTATATCGCTGCTCTAGAGCCTTGCATGGTCAGCTAGGGTGAAGTGAAGGAATACTGCTACCAGTGCAGTATACTTTAGTTAATTAATGATAAAAGAGCAAGAAACAGTCCTTATAGGGCCTCCATCCGTCCGGACGGACCCGCACTCGCCCACGCTGCCCCCGCCCGCGTCGCACCTGCTCACGGGACAGATCCCGTCCTCGCCCGCGTCGCCCCTGCTCGTGGGACGAATCTCGTCCTCACCAGTGCCGCCCCCACCCGCGTCGTCCCTGCTCGTGGGACGGATCCCATCCTCGTCTGCGCCGCCTCCCCTCACGCCCCCGCTGTAACACCTCGGGTGTTATAGTGGCTTAATAACCTGCCATGTCATCATATTGCACCGCAAAGCATCCATGATTAGGTTAACTATGATATGCATTAACTAAAATGAGTTTACATTCTTAGGTTGGATGTGTTTCTAAGTGGTGTGACTCGAACCGAAAACCCTAATTTCGAATGTCACCGCAAATGCTTAGTTTATGCCCTGCGTAATTTGAGGTGTGTGACTGTGTTACACACTAGTGCCAAGTGTAGGGTATGAACTCAAGTACAACACGTAAAATGAAGCTTCAAGTTTGAGTTTGAATTGGAATCCAAAACTTGTCGCGAGTTTTTCGATTTGAATTTGAATTCAAATTTGGGGAATTATTAAAAGATTTTCAAAAGTAAATTGGTCAACCAAGAGTGGCATTTGGTCAACCATGTGAAGCTTGACTCAATGATGCCCTTGGATGATGGTTTGATCACTAACAATCACCAATTAAAATAGCAACAAGTTTCAATTTGAATTTCTTCCGAAAACCCTAAATTCCAAAACCTTGATTTTACCCCTTTTGAAATAATTCAAAATTTAAGCAAAATTTGAGAAAAATTTTAAACCCAAGTTTGTAGATCTTTTCAAGGGCTACAACTTTGGTGTTTTGAGTTTTCAAAGTTTTAGTGTAAAATGTGGAGCAATTTTGAAAAGAAGCAAATTTCAAATTTGACTCCTTTTCATCCCCAAACTACAAATTTCAAAATGGAGGCAGAATTTGAAAATGGTTTGAATAGAAAATTTGTAGGTCTTGGCTAGATGTACAACTTTGATGTTTTGAGTTTTTGAAGTTTCAACATAAAATTGAAAGTAATTTCTAAATTACCAAATTCTAGAAAAGTGTCCCCTTTTGATTTTAAATTCAAATTTCAAAATCCAGTTCAAATTTGAAAAAGTGTTCAATATAAAACTTGTAGAGCTTGAAATTCTAAAGATTTCATATCTTAGGAATTTTTCAAGTCACTACATGATTTTGGGAGTAATTTTAAATTTACAGTTAGGGCTTTGTAGTTTGGGGGGAGTGCTACAGTGTTGGGCGAATCAGGGCTCGGCAACGAGCGGCATGGGCACCGGTGAGCCACCGCGATCATCTGCAGCGTCTCGCGCTCTCCTGTCTCCTCTCTACCTTCTCAGCCTCTATAAAGCCACCACCGCTGCCACCGTCGGCGTTCTTCTTCTCCACTTCCGCCGCCACCGTCACAGCTTTGCCGGCCAAATTCGTCCTCTCTGCTCCACCTTAGCCCTCTCCATCTCGCCATCAGCTCCGCAATCATCTCGCGAGTCATTTGTGCTTCCCAGCGCAGTCGCTACCGCTTGGGATCGCGTGTGCGCCGTCGTCTTCAACCTCGGTTCACCGCCATCCGGGGTGAGCTCCGACCGTGGACAGCTCGGTACAGTCCATGTAACGGAACCATCCAAATTATAAGAGCACAAGTACAAAAACAATCACCGAAGTGATCAAATTCTCGCACTTGAGCCCATATAACTCCGGTAGTCCAATGAAATCGCGAGGGATTTCAAACCAACCATCATACAAGCCAAGATCGTAGTGATTCAACATAACAAGTCACATGTTACAACCATTTCACAAGTAATTCAATATACATCGGAGTTCAACATAGTTATTACAACTTAAGTTCAAAAGTAGCGAAAGCAAAGTAATTTGAAACTAACAACACCATTATTTAAAATACATGTCAGTACGAAGGTCGACTTCCCACAAAAAGCATTAGAGAGAAGATAACTCAGAAGGATCATGCCCGTGATCACACTCCGCCTCTACGGCAGGAGCCAACCAACTCTTGCAGTCGCCATGATACAGCACAACCTGCAACAAGTGGGGATAAAACCCTGAGTATGAGAAGGTACTCAACTAGACTTACCCGTCAGAAACCAGAAATAAAGTGACACCAAGGATCATGCAAGGCTGATATAAAGTGGGCTAGCTTGACAACATTTTGCATAAAAGCTTAATATGGATAAGTAATCATTAATGCTTAAGCATCAAGTTAATTATCATTAACTTATCATCTATATTAGAACCTGTACTAGAGCACTCACTTTATTAGGAGCAAACAATATTAACCATAGCAGGTATAAATTGAGGCAACCTTTCCATCGTTAACCAATTAACCATCCGTTCAATTTAATGGAATCTACGTTGCGCTGCTCAAGTCAAGTGCTCACTAACCGGGAGCGACGGTGATTCGAATCGAATTCCTATCCAGCTGGAGGGGTATTTCTAACACTCACGCGCAGGCCCCTGCCAGGGTCGCACAAGCCACCTTTCGTACGATTCAGGAATCGCGGGTCCGAATGATGTCGCAACCCCAAGGGCGACACTCTGCCAGGTGATAGGGACTCTAACCCCCTTGGTCTCACGCCAATGTCCCCAAGCACATCCTTTCTCTCCTCCAAGATGTAACCTACCATTCGATTCCCGGCCTGAACCATATTACTCGGCTTCATGGTCGGAACGACTTATCCGGCTAACTAAGTGTTAGACTGCGTTCAACATGACTCAAGGACGTACAGCGAATCGGTCCTTAAACGACTCAGACGGGGATAGTTCTACACCCAAGACCTCCATGCCTTGTTGCTTCACTATCTTCATCCCGCCCGGTCTCAATTTATTTTATTAACACATGGTTCCATTCCACGATAGCACATATAGCCAACTGTGCCATATATGAATATCCCTACATCTCGCAGGTGACAGGAAATCACCTGACTTCTACCGCTTAAAGCAGGGCTAAGCATCTACTCGATCCTAGTCTATGTAGGATTCAAGGATTCATATATCTGGACAAGGAATGATATAATGCAGCAAGAGTTTCCAACCAACTCCTATCGCCTAATGCAACAATACTTATAACATATATAGAATTAATTGCTTTGAAGATAGGAGGCTTATAATGCTCCGGGGCTTGCCTGGGATCCGACTCAAGTTAGAGTATGTCAGATGAATTCACTTGGCGAGCATCTCCCAATCTATCACTTGTTCGATCCTTTTATCTTCGGGATGGATCCACCAAACACCGTCTTCGGGTTTGGCTCCAACGCCACATCCTTCACACGTTTCTGCTAGCGTACCTATATGAGATGCAACCATGCCCATGTGTGAATGCATAGAAGTGCAATAACTATAACAATCATGCAAGCATACCTAAGTTCTAAAAGAACACCTAGAGCTAATTAACTTAACTACCCTCAAAGGCATAAGCCACACTTAACAAAATACAAGCAAACAACTATAATTGGAATTTATCAATTTCAGGACAAGCAAACAGTAGCTTCATAAATCAATCATATCTGGAGATCTACAAATCCAAATGATACGCAATAAGACATTATAGAAATCTTATGAAATTCTCTACATTTCATTTATAATCATCACAGCATGATTCCAAAGTTTAACATGTCAAATTTACACAAACACAGAAACTGGTCTAACAAGACAGAGAGCAAGCAATTCTGTAACCCAACTTTAAATAGCTATAACTCCTAAACCGCATGGCCAAATGCCACCAAATTTTAATATCAGCTATATACATAAATTATCTACAACTTTTGTATAAACAAGTTTCACAAAAAAGCACATTATCATGAAGAACTTTGCTAAGTTCACAGATCTGTCCAGAAACCTCATTTGCAAGAAATAATTATTAACTTATGTTGCAAACATATAATTGGACAAAACCAACTTTACTAACATGTCACACATGACTAATGAACATCAGAAAACATAGTGTCTATTCATAAATAAATTCTTTTAATGCATTTTCTTAATTTATTTAGATAATTAGGTGGAATTATGAACACCTACCAAAAGTGCACAATAAATTCTACCAAAATTACAGTGGCCTATATATGCTCTCAATAGTCTACTGTCCAAATTTCAAGCCATTTGGAGATATATATCAACCTCTATGAAAAATACAAATGGATATTGCAATAAATCATGTGAGATCACGATACACTAATAACTCACTCATATAGCAACAAAAATTCATGAAATTATTACCACACATCAAACATGACATGAGTAACATGCCACAAAATTTCACTTCCTTTAGAGCACTAAATTTGCAGTTATGAAAATGACAAATATGACTAGCATTAAAAACCTAGTTGCATAAATCTATTTTTACAGCTAAAATATTAAACTAAAACATGACATATTATAAATCCGCTGCATAAATAATTTCACAAGGATTCCAAAAAGTCCTCATTTGCTATTTTTGGAGCTTCCTAGCATGAGATATTAATTTTCAAAGATCTAGCCAAAAATCTGCATAAAAGAAAAAGGAAAAAGGAAAAAGGAAAACACTTTTGCCTCGAGGCCCTTGGATTTTCGCTAAACCAACCTGAGCTCTGCTCGAACTGTTCATATGAGTCACATACTTCACAGTTAGGCCCCTGAAAGAATCTTTAAATAAGCTAAGCAAATAGGTCCTACCCGCACTATTTAAATGAGTCTACGGCTTTGCATTTAGGACCCTTAGTTAACTTGAATTCATGCCCGCGGGGTCCCTCCCTGGCTTCACTGTAGATCGGAAGCAGGGGAAATTGGGGGCCGGCCGGTCTCCGGCGATGTAGTCACCGGCGGCAATGGCGAAGGGCGGCACGAGTACCAGCGTGCCTACCCGCACCTGGGGAAGGTCGAATCGTGGTCGGAGAGGAACCGTGGACTCCCGGCCATGCGCGCGGGCAGCCCAGCCGTGGCCATGCCGGCGGCGGTGGCCGTGGCCGGCGCTCCTGGCGGCGGGAGGTGGCGCTAGGGCATCCTGGGGACCCATGTGCCAGCGGGGCTGCTCGGCTCAGACGGAGATGACCCGAGGCGACCTAACCACACGCGCGGCGGCGGCTCACCGGTCATGGCCGCGCGGTGGCGTGCTCCGGTGACCGATGCAACTGGCGAAGAGGTGCGTGCGGTGTAGCGTGACGTGGAGAAGGTGATGCCGTGCACGGATGATGACGAGGAGGTGTGGAACAGCGGGAACGCGCGCAGCGACTGGAAGCTCGGCCATGGCGGAGGGATGGTCGGCCGCGGTGGCGTCTGTGCCCGCGCGTACGCGTGCAACAGCGAGGAAGGGGCGAGTGAGTGGCCTGTGGCTGGCTTCGGTTCTCCACAACGCGAGGGGGGGGAATCGGGCACACGGACAGGGAGTGGGGGCGCGGTGTGGGCATGAACGCCACGCCCTTGTCCACGCGTCGCCTTTGGAGCAAAAGCGCGAACAGCTGGCATGCGTCCGAATGGACCGGTTGGAGCTCCACTTTGGGCCTGATCTGGGCTGATCTGGGTCTTGGACCTAAAGGAAAAGTTGTAGCCCATACCATGCTCTACATTTCCTATTTAGGGGTCATAGTTATTAGAGCTGTAGATTAGGGGATAACCAGTCCCCAAATTATCAGTGTCAACATGTTAAGCTAGGGCTCGGTTTTGGGATTTTGCAATGCCAAACTTGGTCAAATTGATCCCAACTTTTTACATGTTGTTCTCCATAACATAAACTCCAACTTTTGTTAAGGGGTCAAATCAAGTCGCTTAACAAAAACTTGAGAACACGGGATGCCAATGTCGAAGACACTGAAATCAGGGCTTTAAATTGTTAAGTGTTGGAAACAGTCCCAAATCTGACTTGTGGGCCCTTTTTGATCATGTTCCACATATTTTCATGACTTGACTCTTAAACAAAGTTTGTTCTTTATAAAATTCTCTACAACTTTGTTAAAGGGTGCACAGTCATGCAAAGCTTCTAGGTCACACTTTTGAAACGGTCAAACAAAAGTGTTCCAGGGTCCATACATGGTCAACCATCACTTAGAAGCACATTTAGGCGAAATGATCAACATGAACATTATTCCATTAAGTGTCCTAAGTGTAGTTAGGGTGTTGTAGAGGCCAAACATACTCACCATGCATAGGTTGCACAAAAGTGTAGGCCTCGCATGCCTTGAAACATAGAACTCAAGTGAAATGCTATAGTCATTTCCTGTGATTGTTTGAAGATACATGCTACACATGTTCCATTAGGTTGTTCCACATGTGTCCAAGATGTGTTGCACATGTTGCATTGTATGTTGCACAAACACTAGTTCCCATGGGATGTGAGGCAGGTTTTAGTTATAATCCAAACGAGCATATAACTTATCATTTCATGTGACTTTTTGATTCCAAACTTCATGAAACTTTTCCAGGGATCAATATAGATAGTTATTGATGTGAGACATGTGAAAATACTTTGATAACAACACCCAAGCATATATCTTTTAATTGAGCCTATATGTAAGCAAGGGTGCAATATCCAAGTGTAGGTTAGGGCTTATTTCCAAAGGTTAACCTTGACATCGTCATCTCCATGTAACCTACCATGTTTGAGCTCAAACCCACTGCTTAGTTGGTGATAAACACCTGGGGTGTTACAGTCCAAGTTAACATTTTTGATCTCACGTTCCCGCATCGTTTTTACTTGTGCTTGCTCATGCGCTTGCCATCTTGTCCAGCGCACGGGGAGACACGCCGGGACATCGAAGTTCTCACCAGAGCGGCAGTCGCCATAGCTTAGGCATCGTGTCGCCTCCCGTGGCCAACCATCCTCGCCGCTTCTCCGCGTCTACCAGCTGCATAGTTAAGCTCGTGGTGAGCCACTAGTGCTTCCCATGCTCTCAATTTTGTTGATTATGGTCTGCAACATCAGGGCACCGGGCACCACGGCCACCGTGCCGCCATGGTCGGGTGTGGCTTTGTCCATGGCATCTGTGAGGAGATAGTGTATTCGTGGGAGTGCGGTAGGGGGTGTAGATCGTGATGCTCGTGGTAGCTTAGTCAGAGCTTCATCGTCGGGGTCACGGCCATCGGCCGGCCGTCGTGCCACCATGGCCGGACGCGGGAGAGAATTGAGGGGGAGAGGTGAACAGAGGGAGAGGAAGGCGAGCGCTCGGGTGGGCCGCGTCTGCTGGGCCGCGCGAGCGCGCAACACGGGCAAGCACGAGCGTGGGCGCGAGCACGGGTGGGCCGCGCGTTGGCTGGGCCGAGCTGAGGGAGCCGGAGGAGAAGCGGCCCGAGATGAAGTTTTCATTTTTTCCTTTTTCAAAAATGTAAATAGTAGTAGTATTTGTTTATTTCAATAGAATTTTTGTAGAGCTCCAAAAATAGTTAAAATTTTTGAGTAAGCTTTTCAAGGTGTAAAATATTTAGGAAAAATATCAAATGCTAATTTTGATTACTTTTTTCAAGTTAATTAATTAGCTCAATTAAATGTTAAATGCAACTTTCAAGAATTTTAGTAATTAAAATATTAATCCAAAAATCATGAAATTTGTTTTGACATTGTTTTAGGCCATGATTAATCTATAGAAAAAGTTTAAGATCAATTTGATGAAGTTTGTTTTATTATCAATTATGCCCTAATTAATTAAGTGTTTAAATAAATGTTAAATTCATAACTTTAAGTGTTGTGTGCCCTTTTGATTGAGTGATGACCTTGGATCACTAATTCTTGGTGATCCTTGGCGCCTTAATTACTTGGTTGAGCTCTTTAGTAGCGTGTTCTGTAAGAAGCGTTAATGTTGATTAAGTAATTGTTGTTAGTTAGTAGGTTTTGTCGTTTTGCGACTGTACCGCGAAGGAAAGTTGTACTCAAATTGCTAACCGTGGCATGTCATCATCAAGCATCATGTTTATCACCGCATCATGTTGAAACATGTTTTATGCTCGTGTAGTTTCCGCTTTCGAGGAAGTCGGCGTGGTTGAGCAAGTCTTCGGAGAAGAGTTGTCTTCGGTGGGTTCCGAACCGGAAGTTGGAGTTGTTGAGCCCGAGCTAGTCGTCTCGTCAGAGCAAGGCAAGCCTCGGTGCATTTAAACCCTTCTTTGAGTTATACAAATCTTTATCATTTATACTATGGTTTACTGCATTAAGTAATTAGGAGTTGAGTGATAACCTAATTGCTGCATTATCATCCTTGACTATCGCGATATCACCCTTGATGCCTGCTTTATTACAAAATGCATAGTATGCTTCGCTATGCTTAATGAGTTAAGCTTTTAAATGAAATGTTTACATGACCATGACGGCATACTTAATGAATAATGAGATATAAGAATGAACTTGAAAGATCGGGTGGGTGGTTTGGCCACTGCTAACTTGCATTGAGAAAGGAATCTCAATGTAGTGTTTCCGCCTTATCAGTTAAGGACCGTACGTTGTTGGCCCTCGAGTCATGGAGTTTTTATTAGTACTAGCCATGTACCCATGTTGAGTAAGCCTTACTTCGGCTATTCCATTATGTGAACATCTAACCTCGCACTGGGAGTGGAGAGATGACGAGAGTAATGTGTACCCTTGGGGCTAGAATTAGGCCGGGTTCGAGAAGTACTGTGCTCTCAGGTGGCGATGGACACATTCTGGTTTTGGGTTACTCGGGTAAGAGTTGATATATGCAAGATTCGGTTCTACATATGTCGTGTGGTTAGGAAACCCCAACTAGGTAAATGAAGCGGTTCGAATCATCGTTACTCCACGAGAAAGGAGTCTTGGCCTTGCACCAACATCGTAGTTAAGAACTGGAATTGAAAGAAAGAATGAGAAAGATCTTGACGAGAATTACTTTGACCTAGATTAGAATCACTTAGAATTGGTTAAGGAACCATCAATGATAAAAATAAAATATTGAAGATAAGGACTTACTTTAGTAAGCTTTTCAACAAAAGAAATTTTGATTCTTAAATACTCGTACCTTGATTCCCTAAAAGCTAGCATGCCTTTGGAGTCTTTTTCTTAGTCGGATAAGTCTTGCTGAGTACTCCCGTACTCAGGATTTGTTAAACCCCTTGTTGTAGGTGCGGTTCATGAAGAAGTCTGCTTTGAGCCTTGTTGCATGACCGTCGTGGTTGAAGAAAGTGACGATGAGTAGGTTGTGTGGCCTCTGGGCAAGGCACTTCGTTTGTGTGTTGTAATAAAGTTACTACTGATACTTCCCGACCACCGGTTTGTAATAATGCTACTTCAAGTTTGAAATTTGAAAACTGTGGTTTGTAAACTTAAGTTATTGTAAGACTTCCGCTACTTTACTCTAATGGTATTTTGAATAAACTGTTGTAATATTGCAATACTCCTATGATTGGATCCTGTTCGAAGGATAGCATGCCTTTTAAGTTATGAGGAACATAAGTACGACTGTCAGAGGTCATTATGACGATGACAGGTACATGTGTGTCATCATAATTAGGAGGTTATGTGACACCGCCCGCCTGCACCGCGCACAGCAATTCCGATGCGCTAAACGCTTGCTAGCTCGCTCCCGGACTCGTGCCTCCCGTCGCGGCCATGCTCCATCCGCCTGCACCTGCCCCTGCCGAGGTCCATGCCGCCGCCGAGCTCCAAACCGACGACCTCTGCACCACTTCGTGGCTTCGATCTCCGTGCCTGTGTCGAACTCCGCATCGTCAAGCCTCCATTTGTCTAAGCAGCAAGCATATGCTACGATGAAAGCACATGATGCAATAGTATGTTTCAAGTATTTCAGATGTTTCCGAGGTATGTTGGAAGTGTTGTATATCGATGTTGCAAAAGTAGATCGGGATGTTGCACATGTTGTAATTGTTGTACACGTACGTTTCAACTGTATGTTCTAAATGTTTCATCTGTTATAGACAAATGTTATAAGTGTTTTATCTAGATGTTGCAAAAGTATATCTAGATGCTGCATAAACATGCATATTGCAAGCATATGTTTCAAATGTTTTCAGGTATTTCATACCATGTTTGTAAGTGTTTCATCTGGATGTTGCATATGTTTTCAATGATATTCAAATGTTTTTATGTGTTTTCGTAAGTGTTTCATACGCTTGTTTCAAGTTTTTCATTTGTCTTTTTTATGTTGCATCTGTACGTTTCAAAAGTAGATCGGGTATTGCACATGAGATGCGCGTGGGAAGCGACCGGCGGCGCGGAACCAGTACTAGTACGCTCCCTCGTGAGCCCGACGCGCTAGCGCTCGTTCGCTCCATATGTGCGGGTAGCGTCTAGACGCTAGCAAGTCCATAAAAGAACCAAACACAGTGATCTCGTAAGGGTGTTCGAGGGAAACTTCAAGGGAACTTACATGCGCCCCGGCAACTCGTGGGACCTCCGGAGTTGCAAGCAGAGGCCAGGTGAATCCCTCCGGGATTACATCCGGCGTTTCTCCAGGCAACGCACCGAGCTCCCCAACGTCACCGACTCTGACGTGATCATGGCTTTCCTCTCGGGCACCACTTGCAAGGAGTTGGTCCGAGAGTTAGGCCGTCACACCCCCCTCACTGCCAATGGGCTGATGGACATCGTCACCAACTTCGCCGCCGGCGAGGAGGCAGTTGGTGCCATCTTTGGCGGCGAGCAGGACACTGGGAAGCAGAAAACCGACGATCCTGCGAGCTCCACCCGGGGCTCCAAAAGGAACAACCGCAAGAAGAAGAAAGGCCAGCAGGGCAAGCTCGAGGCCCCGGCCGACGAGCTTGTCGCCGCTACCGAACGCAAAAAGCCTCGAGGCCCCCCCGGCGGGGGCATCTTCGACAAAATGCTTAAAGAACCGTGCCCTTACCACAAGGGACCCATTAACCATAACCTCGAAGATTGTCATATGCTCCGCAGGTACTTCGAGGGCACAGGCAGCAAGAGCACCGACAAGAAGGAAGACCCAAAGGGTGATGGCAAGGAGGAGGGGTTCCCCGAGATCCGCGACTGCTTCATGATCTACGGAGGACCCTCGACCCGCCTCTCAGCGCGCCAGCGCAAGCGAGAACGGCGAGAGGTTTTCTCCGTGCAAACGGTGGTCCCTCGTTTCCTTGACTGGTCCACGGTGGCCATCACTTTCGACCGAGATGATCATCCGAACTACATCCCCAATCCGGGAGTCTACCCTCTTGTCGTTGATCCCGTCATCGCCAACACGCGCCTCACCAAGGTACTCATGGACGGCAGGAGCAGCCTCAACATCATCTACTCCCAGACCCTCGACCTCCTGGGGGTCGAGAGAGCGCGCTTACAACCTAGCGTCGGGGGCTTCCACGGGGTTGTGCCAGGGAAGCGGGCAGAACCCCACGGACGGGTCGATCTGCCCGTTTGTTTTGGCACACCGGCCAACTTCAGGAAGGAGACCCTCACCTTCGAAGTGGTCGGGTTCCGTGGGACATACCACGCCATCCTCGGACGCCCGTGCTACGCCAAGTTCATGGCCGTGCCAAACTACACCTACCTCAAGCTCAAGATGCCCGGCCCAAACGGCGTCATCACTGTGGGGCCCTCGTATGAACATGCCTACGAGTGCGACGTCGAGTGCGTCGAACACGGCGAGGCGGTTTTGGAATCGGCAACTTTGGCCGCAGACCTCGACGGTCTCGCCAACGAGATTCCCGATCCAAAACGCCACGCCGGCAGCTTCGAGCCCGCGGAGGACGTCAAACTCGTGCCCCTCGACCCCGCTGATCCCAACGGGAAGGCGCTGAACATCAGCGCCACCCTCGACCCGAAATAGGAAGCCGTGCTCGTCGACTTTCTCCGCGCAAATGTCGACATTTTTGCGTGGAGTCCCTCGGATATGCTGGGCATACCCAGGGAAGTCGCCGAGCACGCCTTGGAGATCCGGGCCGGGTCCAAACCGGTGAAGCAACGCCTGCGCCGCTTCGACGAGGAGAAGCGCAGGGTCATCGGCGAAGAGATCCACAAGCTGCTGGAGGCCGGGTTCATCAAGGAAGTTCACCATCCCGAGTGGCTAGCTAATCCTGTATTAGTTAAGAAAAAGAGTGGGAAATGGAGGATGTGTGTAGACTATACTAGTTTAAATAAAGCATGTCCGAAAGTTCCCTTTCCCTTGCCACGCATTGATCAAATCGTTGATTCAACTGCGGGATGTGAAACTCTTTCGTTCTTAGACGCTTACTCCGGTTACCATCAGATAAAAATAAAGGAGTCCGACCAGCTCACGACTTCATTCATCACCCCGTTCGGCATGTATTGCTACGTTACGATGCCCTTCGGTCTCCGGAACGCAGGGGCAACGTACCAGCGATGCATGCAGGACGTTTTCGGAGAACACATCGGACCAACCGTCGAGGCATACGTCGATGACATCGTAGTCAAGACCAAACAAGCCGATAATCTAGTAAACGACCTCGACGTTGCCTTCAAATGCCTTCGAGCAAAGAACATCAAGCTCAATCCAGAAAAGTGCGTTTTTGGCGTCCCCCGAGGAATGCTTTTGGGGTTCATCGTGTCTAAGCGGGGCATCGAGGCCAATCCAGAAAAAATCTCTGCGATAACCAAGATGGCCCCCATCCGAGATCTGAAAGGCGTACAGAGGGTCACGGGCTGCTTAGCGGCGCTCAGCCGTTTCATTTCGCGCCTCGGCGAAAAAGCGCTCCCTCTGTACCGCCTCTTGAAGAAATCGGAGCATTTTTCCTGGACCCTCGAGGCCGAGGAAGCCCTCACCAAACTCAAGGTCACACTCTCTAACTCGCCAATTCTCGTCCCTCCGACCCCAGGAGAGCCGCTCCTACTTTATGTCACTGCGACATCACAAGTAGTCAGCGCAGTCCTGGTCGTCGAACGGGCCGAGGAGGCTCACGCCTTGCTCGTCCAGAGGCCGGTCTATTTCATTAGCGAGGTGCTCTCAGAAACCAAGGTCTGTTACCCTCAAATCCAGAAACTGCTTTATGCTGTTATCTTGACACGGCGCAAGCTCCGACACTACTTTGAGGGCCACCCAGTTACTGTGGTTTCTTCTTTCCCCCTGGGAGAGATAGCCCAGAACCGGGAAGCCACGGGTAGGATCGCCAAGTGGGCGGTCGAGCTCATGGGCGAGACCCTATCTTATGCGCCGCGCAAAGCCATAAAGTCACAGGTGTTGGCAGATTTCTTGGCTGAATGGACCGACACCCAGCTCCCTCCCGCACAGCTCCAAGCCGAGCTCTGGACCATGTACTTCGATGGGTCGTTGATGAAAACAGGAGCAGGCGCAGGCTTGCTCTTCATCTCACCCCTCGGGGTTCACATGCGCTACGTCGTCCGGCTCCATTTCCCTGCATCCAACAACGTCGTCGAATACGAGGCACTCGTCACGGGGCTAAGAATTGCCATCGAGCTCGGGGTCCGACACCTTGATGTTCGAGGCGACTCCCAGCTAGTGATCGATCAGGTCATGAAGAGCTCGAGCTGCCACGACCCCAAGATGGAAGCCTACTGCCGAGAGGTACGACACCTCGAGGACAAGTTTCACGGCCTCGAGCTCAACCACATAGCACGCAAGTATAATGAGGCCGCCGATGAACTCGCAAAAATCGCGTCAAGTCGAGCCACGGTCCCACCTGACGTTTTCGTAAAAGATCTCCAACGGCCATCTGTCGACCTTAGGTCAGACGGAGGGGTCGACGGGACGTCGCTCGACCCCCCACCTGAGGCAGAGGCCCCCTCGACCGGGGCCGAAGCCATGCAGGTGGAAGGATCGACCCCACCATCTGACATCGAGCCTGACTGGCGCGCGCCGTACCTCGACTATCTTATCCAAGGGGACCTCCCCTCGAGTAAGACCGAGGCTCGACGGATCGCTCGCCGGGCCAAAACCTTTGTGATCATTGGTGACAGCAGGGAGCTGTACCGCCGCAGCCCTACGGGCATTCTCCAACGTTGCATCACAAACAAGGAAGGCAGGGACCTGCTCAACGACCTGCACTCGGGGGCTTGCGGTCACCACGCTGCGCCTCGAACCCTCGTCGGAAACGCCTTTCGACAAGGGTTCTATTGACCGACCGCGGTCTCTGACGCCGTCAAGCTAGTACGCTCCTGTGAAGGTTGTCAGTACTATGCAAGGCAGACTCACCTCCCGGCACATGCTCTACAAACCATTCCCATCACATGGCCATTTGCCGTTTGGGGACTCGACCTCGTCGGACCACTGAAAAGAACTACTGGTGGCTTCACCCATTTGCTTGTCGCAATCGACAAGTTCTCCAAGTGGATCGAGGCTCGTCCCATCACCAGTATTAGGTCCGAACAAGCTGTGCTCTTCTTCACCGACATTGTCCATCGATTTGGAGTTCCAAACTGCATTATCACTGACAACGGCACCCAGTTCACTGGTAAAAAGTTTCTGGATTTCTGCGACCACCATCACATTCGCGTGCTCTGGTCGGCCGTAGCTCATCCAAAAACGAACGGCCAAGTGGAACGTGCCAATGGCATGCTCCTACAAGGCCTGAAACCCAGAATTTTCGACAAGCTAAACAAGCACGGCAAAAGATGGGCCGCCGAGCTACCCTCGGTTCTGTGGAGCCTAAGAACAACGCCGAGTCGAGCCACGGGGTTCACTCCGTTCTTCTTAGTCTACGGGTCCGAGGCTATGCTCCCAACTGATATAGAATACGGATCCCCAAGGCTAAAGGCCTACAACGAAAGGAATAACGACGCCGCAAGAGAGGACGCCCTCGACCAGCTCGAGGAAGCCCGAGATGTGGCTTTATTGCATTCTGCCAGGTACCAGCAGGGTCTCAGACGCTACCACGACAGACACGTACACAAGCGCGACCTCAACGTCGGCGATTTGGTGCTACGTCGGAACCAGAACACCAAGGGGCGCCACAAGCTCACGCCACCATGGGAAGGACCGTACATCATCGCAGAAGTACTAAAGCCGGGCACCTACAAGCTATCCAACGAGAAGGGCGAAATCTTCACCAACGCTTGGAACATCGAACAGCTACGTCGCTTTTTTCCTTAGAAAGCCTCGAGGCTCTGTAATTTCTTTTTCATCAATAAAGAATACAGCAGTGTCAAAATTTTCGTCTCACAATGAGGGAGGATCGACTCTGTACTACTAGAATCGACCCTCCCTCGGGGGCTACACAGGGGGGAACCCCTCAGTCCCCGGAAAAATTTACACTCTTTTCAAAAATTTTAAGAGCCACTCCTTAGGTCAATGGTGCCAGGTTCTCATACGATCTGCGAAAGCCGCAACAGCATCCTAAAGCTTAAGGGCAGTCGAGCCACGAGATCACTTACGCCTCCGAGGCTACGGTATCTCCACTCACTCCCCCACGCCAAAGGACGCAGCTGCGTGCTAAGTAAATCGTACGGGAGCACGATCCAAGCCATTAAGGGAAGAAAAGCTCGCATAAAACCAAATTAACCACGAACTGGTTTATATCTCGAGTTCTTAAGGCCCCTACGGCCACCACAACCAAATTTCAAAATAACTAACCTATTACATGGGCCTCCGTGCCCAGATTTGGCTCACAGGCCTTCGTCGTCAGCAGGCGGCACCACCTCAGGCTCAAAGAGCGAGGCCAGATGGCTCCCAGGCCCCTCCGCGGCTTCGATCAGATCCAAGCAGGCGTCTTCATTCTCCGCGTTTGTCCGCTCCGGGTCTGTGATGAAGCCATCGGCGACGAGCTCCATGTCAAACACAAAACCTGAGCGGACGACGGCCAGCGCCCTCTTTACGCCGTGGTGGAGGCTGTCCCGTATCTTCTCCCGGGCGAGGTGACCTAGCGCCGCCACCCGACGGACGAAGGAGTTCCCCGGAGTGTCTTCTCCAGTGTCGACGTCGGGCTCGACCCCCAGACCGTCACACACCGAGGTGATCGCGCCCTGGAGCAGCTGGGTCCTCCGGGTCTCGGCTTCGAGGAGGCTCTGTAGGGAGTTAGCGGTCGAATGGGCCTCCTGGTTCTCGCGCTCCAGCTCTGAAATACGACAAGGCAGATTAGCACCTAACACGATGCCTCAACTACATGGCCGCAACAAGCTACTTACCCCCAACGTGGGTCTTCAAACCCACGACCTCGTCGCGGAGCCCCCCGCATGTCCGCTCGAGCCCCAGGAGGGCGCTGTCCTTCTCACGAACGGCCGCCTTCAGGGCCTCGATCTCTTGGCGGGTGGTTTGGAGCGCCGCGTCCTTCTCCTGGACGGCCCCATTCAGCACCGAGACCTCACCCTTCAGCGCCCCAAGCTGGGCCGTCACCTGCCCGATCTGGACGTTGAGGGCGTCCCGCTGATGGCCGACCTGGGAGACGTCCTCCTCGAGCTCCTTGACCCGCGCCGACAGGGGCTCGAGGTCCCGGTGGGCCTGGGCAGCCTCTTCCCGGGCCTTGTCCACCTCGGTGCGCATCACGGCTTCAGCCGCCCAAGCCTGGATCGCATCCTCCTTCACCGTCGAGTAGGCAGTGCGCAGCTCCGCCATCTCAGCGGTCCGATCGGCGAGCCTCTTCTGGGTCTCCTCGACCAGGGCCCGTTGTCGGGACAGCGACGCCCACACACCGCTCTCACCCCGGATGAAGAGCGACTTACGGCGAGAGGTCTCCTTGAGTTCCTAGCTCAAGGAAAACTGGAAAACATAATGAATCCAAAGAAAAGAGACACTAAGAGCCGCGAAATAAGTTGACAGATCAATCGTACCTCGGTGGCATCCCGCATGCCCCGCGAAACGGTGTCGGACGCCACGCTGAGCAGCCGAGCGAGATGTCGGCGGACGCCCTCGAGGTACTGCCAGCGATGGACCTCATCTCTGTCGTTCAGAGTGAGGATGGGCTCGGCGTCGAGGTTCGCGGCGTCCCTAAACTGAAGGGGCGGCCCTCCCCACCTCGGAATCTCCTCCTCGGCCCGCGCTATCGCCAGTGCGGCGAAGTCTGGCCACGACGATGACGACGCGGCCGGGGCACCTCCCGGCCCGGTCGAAGGGCCGGCCTCATCGCCCTCGCCCGCAGCTCCCGCGACTCCGGCGGAGGATGGGACGTCGGCCCGGCTCGTGGTCTCGCCCTCCTCGGCCCCCATTATTTCTTTTCCCTTGTCTAGGGGGGCGTCGTCGAGGGCAATAACCATGGGCGCCCGCCCCTCGGCGGTGACCGGCCCCTCGGCAACTAGCGCCTCCGGAGCTGGCGCCTCCGCCGTCGACGCCTCTGGGGCCGGTACCTCGCCCGATGGCGGCTCGGGAACCGGCGCTCCGACCGCCGGTGCCCCCGTGACTGGCGCCTCAACCTCCGGCGCCGCTGCCTCCGGGGCTCCGGTAGAGGGCTCGGCAACCTCGCCCACCGCCGCGCCCACCGTCTGCACCGGCGGGTCCTGCTGAGGCTGCGGCCCCCTCGCCGATGCCGCCTCCTGTCCCGCTGCCGGTGCGGCACCCTCCATGGTCGCATCAGCAGCCGCTCCCTCCGCGGCCGCTTCCACGGTGGCCACAGCCGAGGGCAGCGACTCGGGCTCTGCCTCGACCGGGCCAGGCGCCACCACCCTCGCCGGTTCTGACCCCGCCGCGGCAGGGTCGCGGCCGGCGACCGTCGAAGCGCCTGCAGCCTCCTGCCGCCGACGGCGCTCCTTCGCGGCCTCGACCTCGCGGACCCAGGCCACGTCCTGTTCCGCCGACCGGTTAAGGACGGCGGCGCTGGCTCGGAGGGACTTCACGGGGGTGGGCCCCATGGTCTCCGCCTTCCGCTTCAGCCTGAAAAATAAAAGATAAAGTCGGTCGACGAAATCGAAAAATAAGACAAGTCCCCTTTTTCTCGAAAACTTACCCGGAGATCGGCACCAGGGGCCTCGACCCCCCACGGTCCGAGCCGCTCGAGGTGGCAGGCGGTGGCCTCGCGGCAGCCCCACCCGCGGACCGAGCGCTCCGTGGGGCTCTCGCCGGCGCGCCGCTGCGCGCCTTCTGTGCCTCCGAGGCCAACTGGCCTCGGGTCCTCACGCCCGACGGAGGCGCCGCCGACGACGATGTCGGCGCCACCGCCCCTGTCCCCGCCTGAGCTTGCGGGGCCTGGGCTGGGGCAGGCGCCCCTGTCGACCCCGCTTGCTGGGTCCGGGGCGAGGCGGCCCCTCCTGCCGAGGGGCCCGCCTCTTTCTTTTCTTCCTCCTTCTTCTTCCTCTTCTTCTCCTCTTCCTCGTCGTCCTTCTCGACCTCCTCGGCCACGATGACCGAGGAGGATGACCCCGCGATGGGCTCCAGCAGGGGACGGATGTCGGGGAGGCTCCCCAGCCTGGTCGCGGCCTCGTACCGCGACAAGGCATCATCATCCTCGCCGCTGCTGCCGTCGTCCTCCCCCGACATGGTCTCGGAGGGCGACGGCTCCAAAGGGAGCCCATCGAGGGCCTGTTGGCGCCGGAGTTTCTTCCGCGCCTCCTTCTCCCTGGACTTCCGGGCCGCCCGCTTCTTGGTCGATTCCTTGACCGCCTTCTGCTTCGAGGCCTGCTGCCGTCGAGCGTCCCGGGCAGGCTGGTCCTCCGGAACCGGCGGTCGTGTCTCCCGCAGCGCCGATAGGTCCTGCGCATTGGCGTCGACCGGATTAGGGGAGGGTCTCAAAAACAAACAGAGCCAAAAAAACAAGCGTACCAAGAAACTTACCACGGGCTCGAACCCCTCAGTGGGCCTCATGGGGAGCCGGTCGGCTTCCTCCACCTTGAAGGTCCCCACCATCCGGCGGGCTCGACGAAGCCCCTCCTCGAGGGTGAGGGCCTCATGCGACATCCGGCTCCCCTCCAGAGACGCCTCTGGAGTCATCTGGTCGAGGCGCAGGCGACGTCGGCACAGCGGCATCACCCGGCGGCGATGAAACGCCGTCGCTACCGCCGCCGCCGTCAGGCCTCGAGCACGTAGCTGCTGCAGCGCCGCCAGCAACGGGTCCAGACGCGGCTTCTCGACGTCCGGCACACCATACACCCAGCGGTCCTCCCGGGCGGTCAGCACGCGGCCGGTGTACCTCGGCAGCTGGTTGTCGTCGTTACGGAGGTAGAACCAGCCCGCGTGCCACCCGCTGTTCGAGGAGATGAGGCGAGCCGGGATGTACTGGTCCGCCCGGCTCGACCTCAACTGCAGGACGCAGCTCCCTACCCGCGCTGCGTAGAAGACGCCCTTCCCCCCCGCATTCCGTGCGAAGAGCTCGGCCTTGAAAAGGTGAAGCCACAGGTTCCACTGCGGCTCCACCCCGAGATACCCCTCGCAGACCGCCGCAAAGATGGCGGCCTGCGCGATGGCATTGGGGGCGAGATGGTGGAGCTCCACCCGGTAGTAGTGGAGAAGCGCCCTCATGAAGACCGACGACGGGATGCCGAAACCCCGCTCGTGGAAGCTTACGAAGCTCACCACGTAGCCTTCCGGGGGCGCCGGCTCCCGGTGGGCCGGCGGCGGCGCGATCCACTCCGGCCGTGACCGACTCGTCCTCGGCCGCAGCAACCCATCTTCAACCAGATCCTCCAGTTTCCTCTCCGTCAATGAGGAGGAGGCCCAGTCTTCGGCAGCGAGGAATTGGCTCTTTCCGGCCATCAGCGCTGACGGGAAGGGAATAAGTGGAGGAGATGGCGGCGGCGGCAGCAATGTGGGCGGAAGGCGCAAGAGGGCTAGGGTTTTCTGAGGCTAGAGGATGGCAGAAGCGCAAGAGACCGGAGGGAAGCACGGACCCTTGGGTCTTGCCTTTATAGGCCAGACAGAAGTCCAACGGCCGCGCAAAAAGGTAGGAACAGTTTCCCGTAATAAATGCGCTCACCTAACCGTCCCTCACGCCTTACAGGAGCAAGGCACGTGGCCGTCCTCCACGCAGTAACTGAACGCCACGCCGCCCACTACCGCGCCGATCTCGCCCTAAAAAGGCGCGTCAGGCTAACGGGCGGGGCGAGATCCACGGACGGATATTCCTAGATTCCCTTAACGGGCTCCGGGCCCATTTTAAGTCTCGAAGGAACGGAGTCTGGCCCTCGACCTGGGTTCGACAGCCGCCCTCGAGCAACAGAGCAAGGGACGACCAGGGATGCGCCCGTACACGGCCAGGGCTCGAGCCACGCTCTCGAGGCATCCCAAGACGCATTCGAGGCCAAAGGATGAGGACGAAGCAGGAATCCCCTCGGGGGAGGCATCGAGCCCTCTGATCCCGTCGCAGGGAACCGACATCCGCACGACCACTCCTTGGCATCTTTGAAGAGTGCCCCCGGGCCCCAAGCCGACTCCTAACGACTGGAGCACGGACTCTCACTCGAATTTCCCCGCTAGTAGCTCACCGGAGATCGCCGGACTCGCCCAAACGGGGTAGTACGACGTTCCCCACCCCTCCTCCTCCTCTCCGAAGGATGAGCGTGAGGGCCGGATAACGAAAGACGGCAGGGACTCCGATCGACCTCGTGCGCGCAAGGCTCGGGGGCTCGGCCGCATCAACTACTCCCGGATTAACCACGATTAAAGACCTCGGAGGAGACTTTCTCAATACTCCACCGAGGCCTCGGGGGCTACACCCGGCGGGTGCGCTCGCGCGCCCCCACCGGAAGAAGTCCTGAAAGCGCTCAGACGCCCCCGCTGGGAAAGCGAACGGCGCTACGACTCCAGTTCATCGGCAAAAAACCTCTAGGAGAGTGAACACACACTCACCTAAAGGCTCGGGGGCTACTGTCGGTACCAATATTATAGGGGTACCCACATTCAACGATAACAAAAACTAAAACGACTAAGCCACGACAAAGCACGACCCACTTCAAAACGCGCGACAGGTCCGACTCGTACGAGGCCGGCTCGACGGAATGCCTCGACCGCATCCCGCCTCCGACTCGTACAAGGCCCCCTCGACGGGAGGCCTCGACCGCGCTCCGACCCGCACGGGGCTCGACCGCCTCCCGGGAGCGCTCCGACTCGCGTGAGCCTGGGTCGGGGCGCTCGACCCCCTCTCTTTACCTACCTCTGGACAAAAGCCTTAGCATTAAATGCAATTACCTACTACCACCTACCGGCATGGCTGCACGCATGGTCGACGTGGGAACAATACCAGTGTCAGTCCTCACTGATTAAATCGCCCATCCCGTGATGGGAGGTGAAAACGTCACTGTACCCACCTTACCTCACACTGTACATCACTAGTTACCCTCGAGGGAAGGTACGACAAAGTCCGTACGCCACGATTCCAGGGATTCGGACTTATCCGTTCGGCCTCGACCCAGCCTCGACCCCCAACACAGCGTAACAGGGAAGGAAGGACGGTATGGCACGACGCTCCGGGTCATTTCGACGCCTACGACATCACGTCCCAGAGGATGGCCTCCCATTTCTAAGGCACGTCGCTACAGCCACCTCAACAGGATCGACAAAACGTCATCTCAAGGCTCCCGTCGTCCTGGCCTCCTCTCGTCCTATAAAAGGGTAGGCCAGGGCTCTGGAGAGAACGACGGACAACCAGTCATACACAACACAGCGATCAACATCTCAAGCAATCATCTTGTACTCTTTCTTTTTCCCCTTTGAGACTTGGGCTCGTCGCCCTCTCTCGCAAGCTTGTAGCCCCTACACAAGCACCTCGGTGCAAGGAAATACAAACCTCTCCTCCCCCGCTGGACGTAGGGCCTTCTTTTGCCCGAACCAGGATAAACCCCCGTGTGTTCTCCTTGCATCACCATCTAGGAAAGGGACACGCAGCATTTTACTCGTTGGTTTAGGACCCCCTCGGGTCCGAACACCGACAGTAATTATAGGCGGTGAAATAGACGATTTTCTTTCGGTTTTTAAGGGAATGGAAGTGGGGAACTGACGGCCCTGATAGGGACCAGGCTGGAACCCGTTGGGTCCAACCTGTTCGGTTCTTTCTCCGGGCCTAAATGGATATATCTATCTCTCTTCTGCCCTAGACCTTGGCCCGTAACCCGTTTACCTTTCTCCCAGTCCTGCCCGTGTTCTTGCTTCTACAAGATGCTTACACTCCTTCCAATGCACAAAAAAAAAGCATGGCCGAGCGAGATGAGGTGGAGCAGCTAGCCGACCAGCCATATCATGTCACAAATGGCGCAATTTGAATATAGGGCATGGGCGAGTGTTTGATTATTTAGACTCTCAAACTTGAAAAATGCATTCTTCTCGAGTTAAGCCTTGTGTTTATCTTTAGTCCTATATATTATACTTGAAGTTTTGAACCACGCCAAGCGCTTCCGATAAATACCACAAACAGAGATTTAGGCTCTCTTTGACAGGGTTTTTATTTGGGTCTCTCTTCATCGGCTTAATCACAAGTCCTGCCAATGCAAACATGTATACACAAGAACGTCTTCTAAAGTCAAAACCCAACCAAAAAACAGTAAAGCTAAAGCCACTTTTGCCTATAGAAACCAAAACCTTCAAGACGTGGCTATTTCTTATTTTACTATTTAGTTGTATATGGACGCTTAGACTCATCCTAGTGTATTTATATTTTGTCACTTCTATATTTCAGGTACCTAAATTTTAAAATGATTTCAGACAACACTCTTGTATCATCAGTACAAGTAAATTGTTACTTTTGTGATATGTTATTTGTCTTTGTATCACAATATATCAAACTTTTGTCCTTGTCTGCCTATAGAAATAATTATAAATTATTAAATTGTCTTTGTACTAACATATATTAGATTTTATCAGGTTTATGATTTTATCTAACAGGTTTGTTTTTATTCTCAGGACCAAAAATTAATTGCAGATTGTTGCAACGAACTAAAACTGCAATTTTAGTACAGAATATATTCAATAACCGTCGACCGAAAAAAAAAACTAAAATCCAAGCATATGAAATTTAGCAAATCCCATATTTTGTGAGAACCCCTTTGTTAATGAGCCATTATTATATTAGCTAAGACTAAGCTGTTCCTTCCGTGGACGATACAGTGGAGAGGAGGTCCCGGCCCGGACCACACCACAGTGCTGCATGTCTTATCTCAGGCTCTTAGCTAGCTCTCCCGAATCCCGACTGGGATCGCGAAACGTGTATGCATGAAACAGTAGTGCAATTTACTACGTACGACACGTGCACGTACGTACCAGCACTAGCAAGCTGTGTTTACGTATATGTATGTATGTATGTAGGTGAAAGTCCAGCTACGCGTCTAGTACCTACATATCTAGCGACTTAACCCCTACCCTAGTACTGTGACATGTGCACCAAGCATGCATGCACTTAGATGTACTAGCACCGGGGGCGCATTACGCTGTGCCGGCTTAAATAAGAGCTAAAAAAGGTAAGAAAAAATAAATAAAAAATAAAAAAGAGAGAAAAGTGAACAGTGTATGTGGAACCCACATGAACAGTGATTGGGGCCCACATGAACAGTAAAGGCCCGCATGAACAGCGGCGGCTACCGTGCCCGAGTGGCTGAGAGAGCAGGGATTTATTCCTCGTTAAAGAGACCTATTATACCTCTCCATTCTAAACTTAAATTATTTTGACCTTTCTAAGTACATACCTTTTGTTGCACAAGTCTAGATGCATAGGTTGATTGTTACTTTTCCTATCCCTCATGGGCGCGCAAGAGCCCAAAAACCTCGCACTACCGCCATCTTTCCCTCCTCTCCCTTGCCTCGCCATCGTCGTTGCTTAAGCGGGTCGTCGAAGGCCCGAGTGACCACGAGGAAGGCGGCAACGAGGTCTCTTTCGTCCTATCCCGAGGTCGTAGTAGCGGCGGTAGGGATGACGCCGGCTCCTTCCGCAGTTGTCCTGAGTGCTCTGTCAAGAGGATCTACCTCAACCCTGACATGGTAGAGGTGAGTATGCTCAATGGGCACATGGTGGCAACATAGGCATGTTGCGTCCTTTGCTCCCCTTCCCCTTCTCCGCACGCACGCACGGGGGTGGGTGCTTGGGGGGCAGCGCTGACGCCAGCGAGGCACATCAACACGTGGCTTGCGCCTGTGAGGTGCAAGAGGCCCGATCCAATGGGTCGACGGCCGGTCCCAGTCATCTCGATCGGACGACGGCTGTGGAGGTGCTGTCGGGGAGGCACATTGGCTCTTGATGGGCGCATGGAAGGAGGTGTTGTGGCCATGTGTTGACTTGGCTGGCGCATAGTGTGGGGGTGCTAGGGTTGCTAAGAGAAGTGGCAGGGTTGCTAAAAGCTATTGGATCTCGGTGGACATGGTCGACGTGGCGACGCCTAGAGGCAGCTGCTCACGTATTGGGTTGGTGCCTTACAGCGGGACTATGGCTGCTAGCTAGCCTTGCATGGGAAGGTCTAGTCTGGTATAGGATGATAGCGTCATGAGGTGGCTCGGTTACACAATCTGCAGTGGATTGCGACAACTAGCTTTGCTTGGAAGAGGCTATCTCGATGCGGGACAACGTCAGGAACGATGTGTTTCGTCTTGATGATTATGTCATCCACGCGATGTGTGGTAATCGGCCGACTATCTGTGGGAGCTTTTCGAGGCAAGTCTTTGATGTACAGTAGTGCTGGTTGCGAGTTGATGTGCTTACGGCGTGAACCAAGGCCCCATTAGTTTCAATCGGCATTTGTTATTAGTTTGTTTTAGTTGCTTGAGTTGTGTTGCTCCGTTGCCAGACCCTTTAGGGCTAATATTGTTTCGTTGCGCTATCGAGTCTAGGCTTTTTTTAATATAGTCAGCAGCTCTTCTATCTGATTTGTTCTAAAAAAATATTTATAATAAAAACTATATACCTAGAAAAAGCAAGGACGACTTATAATTTAGAAGAAGCTAATATACACATGTACACGTCAGCTAGCTTTTTTTTTTGAAAAACAGTATAGACATAGATACTCACGTGTCACATGTATACACGCCAGCTGAGTTACGCTCTGGTATTGAACACCACGCAGGGGCTGATAATTAATACGTATAGCTTCTCTATTGTAATAGCCAATGAAACCCTAAAAAATATAGTTCATCTAGTGGTGCCGGTACTAGCGCCCGGACGTCCGAACGGAAGCCCATGGCCACACTTTGTCTCTCCCGCACACCTGCATCCCGCGCTCGCCTATGCGGGGCCCGCGCCACCTGACTACACGTGGGGAGTCCCCGCTTGCGCCGCCTCTGCTTCTCACGCACATGCACGCAGCCAGCAGGTAACTACAGCAGGTGGCTACGTCAGCATTCAGAAGAGGGGGAGGGGCGGCGGATACCCAGCCGGTGCTATGAGGAGGAGGAGGAGGAGGAGGAGACACCGATGCGAAGGTGAGGCAGCAGAAAAGCGAGGACAGAGATGCAACACCTGATCTACTTTTGAAACATCTAGATACAACACTTGCAACATACGTCTGAAAATAGGTGAAACACATGAAACATGCATCTGAAACACTAGCTGCAACACCAGATCTATTTTTGAAAATTCCAAATGAAACACCTGCAAACATACGTACAAAACAGCTGAAACACTTGAAACATGCGTACGAAACACTCAAAAAACACCTAAAAACACTTCATATGTGTGAAAACATATGCAATATCTAGATAAAACACTTGCAAATATACATCTGAAAAACGAGATGAAGCATTTTGAACATAAACTTGAAACATACGTGTATAGCCACTGTAATATGTGCAACATTTTGATCTATTTTTGCAACATCAAGATGAAACATCTGAAACACTTGAAACATATTCTTGCGACATGGGCTTTGCTTGGACGAATGGAGGTACGCCCGTGCGGAGGTTGACGGCGACGCATGGACCTTGTTGTGAGGTAGTGCACGGACAACTCACCGGCGGGCACCGCGTCACACGAATCTCATCCCCCTCGCATGCTTGTTGGAGCATCCGTCGTGGAGGCGGTCATGGTGAGGAGGCAACGTGGTGGAGGCGAGCGAGACAGACTGGGCTTGATGGGGAATGTGGCGCGGAGGAAGCCATAGGGGATGGGCGCGACGCAGCGAGCATCGAGGCGCGTGGACGAGACGAGCGCATAGGGTCGCTGGGCGAGCGGCACGTGCGAGAGTGAGCGGAGGGAGGCGTCCGTCCGTCCGAACGTCTTAACTGTATCATTATCGAAAGTATTATCATAGTAGGACCAAACCCCAACATAGTTCATCTAGTGTGATGAAGTATTATCACCGTCGGATCAAATGCTGAGATAGCGGTGATGAAGAGTTCATATCACTGCCACTTCTACAAAAGTGATTTTTAGGCGCTTCCTATTTTTTTCAAAAAGGATTTATTTAGCAAACCATCTCAAGCATGCCCCGAAAGCACGGTAGCTTCCAAAGCATCCCTGAAAGTATATTTTCAAAGACGGTCCTATTAAGTAAACCATCCTTAAATATATATCTATTTTCAGGGATAGTCGGCTTAAGAGAATCACCCTTGAAAACGGGTGATCTCTAAGTCAATCGCTCCTAAAAATCGACTTTTAAAGACGGTTAACTGGTCAACCGCCCTTAAAAATAGCTACAGCACAAATAAAATTAAATTTTTTTCAAATGAAGTCGGGTAAAGACAAATTTATATCAAAATTGTAGAGCTTAAAGCTTTGTAATGTATTGTACCTGAACATTATCACCGCTCACTTTCACCAATGATGGCAAAAATAAGCGGTGAAGGAGAGTTGAGGAACGATGGTGATGAGGTGGAGATTTGGACCAGCAATGTTTGAAGGAATTGAAAAGAAGAAGAAATGTGGATGAGAAGTCAACGAGTGGGGCCCATGGTCAATTGTGACTGACGGCGTGGAAAATGCCTCCGTTCCATTTGACTGATCAATCAATCCTAAGGCCACTGAGTTTCATCATACTTTAATTTGTATCTAACGAGTTGCCACATAAGCACTTTGATGATGTAGCAAGTTTTTTAAGAATAGAGAGAAAAGATAAGTTTTAAGGGGATGAAACTCTCTTACATGATTATCAACTCTCTTTAAGTATGAATACATAGATTGAAACTTTCTATTGAGAGTGACATTTCCATCCATGTTTCATTTCATTCGATATGACATGGCAGAGATAACGCCATAAAACTTTCCACTGAGACTAGCCTAACTAAATAGTAAGTAAGATAAATTTTATCTAAAAATACAAATTTGAAAAAAAAATGGCAATTTTTTTAATCACTTCACCACCTAAATCTCTTTTAACTAACCAAGTCACCTTGTGTTTCATGAGGTGATGCATCATAAATTCATTCTATGAATTTTGATGGAATGAACACATTCTTCGTAGATATACTAATTATTAGTCTGTAGGAATGAGCTGGTGATAGATCAATTTATTCTATTGCACAAACTAAATATAAAAAGTGAGGAGTGAGAAGATGAATCATCTCATTTGTCAAACCAAACACACCCCAACTGGACGTTCACATTCCAAAATAGGGATGAGACCAGTTCATCCATTTTCGTCTCTAAACAAAAAAAAAAAAACACGCCAACGGCGAGGACACGGCCCCAGGACTGAGAGGCGAGGTCGAGGTTGGAGAAGCGCTCGATCATCATCTCTTGGTCCGCCATGGCTATGGGCGTGTATATGCTCCGATCGATGATCCCCCTGGCTGGGCTCTGCTGCGCGTCGTCGTCAGGCCCGGGATCCAACGAGCTAGCTAGTCAGCTGTCGTTGATCGATGGTCGCGTGCCACCGGCAAACAAATCTGAATCGCCATTCATATTCATCCATCCATGTACGCACAAAAATACAGAACAAGAAAGGCACAGCCCGGCTACCTACATAGGAGTATAAACACGCTAGTGTGGTCCGTGCACACGTACACTACAGCTACCAGCTGAGAGCTTCGTTCCACCGTCAACGCTAAGATCACATCGATCGGTCGCCCATATCTACTTGCATTGCAGTGACCGGCTCGGTATTAATCGGTTCCCAAGTGGAATGCAATGTATGTAAACGCACGAACCTGTCCAAACATCCAGGACTCTCAAAAATGGCACGCGTTGATGCTCATCTTCAACCTCCCATCGTCCCCACCCCGCCCACCACCGCATGCCTCTTTTCACTGTTCCTGGCCAACGGCGCCTCGCCACCGGTCGTGCCACCCATGACCCATATCCCTTCCACTTGGCCCTGCCTCCCCTAACAGGAATAGGAGTCGTCGTTCTTGCCCACCCTACCGCCTGTATTTATTGCCACCCTCAGTTAGTGGTGCCTTGCCACCGGTTGTGCCGCCCCCTACCCAATCACTCGTGCGCGCCCTCTAATCCCCTAGTCTTAGTTGGAGGAGGAAGAAATGGAAGCTTCGCCCCTGTTGCCAATTCTGTCCACCGGATGTCCATTGTCGTTCGCTTGGCAGCGCCCCCCTCCCCCCCCCCTCGGTCGCTTGTCGACCTGCCACCATTGTCGGTCTAACCGTCAACACATTGACCCCTCCTCTATCCAAGGCCGTCAGGGCATGAAGAGCCCCCTGAAAACCCTAATCTGTTAACAACCGCTAGAGAGGAGGGAGATGAGGCGCTCGTGTGCATAAAGGAGGGAGGCGCGCCTGGTCTAATCTCGTGTCGACACGCGTCCGAGCACTGCTTCCCGTAGCGACGTGCGCGTTTCGGAATGTGTTTGGTAATTTCCTTGCTCGCCTTGCCTAGCAAGAAATCAATCGTAGGTTAGATGCATGTTTGATTCTTTTAGGCAAAAGTATAGTAGAATATGTAGCTTTTAGGCTCACCTTGTCAAAACTTATGAGGAGATTTTGTTCTCCTACGAGACCAGTCTTATTGGGCGGGGCTAGTTAAGCTCACTCCAAAACCAATGTAAACACGACCTTACTCTCAACTACTTGAATCTCGGTCCTACCACTAGATCTTCAACAACATTTCATCCAACTACACCTCTTATCTTTCTACCTTCGGCCTTTTTCTTCCTCTAAGGATGCTGCCTAAAGTCTATTTGGTTTTTTCAGAGAGAAAGTACTAAGGGATTGTTTGGATCTTAGGGCTAAAAGCTAGCCTATTTTATAATGATGGTCTAAATATGAAAGACTAATGTCTAGCTCTATTTCAACACATTGTCTGAATCTCATTGGAGATTGCATTGGAGAGAGAGAGAGGGGAAGGAGAAGAGCTAAGAAATCTAAGGGAACAAAGAATTCCACGTGTCCAAGGAGAGAAAAATAACTCGACATGCATGAAAAATTACCGCGAACGTTCCTAGCTGGCTGGGCCAAACTCAAACTCAAAAATGGACGGCGAGGTCACCAGACAAACGCTGAAATTTGGCCAAATGGGCTGCAAACGGTCGAAGGCCGGAAGGCAGACCGAAGAAGGACGCCCGCCCATGACGGCCACCAAGGGCCAGCGCTGTGCGTGGCAATGCACTGGCTCCAACTGGCCGCCGGCCCCACGCCACCATATTTTATTTAAAAACTTTGACATTGACCTTTACAGAATAATCGATAACTTTGATTTCAGTTATATACTCCGTATAAAAGCTTTGACAAACGATATATATATTTAAAAATATATTTTGCTAAGTATGGCAAGGAAAGCTTTAAACTTTGATTTTAAAAATATATTTTGCTAAGTATGGCAAGGAAAGTCTCACTATATTTGTTAGAAAAGTTCCTTACTTTAACCATGTCATATATTTGTACTAGGTAATTCTGGCAGTATAGTATATACGTATTAGCTTTTGTCCCTTTGTGAAACAAAAAAATGTTATACACTTAGTACTATACTCAAGTGTTTCAATCTACACCAACACTCTGATTTTCTCGTCAATCAACTAACGCTACGTACCTGGCTTAGGTCTCAATTGTGTCATCTTAACCATTTTGAGCGAGGTTTTTGTCGGGTTAGGGTTTATCTATCCTCGATATGCTTAGAAGGGAAGGGGGTTTGTGGATGGTATGCCGAACTAGGGCGGGCGCGGGGCGACGATGGCGTCGCCGGTCAGGCCGTGGGGAAGACTGTTGGGTGGGGCAGCGGCGTAGGCATCATGGTGATAGCCTGGGAAAACCAGGTTGGCATGGCAACAGTGGGTGACGGCGGATACAGTAGCAGGCAGCTGCCGGAGACGAAGAAGAAGGGCGGGGTGGGGACACAAATGCCGTAAATGAATCTAAAAATGAGATGTCAACATAGAAATACTATCGGGCCCATCTAAGAACATGAAGTAGCGGGCGAGGGAGGGAGGGCAAGGAGGGACAGGATATAGGGTTTAAGGATGAGAAACGTGCCATTGGGAAAAGTAGATCAACAATAAAACAAATCAGGTGCTACTTCTCTTTTCTTGTATGCCTTGTTCGCTTAAACTACTTTTCAATTAATAAATAATGTTTTCTTCTCACGACAAATCAACATAAGCATCAACGAATGCCAAATTCCAGCATAAACTGAATTTACGTGCGTGGAGCTACGCTTTTATCACTCCCCCTCGCTCCTATTCCTTTCCTTGGCTCTCACTTCTTCCTGCTACTGCTACCAGCGCACTGCTACCCCAGCTCCAACTAGAGAGAAGAGAGCACAGCTGCACAGGAAAAGCAAAGCAGACCCACCGCGCATACATACATACACGCGCTCCTCCGCTGCTGCTCTTGTTCACCAGCTGTGTACTTCTCTTGTATGCTGCCTCTGCCGCTCTGCCTGGGCGTGGTCGGCGAGGGGACTGCGTGCCGCCGCTGCTGCTGCTCGCGACGGCTGGCGCTGCCGTGACCCACCCACCCGACCTCCGGTGATGGCCGAGGCCGACCGTGACCGGATGCGCCTCCGCGCCGCCGCGCTCACGCTGCACGACGCCGACGGCGGCGCCAGGGACAAGCCGGACCGGAAAGCCGACGTCTTCGCGGATCTCGGCTCGCCGGTCTCGCCGCTGCGCCTGCGCCCGGCAGCGACGCCCTCGTCCTCGTCCTCCTCGGCCGGCTCCGCCAAGTCGCCGGCGCCGGGCAATGCGGCCGCGGGGAAGGGAGGCCGGGGGAGCCACTCGGGCGAGCTGGCGCCGGACAGCACCAACCGGCCGTGCCCGCCTGGCCACCGCCGCTCCGGATCTGGCCCGCTCATTTTCTCCGGCGCGAGCAGTAGCGCCGGCAGCGTCGGGGGAGGAGCGGGAGGCGGCGGGACCGGGAGCACCGCCAGCTCGCCGCTCACCAATGCGCTCCCCACCGGCAATATCTGCCCGTCCGGCCGCGTCGCGGGGGCGGCGGCGGCCGCCACGCAGCCGCCGCGCGCTCGCCCGGTCGTGCTCGGATCCGGCACCGGCCACTACGGCCACGGCAGTATCATGCGCGGCGGCGGCTGTGGGAGTGGCGGCGGAGCGACTCCCGCGAGGACCAGCGTTGACGCGGCCCCGCTGCTCCACAGCAACAATTCCTCGAGGTCCCCGGCGAGCTGCCCTGCGCCGCCGGCCACCAGCGGTGGTCTGCAGGAAATCACTCGCGCGGGGAACGAGTGGTACAAGAAGGGCCGTCACGCCGAGGCGCTGCGGCACTACGACCGTGCCGTGGCGCTCTGCCCCGACAGCGCCGCGTGCCGCGGCAACCGCGCCGCCGCGCTCATCGGGCTTGGCCGCCTAGCAGAAGCGTTCCGCGAGTGTGAGGAGGCCGTCCGCCTCGATCCGGCCAGCGGCCGTGCGCACGGCCGTCTCGCCTGCTTATGCCTCCGGTGAGCTTTTCCTTCGCTTGCCTTGTCTGCGCATGCCTTCTCTTCTTGCTTCTGCACCGGAATGGAATGGAATTGCATCCACAGATCTCGCATCCTTGTCTCCGCTTTGCTTGCGTGCAAATCCAATATGCTGCTCCTTTTCTGTCAATTCCATGTTTATCTGATTTGGGATCATTACAGTTATGGTGCTGATCATTACCGTTTCTTCTCCTGGTTGTTTTGGAAGTAAAAGCTCTGGTCCTGTGATTACATGAGAAACATGAGAAAGTTTGCATCTTTATAGTTGGTAGTATGTTGCAGTGAGTTAATGTGGACTTAACACGATGTGCATCACACAATGCAGCTGATAGGGACTGCTTACCTGCATTATCGATTGTGCTTTGACCACGTCGGGGATAATCTCATATTCTTTGAATGGTGGTCCTGATTGTTTTGATGTTTACAAGAGCCTGTTTAGTTCTCAAAAAGTAACCCAAAAAGTACTGCAACAGCTGGCACATCAAATCTTGCGGTACATGCATGGAGTACTAAATGTAGACGAAAGAAAAAACTAATTACACAGTTTAGTTGTAAATCACGAGACAAATCTTTTAAGCCTAATTAGTCCGTGATTGGACACAAATTGTCAAATAAAACGAAAAGTGCTACAGTAGCCAGGGTATAATCGAAAAATGGAAGTTTTTCTCGATTGCACAATGACTGACTGACTACCATATTGCAGGCTTGGGATGATTGAGAAGGCAAGGACGCACTTCACACTGGCTGGAAGTGTAAACCAGTCTGACCCTGCTGAGTGGCAGAAGCTGCATGAGGTGGAAATCCATCAAGGGAGATGCATGGATGCAAGGAAAATTGGGGATTGGAAGAGTGCACTCAGGGAAGCCGATGCAGCCATTGCCATTGGAGTGGACTCCTCCCGATTGGTAACCCTTCATTATAATTTTGTTTGAAAATATGTTGCGTTTTCCTGGTAATCGAGTCATTCACAAGGGAACCGTACTTTGCACTGCAGCTTCTTGCCTTGAGGTCGGAAGCACTGCTTCGGTTGCACAAATTAGAGGAAGCTGATTCGACTATTACAAGCTTATTGAAATTGGATAATGCACCATTGCCTTCAATGCCAACCAAAGTCTCAGGCATGTCAGCTGATTCTTATGTCCATATTGTCCAAGCCCAGGTCAACATGGCATTTGGAAGGTACAAATACTGATCTGTTGCCTTCTTTCCTTGGTTCTAGTGACAAAATGATTGGAACCTTTTTCTGCAGGTTTGATTCAGCTGTTGCACTGGCTGAGAAGGCTAAGCTTATTGATCGTGTGAACTCAGAGATTGAAGTGGTCCTAAATAACGTGAGATTAGTCGCGATGGCTCGAGCCCAGGGGAATGACCTTTTTAAAGCAGGCAAGTTTGCTGAGGCGTCTGTAGCCTATGGTGAAGGGCTGAAATATGAGCCCTCAAATCCAGTACTATACTGCAATCGGGCAGCTTGCTGGTCAAAGCTGGGTCGGTGGGCAAAAGCTGTTGAGGACTGCAATGAGGCCCTAAGAGTCCAACCTAACTACACAAAGGCTCTGTTAAGACGTGCAGCGTCCTATGCAAAGGTAAGGATTTTACATGCATCATTACGGCCATGATTATTCACCGGTTTTGTTATTGACACCTGCATTTAACATTTTATTAGCTTGAGCGTTGGGCTGATTGTGTGCGGGACTATGAGGTGCTTCGCAAGGATCTTCCTGGTGACACGGAGGTTGCAGAGTCCTTGTTCCATGCCCAAGTCGCATTAAAGACAGCCCGTGGAGAGGAGGTGTCCAATATGAAGTTCGGAGGGGGAGTTGAAGAAATTACCAGCTTAGAGCAACTCCAACATGCTATCTATTCGCCCGGTGAGTTTCTCCTCTACATGCTTATGCTGCTGCACCCTAGGCCCTAGCCTGTTATAGTCATTTCACCTCCTCATTGGTTCTTGTTGTGCTAAGAAGTGGATAGCTAACCAGGCCTGTCCATATTCTAATATATCAATGTCGTTCGACATGCATAATACATATTCAGTTCAGTAGATGGAGTGAATGTTATTTATGTGTCATTTTTCCAGGTGTATCCGTTCTTTACTTCATGGCTACAACGAACAAGCAATGTGCACAAATTACCCCATCTGTGGACTCCCTTTGCTCCGAGTGCCCTGCACTGAATTTCCTGAAGGTATTGCACCTAACGTATTTCGCATCAATTGCTGAAATTAACTGCATCTGATATGAGTTTCCAAATTTCTAATCAAACATCTGTATCCAACCCTGCAGGTAAATGTTGACGAGAGCCCTCTGCTAGCAAGGGCAGAGAATGTGCGAGTAGTCCCAAGCTTCAAGATTTACAAGGATGGCACAAGAGTGAAGGAGATGATCTGCCCTAGCTTACAGGTCTTGCGCTATTCTGTGAGGCACTATGCTGTCTCCAGCTCTTGAGGTCTGGTACTCAGTTCATTGGTCCTGTTAGTGTCACCTGCCAACATTTCGCCAACAAATTTGCCCCTATATAATATCACAGCCTCCACAGCATTTCACCAGCTTGGTATAACCCCCTATTAGGCATGTTGAGCAATCTTGCTATACAAAGAAGGAACCTCCTGTAGTATCGTGCATTTCCCCCTTCCGTGTGGTCTTAGTCCTTGTGTCACTTAGGCTCCTACCATTGCAACTATTTCTAGCCACCATTTAACCCAGCTTAAGCAATTCTTCCATCTCATGCATCGCTTGGCTTCATGCCTGCCTAAATGATAAACTCCTGAAGAAAGGCTCCTTGTGGTGTGGTTGTTCCTTGGATGCATGCTGTTGTTAGAAAGGAGAATAGGTAAAAGGCTGGCTGGTTTTCTTGTTACATGTACATATATCCCATATAGCAATACATCAAACCCATTGATAAATTGGTTCACTGTGGAGAAAAGGCGGTACCAGATTCGGATTCGGAGTCGGCGGATGAAGAGTACAGGTCTAGCTGCCATTGTAGAGAGCGAGAGGATAGATGAATCGTGTTATTGGTATGGTATGTATAGAGAGACAAAAGAGGGAGGTGGCTGGTGTGCTTCATGTCATTTGCATATAGTATATGCCTTTCTGGTGGTCTGTGGCGCTGATACTTATATACTATATATATAGTTCATGCTGACATTTGTTTCTATGAATAAAAGATATATCGATTCTTTCCTCCTTGTTGGGTTTCCATACTTGCAAATAAGCTTCCATTCCGGATCATACAGCACAGCAGTTGGTGAGGTGAGGTCCAGACATCATCAGCTTCACACGCCTCTCTACATATTCATTCCACAATTAGGCTTCTGCTGATGCTACTGTCACCTGTACTGTAAGCCTATGGCCCTGTTCTGCAGGTCATGTTTCGGCTTGTTTCAGCTTATTTCAGCTTATTCTCTCTCACAGAATACTATTGATTCAGCCGAAACCAGCCGGCTTTTCCACCAGCCGAACCAGCCCTGTAGCTGAGCATGATGCATGTCTGCATGTGGCATCAGAGACCGGTCATGTGTGTTGATGTGGGGATGAAGAAGCATGGAGTGTGCTGGCCCCTGAGCCGTGTGTGCTGCGTTTGCTTGTCTGCCTGTGATTCGTCCAACGCTGCCTGGCTGCCATCAGCTATGATATGAATAGTAGGCACTTGCCACTGTTCCCAGTGAGGTTTGCAGTGGCAGGAGGGCAGGGCCTTTGAGCTTGTGATTGTTGGCCGTCTATGGATTGCAACTGCGAGGGGGCAATGATTTGGGTCCCCAGTCAGTCCACCTGAGCCTGAGCCCTCCTCCCTCTTGAAAGCAGCAGCTTCTTTTTGCCTGAATGGCAATGGTTGGTTGGTTGGTTGGTGCTGTTGATTGCATGGGTTGGGCAGGAGCAGCACTTGATAGTTCTCCTACATGTATGTCTGTGCAATCATAGTCCAATGTAGACAGGGCCCTGGGCGATTCGCCGCTGCTGCGTCGTCCATGTTCACGAGACAGGATTGGTACCCACGCCAAGTCCAGTTTCAGTCCCAAATGGAATTGCCAAATCCAAGTGGAGCAGTACTGGCTGTAGCAGTAGTATATTCTCAGTTCAGCGATGGACGTTGCCCTGGATCTGCTAGCTACTACTATACGGAGAACTCCATCCCTCCCTTTATATCGGTTGTCGAGTGTGCATGGCATACGTTTAACTCGATTTATAGAAAATACGTGTAATATTTGAATCTCTAAATAAATTTATTAAAAAAATATATTCAAAGATCTTTTTAATAATACTAATTATGTACTATAAATATTAATATTTTTTAATATATATTTAATTTCTCGATGAGAGCAAACGATAGGGAGATTAGATGCTCTGCACGCATGGCAAGGCAAGGCTGGCCACGTTCCATCTGTCTCTCGTCTCCCTCCTCTGAAAACTTGCTGCCGACACGACAGGATTACAGCAGCAAACAAAGAAAATTCAGTCCAGCCGTCCAGTGATAAAGAACAAAAACAAACAGCTGGGCAGTAGTGGAGGGAGTACTCCTAGGCTCTTGCATGGTGTGCAAGCGAAGTAACCTTGCTTAGACTGACCGCAGTGGCATACTGTAAACGATACTCTAAAGTTTTAGAGTATGAATATAGAGTAAAAACTGCTGCACTGGGTACTCTAAAACGATACTCTATCCTTTCTCTTACTCTATATTTAGAGTAGCACAGTGCTTACTCTATAGTGTGCAGTGGCAGACCCCACTAGCTAAACAAAGGAAAAAAATGCTATAACTCACAAACCAAAAATCCAAATTAAATTTCGATTGCACCATTAAATTCGTCTCAATAAATCCTTCAAAACTAGATCACACATGGATATATTTAGATAAAGTGATAAGTGGGTCCCACAGTGGATAGAGTGGATAGAGGATGATATAGAGGATGGATGGGTGCGGGAGAATTGAGTATAGAGGAGAGAATCTTGCTGACTAGGACGTATAAAGGATGAATATAGAGGTCAATGAGTGCGGATAGCCTTATGCTTGCTCAGCTAGTAGAGATGATGTCCATCCTGCCGTTGCCTCCCGTTGCTCACGGGCCGACAATTCAGCGCGCGTGTGCGTGGCAGCCAGCCAGGCAGCCGCCCGTTGGTGTATTGGTAATGGCATGGACTGCCGCCTGCCGGTGCCGGTGGACCGTTGGCGCCTCCGCCTCTCGCTGCACAAGCAGGCCATGTCCAAGTGCAGTTTCCCATGGTTGGATCGTCGGGTTCCCGTTGCCGACCGGGCCAGTGTCAGGTTCAGAGCATTCACACGGGCCACGAGGCGGCCACAGCTTCTGCAGTGTCAGTTGTTGAAGTTGAGCCTCAGAGATGTGTGGCTATGGCCGTAGTGGAGTACGGGGCGGATCCAGCAGTAGAACGGGCGGGGCTCATGCCGCGATAATGGAGCCTTTCCTTAAGCTTCTTATAATTTTTAAAGACATGAAAAAGATGGAGGGGTTTTAGAGGTTGAAGATAAGTTCAGCCCTCCTCTTTTATGAATTCTTAGATCCGCCACTGAGTATGTCGTATAGAAATAAGTTACTACGTACATGGCAGCTTGCTGACTAGAACCTAGGCCTTGTTTAGCTGGAGGAGAAGAAAATTTTTGGATGTTACATCGGATGTGTCAGAAGAGGTTTTCGGATACTAATAAAATAATAAATTACAAAACTCGTCAGAAAACTACGAGACGAATCTAATGATACTAATTAATCTATCATTAGCACATGTGGGTTACTGTAACACTTAAGACTTTTCATGGACTAATTAAGCTTAAAAAATTCGTCTCACAATTTCCCCGAGAACTGTGCAATTAGTTTTTTTTTCGTCTACATTTAGTACTACGTGCATGTGTCTAAACATGCTCTTTTACCGTATAAGGCAAAATTTTTTGGAAACTAAAAGGCCTTATATTTCCTGGAACCAGCTCTTCGTAATGTTGTTTTCATTGTGGGATCCTCTACAGTTAACCTACAAACACTGACTGAAGGCAGCCCTACAAAATCCCCTTTCTACAAGAGGGGTGGCGACTGCCTGCCCTTTCGGATCAGGACGCTCAAACATCTAATGGCCCCAAGTTTACTAGCAGTAGAACTGATATTAGTTCTGTGTTCTAACTGAGCACAGGTAGCGCCGCCTATACAGCTAGAACAAAATTTTATCCTGGTAGATGTCCAGTGCGTCCATGATTTTTTGTAGGAGCATCTTTCGGTGCAGCCGATACCTGCATGTAGAATGAAAGAAGATAATCTTAACAACCTATTGTTGAAAAGCTGTATGCTTCATGATCCACATGCAGGCCCAAATATGAATCACTAGAAATCATAACAAAATAGTTAGTTCACCTACTTGATTGCAATTTCTCGGGTTTTGCTGATATGAACATCGGAATCTGGAAGATAAGTCAAAATCTGTTTCAGTTCAGGGTGCTCTCACGAAACACACAGTCCTATGGAAAACCATGAAACACAGCATTTTACCTAGGATCTGCTGGTCTTGCTCGATAGTAGTTGAGAATGAATCCAACATTTGGCGGCACTCCTCTTGTAGCGCCTGAGCAGATTTTCTCTCCACACTAGGTATCGCAGGAACGTCACCGTCTGACCATGTTGGCAATGCTCTGGCTGCTGCTACAACTGCTCCGTCGACAAAGTCGGTTTCTACTGAAGGCAATGCGGCTAAAAGGAAATACAAACAGGGTGGTCAAAATCAATGTTATGGACTACACAGACACATAACGACCAGTAAGGAAATATTGTGCAGTGGTTCATACAATTGTGGTACAGCTCATCATGCAAGCCAGCGATATTGAAGACCGATAAGAAGGAATCCATGTGAATCGTTGCAGGGCTTGAGAAATTTATGAGCTCCCAAGGATTCTGCAGAATTGGTTTCGCATACACAAGCAATATAAGATGTCAGTCTAAAAATGGTATGCACATGTTCTACATAATGGCGTTATAATTTTTCAACAGGCAATGCATTGTGGTGTGGTACACCAAAAGTTGTGCAAAAAGGCGTTGTAATTTTTTTTCAACAGGCACTGCATAAGAAGCAGCACAGAATTTTTCAAAACTAGACTAGTTTCCTAGAAGCAGGATCTTGATTTCACAGATACAATTCTAACTGACACAGTTTTCCGATATCAAAGAAATACAACAACAACAACAACAACATAGCCTTTTGTCCCAAGCAAGTTGGGGTAGGCTAGAGATGAAACCCAAAAGAGACGAGTTTTCCAATATCAAAGAAATCACAAAGAAAAAACTCTCTACATCCTTAATACATAAAAGTAAACATGCCATACCGTTGGTGATGAGAAGCCATATCTTTCCATAAATTTGCTGTTCACGCCACTCATATAATCTATTGTCATCTGTACATGAGTACATGGGCCAAAGAGTGACATTAAAAAAACTGGCTTAAAAATTTGGAAGAATAGACTTTGTGAGGATAGCATATTTTAGCTGAGACTCGTAGAACAAGGCTGTGCAGCGATATTTCTATTCGTACGTGGGATAGAGAAACTTTCCAACATGGGAGTGGAGAAATGGAACGATCTAATTACAATTAGCTTGTGCATAATAATAGAAAAAAAAGGTTGCTAATGGATCTAGCATTTACACACAATTTTAATGACTGCCCTTTTCAGCGTCATTTTACTACCCATTATTTTTTTTAACAGGTATTTAGGCCTTGTGTTAACAAAAACGTGAGGTCTACAACCAAGGTGCATGTGCAGCATTGATTATGTCCATAATCCATGAAAACAGAGCATTTAACTTCACTAACAACATAAACCAAGTAATCCTTCGCTTTGGAAAAAGTTAAGATGAGCATACATCCTAGACAATACCTCATCTCCTTTCTTGATAGCATGTCCAGCCTTAATCATAACTTCAAGCATACGATCTTTAAAACGCCAATGCAGGAAGCAATTAGCATTGGGCGAGTGGTTCAACATATCTGGGGAGAAAGACAAATCATGATTTAGCTAAAGTACTCCTAATCAGTTAACTGGGAAACGCGCTAGCAGTTAGAACAATATTTTGAAGACGAATAACTATAATGCATGACTGGGAGAAATATCTGGTGTTACATGTGACAGTAGATGTATTTTTGGTTTTTATCTCAACAGTTCTACGATGTACAAGCATTGTTCCTGTTATAGAGATTATCTAGGATTAGTTTTAAGTTTTAACTTACATCTCAAACTAAGTCAAATGCTAGAATGTTGCATCTGCGTAACAGTAAATGAACAAGCATATCGGCATATAAAACTACAAAACAAGGTAGAGTAGATGTTAGGTCCCAGAGACCTGAGGGCGTAGGGGTGGATGATCGGTGGCCGCGGCTTGAAGATGCCGCGTCTGCGAGGTGGCGGCGCCGTGCTCGGCGCCTGGGGAACGTAGATGGAAAAGACGACAACAGGAGAGAGGGAATAGTCGGCTGGGGGCCAAAGGGGAGATAAACTCCAATCCTAGGCTAGCCCCTTTCATTAACTGAATGTTCCATACTTATACTCAATCCTAACAAACCTGACTGCTAGTTTTAAGGAAATAATAACAAAGTAAATCTCCTAGATACTTGGATCCAGCAACTAACTACTCTAGCTGGGCGACCTGGCAGCTTGCGGCGTGGCTGGTGACCGCGCCCTAGTACTTGGCACGGTCTGTGCTCAGCCACTAGTTTTGCCGCGTCGCTGATACACGTTGCCCACCATAACATCTCTCCCTCCCTCGAGAAACAGCTTGTCCTCAAGCTGGAAATCTGGAAAGCGAGCCTTGAAGTCGTCGACGAGCTCCCACGTCGCGTTTGACTCCGCCATGTCAGTCCACTGGATGAGGACGTGCCACGCACCCCGGCGAAGCTGGGCGCGCAACGCACAAGCCGGTTGATGCAGCAGACGCCCATTATGAAGAGGAGGCAGACCCGGCGATGTAGACGGCGGCTGTCCCCGGAACGGCTTGAGGACGCCCACATGAAACACATCATGAATGCGGGCACCCTCAGGAAGCTGAAGCCTGTAAGCAACGGGTCCAATGCGCTCTGTGACTTGGAACGGCCCGGCGTACCGCGGGCTAAGCTTCCCACGGAAACCCGACACCAGTGACTGCGCCGGACGATGGAGGAGGCGGAGAAGCACCCAATCACCAATGCTGAACTCCAGCGGACGATGCTTGGCGTCATAATACTTCTTGGCGTAAGCTTGGGCCTGAAGAAGACGATCCCGCACCTCGGCAATGAAGGTGTCGCGGTCCCGAAGAAGAACATCCACTGTCTCTGTGGTCGCCGCCCCAACTGCATATGGCAGGAGAGCAGGGGGAGGGCGCCCAAAGACAACCTCAAACGGTGTCGCTCGCAACGCCGAGTGGTAGGACGTATTATAGCAGTATTCTGCCCAAGGCAGCCATTCCAGCCACTTGCGCGGCCGATCACCAGTGATGCACCTGAGATACATAGCAATAATCTTGTTAACAATCTCCGACTGTCCATCGGTTTGCGGGTGAAATGCCGTGCTCATCCGTAGCTGCACTCCAGCCATCTTAAAGAGATCCCTCCACACATGACCCGTGAACACGGGGTCACGATCGCTGACGATGGACACCGGAAAGCCGTGAAGACGCACTATGGAGTCGAAGAACGCCTTGGCCACCGTTGCTGCCGTATAAGGGTGGCTCAGCGGAATAAAATGGGCATGCTTGGAGAAACGATCCACCACCGTCAAGATGACGCTCTTTCCATTGACGCGCGGCAGCCCCTCGATGAAGTCAAGTGAGATGTCTGCCCAGACCTGGGAGGGCACCTCAAGGGGCTGAAGAAGACCAGTCGGATGCAATGCCTCAGTCTTGTTCCGCTGACATACAGCGCACGCGCTAACAAAGTCCTGGACCACCCGACGATCGTGGTCGACGACAAAGTCGCGGCGCAGACGTTGGAGCGTCTTCTGGACTCCTTCATGACCGACATGGGCCAGCTGCAAGACCGCTGGTAGCACTGAAGAAGACTCCGGCACCATAACACGGTTACCGTGGAGCACCAAGCCGTCGACGACGCGCCACGGGTCGCCACGATCAGCCACCACTCCATCACGGTAGGCACGCAGCTGAGGGTTCTCCTGGAGTTCACGGCGCAGTTCGTCATACAGCTGGAAGGAGGGTACGCTGGTTGCAGCCAGGGACGCATCATCATCCCCCCGGCGAGATAGGGCATCAGCAACCGTATTGAGCCTACCCGGGCGGTACTCCACACTGAAATCATAGCCAAATAACTTGCTGACCCACTGATGTTGGGGCACGGTGGACAGTCGCTGATCGAGCATAAATTTGAGGGCATAGTGATCGGTTCTGACGACAAATGAACGGCCCCAATGATAGGGGCGCCAATGGCGCACTGCCTGCACCAATCCAATGAGCTCGCGCTCATAAGCCGCAAGCATGTGGCGGCCTGCGAACGGGCGGCTGAAGAATGCGAGCGCCCCATCGCCTTGATGTAGAACTGCACCAAATCCGGAACCAGAGGCATCACAGTCAACTATGAAGGGTTTGGTGAACTCTGGGAGCTGCAAAACTGGGGCAGCGGACAAGGCCCTTTTAAGTGACTCGAAGGCCGCTGCCGCTTCCGGGGACCACAGGAACCCATCCTTTCCTTCTTGAGTAACTGGGTCAGTGGGGCTGCTATCGCGCCATAGTCCTTGATGAACCGGCGATAGTAGCCGGCCAGCCCCAAAAATCCGCGGAGACCACGCACTGACCGTGGCTGAGGCCAAGTAGTGATTGCTGCCACCTTGTCCTGATCCATGGCAACACCGTCCGCTGAAATCACATGGCCAAGGTACTGTACAGCCGGCTGAGCAAAAGAGCACTTGCTACGTTTGAGACGAAGCTGGTGAGCGCGGAGAGCAGTCATAACCGCGTTCACATGCTGTAAATGGGAGGACCACGAAGGGTTGTAGATGAGGATGTCGTCAAAAAACACAAGCACAAACTTCCGAAGGAATGGCCGGAGCACCGTGTTCATCAAACTCTGGAACGTGGCCGGCGCATTCGTTAAACCGAATGGCATCACCAAAAACTCGAAGTGGCCCTCATGTGTTCTGAACGCCGTTTTCTCAATGTCAGCGGCGCTCATGCGCACTTGGTGGTATCCGGAACGCAAATCCAGCTTAGTAAAGAATCGGGCGCCCTTCAATTCATCGAGCAATTCTTCAACCACGGGAATTGGAAACTTGTCCTTAACTGTCTGCTGATTCAGGGCGCGATAATCGACACAAAACCTCCATGACCCGTCATGCTTCTTCACTAAGAGCACTGGTGCCGAGAACGCCGAGGTACTTGGCCGAATAATACCCTGCTGCAACATGGAGGCACATTGCTTTTCCAGTTCATCTTTTTGAAGCTGAGGGTAGCGATAGGGACGAACCGCTACCGGAGGTGTGTTGGGCAGTAGATGAATGCGATGGTCGCAAGCCCTCGCCGGCGGTAGTCCCTGCGGCTCAGCAAAAACATCCTCAAAAGAATGCAGCAAGGTGTCCAGCAGCTCCGGTTCGTTGTGGATGACGTTGAGGCGACGAGTTGACTGGACATCATGGTGGGTGGAGCCAATACCCCGCCAGAACACACGCCGACCGTCACGCGTGAAGGCCATGCATAAGTCGTCGAAATCCCAGAGGATCGGTCCAAGAGTGCGTAGGAAAGTGACGCCGAGGATCATGTCCCATTTGTCCAGCGGAATGGAATAGCAGTCCACCGCGAAGAACTCATCTGCAATGCGAATGCCCACATCATGTGCTAACCCCCGGCAGGCCACACGGTCACCATTGGCGACTATGACGCCGGCCCCTGGACAAGGGACGAACTGGAGTCCCACGCGGCGAGCAACATCCTCGCGAACGAAATTGTGAGTCGATCCAGAGTCCAAGAGAGCGATGAACTGGTCATTACCGATGGTGACATAAATCTACATAGTATCTTGAGTGCGTATACCAGTGATGGCGCCCAGCGAGATTACTGCCAAGTTCTGATCGGACTGCACTGGGGCAGTGGGCACCTCTGCTTCCTCATCACCGTCATCAGGCTCTTCAACAATGTAGTCCGAGACCTCAAGATAAAATAGGCGAGCACACTTATGGCCTTGGACGTAGGGCTCGTCGCAATTGTAACAGAGGCCCTGTTTGCGGCGCTCTGCCATCTCGGCCGGCGACAGTCGCTTAAAGGGCCGCGGTGTGGACGACGATCCTGTGCTTGACAGCGCCGGCACCGAGACCGACGTGGTGCGGCGAGGCGGACGGGCTGGAGGCGCTGGAAGAGCGAGCTATGTGTTGGAATTGCGCCGTTCATAAGCGCGCGCCAGGCGCATAGCTCGCTGCAAGTCCTGAGGGTCGTGGAGCTCGACATCAATCCGGATGTGCTCCGGCAATCCTCCTGTGAACAGCTGGGCCTGCTGGTGTGATGTGAGGCGTCCAGCATGTGCCAGGCGTGCCAGGAACGCGTCCAGATAAGTGGCTATGTCCGCGGTGAACGGCAGCCGCGCCAATTCCGCCAGATGATTGGTTGTGAGAGGTGGACCAAAGCGCTGATGACAAAGCTGCTTGAAGTCCTCCTAGGATGGCGTGCCGGTGTCGCGCTCAATGACAAAATACCATTGTTGTGCCGATCCGAGCAGATGGAAAGAGGCCAGCCACACCTTGTCAGCCTCCCGGGTGCGCTGGGCATTGAAAAACCGCTCACAACGGTTGAGCTAGCCGAGAGGGTCCTCCTTGCCGTCATAGGCCGGGAAGGAAAGCTTATGATACCGTGGTACGCCGGCGGCTTCAGGTTCTGGTGGTACATGGACGCGCGGAGGTGCCATCACATCGACTTGGCCGGCGTTCATAATGGATGACAGCGAGGGCGCCGGCGAAGGCGAGTGTGGAAAATTGATCTGGGTGATAGGCACCGGAGCTGATGGGGGAACCTGCGGCTGGACGATGGAACCCAGCGTGGCAAGAGAAGACGCCGGCAGCGTGGCCGCTGGCGCTTGAGTGGAGGTGATCTCGGACACGACCGGATGTGGCAGCAAAGGAAAACCACCGCACCCGGGCAAGCCAAGGGTTGGCTGTGGTGATGACGAACCCGACGGCGTGCTCTCGATGGCCGCGACACGCAGAGCCAGGTCACCCATCTGGCGCTGCATGCCCAAGATGGCCGTGGTGAGCGCGTCCAGCGCGTTGGTGGACACCGTGGTGGCCAACGGCAGGGAGGGCGCGGATGGGATCAAGGCGGCGGAGGTGGACAGTGGAGCCGAAGCAGACGCCTCGGCGGAGGCGGTGTCGGCGGAGGAGGAGGATCCAGGGCCTGACATTGATACCAGGTTGTTAGGTCCCAGAGACCTGAGGGCGTAGGGGTGGATGATCGGTGGCCGCGGCTTGAAGATGCCGCGTCTGCAAGGTGGCGGCGCCGTGCTCGGCGCCTGGGGAACGTAGATGGAAAAGACGACAACAGGAGAGAGGGAATAGTCGGCTGGGGGCCAAAGGGGAGATAAACTCCAATCCTAGGCTAGCCCCTTTCATTAACTGAATGTTCCATACTTATACTCAATCCTAACAAACCTGACTGCTAGTTTTAAGGAAATAATAACAAAGTAAATCTCCTAGATACTTGGATCCAGCAACTAACTACTCTAGCTGGGCGACCTGGCAGCTTGCGGCGTGGCTGGTGACCGCGCCCTAGTACTTGGCACGGTCTGTGCTCAGCCACTAGTTTTGCCGCGTCGCTGATACACGTTGCCCACCATAACAGTAGAAGTCCAATTGAAGTAAATAATTAACCATATTTATGTGATTATCATCTCAGGCTCGTAACACTAGCGCCCTGTTGTTGACTTAGGTGCCTATGCATACTGCAAGGGAAAAAGCAGCAATTGCGAAAATTAAGTAAAGGAAAGAAATACCGGCATAAGGTGCTAGCACATTCGCATCTTGGATGAAGGCTCCCATTCTCAACTTCAAGTTGACAGAACGAGACTGTACTATACTCAGTGCCCAGAGAAATCTCTCATGGTCACGGGCAAGGCGTTTCAGCTTTAGAGGAATTGGTTTGTCCTGGATATTACCCATCAAGCTAGTGTTAGAGGAGCTCAAGGAAGGTAAGCTAGTAAAATCGTAAAGAAATATACCCAATGCTTTTGCCAAAAGTCTACTGCTCGCCGCTGGTGTTTTAACATTTGTGAAGCAAGATCTTCATCTTCTAGTTCCATTAGATCTTCCTAGAAAGCCAGGCATGTGAATTCATTCAAACTGCAGAATCAGGTATAAGAAGCTTCCTAGAGAGACAAAGCAGAAGTATATACTTTTCGTTAGCTTTTGGATACCTTTGGTGCCAGCAGCAAGCTAGTGCATTCATCAGCACTTGGCAAAAAATCAGAATATAACTGCCAAAAGTTGTCTTCTATATCAAATGCATATAGAAGAAGGCATGCTAATCTTAGATCCCAATCTGTCTGCAAGAGTAATACAAATTACATCAGCTTGCAGCATAAATCACTTATTTACGCTTTAATACTCGCTGAAGAAAGAAAAGAGGATTGAGTTTTTGAAAGTAAAATCACTCCTCTCTAATAACCGTGACCATTATGGGTTTATTACTTAAACTATATGGATAATGGATGGAATGTGCACAAAAATTTGTCTGGAGTCTTAATTACACAGATCCTAGTTGTTTTGAAACTATAATATTGTATGAATATTGAATGCTAAATTGCACCCATGCAATTGCAGCTTCAACACCGTTCAGTTAGATGGCTGTTACAGAATAAATTCCAAAATAAATATACGAGAACCAACAACTGATTAACAAAATGATTAGCATGATAAAGCTATTAACTAATTCGCAAAACATCCAATAGAAACTAGTGATGGCATCTTAAGAGTTCAGTTTTCTCTTTGCGACAAAAGATTTGATCCACTACCTCCGGATCTGTTGACTCAATAATGTCAAATATAGGATGGCCTAGTGGAATAATGTCAGGGAAGAACATCCAAGGTTTCTTTTGAGTTATAGTCAGCATCAGCTCCAACGGAATCTCCATAATCACCTGGAAAAGGAAGCAAAATCAGCGCATCTTTCAATAACGTTGCTCATCATTGTTTACTAAAAGAACCTAATATGTTATTCAAGCAGTTTCAGCATGCCAGGAATATCGTATAATTCTATTTGAACAGGATCATTGTATTATAGGCATCTAGCTCACATCAAGATGAAGAGTTTAACACGTGGGTCTGGCATTTCAGGAGCTTAACGCGAGCAGACATGTACTAACTGTATGTATATGACATATTTTTTTTTGGCACCAGCAAGTATGTAGCAATTAACATAAGCAACTGATTTCCAATGGTAATTGTATACTACGTACTAAAGAAATAGTGTAACACTAAGGAAACAAGTAACAAGATCTAATCAGTATTATGCTGCAAAAGTCACTTATTCGCATGACCGTTTCCAACACAATCACAGATTCACAGGTGCTACATCCAAACACTAACTGGTGTGGTGAAGGACGTCTCCAGTTGCACTGAGCCAGAGATTTAAACCTCAAACTGATCGGAGAAGTTCTAGCTAGTGATTGGACAAGAAGAGGAATGTTGAATGAAGTGTCTCACTCTAGCTCTGCGGAGTGGCTCCACGTCCCGGGAAGCGTAGACGCCCATCCCGTCGGGGCCTTCGAGGAACTCGATCCCGTAGGCGCGCATCATCCGCGCGTATCCTATCCGGTAGAAGTCAGGGTCCGCGGGCTCCATCTGCACACAATGCGACGACGTACGCGCACGTACACGATCACCGTCAGTTGGGCGATTCAAAATTCGGCGGCGAGACCGCGTCCGTTAGCGAGCGAGGAGGGAGAGGGAGAGGACCTCGGGCGGGAAGGGGTCGTCCTCCTGCGGCGGCTCGATCAGCCTGAGCGGAGGCGTGTCGTCCCAATCCTCCGCGGCCTCCGCCACCGTGGGAGGCGCTGGCGGCGGCGCATGCAGGCGCGGGCGGCCCGCGCGGAGGGGCCGCGGGAGTCGCCGGCCGACGGTCCGGCGGGGCGTGCCGCCCAGGGATGCCGGAGGGAGAGGGGAGGGGTAGAGGAGTGCGCAGGCGGTGGCGGTGGGGGTGGGGGGCGCCATGGGACTGGGAGGGAGGGAAGCGCAGCGTGAAAAGTGGACTCACTGAGAAGACGTTATCTGTTGGCGCTTGGTAGCGCAGTGGCGTTGGGTAGCGTGGGTACGCCTTCCCGAATCGAAGGCGTAATCCTTCCCGTTGCGAAGGTTTTTTTTTATTTTTTATTACTTCTTGTTGCAAAGGTCTTGCGATGCAAGCTCGCTAATCCGAACTTGCAAAGCACCAATGCAGCCCCAACTCCAAACATTTTCAGCATTTTGGAGCGAGGTGTGCGTATGTCACGTAAACTCTTCACTTTTCACTCATCTATGGCTCGTTCAGCTGTGCTGATAAGCCGACTGAAAAATATTGTTGGCTGATTTGTTGTGAGAGAAAACACTGCTCCGGCTAAAAAAACAAGTTGAAAAATACGGATTATAAGTCGGATGAACAGGGTCATACCATGTCACATCAAGACCATGCAATGCTCATAGAATCTACTAACTAATACTCAAAAGGAAAATATATTTGTTTTCTTGAGGTTGAAATGGCAGTACGGTGAGAACACACAATGTGTACTACGGAGTAGTTTTTAAGAGCAATGTACCATGTGCTCTCGATTTTTTTTGTATCGTGTGGCTGAGGGGTGAGAAACGTGAGTAGTTCAAATAAGGATTTTGTAGCTTCCCCTAATTTATTTACTGGTTCATTTTTCAATATTTCAACTCGATTAGGCGAATCAAGGTAATTTTTTTTACTCTTTTCAAGACTTCCACAGCATCTAGAGTGGGTTGATTGATAAACAAAATCCTCCAGATGCATAGTGTCATTTGCTTGTTTTGTTGTTTCATATGTTATTCGTTGGCATTCATTTCAATTGGTGCATAGTACATGATCAAATGTTTCATATGACCCTCACGGCCTCACCCCCAATACCAGTGTTTGTTTTTAAGTCTTGGAGACAATGTACGACGTATTGATAAAACCTCTTGCTTCTTTTTGTACAAACTCTTTACCATATCGTTGATTTTGTTTACATACCACCTCACACTTAAAACACATGAAAATAGCATTGATTTGGCTTTGAATATTCTAGACTATACACTTTGTTCGGTTAGTTAGTCAGCCAGATCGGTTGTGTTGGTTGCGGCTATGGCTATTGTAGCCGCAAGACGTAGCTACAGTAAAGTTCATGTGCAGCTGTGTCTTCCTGCTGCAGCCTCAGCCAGCTAAAGCGAGAGCATGTCCAGTTTTATTATTTTCGCTTTTTTTCTTTGGTTGGGTATAGGTGCAAAATTTTAGCAATGCACATAGGTGTAGATGGGTATTTACTCCACCCACATGTTATCTGACCTGCTGCTATCTCAAACTTTATGAAACCATATAAAATTTAAATATTAATATTAGTTTGTAGTGCGATTGAATAGGACAAATGGGCTCAAGCTATTCTATAGGATACACCACTGGGCAAACTGGGTGTAGCTGATTAGAGATGAAGCCATAAAGAGGTGTTTGGCACGGCTCCTTTTGAGGGGCTGAGGCCGTTTTGGAGGAGCCATAATTGAGCTTCTCCAGAACGGCATTGACTCCTCTGCATTTTTTTTACTGAAAAACTACTTCTTTAGAAAAATGTTTGGCAAGGCTTCTTTAGAGAAGTTGGAGCTAAAGCCAGAAAGAAATCTTGCCAAACAGGCCAACAAATAAAACACGGAGAAAACGTAGGAAGATGCGAATGAGAAAGATATTCATTCAGTCACGACTCTTGCTTTCGTCTGCCAAGGTGAGAGAAATATCCTCGCGCCAAAACTGAAGTGTCATTTCGTTTTGTCTAGATCCGCATGAAAGACATGTTAAACTAAACTATGTTACGCGTGACGCGGCAGACCAATTTTCATAAAAATTTCCGTTTGCGGCAACAACTTGCTGAATCAAGTCAGCCAAGAGGAGAAAAGAAACTACCACTGATGCGCGCGAGTTGGGAGTCGGTATTAAAATGCTAACTAAAACATTTGTCACCAATGCACGAATAGTTCGCATCGTCATGATTCATGTTGCCATCCGTTTACATTTTACTACAAGTCAACGCGATTTTTCTCCACTACTTTCATATAGTTCCTCCCATTTTATTTTGAGCCGAACACAAGCAAGCAGCTACTAGCAATTTATTCTCCGGATTTCTTCTAAGGTAAAATCACCAAGGTTTCTCTTCTCTTCTTCTCTAAAGATAAAGAAGACGTTGTCTTCATGGAGGAAAAAAAATCAGGCAGAAACTGACAGGCTGACCCCACACATGACGCAACAGTACCTTGTGCATTTGGGCCGTCTTCCGACATTCCTGATGTATGGCCCATCCGTAAATCCCGGCCCACACAATTCACTCCAGCAGGCGCCGCGGATCCCGTGGACAACCCCGGCCACGCCGCCCTGACGCTCCCAACCAAACGCATGACTCCTGTGTCCCTTACACCTGGGCCCCATGGCTCACAGTCCCACACGTCAGTCCCGAGTCACCCACATCCCACCCGTCGCTCAAGTCCCAGGTGCTCCCGCCTCGAGCCACGTACGCACACATAAAAAAAGCAGAAAATAAAATAATAGTTAGATCAAACAAAACGATTATAATAATTATATTACTACTGTATTTGGATTATATATATTATTATTTATAATTTATAAGAAAAGAAGAGAAGGGTGGTGCTGGGCGCTTCTGTCTTCTCCTCTTCTTCTCTCAGGAGGAGCGCCAGCGGCAGGCTTCATCCGATCTCTCGCCTCACCCCCGATCACTCCCCTCCCTCCCCTCCAGCTCACACCCACCGCCCCACACCTCCCACTCAAATCCAGGGCCATCGCACGCGCACGCAGATCCACCGCCTCCCCGATCCGGTCGCCTCCGCACACGCCCGATCGGATCCCGCAGGTGAGCGCCCTCCCCCCATTGGCCCCGGCGCGCCGTGCTCGCTCGCATCTGATGCTGCTGCTGGTGCTCATGCTGCTAGGGTTGGTGCCTGCCGCGAGTTAGATGGTTTGCGATGGTGCCGTGAAGGACCAGGACCAGGACCAGGAGACCGCGGCGGCGAGCACTGCGTCGGCGGCATCGGTGGTGGCGGCGTCGGAGGCATCTCCCGCGCCGGTGGTGGTGGTGGTCAGCGCGAGGCCCTCAGCGAGGTCGTCGCCGCACGACAAGCGCCTCGGCGTGCGCCACCCCTTGAAGCACCGTCGGTTCCGTGCCGGGGGGAAGATGATGGTGGAGCCTGGAGGGGTACCGCCCGCTCACGCCGTGCCGGAAGGCGAGGAGCAGGAGGAAGAGGAAGAGGAGGAGGAGGGAGCCAGCGAGGTGGAAGAGGAGGAGTTAGTGGATGCAGAGGCGGAGCAGACATCGTTCGCGGGGACGGCGATGCAGGGCGCTGAAGTGGAGGTGTCGTCTGCGCCGGCGGCAGGGGTGCAGGAGATGGAGGTGGAGGTGGAGGTCGAGGGCGGTGAAATGGAGGTGTCGCCTGAGCCTGCGGTCGCTGTGGGGGGCACCGAGTTGGAGCCCCATCCGGACGAGGAGGATGAGGTCTCGTCCGTTGCTGTGGCACGAGGGGAGGGGAGGCAGGAGGCCACCGCTCCTCCTCCTCCTGCTTCTGCCGTGCTAGCTGTGGAGGCGCCCAGGGACATGGATCAGGATGGGGAGAGGGCTGAGAAGGAGAGGAGGGACAAGGAGAGGGAGAGGCAGAAGGAGCGGGAGAGGGTGGATGAGGTCGGCTACATGAGCGGTGGATGGAAGAGGTAACGCTCGCTGCCCAATGCCCTTCTTCGCAGCTTACGTCTCGGACGATCGGTCGGTTCTATTGGCGGTCTCTTTGGCTCATTTAATTTAGATCTGCCATGTAGCTCGCATGCGAACAAGATCGAATAGTCTATAATACACTAAATGAAATAGATGTTCACGCTTTTAGCGTTTTAGATAGTAGTCGAATGCGTATTCTCCACGTAGCTTCCTGAGAACCATATTATCCAAAACTGTATTTAGCATGGTAGCTTGGTAGTTATCCTTGTTGAATTTTAGTTCTTGTGAACTAGTGTGCTAACAAATTCCACCATAATGGATGCTAATATTAATATGGTCCCATGCAAATAAGAAAATAGCTTTAACTGTAGTATACACCACTTCTAAATTAGTAATCCATAGCTTCTTGCTTTAAATCCTTATATGAAAAGGCAGCAGTCGTCACTAAAAATGCACCCGATGTGGTTTGTGGGTCCTTGTAAGCATAAATATCACATCGGTTTCCATATTTACAGTTAAACATAGTTCCAGTAGAGCATGCTTACAGAAGATTTTGAGAGACCTCCCAAATTGTATAATGTATTAAATTAGTTCTGCTGACCGCTAGTTGGTTCATAGCACATTATGTCATCAGGAACAAAATTAAATGGGAAACTGCTGTATATCATACTAAAATTATGCTCGTTGCGTACCACATTATGAATTTGATATGCCACTTTTTTCTTCATAAGTCAAACCACAGATTGATCTAAAATGCTAGATCTTTTCATTCATATATGGAGGTAAAGTAGACGTGGTACTAATACAGGATTTTGTTTATATTGTATCCCCTGAGATGCTGGTACACCATCGATGTGCTTGATTGACCTCGTTTCTATGAGATTTTGACATAGTACAACATGCTCAATAGATTTCTGACTTAACAAAGGCAAATTAATTAAGACATCATGAGGGTGAACATCTTACGTTACATGCACGACAACAAAATACAAATTAGAAACTAGTTCTTAGTAAGTCATTATTGTTTAGAAATGACAATCCTCATATTGTGTATTGATCATGACAATTCCCTCTGTCTAAATCCTGACCTTATTGTTGTTCGAATATGAATTTCTCAACTAGTATGTAAGAAATAAATGACAATTCTTAGTATCAAGTTGCTCATAGAATTTTGTCCGTTCTATCAATAAGACACTGATATGTATAGTTTGCTTTTTCTGTTTGAGGAGGAGCCATTTGTTAATAATTACTGGCTAGGTTTTTTTAACCCATATATCAGAATCTATAAGTGATTTCACGATAGATATGTGCAAAATTTTTGTTAATAATATTTTGACAATAAATATTGTTTGTGTTTGACTGATTTGCAGTGTTGATGGAACGCTGAATTGTGGATATTCAAGTTTTAGAGGAAAAAGGGCAAGCATGGAAGATTTCTATGATATAAAGTCATCTAAAATTAATGATAAACAAATAAATCTCTTCGGAATTTTTGATGGTTAGAGATTTGTTCTTCTAGACTTCCTGTTGTCTCTTAGTGCATCTGTCTAAATCATTTATATTCTTGCAGGTCATGGCGGTTCACGTGCTGCTGAGTATTTGAAGGAGCACTTGTTTGAGAACCTCATGAAACATCCAGAGTTCATGTCAAATACAAAATTAGCAATAAGTATGATATTGCACATAGCATTTCCAGTTATCCATTGACCATTAAGTCACCCAGTCGTCACCTGATTAATGGCAACTTGCAGGTGAAACATATAGAAAGACCGATTCAGAGTTTTTGGATGCTGAAAAGAATACTCACAGAGATGATGGGTCAACGGCATCAACAGCAGTGATGGTTGGTGACCATCTTTATGTGGCAAATGTTGGAGACTCAAGGGCTGTTATATCAAAGGCTGGCAAAGGTGCTTTTGGAAATTATCTGCTACTTAGATGAGAATGATTTGGGTCATTGAGTATTTGTGATTACCGTATGTTTCCAGTTTGTCAACATGTAGAGTCTTCTATATGAGAAATTAAGAGATGAATCATTGCATATTTAGCACCATTAGTGAGTACGGACTATGTTCATGCTGAATTGCTGATTGACTACATTATCATTTATAAAGTTTTCTAAGCTGGTCGTTATGTAAAAAGTTGACAAATTTGTGAGAAACATGTTGCTCAGTATCACCTTCAATAAAACATTACAAATGAAATCAAAATTACATGCCTTAGGGCGGATGGATTTGTGCTCGAATTGGTTTGTGAGAACGTAACTTTTGTCAAGAATACTGTATTTGTAATAAAATATTATTGCTCTGACCATCTTTCTTTCCTGGAAAAAATTGTCTGTTCGTTTTCTAAGTGAATCACTTGTTGGGCATGTATCAAGTTATTTCACACAGCATAATATGGATAAACTCAAAATGGTGCAAGTAATTCTTAATGGTATCATAGGCACCATTATTTCTCTTCCTGTATCCTTGGGATATCTGTATTGCTGTGGCAGGTCTTGTCTATAATCCAGATGTAGTTGTCTGTTGAACTGTTTGTAAAACATTGGGTTGCCTCCTTTTCGCAGCTATTGCGCTGTCTGAAGATCACAAGCCGAACAGAAGTGATGAGAGAAAACGAATTGAGAGTGCTGGTGGGATAGTTATGTGGGCTGGTAAGGTCTACACTGAACACACCAAGTACACTTGCATGTTTTCATGATTGAACCAAACGATCCTTGCCATGATCTTGTATTCTTGTTGCTCATAGTGGCAAGTTGACTTCTACAGGAACTTGGAGGGTAGGTGGTGTACTTGCGATGTCTCGGGCATTTGGCAACCGTCTCTTAAAACAATTTGTTATTGCAGACCCTGAGATTCAGGTAACTTGATCTTCACGTTATTTTAATACTGATGTTTCAAGTCTTATATGTAATTTGTGGCATTGTAGGCCTAATCTGTTCACGTTTTTTTTTTGGTCAGGAACAAGAAATAAATGACGAGTTGGAGTTTCTAATTATAGCTAGTGATGGGCTGTGGGATGTGGTTCCGAATGAGGTTAGTTTATGGTATACATCTCTGACATATTTAGAGGTGTGGATATCACTTCTTTTGCGCTTTCTTCATGAGCATTTGTGTAGTGGACTAATTCAAACTTTTGTTGGGCCTTTGGATGGCCTGAAATATAAAATTATAGATTATTGTAATTGTGTGTGATGTCCTGATAAGCAAGGATTTCATTGTCTCTCCATGAACACCTTACCCCCCTCCTTTTTGTCCTCTTTTCCCTGCTGCATTTAAGCATTTACAGCAACTAATCTGTATGTTCTACTGCCCCCATTTTGCATAATATCTAGATGCACAAAAGCTATGAAAATTCTTGCCAATTAGAGTGATTCTGTGTTATATTGGCTAGAATAACTACCATTGTCTAAAAACCGCACAAATTTGATTGGATTTTGTTAGACATTACTAAAGTATTATGCCCTCTAGGTATGCGTGTGACAAATATAGTGGAACGGAGGGAGTATATGTGTGAATGGAACTTCCGCTCTCCATTCTTTGCCCCCTGCTTTTGCAAGTCTTTTGTACTGCTGGACAGTAACATTTTGCAGAAACAAATTTCTAAGTGTGTCGCTTAGTATTGCCTATAATTGCAATTGCTGCTGTATGTCACTGTATTTTTGGGAAGGGCCTTTGAGGTTTATTTCAACTGCTTGCGTTAATATGTGATGTCCATTCTAGGTTCCACGTGCGGAGATACTTTTCTTACATTATCTTTATTGGGCCTCTTTGGATGCATATTCCATGTTCATGACAAATGACAAATGGTTTCATCTTCTTCACCCAAGATGCAGTTTCACCTGTAGTATTTAACTGACAAATTTTCTGCTTGAGTTGCATAAATTTGCTTTACATTTTCTACAGGCTCTGTACCACATTGCATCTAACTGATGAGCCCCCCTCATCTGAGTGGAATTTTTTTGGCTGGGCTGTAATCATTTGCACATTGCAGAAACAAAATTGTAGGTATCTTAGTGTGTTTTCCGAACAATGGGATTTGAACTTATTTTGAACTGCTGGCATTGATATCTTAGTGTGTAATATGTCGAAGAGGTCAGTCATTTTCTACCTAATGTGTGGCTTTTTTGGTGGTTTTGCAGTGTTGCCTCACCTGCTGAGCCCTTGGTGCTCAGAGGTGTTGGTATTGTGCGCATTAGTATTGTTTGAATGTACTGCTGTGACAATCCTTGCTGTAGTGAGGATTTTTTAACAGCGCTTTCCTTATTGGGCTTCTTGCTAATGGTCTAAATCCTTCTGAGGATGCTTGACTGACCATTCTTGTTCGCACAGGACGCTGTTTCACTTGTGAAGATGGAGGAGGAACCAGAGGCAGCAGCCCGGAAGCTGACAGAGACTGCGTTCTCCCGCGGGAGTGGCGATAACATCACGTGCATTGTGGTGAAGTTCCAGCATGACAAGCCAGGCATCGGCGGCGGTGGCGGCCATTCCCCCTCCTCGCCTCCAGGCGACAAGAGTTGATTCCATCTGTTGTTGGTTATACGTGTTGTTGGGGTCCTTTTACCTTGAGCCGGATTTTGCTGGCCCCATCCTTGGTGGCTCCCGCGGCTGGTACTTAAGAAAGGAGTTGGTTCATGTTCGTTGCCTGTCTATATATGCCCTTAATTTTGGTTCTCCGGTCAGTAAGGTTACCGGTGGCCGTGCTGCCCATTTGCATGTTTATCGTCGGTTCATCCTATACGGCATTGTTGTAGACTTTTGTAGTTGTTGTAGCAATGGGAGAGTTAATTCTGTGAGATGCCCCCGGACCCTTCTATCCAATCCAGCCGATGTCTACTGCGGCTGGGCTGAAGAACCATCATGTTGCTCTGCAGAGCAAGATCCGTAGGATGTGCAGTGCAGGATACGTACATGGCATCATGGTAATCGATCGTCAGAAGATGAAGCAGTACCAGTACGCGGCCTGCCCGCCGCATCATCATCACCAGCCAAGGACGAACGAGGAACGATCAGTAAAAACGTGGTGGTGAGTCTCTCAGAGGCAGAGCGCGGGGCCGAGGCATGTGCAGCTAGTCAGCAGCAGGGGCCTTGCAGGCAAGATCTGCAGCTGCGATGATGCAGGATTGCAGGCTACAGCGTTGGATTAACAGGGGCACATGGTTCATTAACCTACTGATTTTCGTGACTAGGGATCGACGGGCGCCCACAGGTGTGAATATGGACATCCGTGCACGGTGCACCTAAGCATTCTCAGTAGTTGACTGTAGAGTACCTTGCCATTAGCAGCTGGGCTTGATGCTCATCAGCCTCACCAACCAGTGTCAAGTCTCGTTGGAGTTTCTGCTCCCCCCCCCCCCCCCCCCCCCCCCCCCCCCCCCCCAAAAAAAAAGTCTCGTTGGAGTTGACTGCAGAGGAAGTCTCTTCACAGCTGACTGGCGAGGAACTGCGGGCTAGCTCGGCGAGATGAAAACGTTCTTCTGCTCTGTGCTAGGATCCTTGAGAACTTGTGGCAGCATGCTGAAAATATCTAGTTAAATACTTCATCGATTTTAAATCATAAGTCGTTTTGAATTTTCTATATACAAAAAATTACTATATATCCAAACAAAACGTTGTATATCTATATATATATAATAAAAATTATGTAACTTAAAGATAAAACAACTTGGAGCAACTTCAAGAGCCTTTATATTCCAATAACTAATTGAGAGGATTAAAGATTTTGGTGAACAAGCAGTCTTCAAGCTTCTTTAATTAGATCTTCGAAGATAGTCAAAGACGGAGGACAGGAATGGCTCTCCAGAGCGCGCAGGGTATAAAAAGCTGTTGAAAGTTAGAAAGGTCTAGAGAGCAATTTTTATATAAATAGGTTTTCAATTTCAAATAATGATTTAGAAAGTGAGCAATGCACAGTAAAAGATATTTTGGTAGTTGGTTGAAAAATTAAGACCATGAATGATCGGGCTACTTCTTGTTGGGCACATGGCGGGTGGCAGCAGGTGCTGCATGCAATGCAACCGTGCAAGTAAGTGGCTTTAATCCCCCCTTGCTTAGGAGAGCAACCATTGAGCGGGTCCGTACAAATGCATGCAGCAGCACAGCGGATTTGGTTTCAGCGATGGCGCTTGAATGGCCTTGTTTAGTTTTCCAAATTCACCCCAAATTTTACTATGCAAAAAGAAGATTTCCCATCACATCAAAATGCCGGCACATATATAGAATACTAAATGTAGATGAAATCAAAAACTAATTGCACAGTTTTGTTGTACTTTGCGAGACGAATATTTTAAGCCTAATTAATTAATGTTTAGACAATTATTAGCAAATAAAAACAAAATTGCTACAGTATTCAACAATGATTGGGCAACACCAATTCTGGCATCTAAACACGGCCATGAAAGCAATGGCCGTTGGAGCACGATGGTTTGGCTTCCTGTTTGGACCACGTAGTATACCATTGTACGTGGTACCGTCTGTATTTATTTGTACCATCACTGCACGTCTGCACTTGCACAGAAAGAAAACTGGTACTGTAAATAAACTCTAAAGACGTGAATGCACAAAAAAAAAACGCATACTACATCCGACCATAATAACTACTACACATTTTGTCTAATATGTATCATTGAATTAATAATGAATTTTTTATGACAAATATATTAAAAGATATCAATGGTGATAATATTTTATATAAAGTTTAGTCATCGAACTAAAAAAAAGTTTGGTTCATTGGAAAGCTAGACGTGAAGCTATTTTGGTCCTGACGGACTACTATTAACGTGAGATGAGACAGACAGGACTGGAAGTAAACTGGGAATGGACGACGACTGTGCTCGGATCCTTCACAAGCCATGGGGCCGACGCCAGCTCACACACACAGGCCGTACCAGTGATCAGTGTGCCACTGCCACTGCCATCCTCAAGCACAAGGGAAAGGGACAATCCATGGCGCTGTGAGCTTGTCAATTGCAGTTGCAGGTAAAACAACAACCGCATTTACATCCACCCAGAAGCAGGGACGCAGCAGCTTTTGCGCCTTGTACTCTCCTGCTCGTCGCCTCCTTCCTCCCCGCTTCACCGCCACCGCAACAAGCCAAGCCACTAGCGCGCCTGCGCCAAGAAAGAGGGATGCCGCCGGCGCTGCGCCTGCTCGTCGCAGCGGCACTGCTGCTGCTGTCGTCGGCGGGGGCGCAGGAGACGTGCTGGTCGGGGCCGGCGCCGCGGCGCGGGGCGTGGATGTCCGTGGCCAGCTTCGGCGGGCGCGGGGACGGGCAGGCGCTCAACACGGGCGCGTTCGCGCGCGCCGTGGCGCGCATCGAGCGCCGCCGGGGCGCGCGGGGCGGCACGCTGCTGTACGTGCCGCCCGGGGTGTGGCTCACGGGCCCCTTCAACCTCACCTCCCACATGACGCTCTTCCTCGCCCGTGGCGCCGTCATCCGCGCCACCCAGGTACGGCCATTGCCCTTCTTCTTCTTCTTCTTGGTCGCCGCCGTGCTGCCTTGCTACCATCGAGCTAAGCCTAGCCTGCACGTATCCTTGGAGCAGGACACGTCGAGCTGGCCGCTCATCGACCCGCTGCCGTCGTACGGGAGAGGGCGCGAGCTGCCTGGCGGGAGATACATGAGCTTGATCCACGGCCATGGTCTCCAAGACGTCTTCATCACAGGTTCTTGCATTGCGTACACTGCCAGTCATTCAGCCACTCCTCCATCACTTGCTGAAAGCTCGGCATTCTGGAGCAGGTGAGAACGGCACCATTGACGGCCAAGGCAGCGTGTGGTGGGACATGTGGAAGAAGCGCACGCTGCCATTCACGAGGCCGCACCTGCTGGAGCTCATGTACTCCACCGACGTCGTCGTCTCCAACGTCGTCTTCCAGGACTCGCCGTTTTGGAACATCCACCCAGTCTACTGCAGGTGAGCGCAGCGAATGGATCGCCTGTCGTTACAAAGAGGGAGGGGAGCCACATTTTTCAGTCCAACTGCTACCTTGTTTTTGCCTGTTCCTGTTCCACAGCAGGGCTTCAGCTGGCGCCTTGACAGGCTACAGTGTAGTTTCAGGAACAAACATTTTAGTTAAGCAATACAATTAGCATGAAAGCCGATACACAACTTACAGACATCTGGTTAACTGAACATTGATGTTGATCTGATCCCAATGTCAGACAGTTAAAAGGGTCACACCTCACAAAAAACCACAGCCCTTTTAAATGATGAGTGTGGCTTCATGTGTGTGTATGCAGCAATGTATTAATAGCGAACGTGACTGTGTTGGCACCACATGACTCCCCAAACACTGATGGAATCGATCTAGGTAATGGACGCTTTACAAAGATTTCTAAATCTGAGCAAAATTTGCGTATGCCTGACAATTAATGAAGTTACATCTGCATCGTCGTGCACCTGCAGATTCAAGCAGCAATGTCTGCATCCAGGACTCCTACATTTCCGTGGGCGATGACCTGATTTCCATCAAGAGTGGATGGGATGAGTACGGCATTGCTTTTGGCCGTCCAAGCTCCGGCATCACCATTCGGAGGATAACCGGGTCCGGGCCATTTGCTGGCTTTGCGGTTGGAAGCGAGACCTCTGGTGGCGTGGAGAACGTCCTTGTCGAGCATCTGAATTTCTTCGGCATGGGTGTTGGGATCCATATCAAGACCAACTCAGGGAGGGGAGGATTCATCCGGAACATCACCGTCTCTGAAGTGACCTTGAATGGAGCTCGGTACGGTCTGAGGATCGCCAGTGATGTTGGGGGCCACCCTGATGCATCCTACAACCCAAGTGTGCTTCCTGTTGTCAACAGCGTGACGATTAAGAATGTTTGGGGTCAGAACATCCGGCAAGCTGGGCTGATACGGGGCATCAGAAACTCAGTTTTCAGTAACATATGCCTCTCAAATGTAAAGCTCTATGGCAGTGCATCCATCGGGCCATGGAAATGCCGAGCTGTCAGTGGCGGCGCAATCGATGTGCAGCCATCACCATGTACAGAGCTGGCTAGTACATCTGAGACAGGTTTTTGTACAAGTTAGCTCTGATTCTGCCAAATGAGTCTTGTTATTCTCAGTTTCACTTAGGCATAGAAATTCTCCTATAGCAATAAAGATGTCAGCATTTCTCCTTTTTGTTCAGCAGAAATGGTTACTGATTAACTGGAATTGTAACAGAACCAATGGTCCGTGGTGATCTGTTTATTCATTACCTTGTTCATTCACAGGGATAGTCAGCCCTTTTGTTTCTTGGCAAACTCTTCTGAAATTCAGCTGTCAGGTCTGATTGAATGGAATTACTTCTTAAACCTACTATTTGCAGAGGATAATCCAACCTTTTACATTATATGCCATTCATTATTTACCAGCAACCATTGCAAGAGCATTTCCCATCCGTAAAATGGTGAAACCTATCAGCATCTCGAAGAATAATCTGCCGTTCACATAGAGCAGAGATATACTTGGCCACCTCATGGCAGTCATTGCACATCCTGGTGTTCTTGATCACCCTGATGGGCACTCTGCTTGCATCTGAATGGATCAAACCATAGGTGATAGCTAGCTTCTCAGTATGGCTCAGCAGCAGCTTCTCCTTCTCTTCTTCTGGAACGTTATACACTATGCAACTAGTGTCTGGCACATATCCTGCCTTTCTGATCTGAAAAACCAAACGAATCAGTTCTTCATATATCTCTGCAGTATCTGGATGTGGCTTCCCCTCGACTTCAAACACATGGATACTTTGCCCAATCTGTATCCAGCTCCACCCAGGTCGAGTATCCAGCGCTCTTGCTTTCATTGCATACTTGAGGCTCTCAGCTTCATCAAACATCTGTTCATGTTCGTACAAGCTCACCATCTGCAAGTAGTTGGCTGAATTGTACGGCTCTAGTTTGAACAATTTCCTTGCAGCAGCCTCGGCAAGAGCAAGGTTTCCATGTACCGTGCAACCGGTTAGAAGAGCTCCCCATAAGCTTGCTGCTGACTTGAATGGTGACTTATTGATGAAGTCCATCGCTTCATCCAGGTAGCCGCACCTTGCCAAAAGGTCAACCATGCATGCATAGTTCTCAACGGTCGGTGTCACACCATATCTGCTTTCCATGCTATCGAAATACTCCCACCCTTCAGTGATCAACTCCATTGATCTGCAAGCAGTAAGCAGTGCTGTGAAGGTTATACTGTCTGGCTTCAATCCTGAATTGCACATGTCATGGAACAGCGCTATTGCTTCATGGCCCTGCCCATGGGCTGCCAGCCCAGTGAGCATCGCATTGCAGGACACCAAATTATTCTCCTGAATCCTTTCGAATATCCGCTTTGCACTTGCCAAGTTTCCTGACTTTGAGTACATGTCAATTAGTGCTGTTCCAACAACCATGTCATGATCATACGCTCTTCGCAGCGCAAAACAATGCAGCTCCTTCCCTTTCTTCAGCAAAGCGAGCCCTGCGCAAGCCCGCAGCAAGACCGACATGGTAACCACGCTGGGCTGGACATGGTCCTTCTGCATCTCATTGAAGAAGTAGAACGAATCTTCATAGTCTCCATTATTGCAGCTTCCAGAGATCAACGAAGTCCAAGAAACCACATTGGGTGTCAAACCAATCGCCTTGATCTGCCGGAGCAGCAGCACAGCCTGCGAACTCATACCGTTCATCGAATAACCATTGATCAGCCCATTCCAGGTGGTTACATCAGGATCAAGCCTGTTCCTCTTCATCTCCTCCACAAGGTCCAGTGCATGGTCAAACTGACCAGCGTTCGCATACCCTGCAACCAGTGAGTTCCATGTGGTGATGTTCCTAAGCTCCAGCGTGTCGAACACCTTCTGGGCGTATTCGAGGCGGCCACACTTGGCGTACATGTCAACGAACGCCGTCCCAGTGTACACGTCCGGCTCGAGCTGATTCCTGAGGAAGAAGCAATGGGCTTCCATGCCATGGGCAAGCAGCCCCAAGCTGGCCACAGACTTGAGCAGGCTCGACATGGAGCTGGAGTCCGGTTGCAGCCCCTGATCCAGCATGCTCCGAACAACGCCGAACGCTTCCCGGTCGCGCCCATACCGCGCGCAGCCGGACAGCACGGCGTTCCACGTTGCGAGGCTGGGCTCGAGCCGGGCCGACCCCGCCATGCCCTCCGCGAGGTCCAGCGCGTCGTCCACGAGCCCGAGGCGCGCGCAGCAGGCGACGACGACGTTCCACGCAACGGGCGGCGCGTCCTCCGTCTCGAGCACCCGCCTGGCCGCGCCCACGTCCGCGCTCTCGGCGTACATGCCGGCAAGGAAGCCCGGGACGAGCGGGTGCGCGGCGACGTGGCCCGCCTTGGCGGCGTGCGCGTGCACGGCCTGCCCCTCGCGCAGCGCCCCAGAGCGGCCGCACGCGTGGAGCGCCCGCGCGCACGCGTATCCGTCGGGAGCCACCCCGCGCGCCCGCATCTCCCCGAACGCGGCGATCGCGTCGCCCCACTCCTCCGCCTCGGCGAGCATGGCAACGCGCTTGTTCCACAGCACCGCGTCCTCGTCCTCGTCGCCCTCCTCCTCCGCCGCGGCCGTCGCTTCCTCGAGCAGGCGCCGCGCCGAGGCCCCGCGGCCCAGGCGCACGAGGAGGTCGGCGAGCGCGCACGCGACACGCGGGTCCCGCGCGTGGCCCGCGCGGACGGCAAGAGAATGCAGCTGCGGCGCGATGCGGCGCGCAGCGGAGACGCGCTCGGTGTCCTCGTCCCCGTGGAGGAGCTCCGCGCACTGCCGCAGGAGGGAGACCAAGAGCCGCCCGTCGCGGAAGGAGTCCACACCTCGCAGCGCCTCGGGGAGCGAGCTGGCTTTGAGGAGGAGGTGAGCCGGCGGGGCGTGGGCGTGGGCGTGGGCGTGGTGGAGCGGCGGGGGTGGAGGTTTGGCATGGTGGTGGTGGTGGTGGGTGGGCGGCGTCGGGAGCGAGAGGGAGATGGCTTGCGCGGCCATTGGAAGGTAAGTGGAAAAGGACGACGATTTGTTTTGCAGTGCAAGTGCGGATAAGGCGATTAATAAATATATATATATCTGAGAAAGGAAATGTTATTACAAGTGGGCCTGGGGCCTGGGCCGGCACATACGCCTCGCGGCCTTGAGGTCGGACCGCACACAAACTTTGATGGCCCGGTAAAGATCTCGAGTTTAACCGGACATTTACAACCGGACTCTTATAAAAGTTAAAATTAAAACTACGCAAATTATCTCCTTGCTTAAGTTAGAGCAGATAAGTGGTTTTAAGACAGTTTTATCATTTCTAGTTATAAAAATCCAGTGAACGCCTCGCATTCAACCATAAAAATCTCTATAAGCTTCTAAAATCTGATAAACATTTCTACATATAGGCCAATACACGAAAAATCCTAATATAATATTTAGCGTTTACAAAACTACCATGTCATATTTACCCCCATTTAGACTTAGGAGCTGTTTGGATCCTTTCATTTGGAGGAATTAAAATCTACTTAATAAACTAGGCTATATGGTTTGGAATTTGACATTCCACTACTTTCCAAAGTTCACATATAAGTATATCTCAAATTCATAGGGTGTGAGATAAAAATTGGTTCTATAGATCACCATTCTATGTTTCTACTTTGCAACTTATATCACATTTTTCAACTCGCTCCCTGCGGTAGAAATGCAACACATAAGTATCTCTCTCGTATAGCCAATAATAACATACAAATATAATCCATAATATGTGTCTAAATTATGATTATTAAAATGAATTCAATTTCAAGGACCCAAATGACGCCTTAGTTCATTGTCTATGAATTAACGGAGTGGCTGGCACTTGGACATCCGGATAGACACACGCATCTGGACGTTCGTGCAGCCCACGGTCGTTCACCTTTGCCCCGCCACGAGTGCACTCAACCTCCATCTCTGAATCCGTCGGCCCTTCCCTTGACCCCTTCCTCTCTCTCCAACTCTCCAAGTAGGCGACTCTCCGACTCCCTCAACGCGCCCTAACCCACAGCACCCCTGCCCGCTGCCCCCAGTGCCCCCGTCTGCCAGCCCCGGCCAAACAACATAAAACACTTACAACATGAAAAAAACATTTGAATGCAACATAGTATGAAAACGGACGAAACATTTGGAAGATGCACTTGCAACATGTGTGTGAAACACATGAAACACCCAAATAAAACACTTGCAACATGAAAACCACTTGCTGCAACATAAGACTGAAACAACTGAAACATTAAGAACATATTGTTCCAACATATGTGTGAAACATATGCAGCATTCAGATTAAAAACGATTGCAACATACTTCTAGAAATAGATGAAACATTTTGAACAAACTCTTTCAACGTGTCTTTGAAGCAATTGCAACATGTGCAACATCACCCGATCTATTTTTGCAACATCAAGATGAAACAATTACAACATACATCTAAAACGTCTAAAACACTTTAAACATACATATGCAACGTAGGTGAGGGGAAGGCCGGGCCGGCCGTTTCCGGCCGTCGGGTTAGGAGCCGGCAGCGAGTTACGACGCACGAGCACCATCAGCGCCTGTCATGCTTGTGGGTGCCTTGGCTCGGTCGAGGAAGACCTGATGCGTCACTGCATGTGCGCCCCAGCGACCATGTGAAAGGTCTAGATGGCTAGAGGGGGGGTGAATAGCCTTTAAAATTTTCTACAATGACAAACTAAACAAGTTTATCAATACAACAAATAGCGAGATGCGAGTTTTGCTTAGCCTACGGGGTGTTTGCAAGCCACCTATCCAATTCACAATTCTAGTATATTTGCACTCAACCGCACAAGTCAAACCGAGGAGGTAACTACCACTACAACTAGCAAGCTACACAAAAGAGCTACTTTAGCAAAGCTAACTAGCTAGCAAAGATAACTAAGAAAGTAATACAAGCGAGAGTTAGGAGGGTATCACCGAGGGGCGAAGTATTGAGCCAACCAATATGATCAACAATGAAAAACAAGACAACCGAACACCGGGATCAATCAATCACAATATGAAAGTGATGACACGAAGATTTATCCCGAGGTTCACGTGCTTGCCGGCACGCTAGTCCCCGTTGTGTCCCTTTTCACCACGTGGTTCGGTGGCTAATCGGTCTCACACCGAGCCTCTCAAAAGGCGCCACAAGAACCTACCAAATGGCAAAAGGTTGCAAATGACACGAGCAATCCACTAATGTTGCCTTTGGCGCTCCGCCGAGGTAGGCACAAACCCCTCACAATCACCGGAGGTGGCCAAGAACAATCACCAACTCTTGCCAACGCCTCCAAGCTGCTCCAAGCCGTCTAGGTGGCGGCAACCACCAAGAGAAACAAGAATCCCGCAGCAAATCAACCACCAAGTGCCAACTAGATGCAATCTCACAATGCAAATGCACTTGGATCACTCAATCTCACTTCGAATATGCAAAGAAGCAAGAGAGATGAGTGGGAGGGGAGTTGCTTAGCTCAAAGTGCTCACAAGTATGTCAAAATGTCCAAGAGTGAGAGCCTTGAGCCGGCCAACGAGTATTTATAGACGTACCCCTTCGAATATAGCCGTTAGAAACTGAAATCAGCAGCAGTCGCGCTGACCGGACGCGCTGGTCCAACTGACCGGACGCGCCGGTCGCGCAACGGCTAGTTTTCGAAACGCTGACCGGACGCGCCGGTCGCAACGACCGGACGCGCTGGTCACGACCGGACGCGCCGGTCCCGTGACTGCCCGGACGCGCCGGTCAACACTGAGTCGCGCAAAACGAACCATCGACCGGACGCGCTGAAGAACTGACCGGACACCACAGTGCCCGCGTCCGGTCGGAGTCCAGTAAGCTCCCTAGACGACCGGACGCGTCCGGTCGCCTGTGACCGGACGCGCTGCGCGTCCGATCAACCAACTGAAAAACGCGCAGACGCTGAACGCTGACCGGACGCGTCCGGTCAAACAGTGACCACGTCCGGTGCAGCGTCCGGTGCAGCGTCCGGTCACCACTGTGACCTCCGTTCGCCTCCGTTTGATTTTCGTTTGATTTCCGACTTCCGGCGTAGTGGAAAATAGGCATTTCATTTCCCCGAAATCGCCTGAATCCCGCGCTCGCACGCTCGGCGGGAGGGAGAGAGGACCCCAAACCCTCTCTACCGCTTAAACTCCAACGCCATCGCAAATGTGCTAACACCACCAAGTGATCTCGTCAAGTGTGAGTGTGTTAGCATTTTCACAATCATTTTTCGAGGCGTTATTAGTTCTATCCAAATGCATATGATCATGAAATGCACACCTAGAGGCACTTAGGAGTTCAATAGCCGCGTCATTCCCCTCTTTAGTACGGCTATCTATCCTATAATGTAACCACACCCACTAGGTGTCTTGGTTACTAAAATACAACCCTTAAGCATATACCTTTGCCTTGATCACGTAGGGTCGCGTCCAAATCCAAGTGTGGCCATCATGATCACCATGTCCATCTTGCCACCAACCTTGGAATGTACTAATCCTCATATGCTACATACAACTTAGGCATAGGATTAGTACTTAGGCATTGTCACTAATTACCAACACCAAACATAGGACTTTCAATCTCCCCCTTGTTGGTAATTGGTGACAACCCTTTCACAAAGATATTATGATAAAATTTTGATTGAACCCATGTCACATTGTCCAAGTATATTACCATGTGTAAGAATTATGGACATGTGATCATGAATTCAAATTGATAGCAATGGCTCCCCCTACATGTATGCTATATGTTTGGATATAGGAAGCATACATGTTAGATAGGAAAGATTAGGAGCATTGACTACCAATAGGTGCTAAGTGTTTTAGATTATAGACCTTTGAAGCGTGATACCATCGGAGTCGCGATAAACACCAACTTAGCACCTTGTGTAGTTAGATATCACTTGAAAAAGCACAAACAAAACTAGAAACCTCGTGAGATCAACATTATAAGCGAGGCTCTAGTACCACTTTGAAAAACATGAAGCAAGAAAAAATCTAACTACTCCTTATTCATGCTAGTACTTCAATACACCATTCAAATTATACTAGCAAATCACCACACAAGCAAAGTATCAGAGAAAAAGAAATGCATAACTATGCATCATACATATGAAGTGCACATGGAAATGCAACATTCATGTTTAAGAGCTTGCTCCCCCTACTTGTGTGCTCAAAATTTTAGTTGATCCCCTTCTTTTATCAAATTCTCCTCTTTTTAGAATCTATCTTTGTGAACAACATTTTTCTCCCCCTTTGTACTTCTCCCCCTTTGAGTTCTATCTTTGTGAACAACAATTTCTCCCCCTTTGGCACCAATGACCACAAGGGACCAATTTTAGATAGATTATCATGTTGACTTATGGGGTGAGGATCAAGTTTGTGATTCAACCTAGATTGCTTGCATAAATAAAATACTTCGGTTTGATCCAAGGGCAAGCTTCTTCACACCTCACTAGAAGGGTTATCATGCACCATGTTGAAGCAAATATTTAGACAAGTGATCTAGATTAAACACTTAGGATCATAAGCTACTTAAACAAGTTATATGCTACCACTAGATCATACAAGACATAGAAACAATAGTGGCACCATATAAACTTCAAATTCATTTGATTTTCATGAATGAGCCTAGAACATAAGAAATCATGACTAGATGCACTAAACATGTCCTTAGTATAGAATGTATGACATGTCAACCAATTGTACCTTGGGGCTTGAAGGAGAGGCATGTCATAACATTGGGGTGCATCAACTCATGTTGGAGAAGTCAAGTATGTTCAACTCATTCTTTAGCTTGTGAAATCTCTTCTCATCAAGTGGCTTGGTGAATAGATCGGCTAATTGATCTTCGGTGCCCACACTCTCAATAGCAATGTCACCCTTTTGTTGATGATCTCTAATAAAATGATGACGAACATCAATATGCTTTGTTCTTTGATGTTGAATCGGATTGTTGGTTAGCTTCACGGCACTTTCATTGTCACATAGCAATGGCACATTCTTGAAATTGATTCCAAAATCCTTCAATGTTGCCTTCATCCACAAGATTTGTGCACAACAACTACCCGCGGCGATGTATTCGGCTTCGGCGGTAGATAGTGCAATACTATTTTGCTTCTTGGATGACCATGAGACAAGTGATCTTCCCAACAATTGACAAGTCCCGGAAGTGCTCTTTCTCTCCACTTTGTCACCGGCATAGTCGGAATCCGAATATCCAACTAGCTCAAAGCTTGCACCTTTGGGATACCATAATCCAACATCTTGTGTATGCTTCAAATACCTCAATATTCTCTTTGTTGCCTTTAAATGACTTTCTCTTGGTGAGGCTTGAAATCTTGCACACATGCATACACTAAACATCACATCGGGTCTTGATGCCGTCACATAGAGTAGTCTACCAATCATTGATCTATAAAGCTTTTGATCCACCATGTTGCCACTCTTGTCACTATCCAAACTTCCACTAGTACCCATTGGAGTTGTAATGCCCTTTGCATCTTCCATGCCAAACTTCTTGAGCATATCTTTGATGTATTTGGTTTGGCTCACAAATGTTCCTTCCTTCATTTGTTTGATTTGAAGTCCAAGAAAGAAACTAAGTTCACCGATCATTGACATTTCAAATTTCTTTGCCATCATTTTCCCAAACTCATCACAATAATCTTGATTGGTTGAACCGAAGATGATATCATCAACATATATTTGCAATACAAACAAGTCTTTCCCAATCTTCTTAGTGAATAGTGTTGTATCAACTTTGCCCATGACAAATCCTTTGGATAGCAAGAAGTCCCTCAATCTTTCATACCATGCTCTAGGTGCTTGCTTCAATCCATACAAAGCTTTCCTTAGCTTGTATACATGGTTGGGTTTCTTGTCATCTTCAAAACCGGGAGGTTGCTCTACATACACCTCCTCTTGAATGTACCCATTTAGAAATGCACTCTTCACATCCATTTGATATAGCTTGATATTGTGAGCACAAGCATAGGCAAGTAAGATCCTAATTGCTTCTAATCTTGCAACCGGGGCATAAGTTTCACCAAAGTCAAGACCCTCTATTTGTGTGTAACCTTGAGCCACTAGTCTTGCTTTGTTCCTTACTACTATCCCATCTTGATCTTGCTTGTTGCGAAAGACCCATCTTGTTCCAATGACATTATGATTCTTAGGCCTCTCAACTAGTTCCCATACTTCATTTCTCTTGAAGTTGTTGAGCTCTTCATGCATTGCATTTACCCAATCCGGATCTCTCAATGCTTTATCAATGTCCTTGGGTTCTTCCATTGACACAAAAGAAGAGTGAGCACAAAATGATGCCAATCTTGATCTAGTTTGAACTCCCCTTTGTATGTCACCAATGATGGAATCCAATGGATGGTCTCTTGCAATGTTAGTTGGTTGAAGCACTTGCACTTGATTGCTTGGATGTTGATGTTGATCATGAGTTGGAGATGATGAACTAGCCACTTGTTGATCTTGTTGCACTTGAGATGATGTACTAGCTTGGTTTTGCATTAGAGACCCACTAGCTTGTGTAATTGGACTTTGGAGCACTTGATCTTTGTTGTCATCCACATCAATCACTTGCTTTGGCCTAATATCACCAATATCCATTTCTTTCATAGCATTGGTCAATTGAGTTTCTCTCACATCATCCAAGTTATTTTCCTCATCTTGAGAGCCATTTGTTTCATCAAACTCAACATCATGAACTTCCTCAAGTAAACCACTAGTCAAATTCCAAACTCTATAAGCTTTGCTAGTAGTGGAGTAACCAAGTAAGAATCCTTCATCACATTTCTTCTCAAACTTGCTCAATCTAGTGCCCTTCTTCAAGATGTAGCATTTGCAACCAAATACCCGAAAGTATGCAATGTTGGGCTTTCTTCCATTTAAGATCTCATATGGTGTCTTCTCTAGAAACTTGTGGCAATAGAGGCGGTTGCTATAGAAGCAAGCCGTGTTGATTGCTTCGGCCCAAAATGAATGACTCTCATTATACTCATTCAACATTGATCTTGCCATATCAATCAAGGTTCTATTCTTCCTCTCAACTAAGCCATTTGATTGAGGTGTATACTTGGCCGAAAATTGATGCTTGATTCCAAGCTCATCACATAGCTCATCAATTCTTGTATTTCTAAACTCACTTCCATTGTCACTTCTCACTTTCTTGATTGTGGTCTCAAACTCATTTTGCACCCTCTTGATGAACTTCTTGAATATGTCAAATACATCACTCTTGTCCATAAGAAAGAATACCCATGCATATCTAGTGAAATCATCCACAATCACAAAGCCATACTTGTTGCCACCTATGCTTGTGTATGTAGTTGGCCCAAATAAATCCATGTGCAACAACTCAAATGCCTTGGAAGTACTCATGATGCTTTTCAATGGATGAGTGTTGCCTACTTGCTTTCCGGCTTGACATGCACTACATAGCTTATCTTTCTCAAAAGTGACATCCTTCAAGCCTCTAACTAAGTCATGCTTCACTAACTTGTTCAATTGCTTCATGCCAACATGACCAAGTCTTCTATGCCATAACCAACCCATACTTGATTTGGTGAGCAAGCATGTTGAGAGTTGAGTGTCACTAGCATTGAAATCAACCAAGTATAGATTCTTATATCTAAAGCCCTTGAAGATCAAATTGGAGCCATCAACACTAACTATCTCCACATCATCAACACCAAATATGCACTTGAAACCGAGATCACACAATTGAGCAACCGAGAGAAGATTGAAGTTCAACTTTTCAACTAGGAGCACATTGGAAATGCTATGATCATTTGAGATTGCAATCCTTCCAAGAGCCTTCACATCACCCTTGCTATTGTCACCAAATGTGATACTATCAATGCCACTATCATTTGATTTGAGAGAGTTGAACATTCTTGAATCACCGGTCATATGTTGAGAGCACCCACTATCAAGCACCCAATGCCTTCCTCCGGCCTTGTAATTTACCTACAAGATAAATTAATGTTTCTTAGGTACCCATACTTGTTTGGGTCCTTGGAGGTTAGTAACTAAGCTCTTTGGTACCCAAATGGCCTTCTTCTTTGGACCCACAATTGGTGTACCAACAAACCTAGCATGCACACCTTTCTCACCCTTGGTAAGCACATAACAAGAATCAAAAGGAATGTAATCCATTTTAGCATGAAACTTGTTGTTGTTCTTGTTCATTTTATTACAATTAATCTCTAGATGCCCAACTTGCTTGCATCTATTGCAATAACGACCATTGCTCTTCACAAAGCGAGGCTTTGGAGTAGCAAAGGCCGCCTTGCCCTTCTTGGGAGTATAGCCCAAACCCTCTTTGTTAAGAGAGAACCTTTGACTACCCAAGCATTTTAGCAAGCGGGCATCCCCACCATAGGCATTGCCTAATGCGCGGGTGAGATCATCCACTTCTCTCTTGAGAGTCTTATTTTCAACCACAAGTGACGAATCACTAGTAGTAGAGATAGAGTTGGTTGTGGTGGATGATGATGAGCTACATGAAGCATTAGTAGGACAAACAAATAAAGAATCATCAATAATATCACATGTTAGTCCAATATCACAAGTGGCAATCACTTGCTCCTCCTTAGCTTCCTTCATGAGCTTCTCCAACTTGAGGTCCTTCTCCTTGATGAGCTCAAGTAGAGAGGAGTGGGCTTCCTTAAGCCTAGTGTGAGCAACTTCAAGGTCCTCGTGGTCTTCCTTTAGACACTCACGAGAGGCCTCTAGCTCATCAAAAGATTTCCTAAGAGCTTTAAGCTCTTGTTCAATTCCTTTGCACTCCTTACTCTTTTTGAGAGCAACAAGCTCTTCCATCAAGGCATCATTTTCATTGCTCTTGGCAATGAGCTCTTCCTCCAAGATTTTGCACTTCTTGGTTGTCCTCTTGTAGCCCTTGCTCATTTGATCTATTATGCCCAATAGATCATCCTTGGAGTAGTCCTCATCCTCCTCATCATCACTCCTACAACCATCACTAGCACAAGAGTCATCATCACTATCATCATATTTTACCTTGGTAGGCTTGGCCATAAGGCATGTCGATGTAGTGTCGAAGATGGATGGCTTGTTGGAGAGGGCGATGCTTGCAATGGCTCGCCGAGTGGTCCTCTCATCATCACTAGAGCTATCATCATCACTATCGGAGTTATCACTATCCCAAGTGACCACATAGCCACCACCCTTCTTCTTCTTGTTGATAGTGAAGCTCTTCTTCTCTTTCTTCTCCTTCTTATCCTTCTTGTTCTTCTTCAACTTCAACTCCCCATCATGATATCTTTTGTCTTCATAGGGACACTTTGCCACTACATGATCGGGGCTATTGCAATTGTAGCAAAGCACCTCCTTTGCCTTCATGAAGTCCCTTCTCTTCCTTGCACCATATCCTTTCTTCTTCATGAACCTCCCCATCTTGTGCACTAGGAGGGCCATGGTCTCATCATCGAATGGATCATCATCATCGCTCTCCACCTTGCTCTTGCCCTTAGAAGTTGAGGCCTTGAATGCAATGGGCTTCTCTTGCTTGACCTTGATCTCCTTCTTCTCATCTTCATCTTCATCATCATCATATTGAGCATCGGTCATGACATCTCCAAGCACTTGGTTTGGAGTTACCTTGTCCAAACCCTCTCTTTGGATCATCTCCTCAAGATAGCAAACTTCTTAGGTAAGTTCATCAAGAACTTATGTGAGAAGTCCTTGTCCTCAACCTTCTCTCCAAGCCCCTTGAGATCATTGACAATGACTTGGAGCCTATAGAACATCTCCGGTATAGACTCATCATCCTTCATCTTGAAGCTTGCAAACTTATCCTTGAGCATATAGAGCTTGGCACTCTTTACCGTTGAAGTGCCCTCATATGTTTCCTCTAATCTTGTCCACACTTCACTTGCCATCTCAAGATCCTTGATTTGCTCAAAGACCTTTGCATCAATCCCATTGTAGAGAGTGTTGAGAGCCATAGTGTTGCATTGGTTGTTGATGCGGTCATTGTTGGTGAGGTTGTCGGGATCAATGATTGCATAATCATGATGTGTAACCTCCCAAACCTTCTCATTGATAGAGCCAAGATATTGCTTCATCTTTCTTTTCCAATGATCAAAAGATGAGACACCATCAAAGAATGGAGGCTTGCCCCCGACATGGTTGAACACAACTTGAGCCATCTTACACCGAGGTTGTTAAGCCTTACAAACGGTGACCACGGCTCCGATACCACTTGAAAGGTCTAGATGGCTAGAGGGGGGGTGAATAGCCTTTAAAATTTTCTACAATGACAAACTAAACAAGTTTATCAATACAACAAATAGCGAGATGCGAGTTTTGCTTAGCCTACGGGGTGTTTGCAAGCCACCTATCCAATTCACAATTCTAGTATATTTGCACTCAACCGCACAAGTCAAACCGAGGAGGTAACTACCACTACAACTAGCAAGCTACACAAAAGAGCTACTTTAGCAAAGCTAACTAGCTAGCAAAGATAACTAAGAAAGTAATACAAGCGAGAGTTAGGAGGGTATCACCGAGGGGCGAAGTATTGAGCCAACCAATATGATCAACAATGAAAAACAAGACAACCGAACACCAGGATCAATCAATCACAATATGAAAGTGATGACACGAAGATTTATCCCGAGGTTCACGTGCTTGCCGGCACGCTAGTCCCCGTTGTGTCCCTTTTCACCACGTGGTTCGGTGGCTAATCGGTCTCACACCGAGCCTCTCAAAAGGCGCCACAAGAACCTACCAAATGGCAAAAGGTTGCAAATGACACGAGCAATCCACTAATGTTGCCTTTGGCGCTCCGCCGAGGTAGGCACAAACCCCTCACAATCACCGGAGGTGGCCAAGAACAATCACCAACTCTTGCCAACGCCTCCAAGCTGCTCCAAGCCGTCTAGGTGGCGGCAACCACCAAGAGAAACAAGAATCCCGCAGCAAATCAACCACCAAGTGCCAACTAGATGCAATCTCACAATGCAAATGCACTTGGATCACTCAATCTCACTTCGAATATGCAAAGAAGCAAGAGAGATGAGTGGGAGGGGAGTTGCTTAGCTCAAAGTGCTCACAAGTATGTCAAAATGTCCAAGAGTGAGAGCCTTGAGCCGGCCAACGAGTATTTATAGACGTACCCCTTCGAATATAGCCGTTAGAAACTGAAATCAGCAGCAGTCGCGCTGACCGGACGCGCTGGTCCAACTGACCGGACGCGCCGGTCGCGCAACGGCTAGTTTTCGAAACGCTGACCGGACGCGCCGGTCGCAACGACCGGACGCGCTGGTCACGACCGGACGCGCCGGTCCCGTGACTGCCCGGACGCGCCGGTCAACACTGAGTCGCGCAAAACGAACCATCGACCGGACGCGCTGAAGAACTGACCGGACACCACAGTGCCCGCGTCCGGTCGGAGTCCAGTAAGCTCCCTAGACGACCGGACGCGTCCGGTCGCCTGTGACCGGACGCGCTGCGCGTCCGATCAACCAACTGAAAAACGCGCAGACGCTGAACGCTGACCGGACGCGTCCGGTCAAACAGTGACCACGTCCGGTGCAGCGTCCGGTGCAGCGTCCGGTCACCACTGTGACCTCCGTTCGCCTCCGTTTGATTTTCGTTTGATTTCCGACTTCCGGCGTAGTGGAAAATAGGCATTTCATTTCCCCGAAATCGCCTGAATCCCGCGCTCGCACGCTCGGCGGGAGGGAGAGAGGACCCCAAACCCTCTCTACCGCTTAAACTCCAACGCCATCGCAAATGTGCTAACACCACCAAGTGATCTCGTCAAGTGTGAGTGTGTTAGCATTTTCACAATCATTTTTCGAGGCGTTATTAGTTCTATCCAAATGCATATGATCATGAAATGCACACCTAGAGGCACTTAGGAGTTCAATAGCCGCGTCATTCCCCTCTTTAGTACGGCTATCTATCCTATAATGTAATCACACCCACTAGGTGTCTTGGTTACTAAAATACAACCCTTAAGCATATACCTTTGCCTTGATCACGTAGGGTCGCGTCCAAATCCAAGTGTGGCCATCATGATCACCATGTCCATCTTGCCACCAACCTTGGAATGTACTAATCCTCATATGCTACATACAACTTAGGCATAGGATTAGTACTTAGGCATTGTCACTAATTACCAACACCAAACATAGGACTTTCACCATGGCGGGGTCAGCGGCGCACGCGACGACGATGGGGATGGATGGACGACGAGGGAGCGAGCGGTGCAGGTGATTGGGACGGGCGCGCGGCGCGACAGGCGATGGGGCATAGGGCGGTGGGGCGGAAGGGCATGGCGTGGCAACCTTCGAGCGCACGATGGGGGAAGAGGCGCGAACGGATGAGCAGCCACGCTGCGGTGGGTGCCTGGCGGATAAGTGAAAGGTCCTAATATGGCTAGAGGGGGGTGAATAGCCTATTAAAAATTCTACAAACTCACTAGAGCAAAATGTTAATATAACAAATGGCGAAATACGAATTAGCTCTAGCTTTACAAGGGTTGCAAGCTACCTATCCAACAATTCTAGTAACTAAGATCACTATAACAAACAAAGGCTAAGTCACCACGAGCTCTCACAAGCTAGCTACACTAAAGAGCTTAACTAGAAAACAAGCTACACTAGCAAAGAAAATACAAGCTCTCAAAACTAATTACACTAAAGAGCTTGTTACAACTAGTTTATGGAATGTAAAAGAGAGGTAAGTGATCTTTATACCACCGCGTCGAGGGATGAACCAATCACAACAATACGAAGACCAATCATCAGAAGAAATTCAAGAAATCAATCACAAAGGTGACACATAATTTTTCTCCCGAGGTTCACGTGCTTACCGACACGCTACGTCCCCGTTGTGTCGACCACCACTTCGTGGTTCGGCGGCTAATTGGCAATCCAAAGCCAAGCTCCCCAAGAGCACCGCAAATACCTACCGCAAGTGAGGTAACTCAATGACACGAGCAATTTATGGCGCTCCATCGGGGAAGGCACAACACCCCTCACAAAACACCGGGAGGTGGCCAAGAACAAGCACCACTGCCACAACTCCTCCGCTGCCTCCAAGCCGTCTAGGTGGCGGCAACCACCAAGAGTAATAAGAATCCTGTAGCCAATGCTCACCCAAGTGCCAACTAGATGCAAACTCACAAGCAAATGTACTTGAGATCACTCAAACTCACTTTGATTTGTCAATCAAGCAAGGGAGATGAGTGGGAGGGGATGTGCTCAACTCAAGAGGATGTTAGAGTGTCAAAAAGTCCAAGAGAGTCCTCTAGGAGCTGGCCAACAAGTATTTATAAGCAGCTCCAAAGAATAGAGCCGTTAGGAACAAGTTGTCGTTGCCTGCGTACTGACCGGACGCGCCGGTCGAACTGACCGAATGTGGTCGCAGCGGCCGGTCGCTGCTGAATCGCGTTGCTGACCACGCGACTGGATGTGCCGCTTGAACTGACTGGATGCCACAGTGCCACCGTCTGGTCGATTCCAGTAAGCACCCACACACGATCGAACGCGTCCGGACGATCGTGACCGGACACGCCACCACGTCCGATCGACCTCGCGTGTTTCGCAACTTCTCTGGAGCTTGACCGGACGCGCCAGTGTGCGCGTTGCTGCCTCTACATGTGGGATGAGCTGACCGGACTCGCCAGCCGTGTCCGATCCAGCGTCCGGTCGCGCGTCCGGTCACCCCAGTGACTCCCTTTCGCCTCCGTTTCTTCGCGTTCGGCGTAGTAGAACCCAAACCCCTCTCTACCACTCAAACACCATCGCCTTCGCAAATGTGCTAACATCACCAAGTGTACATCACCATGTGCATGTGTGTTAGCATTTTCACAATCATTTTCGAGGCGATAAGTTAGCCCTCCACTAGATCTAAATGCATATGCAAATGAATATTCATCTAGTGGCACTTAAGTGAGCAATAGCCCCAGAAATTCCCCTCTTTGTAGTATGGCTATCGATTCTAAGTGTGATCACACCCTCTATGGTGTCTTGATCACCAAAAAGCAAATCCTATCTATACCTTTGCCTTGAGCTCCATAGGATTGCACTCCATCTCCTCTTCTTCTCCAAGCATGGCACCAAGTCATCATGATCAACATGCATCTTGCCATAACTTAGGAGTGTACCAATCACCTTTTGCTATCAACACTTTAGCACATGTGATTAGTACTTAGGTTTCATCAATTAGCCAAAACTAAACTAGGAACTTTCAATAAGCAGGTGAGCGAGTGAGGATTTGTTTTTTTGTTACTGAGAGAGATGAGTCCTGGCCCGAACGAGAGTCACGAGTCAAACGCCCGTGGCATATCATTATCGATGAGCTAATAATGCACGTCATCTATATGATTAAAAGAATACTATTCTCGTATATGTATATGGATGGACGACGGTTACCACTCTTTAGTAGCAATCAGTCATCTATCTGTTCGTGTTCAAGTGTTTACTAGCAAAAGTGCCCGTGCGTTGCAACGGGTCATTATCTGCTTGCCCTCACTCTTGAGTCCTCACCATTTGTTGGTGTGCCCAACAGTGGTGAAAGCATCTAGGCCCCAAGGTTTGGTTTCGGTAATTAATGACAACACTTTATTACCATGACTAACGTGTGTTTTGCAGAAACTTTGGTAAGTTAGGTCATGGAGGTGATAACTGCTTTGAGCACTGTGGCTTCGTGTCCCTTGATGGAAATCGTTTCGGTTTTCAAAAGAGTGACGTCAAGATTAAGGACGGTTAGTTCCGGATGACGAAGTGTTGAGACACATTCGGAATAGTCGTTAGGATCTTCGTTTTTCTCTTTTGGCCGTACTATAAAGGGGGGCATGAATGGGTAGCTTGACCTAGGCGAGTCCTATGTTTAGGTGTGGTGCACACTTGTTAAACTTGGCGCTAGGCAACCCTAGATTAGCTCAAGGTTTAGTTAGAAGCAACTTGGTTGAAGTTGCGGCGCGTTTCGACGTGGTTCGGGCTGTTTTTCAGGCACCGGACGCGGTCTTCGGGAACACCGGACGCGTCCGGTGTATACGTTACCGCGACTAGGTTTCGGCCTTGATCACCGGACGCGGTCCTCGCGAGGACCGGACGCAGTGGTCAGTGGCTGACACGTGTCACCGAGAGAGAACACCCGTCGGACGCGCTACTGGACTTGACCGGCGAGTCCGGTGCGAGTCCAGTAAGGTCCAGAGAGGACCGGACGCGTCCGGTCTTCAGGCATCGGACGCGGCCTCGCGTCCGGTGTGGTTCCAGTAAGCACCCTTGCACGTCGGACGCGTCCGGTGCTACCTGACCGGTGCGTCCGGTGGTTAGATTTCAAAAACGGGTTTTGACCGTTACGGGGGACCGGCGCGTCCGGTGCGTTGCACCGGCGCGTCCGGTGACCCCGTGTCAGAAAGTAACGGTTCGTTTTTCTGAGGGGTGTATAAATACAACCCCTCCACCTCTTTTAGAGGTCTCTTGCTCATTCAAAACATCTGAGAAAACCCTTTAGAGTGCAAGGGAGTGCAAGAGCTCTAGTGAGGATAGAGATTTGAGAATCAAAGTTTGAGTTTCCTCACTAGTGATTCGAGAGTAGCAAGTGTGCATCCACCTCCTCATTTGGGCTCGTTGTGGTCAAGTGAGAGTTCTAGCTTGTTACTCTTGGTGATCGCCATCACCTAGACGGCTTGGTGGTGATTGGGAGTTTGGTGATCATCCGGCGGAGCTTGTGGATGACCCAACTCAAGTTGTGAGCGGTTTTGGGTGATTCGCCGCGACGGAGTGTCGAAGAATCAACCCGTAGAGAGCACTTGATCCTTGCGCGGATCAAGGGGGAGCGACACCCTTGCGCGGGTGCTCCAACGAGGACTAGTGGGGAGTGGCGACTCTCCGATACCTCGGAAAAACATCGCCGTGTTCCTTGCCCCTTTTACTTTCAAGCAATTACTTTCTCGTATTTACTTTCATTGCTTGTTTTACTTTCCTAGAATTGCCATGCTAGACTAGGATTGGAAACTAGGGTGCAAAACTTTTTAACGGTAGACTCTCTAGGAACACACATAAGCACTAGGGGTGAATTCTGGCTTGTAGGTTTTAATTCTTGCAATTAATTTTTAGAAAAGCCCAATTCACCCCCCCTCTTGGGCATCTTGATCCTTTCAATTGGTATCGGAGCCGTGTTGCTCCTAATTTAGGCTTTACCGCCTAGAGCAAGATGTCTAACGGGGAAGGACCACCTCCCACCTTTGAGGGGGATGATTTTCCATATTGGAAAATCCGTATGGAGGCGTACCTCGAAGCCATAGATGTCGGGTGTCTTAGAGCCGCAACCGAAGGGCTTCCCGCTATCAAGGATCCCGCAAACCCCACGGGTGACGAGGAGAAGTACGACCGGTGGAATGCAAAGGCCAAAAACGCACTCTACCGGGGCTTAGGCAAAGATATTTTCAATCGTGTGCGTAATGCAAAGAACGCTCATGATTTGTGGGAAAATCTTTGTGCTCTCCATGAGGGAACCAAGAGTGAGCGTGAGGAACGCTATCATATTGCTTTAAAGAAAATTAATTCTTTTGAGATGCTTCCCAAAGAAAGTGCTAATGAAATGTACACTCGCTTGAATGTTCTTGTAGAGGACCTCAATGCTCTTGGACTCACTCAAATGAGTCAATCGGATGTTGCAAGGCGGATCTTGAGTGTGCTTCCCGTTGAGAAGTATGGTCACATTGTCACCGTGCTTCATCAAAGTGATCTCTCCACCGCAACACCGACTCAAGTATTGGGGAAGATCAATGCTCATGAGATGTACATGCACATCACTCCGGAAGAGGGCTCATCATCTTCCAAGAAGAAAGACTTGGCCTTCAAAGCTAGCCATGACAAGAAGAAGAAGAAGGGCCAAGCCATGATCGTGCAAGAAAGCTCAAGTGAAAGTGATATCGATGATGAATCACTTGCACTCATGGTGAGGAAGACCACCAAGATGCTAAAGAAGCTTAACAAGAGTGGCATCAAGTTCGACGGCAAGAAAAAGAAATTCTTCACAAGTAGCAAGAGAAAGCCCATCTCGGAGATGGATTGCTACAATTGTGGTGAACTTGGCCACCTCGCTCATCAATGCCCTAGACCACCAAAAGACAAGTTCAAGAACAAGAACAAGGGCAAGAAAAATGATTCAAGTGATGAAGAAGATGAGAAGAAGAAGAACAAGCAATACAAGAAGAGGGATGGCAAGAAGAAGGAGTTCTACAAGAAGAAGAAGGGTGGAAAAGCTTATATTGTTGGTGATTGGCTCACCGACATTGAATCATCTTGTGGCTCCTCCGAAGATGAGAGCGATGATGAGAAAGAGAAGGTCGCCGCATTTGTGATGGGGCCATCATCTTCACCGACATCTTCACCACCACCTTCACCGCCTTCTTCACCATCATCGTCCACTACTCACCTATGCCTTATGGCCAAGGGTGAACGTAAGGTACAAAATCATGATAGTGATGATGATGATGATAGTGATAGTGATGATGAATTTGATGCACCTTCTTATGATGAACTTGTAAAATTGCTAAACAAATACACTAAAATCATAAGAAGGACAAGAAGTGAAAATGATGACCTTCAAAATGAAAATGAATCACTCTCATCTAAGCTTGAAAATGCTCAAAAGACTAGTGGTGAGCTTAGAGATCAAAATGAAACCATGTCTTCCACTCTCAAGGAGCTCAAAACCTCTAACAAAGAGCTTAAAGATCAACATGATAAACTTGAGAAGAAGCATGACGAGCTCATCACTAGACATAGCTCTCTAAAAGACAAATACACCACATTAAAAATTGACTATGATAGTCTTGTGGTTGCTAATGAACTTGCTCTTGAAACACATGATGCTACTAACAATGTTGTTAAGTGTGATATAGCTACATCATGTGATGATTTGATCATTGAAAGCATTGAGCAAGGTTCTAGTAGCAAAGGCAAGAGTGTGGTTGAGTCTTGCCACCATGATGATTATGCCAAGATCAAGTGTGAGAATGAGAAGCTTGCAAATGAGAACAAGAAGCTTAAAAGTTTGATGGCTCTTGAGAAGCAAACAACAAATGAGTCACTCATTGAAGAGAACAAGAAGCTCAAGCAAGAAAAAGAGCATCTCAAGACCGGCCTAAGCAAGTTCACAAGAGGCCAATATTTGCAAAGTGAGCTCCTCATGAACACCGTGATGAAGATGGATAGAAGTGGTATTGGGTACTTGGCAAATCAAGAGAAGAAAGCAAAAGCTCAACAACAAAGCAAATCAAAGCCCAAGCCAAAGAGATGTGTTGAGTGTGGTCAAGAAGGTCACTTTGCTCATGAATGCAAAACTCCACCACCACAACCCTTGCCCAAGCATGCTAGACCCTTTGCCTTCAATGCTCATTACATGCTAAGAAAAGATTCAAATGGAAAGATGAAAGTCATGTTTTTGGGTCCCCCAAACAAGAATAGGCCAAAGAAAATATGGGTTGCCAAGTCACTAGTTGAGAAAGTCAAGGGCCCCTCTCAAGTTTGGGTCCCTAAACAAAAAGCTTGATCTCTTGTGTGTAGGTGAACTACAAGACCGGTGGATCTCATTGGGTTATTGATAGTGGTTGCACTCAATATATGACCGGTGATCCTCGTATGTTCACCTCAATTGAAGAGAATGGGATATGTCAAGAGAAGATCACATTTGGGGATAATTCAAAGAGCAAAGTCAAGGGTATAGGCAAGATTGCAATATCAAATGATCACTCACTCTCAAATGTGCTCTATGTTGCTTCATTGAGTTTCAACTTGTTATCCGTTGGGCAACTTTGTGATCTTGGCTTCCAATGCTTGTTCACACCAAATGAAGTTGAAGTTTCAAAGATAGATGACAAGCAAGTGATATTCAAGGGTTTTAGATATAACAATCTTTATCTTGTTGACTTCACCTCCGAAGATGCAAACTTGATGACATGTTTGTTCACCAAGACCTCACTTGGTTGGCTTTGGCATAGGAGGCTTGCACATGTTGGAATGAGCACTCTCAACAAGCTATTGAAGAAAGAACTAGTAAGAGGATTGAAGGATGTGAAGTTTGAAAAGGACAAACCTTGTAGTGCATGTCAAGCCGGCAAACAAGTTGCAAACACTCATCCCACCAAGGCTTTCATGTCAACCTCAAGAGTGCTAGAACTTCTACACATGGACTTGTTTGGGCCTACAACATACAAGAGCTTGGGTGGTAATCTCTATTGTCTTGTGATAGTGGATGACTACTCAAGATATACATGGACTTTCTTCCTTCATGACAAATCCGAAGTGGCAAGTTGCTTCAAGAAGTTTGCAAAGAGAGCTCAAAATGAATTTGAAGTCAAGATAAAGAAGATTAGAAGTGACAATGGCAAAGAGTTTGACAACACCAACATAGAAGCTTATTGTGATGAAATTGGAATCAAGCATGAAGTTTCTTCAACCTACACTCCTCAACAAAATGGTGTAGTTGAGAGAAAGAACCGGACCTTGATCACCCTTGCAAGAACAATGCTAGATGAGTACAACACTCCCGAGAAGTTTTGGGCCGAGGCAATCAACACCGCATGCTATGCTTCAAATCGCCTCTTCCTCCAAAAGTTTCTTGGCAAGACCCCCTATGAGTTGCTTAATGGGAAGAAGCCGGACGTCTCATTCTTCCGGGTGTTTGGTTGCAAATGCTACATCTACAAGAAGCGTCAACACCTAGGGAAGTTTCAAAGACGTTGTGATATTGGTTTTCTTGTTGGTTACTCATCAAAGTCCAAAGCATATAGAGTATTTAACCATACCACCGGTTTGGTTGAAGAAACATATGATGTGGAATTTGATGAATCTAACGGCTCCCAAGGAGCAATTGAGAATTGTGATGATGTAGGTGATGAACCATTGAGAGAGGCCATGAAGAACATGCCGGTGGGAGACATCAAGCCAAAAGATGATGAAGACGATGTGCAAATCATTGATCCACCATCTTCATCACGTGTGCCTCAAGATGATGACAAGAATGAGAGAGTTGAAAATGAAGATACTTATGTCTCTCATGAACAAGCCGAGGCACAAGCACAAGATGTTGATGCTCCCCATCCACCTCCTCAAGTGGTTGATAGAAGAAACTCACCTCTACTTCAAGCTCATCCACAAGAACTCATCATAGGGAGTCCTACAAAGGGAGTAATGACTCGATCTCAAAAGCTAGCTTCTTTCGTTGAACATCACTCTTTTGTCTCTTGTGTTGAACCTAAGAATGTAGAAGAAGCTCTTCAAGATCCGGATTGGGTGAATGCCATGCATGAAGAATTGAACAACTTCACCCGCAACCAAGTTTGGACGCTTGAAGAGCATCCTAAAGGTGCAAGAGTCATTGGAACCAAGTGGGTGTTCCGAAACAAGCAAGATGACCAAGGCATAGTAGTGAGGAACAAGGCAAGACTAGTTGCAAAGGGGTTCTCTCAAGTTGAAGGGCTTGATTTTGGAGAGACCTTTGCACCCGTTGCAAGACTTGAAGCCATTCGTATCCTCCTTGCATATGCATCACACCATGATATGAAATTATATCAAATGGATGTGAAAAGTGCATTCTTAAATGGCTTTATTAATGAACTAGTCTATGTCAATCAACCTCCCGGGTTTGAAGACCCTAGATATCCTAATCATGTTTATAGGTTGTCCAAGGCACTATATGGGCTCAAGCAAGCCCCTAGAGCGTGGTATGAGCGCCTCCGGGACTTCCTCATTGAGAAGGGCTTCACCATCGGGAAGGTCGACACCACACTATTCACCAAGAAGCTTAATGGAGAGATCTTCATTTGTCAAGTATATGTTGATGATATCATCTTCGGGTCAACAAATGAAGATTATTGCAAAGAATTTGGTGAATTGATGTCAAAGGAATTCGAGATGTCAATGATTGGTGAGCTCACATTCTTCCTTGGTTTTCAAGTCAAGCAAATGAGAGAAGGGATTTTCATCTCTCAAGAAAAGTATACCAAGGATCTTCTCAAAAGATTCAAGATGGAAGAATGCAAGCCAATCAAGACCCCAATGCCATCAAATGGACATCTCGACCTAGATGAGGAAGGTAAACCGGTTGATCAAACTCTCTACCGTTCTATGATTGGTAGCTTGTTGTACCTTACCGCATCTAGGCCCGATATCATGTTTAGTGTGTGCATGTGTGCTCGCTTTCAAGCGTGCCCTAAAGAACCTCACTTAAGTGCCGTAAAAAGAATCCTAAGATATCTTAAGTACACCCCAAGTATTGGTTTATGGTATCCCAAAGGAGCTAGATTCCAACTAGTTGGCTATTCCGACTCGGATTATGCCGGTTGCAAAATTGATAGAAAAAGCACATCCGGAGGGTGCCATTTACTTGGGAGATCACTAGTATCTTGGTCATCTAAAAAGCAAAATAGTGTGGCTTTGTCCACCGCCGAGGCGGAATACATTGCCGCGGGGGCTTGTTGTGCACAAATCTTATATATGAAACAAACCCTCCTAGACTATGGAGTTGTTCTTCAAAAGGTGCCACTTTTATGTGACAATGAAAGTGCCGTTAAAATTGCTAACAATCCGGTACAACACTCTCGCACCAAGCACATTGATATCCGCCATCACTTTCTAAGAGATCACGTTGCTAAAAATGACATATCACTAGAAGGTGTACGAAGTGAAAATCAATTAGCGGATATCTTCACTAAACCTTTGGACGAGGCTACCTTTTGTAGGCTAAGAAGTGAACTAAATGTGCTTGATTCAAGTAACTTTAAAAAATGAGCGCGTGTTGTCCCTTGCATTGCATTGTATCATATGTCACGTTTACTTTATCGCAATGCATTTAGGGCTTGGCTAACACGGTTACGATAACCCTCCTTTGGAGGAGTGAAGAAGCCTAACCGTGGATCAAACTTGACAAGCAACCTAGCTTTACCTTCCTGTATTGCATTGCATATGCATGGTTGTTTGTTTGTCGTTCTTTTTCGGTTTAGCTTTGAGCAACCTCTGTGTTCGTCCATGAATAGAGAGAGCATTTGACGCTCCTAAAGGTCCAAAAACTCTATTGCATGGCCATACGTTGCTCCTCGGGTGTTTATTGCCTATTTTCGTAAAAACAATACTAGCCTAAGGCAAAATAATTTGAAAAATTTGAGGGTTTGAGTGAGGTGACTCATATCGGGTTCCAATTGGTGTTTATTTGTGTCTCTTTGAATTGGAACTTGATTGGGAGAAGTCGCGTCGAAGTTCGGAACGTAGAACGGCGAAAAACAGGCACCGGACGCTGCACCGGACGCAGTGTTGCTTCACCACCGCGTCCGGTCCCGGTGTCCACCTGCGCGTCCGGTTTTCCAGAAGACAAAGTCCAGATCTAGTCACCGGACGCTGCACCGGACGCGCCTCTGACCACCACCGCGTCCGGTCCCGGCTACCACCACCGCGTCCGGTGCTCCGCGACGAAATCCCGAGAACTCAGCATCGGACTCTGACCGCGTCCGGTCTGTCCACACCGGACGCGTCCGGTGACTCCAGGAGCTTACTGGAGTGTCACCGGACGCTGCACCACTGCGTCCGGTGATTTTCACCACCGCGTCCGGTGCTTCTATACCGAGCGGATCTCACCCTCATAAAACCGTACCGCTTTGGTTTTCTTTTTCTTCATCTGCTCGACGAATCCGCCGCCGCCGCCTTTTGCCTCGCCGGTTCCGCCGCTTCCGCGCACATCCCTCGCCGCCCGCAAGCCTGCCAGTGCCGCGCCTCCTCCTGTGCCCTCCGGCGAAGCTTTGCCGCGCCCTCCAGTTCTCCCGAGCTGCTCAGCCGAGCTGCACCCGCACCGTGCCTGCGCCCGCGCCACCACTTTGCGCCACCGCCAAAACCGCCGCCGGCGAGCCTTCACCCGCCCCAGTGCTGGTCACCTGCCACCACTGTGACATCCACCATCGCCGCTGCTCTTCCCTGTGCTCCCGTGCAATCCCTTCCCTCAGCCAAGCTTTGAATCTAGGGTTTAACCCTAAACCCTAACCTAGGGTTTGTTTAACCCTAACTCCGGTAACGACTCGTCTTGATTACGATTTCGTTTCAATTCCTTTCATTCAATTGTTAGGGTTTGTCAATTGACCATATCAATTCCTTGATAATTTCGATTGGTCGTTTCAGTGCTCGATCGCCGAACCTCGGGAGTTCTCGCGAACTAGATCACCTCGTCCCTTCACCGTCGTCTCGTCGATCCGAGGTAGCTTAGCGTCGTTTCTTTTCGTATCTCACATGCTTGCTATCTAGGGTTTCGTATCTTTAGATATATATATATGCTTATTGTATATCTCCCTATTCCATACGTGCAGCGAGTCAGTCGGTGTGCCAGGTCTGATCTGTTTGCTAAATCCGAGGCCAAGCCTGCGGATACGGATTGAGGCCAAGCCTCTCGAGTGCCAGTTCACCATCTCACAGAGGTTCTCAGGCAGTCAGTCAGCATGGTGCGTTGCAAGAACGCCGGTGGTGCTCCTGGTGACGGGGACAACAGTCCTCCCCGTCGTGATGAGATTGCGCGTGGTAAGCGCATCAAGATTGCAGCCAAAAAGAAGAGGAAGGCACTGTCAGATGCAGCGATTGCTCAGGCCGTGGCAGACGCCGCAGAGCAGGCAGAGAGAGGTGGCAGACGCAGTGGGTTACACATAGGCGAGCGTCGCTTTCGTCTTGAAAGTCGACAGCTCGGCACTGAGGCCACTGAGGGTACCGAGGATGCAGCACCTTCAGAGCAGATGTCAGTCGATCCTCCCTCAGAGCAGACACAGGCTACAGAGACTACACCCGCTACTGAGGCTACCCAGACTACTGAGGCTCCACAGGCCACTGAGGATACAGAGGAGCAGGCAGCTCAGTCTCCACCACGTCGTCGCTCCACACGTGCTCGTTCACAGGTGACACCCAGGCCAGAGGGTCCGCGTCGTGGAGCTCGACCACCTCCCAGGGTTAGAGGGTCACCTCCGGTTGTGCACTTGGACCTGAGGGGTGCTTCTTCACGTCAGGTGAAGAACTTAAGGTTCGTAGAGGTCAGTCGATGGTTTCCACCTGTCAGAGATCCCAGAGCTTCAGAGGGTTTCTATACCCCACTTCAGGAGGACTTCTACAGGGCCCTAGTTGACAGTGGCATAGCTTTCAGACCTCAGAGAGTATGTCAACTAGAGGCATTGGTTGAGGTTGTGGGAGAGCAGCTTCGTCCTCACCTGTCCTATCTGCCTGGCTTATCAGATCTACTTGGACGGACAGGTGCTTACTGTGGCACATGGGTCAGGGAGTTCTATGCATCTTTGTGGATTGATCCTGCACATGAGTATATTCACTTTGCATTCAGAGGCAGCGATCACAGACTCTACAGCTCCAGAGCCCGAGAGATCCTCAGACTACCTGCTTCTGACACGAGGATCCACCAGCTGTGCTATGGCCAGACTACACCTCCCAGACGCCCTCACGGCGGTTCAGTGCCACCCACCGACCTTGTTCGACCCTGCTTTCGCGAGCCTTTTGGCGAAGGGTCACGTCGTACACCTGCTAGCCTGACACCTCTAGCCCGAGTTCTGGATGCTATACTGAGACGCACCTTACTACCCAGACTTGGTTACAGAGAGGGACTGACGAGGATGCAGCTTTGGGTTGTATACCACCTCCTTTCACAGCGACAGTTTGATATTTGGGATCTTATCTTGAGTGAGATGGAGGACACCATTGCTGAGGGCTTCAAGGGTAACCGTCAGCTTCCTTATGCCCACTGGATTTGCTTCATTATCAGATCTGCTATCCAGATGCCACCAGAGATCAGGGCAGAGATTGCCAACACTACTACTGCATTCCCTGACTATGACATCAGACAGCTATGGGCTTCAGTTACCAGAGAGCAGGCTCCAGCACCAGGACAGCGTGAGCGCCCTGAGGTTCCTGAGACAGCAGCTGAGCAGGACGCTAGAGTTGACGAGCTTGCCGAGGCAGAGCTCGCAGACCTTGACACTCAGCCTGCTGAGATACCTGAGGATGTCACTTCAGACAGCACCGATGAGGACTACCAGCCCATCCCCAGGTACCGGTCTCCTCGGTCTCACGACCACGAGGCCGGTGGATCTGGCTCAGCCTCCCGCTCAGACCCAGCCATGGTGGCTATTCTTGAGAGGCTGACCCAGGCTCAGGAGCAGCAGCAGCAGCAGATACAGCGCCAGGCTCAGGATACAGCTGCCGCACTAGCACAGATTCAGGCTCGCCAGGACGAGTTTCAGAGACAGCAGCTCGAGATCCAGCGGCAGCAGGTTGAGATGCAGCGACAGAGTCAGCAGCAGTACATGGACCTTCTGCGGCATCTCATCACAGTTGGGGTTCCTCCGCCTGCATCTATCATGGGTCCGGCTTTGCATTCCAGCGGTCCATCCAGTCAGGGACAGCCGAGCCTACAGTTTACATCTCCACAGCAGCAGGTTCCCCAGTCGTTTCAGTCCCCGAGCTTCACGCCTATCCATACGGGGTTCACACCGTCAGACCAGACTCGCCCGCATCTCCTGACAGGCACACCTATCGGTGATTACAGTGCCACTTACAGCGAGTTGACTGGTCAGCCGACACCCTCGCATACTACTACGTTCCACACTTCGTCAGGGTTGTCAGCTTCCGAGGCAGTCATTCCACCAGTGACAGGGACCGGGACTACAGAGACCATCCCTTCTTCAGTTGCCTCGACAGATCCCCCAGCTACTGGCGCACTTCAGGCTCAGGTCACTCAGACAGATCCACTTGTTGCTACACAGTCAGTGCCTGTTCCTGCTCAGACCCAGACCGCTTCGCAGCCACGAGCTTCTTCAGAGGGTCAGCCAGATAGCTCAGATTCCGAGGATTCGCTTCACTTCGTGATTACACCGCGCACCTCGGCACCCGACACGACTCCGTCTGTCCCCCCGTCAGATTAGATTAGTTTTTGGCGCTTGATGCCAAAGGGGGAGAGAGAGTAGTTTCAGGGGGAGTTTGTTAGTGGGTTTTCGTTTTTTCGTGTGCTACATTCATGCATATCATGTTTATTTTCAGCACTGCATCCGTGTGACATTGTCGTCGAGTCGTAAAACTTTGAGTCTTAATGTGTTATTCGTCACTGTGATTAATATATGTCACCGTTTTAGCTATAGCTCTAAGGTTGTGCTTCCGTGCCTTACTCCGATTACTTATGAGCTATATCTTTATGTGTACTAACGCTTTCTGTCTTATCTTATGAAGTACACTCTTTTGGCTTGGAGCACATAAGCAATTCCTAACCCTTTATGCTTACTGTCTTTTGCTTATGTGAACCAAGCATGCTCGAAAACCTTCACTCTAATCTTTTGAAACTTAGTGTTGTCATCAATCACCAAAAAGGGGGAGATTGAAAGCATCTAGGCCCCAAGGTTTGGTTTCGGTAATTAATGACAACACTTTATTACCATGACTAACGTGTGTTTTGCAGAAACTTTGGTAAGTTAGGTCATGGAGGTGATAACTGCTTTGAGCACTGTGGCTTCGTGTCCCTTGATGGAAATCGTTTCGGTTTTCAAAAGAGTGACGTCAAGATTAAGGACGGTTAGTTCCGGATGATGAAGTGTTGAGACACATTCGGAATAGTCGTTAGGATCTTCGTTTTTCTCTTTTGGCCGTACTATAAAGGGGGGCATGAATGGGTAGCTTGACCTAGGCGAGTCCTATGTTTAGGTGTGGTGCACACTTGTTAAACTTGGCGCTAGGCAACCCTAGATTAGCTCAAGGTTTAGTTAGAAGCAACTTGGTTGAAGTTGCGGCGCGTTTCGACGTGGTTCGGGCTGTTTTTCAGGCACCGGACGCGGTCTTCGGGAACACCGGACGCGTCCGGTGTATACGTTACCGCGACTAGGTTTCGGCCTTGATCACCGGACGCGGTCCTCGCGAGGACCGGACGCAGTGGTCAGTGGCTGACACGTGTCACCGAGAGAGAACACCCGTCGGACGCGCTACTGGACTTGACCGGCGAGTCCGGTGCGAGTCCAGTAAGGTCCAGAGAGGACCGGACGCGTCCGGTCTTCAGGCATCGGACGCGGCCTCGCGTCCGGTGTGGTTCCAGTAAGCACCCTTGCACGTCGGACGCGTCCGGTGCTACCTGACCGGTGCGTCCGGTGGTTAGATTTCAAAAACGGGTTTTGACCGTTACGGGGGACCGGCGCGTCCGGTGCGTTGCACCGGCGCGTCCGGTGACCCCGTGTCAGAAAGTAACGGTTCGTTTTTCTGAGGGGTGTATAAATACAACCCCTCCACCTCTTTTAGAGGTCTCTTGCTCATTCAAAACATCTGAGAAAACCCTTTAGAGTGCAAGGGAGTGCAAGAGCTCTAGTGAGGATAGAGATTTGAGAATCAAAGTTTGAGTTTCCTCACTAGTGATTCGAGAGTAGCAAGTGTGCATCCACCTCCTCATTTGGGCTCGTTGTGGTCAAGTGAGAGTTCTAGCTTGTTACTCTTGGTGATCGCCATCACCTAGACGGCTTGGTGGTGATTGGGAGTTTGGTGATCATCCGGCGGAGCTTGTGGATGACCCAACTCAAGTTGTGAGCGGTTTTGGGTGATTCGCCGCGACGGAGTGTCGAAGAATCAACCCGTAGAGAGCACTTGATCCTTGCGCGGATCAAGGGGGAGCGACACCCTTGCGCGGGTGCTCCAACGAGGACTAGTGGGGAGTGGCGACTCTCCGATACCTCGGAAAAACATCGCCGTGTTCCTTGCCCCTTTTACTTTCAAGCAATTACTTTCTCGTATTTACTTTCATTGCTTGTTTTACTTTCCTAGAATTGCCATGCTAGACTAGGATTGGAAACTAGGGTGCAAAACTTTTTAACGGTAGACTCTCTAGGAACACACATAAGCACTAGGGGTGAATTCCGGCTTGTAGGTTTTAATTCTTGCAATTAATTTTTAGAAAAGCCCAATTCACCCCCCCTCTTGGGCATCTTGATCCTTTCAAGTGGCACATGATGAGTTGATGATAACTTCAAAGCATCTATAGACACACGTAATAGTGTCTGTTTGGCAGGGCTTCTCCTCAAGTGCTTCTCCGGATAAGCCGTAACACTTGATGAGGAGCCACCTTTTTGGCTCTGGCTCCTGGCCTAAACGGTTCCAACTCCTCTATTGTTCATTAGAAAACAACTTCTCTTAGAATCTTTGGTAGGGATTCTCCGACTCCTCCACAGAAGCTGCTACTAGAGCCGGAGTCGTGCCAAACAGGCTCTTAGTTGTCCACTTCACCGCGGTAGTCGTGCACGAGTGGGCACTACTGTAATCTACATGTTTTTCTAGGGTTTTCTTTTTCCTAGGAGAAATTGGAGACTCTAGAAGTAGGTTTTTTTTCTAAGATGGTACTCCCTCCGTATTAAACTATAAGACCTTTTGGGTTTTCTAGATACAATATTTTTACTATATATCTAGGCGTAGCGGATATCTAAGTGCATATCAATAACTATGTATTTAGACAAGCAAAAACATCTTATAGTTCGGAACAAGGAAGTGTATAAAAAACATGGAAAAACTAAATCTTTCTCTAGGCGTTGGCTATTTTTCTTGGGATGAATTAAATACGCTCTCTGCCCACGTGCCAAGTCGCCTACAAGTTGTATTACATTTTTTGTTATATGTTACTACTTACTAAACAAATATAATTGGAGCTAATTTGGTACCACTTACGTCACCGACCTCAAATTATAATGACTATTTCAGATCATGTCACGTGAATGAATAATGATTAATGCTAAAAAAATCAGGTAGTTGCCGCCAACAAAATCCTAACATAGTTATAAGCCGCCGAAGTTACATCCAAACCTTAGGCTGTAAAAAATCCCATGAATTGCCTAGATGCCTGTGGGCCGAGAGTCGCTTGAAGTTACATCCAATCCTTAGGCTATAAAAAACATGTCGTTAACTTACTTGGGCCATCGTTGCAAAAAAACTTACTTGGCCGTTCCTCTCGGACACCTGTTCCGTGTGGAATACACCATTGGCGGTTGCTTCTTTCCAAAACAAATTTGGCCAGGTGTCGCCGCTGACGGATCGGAAAAGCTGTGAGATCTCTTGATTTTCGCACTTCGCTTCCAATCCCTTCCCTCATTGGACGTACGTCGGCTTCAGTAATGGTGGCGCAGCAGTGCTCGGTGGTCCTCCCAGTGTGCGCGCTCGATGGCTGCGTGCCCGCACCACATCCGTGCGCCTCCTGGCCACGGCCTCCGTGCAGGACCTCAAGGCGGCGCTGCGTGTCTGCTTCCCACCCGTGCAGGCTACCTCAGTCTTCCACCTCTTCCTCCGCGGCGGCAAGCTCCTCCTCAACGTCAAGCTCGCCAGCCTCTCTCTCGCCCGGGGAAGTCCTCCGCGGTGAATTCACTCCTTCCTCTCGTCCTCCACAGTGGGTTCATCTCTTTCCTCCCGTCCACCGCGGCGGCAAGCTCCTCCTCGACCCCACGCTCGCTAGCATCTCCCTTCGCCTGGGGCGAGTTCATCTCCCTCATCTGGTCATCCCCTTTGCCCGTTTGCTGCCGCCAAGCCTCGACAACGTCGATGGGTCAGGAGATGAACATTTTTTTCAACGACGAGAACGACGGGACGACGTTTTTTTCATCAATCGAGACGAGAGGAGTGACGGGGAACGAGGCGTCAGCCAGCGAGTGGGCCGACAGCGACGGAACGAGAGAGGATGTGAGTGAGTGGGCCGGATGGTTGGGCTAGATTAAAATGGGCTGGACAAAAAAATAGCATGAAATTTTACCTTTTTATTATTAGGGATAGATTTAAAACTCGATCCGGATGATTTCAAGCGCCGACAGTTGCTACACACGAGCTAGTCCAAGCTGTCGCGTTGTGCGCCTTACTGAGTCGCATGGGCCGATGGGACGCTGGGCCTAGACCAGTCCAGTTCGTTGATTGGCCGACCTAAAATCTGTTTGGCCCAAGAGTAGACAACGCGTTACAGGGCAAATTATAGCTTGTTTTTTTAATTAATTGTTAGTGTCATATCGCCTTAAATCTATGAGCTATGTAGCTAATAAACAATAACCCTGGCGACAAGTACAATAAATAAAATATAGTAAATTAGATAAGATGAGATAGAAACTATATATATATATATATATGGTTGGCGTTTTTATTATTATAAATATAATATAAATATTATATATTATTATATATTATATATTTATTATATGAGAGAAGAAGAGATGTTAAGAGTCATTCACGGAGTTTGTTAGTGAGGTCAGACCAAACAAATGGATGGACGAAAAAAAGAGCCTGAAATTTTACCTCTTTATTATTAGGTATAGATATAGATATAGATAATATATTATATATTTATTATATGAGATAAGAAGAGATGTTGAGAGTCATTCATGGAGTGAGTTAGTGAGGTCAGACCATAGATGAAAAAAGAGAACCTGAAATTTTATCTCTTTATTACTAGGTACAGATATATAGTAATTAATTCTTAAAAAATGTATTTTTATGTCTAGGTGCATATTAAATTAAAGTTCTATAATTACGCATAAGAAAATGACTTATAATTAATAATGAAAGAAATATTTCTAGAAATAAAAATAATTAAGCAAGAAATAAATATAATTATTTTTATTTTATTTTAGTTAATCATATATTTGCTCCTATATTCATAATAACACTTTCTACCCTACTACTCCGTAGTCGTGACCATACACACACGTGCCGCTTGTACATGTTCACTGGTCACATCAATGCACATGCTATTATTTTCTATTTTTTATGAGAATGCGCGGACTATTCAGCTGCCTTTATTACTGTCAGGTATATGTTCACTTTTCACTGACCACTCGATGGATGATCCAAGATAGAGATTTTGTTTTTGTTGAAAGGATCCAAGAGAAAGATGGTGGAGGTAGTGTGTGGTAAATAAATAATAATAAACTTGGACATAGGAAATGTAATACAATAAGCTCCAACAACAACTATTGGGCCCAACAATCCGGGGGTTCGGGCCGTCATTAAGCCCAACAACGGCTCAAAAGGGTGGCAGCCCAAACAATTTATTTCCCCCCTTTAATCCTTCATTCCTTCCCCACTCGTTTTACAGCACCGAAAAAGTTGTTGCGAAGATCACCGGAGCTCGGTGGGCAGCGCCCGCCTCCTGGCGGCCTCCTCCCAGTTGAGCGGCACGCGGCCCTCGCGGTCGCGGCTGAGCCACTCCTGCGCGCCGCCGCGGAGCTTCTCCAGGCGCAGCGCGTCGCTCTGGTGCATGGTGAACACCTTGAGCACATTGAGCAGCGCCGCCGCCAGCCACAGCACGCTCCCCACCAGGCACAGCCAAGCCCGCTCCTCGCCGCCGATTCCTGTGCCGGAGACTGCGCGACTGCGGCGGTTCATCGCCGCGGCGATCAGGAACAGCAGGCTCCCCAGGAGCTGAGGCACCTGCACGCTCGATTGCAGCAGCTGCGCGCGGCCGTCGGCGCGCTCGTACACCTGGCACGAGTTGAGCACCGAGCCCAGCACCCACAGCAGCGCCGCGACGAGCAGCATGGTCGCCGCATGCGCCTCTCGCCGCCCCCCGTGCGGCTGGGACTGGGAAACTAGCAGCGCCAGGCCGACGACGGCGAGCGCGCAGCCGGCCGCGTGCACGGCCGGCACGAGGAACTCCACGAGCCCGAGCTGGGCGTCGTACCTCGCCAGCCCGACGCGGCAGTCGACGCCGGCGAGGTGCGCCGCAAGGTCGTGCGCGTTGACGGCAGCGACGACCGCCAGCGCCACGGCGGCCACGGCGAGCCCCGCCCTGGCCCCGGACGCGGACGCGGACACGGACAGCGCCGCCGCCGCCAGGACCAGGAGCAGCGCCGCGAACACGTACACCCCCGCGTTGATGTACTCCCACCGCCGCGCCGCCAGCGCCGGCCCGTACAGCCGCGCCTCCCTGGCCGTCGCCAGCTTCACCATGGCCGCCCGCCGGACCCCGGATCCACCGATCGATCGATCGATCGTGCGGTGGGCAAAGACGCTACGTCTTCTTTTTGGCTGGCGCTCCGGAACGAAGCTAGGAAGCAGTTGCGCGATCGGTGTGTTAATGCGGCGCGGCTTCGAGGGGAGGCGGCCAGGTGGGTGCGGAGATGGGGGGCGCTAGTCACCGGCGCTCGCGTACGTGGCGGCGTGTGGTCTCCGCCCTGACCTGACGAGAGGGGGTTGGGAATTGCAAGCTTGGCACTTTGTGGTGGCAGAAGAGCATGTTCAAGCACGCGGACGTGGGCAGTTACATCTGGCAAGCATGCCCCTGCGCTTGATGCGTCGTCATTCCTAGCTCTGTCATCACTTGTTCAAACGGATCAGCATAAAATCCATGGAGATGAAGCTTACGGCTCACACGTACCGGTGGTTAGCATCAGTTCCGTGCATAAAAAACATCGATCAAATTCAATTCCATGGATATGAAATGTCCAAACAAAGTGTAAAACGGAGTTTGGTAATTTTTTGGATTATAAATGCACCCATGTTTCACTGTTAATAGTGAAAGACGGTTCCAAGATTTTTTTGTTTGACCTTCATAAGTGATTATGGCCCTGGCAAGGCTTTTTCACCGGGCCCTTGTTTAGATGACATCAAAATTCCAAGTTTTTTCACTCTCTCTCCGTCACATCAATTTTTAACCGCTTGCATGGAGTATTAAATGTAGGTAAAAAAATAACTAATTACACAGTTTAGTTGTAAATCACGAGATGAATCTTTTGAGCCTAGTTGGTCTACGATTGGACGATATTTGTCAAATAAGACGAAAGTTGTACTATTCATCGAGCTGAAATTTTTTCACAATCTAAACAAGGGCCGGCTTCAGAAGCCGTTTGAGGCCGTTTTCTGTCAAACAAGATAAAATAAAATAGATTCACTAGTGAAGTCCTCACATAAGATTAGGAAGGGATGGAGCCAAAAATAGTGGCTTCACTCGGCTTCATTTGTCCACGTGGAACCGAGGAGGAGAGAGACCTGTTTTGCCCTTGTTCAGATGAACGGGCGCGCGTAGCCGCCGCAGCATGGAGGCGCATGGCCGTCGGGGATGTGCGCGGTCACCAGGGAGGTCACAGGCCGTGGGGAGGTCGCAGCCGCCGGGATGCGTGGAGTCGTGGCCGTCGGGATGAGCAAAGTCATGGCTGCCGGGGAGGTCGTGGTCGCCGGGATGTGCAGAGTCGCAGCCATCGCGACACGCACAGGGGTGAGGTCGTGGCTGCCGCAGCTGCCGCGGCGCGCGGGGGCGTGACCGTCGTGATGCCCGTAGTCGCAGACGCCGGCCGCCGAGGCTTGCGAGGTGGTTCTGTATACACGTACGCGGCGGTCCGGGCTGCTGCTTTGCAATTGGCCGCCGGGGCTTAGGGATTGGCCGCTGGTTCTATATGCTCGTACGCGGAAAGAAACAGCGCCGGTCCTAGGATTTTGAGGGCGCCTCCATGTCACGTATAAAATCTTTACGCTAATTTTTAGTTGTAAAGAGAAAACAACTCTAATAATATATTTTTAATTTAATATGACTAAATTAGAAGAAAAATATGACTATATGAGTACAAAGTACTAAAAATAATTAATTTGAATTAAAAATAACCAAGGAAAAAATACCTAGGGTTTGGATATGAACTGCAACAACTTATCGTAATTCGCAAGAAGGCAAGAACCAAGATGTCGTCGTCGTGGAACCCTGCCTGGTCCTGGTCGCCGCCGTTGTGCGCCGTTCTCGGACTCGGCGGTGCGGCTCGTCGCCTCGTCCGACTCTACGTGTGTGCGTCGGGACTTGGGCGTCGGCACGTGAGCGTGTCACGAACTCGAGAGTCGCAATCGGCGATCGGCATTGCAGCACGCACGGCTCCTCGCCTCCTCTTTGCCCGAGGTGGGCCGTGGCGAAAACTAGGAAATAAAGCCAGAAAGGCCGCCGATTTTCTTGGGCCGGCTGGCCAGTTCTTTGCCTCTCTTCTCATTAGTTCGATGATGCCTAATGGACTATAGGGCATGGAGGTTTATGTATCTGGGCTTGGACCCCTCTCCCGTCTGGGCCCTCGGCCGTCGCACCTCATGCCATGCCCCTAGGGCCGGCACGGGAAACAAAAGGCCGTGGGGAGGAATCAAGAGAATAGAAAAAAAAAATAAGGGTAATATAGTTATCTCTTGCTTTTGGTCTATCATATGAAGCTGTTTTGCCAAATAGAGTAGCAAAACGGCTTCAACTCCATCAAAAGAGCTGTTCATGGAGCTAAATCTAAAAATAATGGCTTTACTAGTGAAGTGGAGCCGTGCCAAACAGGGCCTATAATTGCAGCTGCGATGCGGACGTCTGTCCACACGGACGCTCTTTGGTGGGCTGTGACACCAGCCAACTATATCCTGCCATCCGTTTGGGAGTTTCTAAAAAAAAATCCTCTTGTCCAGTCCAGTCCTATCCTCTTGTACACTCGTTCACCGCACCGCACCTCCAGACGACCCTTCCTACAGCAGGACGCTCTCTCTTCCCTACTCCCTCCTCAGCATGAAGCGCTTGCTCTGGCGTCTCTCCTGTGTGGCCAGCCCCTTCTCGCGCTATTCCTTCCCGCAAGGCACCCGACCCCTCCCCGCGCTGCTTCGCTCGCCCGTGTCGCGCCCTAGTCCACCTCACCCGTCGCGGAAGGGGAGGCCTGTGCCTGCGCCTGCGCCTAGGGAGGCCTATGCCTACACCTGCGCCACCACACTTACCCACCAGGTAGGCCATGGCTGCGCGGGTGAACGCTATGTTTTCAAGTGTTTCTGATGTTTCAGATTTATGTTTCAAGTGTTTCATTTGAATGTTGCAAAAGTCGATATGGGATGTTGCATATATTGCAAAGACAATATAAGCATGCTACAAGCCTATGTTTCAGGTGTTTCAGACGTTTGTTTCAAATGTTTCATATAGATGTTTCAAACGTAGACCTTAGTGTTGCACATGTTGCAATGACTATACACGCATGTTTCAAGCACATGTTTCAAGTGTTTGATCTGTTTTAGACTTATGTTGCAAATGTTTAATCTAGATGTTTTAAAAGTAGATCTTGGTGTCACACATGTTGCAATGGCTACACACGCTTATTTCAAGTGTTTCATCTGTTTTCATATTTATGTTGCAAATGTTTCATCTGGATGTTTCAAAAGTAGATCGGGTGTTGCAAGCCGCCGTCCGCCTGCTGCTGCTGTTGCGCCGCTATGGTTCAAGTGATGGCGCCTAAGGCCTGCTGATGCCTTCGTGGCGCACATCTGCAGGGGGGCAGGTGGGCTCGGGTCACGGTTCTGCCGTGCGAGCGCAGCGCGCGGTTCCACCGTGTGGACGCTGGATGGGCGTGGTTCCACCGTGCGGGGCGCGGGATGGGCGCGGTTCTGCTGTTCGGGGCGCGGGCCATAGATTTGGACGCTGGCGCTGGTTGGGAACGAAATGAAGCATGTGGGATGCGATGAGGGCACGGGTGCACGCGCAGGAGTTGCGTCCGGGACGCAGGCCTGGGGCTAGATGTTCGGGTGCTAGCAAGCCCGTTATAATTGTGTTCTCCTAGTTATTTTTCCACTTGTGTAATAGTTTTGTTGTTTCTTTTTCCACTTCTGCAATAGTTTTTTAGGGAACTTCTGCAATAGTTTTGTTTGTTTAACTTGTCATACTCCATGTTTGTTTATTACCACAAAAAGATGCTTACCGAGAAGACATTTATTCTGCTTGCCCACCTTAATTATTCAAGTTCTCCTTGGTTTCCTAGCACCCACTCATATGTTATAAAAAAGTACTTATAGTGATACTTTTTTCTATGTTAATGGATTAGAAAAACTATCAAGATAAACAACAATAGACATCACACGTCTTTATGTCATGGTTCTCGTGTAGACATAGTTTCCTTCTCTCTCTCCTCATTAATACGCTTGCCACATCAAAATGCTTAGGTGATAGGGTAATTAATGCACATAAAAACTATGATATTTTCTACATTGTAAGTGTCCTAAGACTTTCCTCTAACGATAAGGGTTTGCCTTTCCAACACTATAAACTTTTGTTCCCAATCTTCCTTCTTTCTAATCTGTAGTACTTATTTTTCTATGGAGCATTATGATTCCTAATAATACTTGTGAAGGGCTAAAACCCGACATGACACCCCAAAATTTGTGAATACTAACTCTCAATTTTTCTTTGCATGGCCATAATATAACAATTCACCTTTCTCGAAAGACATTCAATAAGGACCGGAGTCTGATAAAAAAAACTTAACTTAGTAGTTAGAAGCGTAAGTTGTTATCTCTTGAGGTGAGGTCGGTGTTGGTAAACTCAATTTTATCGAGTGTGCCAATATTTATGATGTCCTTTTTCGCTACTCCTAGAAGAGTACTTAATAGGCAAGATTATTAATGATCCAGACTTTTTTTTGGCAATGTGATGAACATAAAAAAGTATAGACTAAGAACAATAGATCCCTAATTAAGCCCTCGTAGTTAAATATGAATGCTTAGGCAAAAACAGACATCCAAATTATATCCTTAATATTCCATACCCAACATTTGGACCAGACAGTGACCCCTTCCCTTCTTTTCCAGTCTCACGCCGACGTCCAGCGTCCCCCAATCCCCCGATGCCATGCCGTCACCGCCCATGGAGGGATCAGATGTGCCGACAACGGAGAACTATGCGCAAGTAGCCAATGAGGCGGGACAATGGTCAGGCCAGGAGGTGCTCGGCGAGCTAGGGTTTCGGCGAGCGCCATGGCGGCAGCGGAGAAGAGGCCCACGCCCACCTGCTGCGTGTGTACGGAGCCCTGATCCTGCAGCGGTGCACATCGCATCTGGTGAGTGGGTTCGCCTGCACCTGTACTGTACATTTCTCTTCTGTGATTGCATTAGACTGTTATTAGCCGCAAGAAAACAAAAATAAGGCCCCAACAGAACGCCAAATCAGATACAGGTTCGCAATCCTTTCCTCTGCAACTTGATGGTAGTATGCGTGGCTGCGTAGCTAATTTTGTTTTTACGCCACATATGAATATATGATATGCGTATGTTGGTGGCTAAAAATGATTTACATTCATTGGGGGTCTATCCTCATGATTGGGCGTATACTATATATAAACAGTAAAGTTTCATCTCTCTGCATCACAGCTGCTTAGAGGAGATACTTCCCCCTCTCTATATATTTGAACCCACCAGTTTTCATTGGAAACATACATTTCTCATATCTTCTTTTTTTATACAACTAAAAAGACTAAAAGTAAGACAATCATTTGGTGCGACAAAAGTTTCACCTCACCTTTGCACCGCCCTCTTGCGACAAACATGGAAAGTCTTGACCCTGATTTGCATGCGCTACAAACATGCAAAGTCTTGACCATGATTTGCATGCGCTCAAACACGGAAAATCTTGACCCTAATTGCCTCAAACAAGGAAAGCGATCACCCACGTCTCACGCTTAATCAAACCGCACTTGGGCCACAAATATGAAAGTCTTGACTCAGATTTGCATGCGCTAGAAACACCGAAGACCATCGTCGCTCGTCGCTGCACGATCGAGTGCGTCACTCGTCGCTGAACGATCGTCGCTGCACGTTCGAGCACGTCTTCTTGGCAGAACTCAAGTGTGTCACTCGTCGCTGCACAGAGACGATCGTCACGCGCCCCATGCCTCCCGCCCCTGCACGATCGAGCCGCCCCTACTTCTTCCTCGTCGTGTAGTGGAGAAGCAACAACAACGGATCGTCCACCGTCTGTCTACTGGTGGATGCACCTGTGGCTACATCATCGATCGCCGCAAGGTCGCCGCAAGATCACCTCCCCGTGCGATCTTCCCTCCACGGCCTGCTCCATTGTCCTGTCCGTGCGCCCACGCTGTCATCCTCGTCGTGCGCCACACTGCTGCCTCCATGACGCCACACCATCGTCCTCGTCGTTCGCCCGCACTGTGTACCTAGAAACACCGCTGCCTCCATGATGCCCGCGCCGTAGTCCTCGCCGTTTGCCCGCGCCATGCACCCAAGCCGTCGCCCTCGGCTGCCACGCCGCTGTCTCGACGCCACTTGAGTCGTGCAACCAAGCCGTCATCTTCGCGTATGTAGACCGATCGACGTCACTCGTCCTCCATCACTCACCGTTCATGATGTTATACAACCATAGTTCATGATGCTGCAGATGTTCTTGTTATATAGTTAATCATCTATTTGTTCGATATTGTGTGCCTGCACACGGGATGCTATTGTTTTTTGTAGCATAGTTAGCCCTTTCTTTGTACCAATCTCGTTTCAAGTAGCTCAAGCCTTATTTATTTACTGATAGTCTCAATTCATGAGCTTAGTGTACTTAGATACTTTACTGGTGAAATATATTAAATACTTTTCTCTTATCTACTTTGTTTATGGCAACTAATTTTTTGGCTTGCTATTTTTTTATTACACTGAATGGTATTCAGATGTTTGGCATTAGGTCATTGCACCTCTATACCTCGCTCGCTGAATTGGTGTCCCCATAACAGCAACACCAAGCCAGATCAGAAGTCTATCTCTGCACTGCAAAATGTCTGTGGATTGATCTTTGTTTATTTTTGAATAATCTGGTATCAGCAGGCAAGAAAAAGAATGATGATTTCTCACTGAAGTTTAATCTTAAAAAAGAGGGAATGCAAGAACTTGCCCTGAATTGTTGCAATTTATTGCCATGGCTTACATTTGTAAACTCTACAGGATGAGTCAATAGTTGGCATTGATACACTGATGCTTGATGCAGAGCACAATCAGTTGCCATGTTACGTGCTTAACATAATGATATTGTAACTAAGGTAACTTTTAAAATCTTGGCATGGCCATGTTGAGTCCACGTTATAAATATGAAGCTCAGATAATTTTACTGAAAAAATAGGAATATGACAAGTAGTTCAGTTTTCAGGTTATACATACGAAGCTCAGATAATTTTACTAGCAAAAATAGAAAAATGACAACCAGTTCAATTTTCTGAGAACGTGACAATTCATAGACATTGTTTTCTTAAAATAAATTGTGGTCCTCTCTTTTCAATTGGATAAATGATGATGTAAAAAAGAGTTAACAACCAATCATGTCTCTCCATCACATGTTTTCTTAAAAAACACAGTGAATAGTCCACAAAAATGTGGCAGGGCATTACCTATTTGTTAATTATCTGAGTCAACAAAAATTTGGAAAGGTCTATATAGTAGAGTCGATGAGCCTACGACGTCGTGCTCTTCGTGACCGTGTTAATCTTACGAACTTTGCTTTTTGTACCGATGTCATTTTAACGTGAATATTTAATTTCACAGTATTATTATCTTATTGTGCGATCTGTGTATTTTTAATATAAAAGTTTAGTTGTCCTGTAGCAACGCACGGACATGCTACCTAGTAATAGTACAAAAGCAAGTACATAGGACATGTCTGCATGGCATTGCCACTGATAATCAGGCTGAACTGTGTTTCCTCCCCCCTTATATTCTTGAAATGTACTATGTAATTATCAGGCTAAAACTGTGTGATTATCATGATTCAGGTCACTAAACTGACGCATATATTCATCTCTCATGATTTTTGATTTGTAGTATATATATTATATAATCTTGTGTTGGGAAATAGATGGTTTTTGAGAATTTGGGACTGTATTGTCACTTACCCATTACATGCAGCTGCATTCCCTTTGGACATGTATACGGCAGGTCATGCCTGGAGAAATGGCTTGGTGCTTGCGGTAACACAAGTGCAAAGGTACCGCATATGCTTCTATGTAGGCGAGATTCTTGTTACCCTAGTTTCCGAATTATGTCGGATTGCCGTCAGAGCTGTGTACACCATGATAATTCTCAACTTATCTGTGCATGCCAATCATTCTTTATTTCCAGTGTCCTCAGTGCGGTGCTGGATTTGAACAGAAGCATATTATCAACATCTACACACCAGGAGATTTGTTTGATGGTTGTTCCCGTATGCAGGTTCCTCTTTGGTCCATTCACCTACCACAATCTTGAATTGCCACAGTGCTGAAAACTGCCAAGGAAAGAGGTTAAACCGCCAGGAAATGATTCTTGGCCACAGACCGTCAAACAAATTCACTCAAGGATAGAAAATAAGGGAAATTAATTTCCTTGGATGATTTCCTTGGAGGTTGGCCGCCAAGAAAACTAGGATCATCCTTAATTTGCCAAAGGGCCAAGAAAATGTTATAACTACCAAGAAAAGTAGTTTTCTTGAGGGTCAATAGCCTGTAAGTAAATTAATTTTCTTGAGGGTCGATAATCTCTAAGGAAACACTCTAGACCACCAAGATAATTGTTGTTTCCTTGGCTGCTTTTCACCTCTAAGGAAATTATAGTTTTTCTTGACTGTCATTAACCGCCAAGTTAATTCTGATTTTCTCGAGGGCAAGGGCCCTCAAGGAAATCTATAATGGAAATAAAAAATTATAGTAATCAATATATTTTAATATTCTAGTCACTGGAGGTGATTGAAAACCGCTAAGGAAACGCTCATATTCCTTGGCAGTTTACTTCAACCTCCAAATAAATATATGTTTCCTTGAGAGTTTAGTATCACTCCTTGAGAGTTTGATTTTGGCACTCAAAGAAATCCTTGGCTGTCAAGGTAATTCCACGTTCTGGCAGTGATTGTACTCGAATTAATTTCTTTTCAGGGAGGCTAATTAGTAAAACAATGCAACCTGTATGATGGTTGTATCATTGTATGCTTAGAATTGCTTTTAAATTTAGATTATGTTGATTGTTCAGCGCGTCTCATGAGTTGCTGATATGCTCAATCAATCAGGAAGTAGAAATATATTATTCAAAGATTACCAAGTTCAGAGCAGGAGTCCACGGGTTGCTTGATCAGCATGCATCTGAAGACATGTTGGAAATCTCCAAGGCAAAAGCCTCGTTAAAAAAATCTCTAGTCAATGTTTGAGATGAAGTTAAGACATTATATGGAGCTATCTACACGTTAGTGCATCAAAATTTGGAAGGATTTGGGGAAGGTGATCCGAAATGATTAGATGGCATGCTCCTACTGAAGATGATGTTATGGCAAATTGGGCAGTCAGATGTGGATATGGAGAGCTGTGTTGCATGTCCTTTTATTTACAAGATACATATCTAGCATAGTAGCATGGAATGTATATATTATATGCATATTTTCATCGTTGCCTGGATGCTTGTCTTGAACAAGCTGTTGGCTGCTATGCAGCATTCGCTTTCCCGTGTGGAAATGAGCAGGATCAGTTTGTTACTTTAGTTTCAGTTTTAATTTCAATTTCAATCCCAATGGGTGCTTTTGGAGGGTCATTAATCATCAATGCGTATATATGTAGTAGAGTAGCATATGACCTACCAGTTGTGAATCTTATATCCCTTGTGAGCATAATTCATCGCAATTGATTTGATTCCTAACCTGAGGTTGATTATTTGCCTGTATTATGTTGGTTCAAACTTGGAACTGTATCTCGTGTTTGGGCCTAGTAGGAGGCAGGCTGGCTAGCTGCTTGACTAGATAGGTTGTTAGCATTTTAGTACTCGTACCTCACTTGGCGTGGCTCAGTTGGCCTATTGATTTTGTTGTGAATGCGATAGGAAAGGGATGGATGAGGACTAAGGAGAGAGCTGCGTCCGGGATTCTCTCCGGGTCTTCTTCCGCTTGGCTCGGGTTTAGCTTTCTTGTCACAGGCTTACTTTGTTGCATGCTAGTAATGACTCCCGCGTTAGTTGAGTGGCACGTTGTGACGTCAACGAGCTCATGCCACTGTCGATTGTTTTAAGTAGGAGCCCTATCAACATGACAAGGAGGTCAGGATAGTTCAGGCTGATCACACTATCGACTATTTTAGGTAGGAGCATTGTCGACTTGATAACTGACAACGTGGCACTGAGGTGTGCTCTAGAGACTTCTTTCGGATAGTTTTTATTTTGCAACTTAGTTATTCTTTGGCAGCATAGCTATTGCAACAGAGCAATTGAGCAAAATAGGCTTAACGTTTATAAAGAGAGCTAATAATGGAATTTATTAGTTGTTACGGCATTCCGCCGTATGAGCTTCTGTTAAAAGTGATTTTTTTTTTCAATTTTCATTGTCAGGAAAGAATGCTATCAACTCAAAAGGGATTGAAGAGAAGATATTTAGAAATAACACACATGACCAAAATAATTAAGAGTATCTCTAAGAGTCTTTCTAAATTTCACTCTCTAAATCACCATTTTGAGAGGCATCTACATACAAGTCGCTTTCTATAGGTTTCCACTCTCCAACAATTTTTCTATATCTTGTGTACACTCTAGGGAGCCATTTTCACTATCTATCTTTGTCTAGCCAGAAATCCATAATAGAGGATGGCTATATATGAACCACTTAGAGAAGTTGTTTGAGGACATCTTTCTACTAAAATCTTTATTACTAATCATTAGGAAAGATATAGGGAGTCTCTTGGAGTTGCTCTAATAGGTCAGAGCCCATCAAAGAAGCATTTCACACTAATGTCATCACAAACAGCCCAGTCCAAAGCCCACTCGAGGATGGCACTCATTTCTGGACGCCTACAAAAGATGGTGAAGATGAAGGAGCATATACACATGACACAGTTCACTGTAACTATCCTTTTTTGTCACTCAAAAAAGGCTATCCTTTTTTTCTGTTCAAACTTGTGTTGGTAACTTGGTATGATAATGCACGTTCTCTATGGTGGCCATTTGAGTTAAATTGTTTATTAGGTGCAACTTTGTGTGTTTCCTATTTAATTAACCTACACCTCTCTCTTGTAAAGGTATCCTTTTCAAACACAATACAGGAAGAACCGTGGCTTGGGGGGTTCCTTTTTTCCTGTGCTCATGGCCATTGGTGGTTCCTTTAAGGCCTGCTTGTTTGATCCAAAACTGAGGTAACTGAGGGGAATAAATATTAAAATCTCCCGCAATCTCCTCCAATCCCGCGATTTAAGGATTAACTGAACAAGGCCTTAGGTATATTTTGTACAAGAAGCTAGACCTTAACAACCAGCAGCCATGTTCCCACAAGGAACTGGAGTGTGGAACGAGAACTTGGGGTGATATTTTATAAGGTGAGAACGTAAATATTTCTGAATCAGCAACGTAGATGCTCCTGAAACGAGGAATGTGGCCATGTTCCATGTTTTTTTCTTTTAAAAAAGAAAAGGGCTTGTAGTATGCTTATTCAAAGCTGTAATGCTTGATTTATCTTGATCGTCTACCAAATTTTCTTACCATTATTGGCCAGCTAGTTGTACATTGTGTTCAAAACATACTTGTAGCTGTTTTACTGGCAAGGGAAATTTCCCTGTTGCTGCCAAATGTCCGGTAGTATGTACGTGAGAGGAGCTTTAGTAGCCCAACCATTATCTCTCTTTGGCACGTTCACTGCTATAACCTTTTCATCATGAGAAAATTCCTTATATACCATCAAAAACTATACTTATCCCTTCAATGTCATTGGAAAAAATGTCACTTCTCTTCAATGCCATCGGCTTTAGTTTTTCTCTCCCTCTATGCCATTCTGTTACTGTCACTTTAGTTTTTGTAGACGGTTGGTTCCTACAGGTCGGCGTGTTCCTGCATGACGCCATATTCACAGGAGACTGAGTCCTTTTCCTCTCCCGCTTGGCGCAATTAGGCGTGGGCACACAGTGGCTAAGAACTTGGTGGCATTTCCGACTTCCAAGCTCCACTGTCGTGGCGGTGGTCAAGCAAGCTGCACAGAGTTTAATTTGACAAACTAACCATGTGGCTTTTTAAGCTTAGAACGAAGAGGGTCATGGGCAAGATGTTTTGAGAAAGGGATATCTGAAAAACAAATGTCTATTCCAAGTGGTAAAATAGATGAGTGACTTTCACTTTTGGGTGGGACTCATGGATGTTAAAGATCTTTTCTAGAGAAAAGGGAGATTCAAAGCCAACAGTGGAAATCAAATTAGGTTTTGAGAAGACTATTGGATTGGCCAGGAACCTTTGAAGTCAAAGTACCTAGCTTAATACAATATTGTGAGAAGAAAGGGTGCTGCCGTGGCTAGTGTGCTAATAAGTAGCCCCCTCTGAATGTTTCTTTTAGAAGGACATTAGTTGGGGGAAAAGTTGAAGGATTGTCTTAGTCTTGTCTTCTTAGTTTTGCCGGCCACTTTAAATGATAATAATGACGACTTTATTTGACAGTTAAGTAAGAATGTGTTTTTTCAGTACAATATCTATATAGAGAGATAAAAAACAAATTCCTAGAAAAAATTTTCTTCTAGAAGGCTAAACTTTCTCTAAAGATAAAGATTTTTATTTGGTATTTAAAGAGAGGTGTGGTTCTTACAAAAGATAAGTTGATGAACAGGGGATATAAAGGGGACAATAAATGTAGCTTCTATGGCTTAGAGGGAACAATCAAATGTCTCTTCTTTAATTGTCATACAACAAGTTTTTGTGGAATGTGTTGTTTATCATTTTTAATTTTCAACCACCTAAGGATACAACCCACTTGTTTGATTCTTGGTTAAAGCGTTTTCCCCTTAGATGTTAGAAACGAAGTAATAGTTTGGCGGCGATGTGCTGGGCTTTGTGGTTGAGTAGAAATGATGTTGTTTTTAATAGATTAAATACTAATTCTTTCGTGCAGGTGATTTCAGAGGGACGTACTAGATTAGGCACTGATCTTAGTTATCTAAAGAGAAAGAGAGAGGCTTTGAAGGAAGGGTGCAGGCTATTGGAAGTTATGGTGATGGAAGTCTTTAGACAAATGGCATGGAGACATCAAAGAAGGATAGCGAGCTAAAGCTTCTTTTGTTTTTATTGAGTCTAGGTTGTTCAGTTTCCTTGTGCTGATTGCTAAGTTGTTTTGTGATGTTTGTGTTCCGTTTAATGGAGTTTGGTCAGTGTGAATGTGGGAGGCCGGGATACTCTTTATTTATTCTTAATCTTAAAAAAAAATGAAAAATCATCTTAAGACTAGATAGCTGCTTAAACGCACAAATCAAAAGCTTCAAATTCTTGGATTTTATCTAACCATGAGTCATAAAATAGAATTGTATTATAATCATGGATCATCCTCGATGCCACGGAGACAAAGTTTTTGGACGCATGATGATTATCTAAGCAAAGATGCAAACATGGAGCTTTTTCTCTTCTTTCATATGTTATATGTACCATAGACAATAATGTATGTATGTTAAGAATTACATGCACGTGAGGTCTGCAATACAACCTCACTCAAATGAACTCACTCATCTGGAATCCCACACGCACACACCATTCCTGAGTTCCTGTATATGTAGTTATGTACATTTCTTCTAGTCTACTAGTATACAATAGAAGAGGAGTAGCTGGTATAGCCACACACATGACACACATATATATACAGCAAGCAAAGTAGAGTAACAAGAAGGCTCACATGTACCTACGCAGGTATTCCACCCTTGTGGGGTGCTTGAGCTTCATGAGCGCCTTGAGCTCGTACTTGCGCACCATCTCCCGCGAGATGCTGAGGTTGCCGGCGATCTCGCTGAGCGTGCGCTTCCCCCTGCCGTCCAGCCCGAACCGCTGCCTGATCACCAGGCTCTCCTTGGGTTTCAGAGAGTCCAGCTGCATGCAGTTTTTTCAGTGCGTACGTGAGCATATACTGCTGTTCACTTCACAAACCAGAGGCCAAAGCCAAAGAAGAATCCCAAGACATGACAAACTCACGAGGTCGTCGATGGCGAGGCGGAGCAGCGTGTTGTGCCTGTCGCCGGCGTCGACGCCGATGGCATCGTCGTCGGTGACCTCGTTGATGAGCTCCTCCTGCGTGACGCGGTTCCTGGCGTGCAGCGAGTAGGTGGGCCTGGTCATCCGCAGCACGTCGCGGTACCGCTGCGGGGAGATGCCCACCTTCCGCCTCACCTCCTCGTCCGTGGCCGGCCGCCCGAGCTCGAACGCCAGCTCCTCCCTCGCCTTGCCGATCTCCTGCCGCTCCGACTCCATGGCGAACGGGAAGCGGGTGAAGCTGGACAGCGTCATGGCGCGCACGATGGAGTGCCGGATCCAGAAGAGCGCGTAGGTGGAGATGCGGAAACCGCGCTTCGGCTCGAACCGGTCGATGGCGGTGATCAGCCCGTTGGCGCCCGCCTGGCACAGGTCGTCGAACCGCTCGTCGGTGCCCATGTCCGGGTAGTACTTGTTGATGGCGTACGGTACCAGCCGGAGGTTGTGCTGCAGGTGCAGATGCCGATTCAAGTTTCAGTTTCAGTTTCAGAGTTCAGAAAGAAGTCTTTGGTGGTCAGGTTTCAGTTTCAGAGTCAAGAAAGAAAGAACACTGCATTGGCTGAAGATTTTACCTTGATGAGCTTGTTCCTGGCGGCCCGGCCGACGTCGAAGCGCCGGCGGAGCTGGTGGACGGTCATGCCGGTGGCCTCGGCGAGCTCGGCGTCGGTGGGGTCCCTCTGCAGTTCATCTCGCAAGCTCTCCTGCACTTCGAAGATCGCCTGAATGAATGAAAACACAAAAATTGCATGATTACAGTAATCGTTTCGTTTGTTATTACATACTTACTAAATTGAAAATGAGTGGATGAATTGGTTGAGCAATGCAATTAATTAATTGGTGTACCTTCATGGGCTGCATGGTCTTGAAGAGGCGCGCGCTCTGCGACGAGGTGAGCACCGGCGGGATCTTCATGCGCTTCCAGTCCAGGCTGCCCATGTCCGTCGACACCGAGTGCTCCCGCAGCAGCATCTCCTCGAACTCCCGCTCGCGCTCCCCTTCGTCCTCCTCCACCTGCTGCTGCTCCCTGCTAGTAGCGGCGGCGCTCTTCATCTCCACCCTCTTGCCGAGGTCCATCCTCCTCCCGCGCCGCCGCCGCCGGCTCTTCACGATCACCGTGCTCCTGCCCGCCTGCGCATGCATATGCCCGCCGCACATGGCGACGATTAGCCGCGCTGCTGCGTGTAACAATGATGATACACTACTAGCTGGAGAGGAGTGATTGAACAGAGGAGGCAAACTCACCACTCTGCTTTTCCCCTTCTTCTTGGCCTTCTTGCCGCCCTCGTCGTCTTCGTCGCCGCCGTGGCGCTTCTCCTCCTCGACCTCCACGGCGGGGCTGAGCTTGTAGATGCTCTCCAGCGCCGCCGCAACCTCGTTGTAGTCCGTGGCCCTCTCATCCTCCTCCTGCTTCTGGTGCTCCGTCGCCGTAGCCGCCGCCCCGGCCCTCGACGACGGCGGCGGGAGCTTGTTGCGCGTGCGCTCCTTCTCGGGCGACGCGAGCGCGGCGCAGCTCGTCGACGGCGCCTGCCGCCGCCGCGGGCCGCTGCTGCCCTTGCTGAGTGAGAGCACGGCGGGCCCGGACCGCCGCGGCCGGCTCCCGGCGGCGAGCGGCCGGCTGGGCGTCGTCACGGTGGACGTCATGGCAACCTAACCTGCACAGCCGCCTGGATCTCGAAGCTTCGTCTTGTGGCGCACAAGCACAGCACACAGGCGCCGTTGGGTTTCCTTGGCCGTGGTGGGTGGGTGCTCGTCGTGTGGAGGCAGTGCGACGCAATGGCGTGGACGGAATCTCGAGCCAGGAGCGCGCGCGCCTCCGCGCCATATATGGCTGCCGCGGCGGGTGCCGCCAAAGACCAGACCAACGACGGCCGCCACGAGCCATCGGACGGCCGGAATCCCTCGGGGCGACGGGATCAGGCGGCGGTGAGGACGGATGCGTGGCGCTGGGGCGGGCGGGAGATATCAGAGTCGGCCAGCCGGGGCTTCGTGGATGAGGCGGCCGCCACGTGGGCGCGCGCCATAAGCCGCGTGACATTTCTGCGATCTCCATCCCAACCGGGCCCACCTGCCAGCGGGGCCCCGCCGTGGAGGAGGTGGAGGTGGAGCCGTGGAGGCGTCTCGTGCATGAGAAATCCTCTTCCTTCCAGAAAACCCCCCTCCCTCCTCAGCTCCGCTGTAAACAGCAGGGCCTGTCAATTTTTGGGCCGCAGCCGCGGTGGATCGGACTCGCCGTGGCCACAGGAAAATTTGCTGCCCACGACCCACGAGCACGCCATAGCTTGATGACCTCTGCTTTCAGCACAGATTCACAGAGAGTGGAAAAGCTATGGCTTAAGCTATCTATCTCCAGGTGGAAATCCCTCTCTGAATCATCTCTTTCCCTGTAAAGTGTGTTCTACCCTACACACCCATGCAGATGCGCTTTTGTATAGTGAGCCATGCATTATGTAGATGCTTCTGTGGTTGACGTTGAGAGGCAGCGATAATTGATGAATATATGTGTCTTCCTTTTTGTTACCAAGATGTAAAAGTTTTGGTAATGACTTAATACACGCAGGCCGTTTTCCTCCCTTTGCACGGCCACACATGCTCCAGCACGCGACGTCCGCCCCACCGCGTCCCACCTCTCTCTTAGTCGTCTTCCATCTCTCTCTCTCTCCCCCCTAGATTCTACCAACTCTGGCGAGCTCCTCCCTGGCTGCCACGTCTGCGCCCCACCGCGCTCGCGCGACTCCTCCCCCCACAAGAGTCGAAGAAGAAGTAGCTCCATCTCCGGCAGGCTTAGAAGGGATTTTGGGGGAGGAAGGCCAGCCAAGCGGTGGGGATGGCGGGAGGGCGGTTTAGGGTCCTGGCGGCAATGGAGGCGGCCAGGCCAGATCAGGGCGGGGGATTTCATGGTCATGGCGGAGCTCCGGCACGAGAAAGGGGAGAAGGAGGCCGCTGCGGGCGCACAAGGATTTCGTCGGAGATGGCAGAAAGGCTCAACACCACTAGCTAAACAATAGAGCAACAACCAAGTAATAACAGAGCAACCCACCAAGATCAAAATAGTTCGAGAAGTATCTTGTCTCCTAGAAGAGGCAAAGGCTCAACATAACTAGCAAAAACAGTCTCAAAAGCAAACTCCCGAACTGATGCACTATCCCTAATGTATGTACGCTCAAACTCATTCTCCCGTTTGATCTTTGTGTGGAAACATTCTCCCCTTATTGATACGTGCACACATCAAGCTATCCAAATTGCAGCTACCCCTCAAAATATGCTATGAAATGAGTTGGCCATGTCACTCGCGCCACCACGCTCATGTCGTCGCCCAGCCGTGTGCCCCACTCGTGTCGCCGTTGGCTGTGTTGTTGTCATGTTCCTCGCTCCGCCACCCACCAGCCGTGTGGGCCTGTGGACTGCCCTCATTGTGCCACCATCGGATGCGTGGGCTTGCCCTCCTCAGGGCACTCCCAACCCTGTAGTTTAGGATATCAGATGAGGAAACTATCCTACCCAATGCAAGTTTCTACTTGCGTGGGTCCAAAGAAAAATCCAACCAATCCTTCCTCTCTCTACACTGAGCCTGCTCACCCGAGTGCAGCCAGCAACGGGCACTTGGTCGAGGGACATCGGGATTGTGTGGCCCTGTGGCAGCGACGGGGAGTGTCGGTGCGAAGAAATAACGACGCCACGTGGGGGGGGGGAGGGGTTGCAGGCCCAGCGCAGAGCGTTGGCGATGTGCGCTCACCAGCCCACCATTTCTTCCTATTTTCTTCTCTTTCCTTATTAAATCGGTTGTCACACATTAGATTTTTGTCTACGTGGCAGGTTCATTTAATTCCTATACAAACTACCTGATACTGCATTATTAGTTACCTCGTTGCATTGCCTAGCCACACCCTAGATGGGCTCCTCCGTGAGACGGAGAAGGCGTTGTCTTGGTGGGATGAGTGTGTTCGGGCAAAATGAGGGAGTTGGCTTGGTTCCAAATCCTGGTCGTATATTTCTCTCAGGAGTCGCTCCATTCTCTTGTTTCACAACCAAATTAAGGGCCTATTTAGATTTCCTCCTCTAAACTTTAGAGCTAAAGCTCCGAACAAGTGGTCTAAAATTAGCTCTAAATTTTAACTCACCTTACATTAGAGATTTAAACCTCAAAAGTGAGTTAAAGTGCTCTAAAGCTTTTAGAGCTCGTTTAGAGGAGGGGATCAGGGCTCTAAATATCCACGAAAGCAGGATAGAGCGGTTCCCTACCATCCGCTCCTCAAACAAACGCACTAAGTTTCATGGGCGCTCCCTCGAGGCTTCGACCTTCTTTTAAAACCGAGGAGATAGCTGTGAGCAGCCATGTACATGGTGTGCGAAGGCATGTGCTAATTAACCTGTGCTGCTTCTATGGTTCGTCCATTAATGGTGTGTTTGGTTCGTAGAGTCACCCCATGCTTTATAAGGTGATGTATCATGAGTTCATCCTATGATTTTTGGTGGAATCAACCTATTCTTCATGCATATATTAATTATTAGCTTTTGATGAATGACGTGATGATAGATCAACTCATTTCATTCCAAACCATATAAAAAGTGAGAAGTGAGAAGAAGACGTACCACCTCGATCCTCAAACCAAACACACCTTAAAGTATTTGACAACGGATAACGCTCTCTATCGGTGAATCTGGCATCACGTGCATCCCTCATTAACCCCACCCCATCACCCCAAAAACCTAAAAAAAGGGGTAGGAGAAAACAGCATAGTACACTCCCAATTGTCGAAACATAACATCGAGTCATTAATACACAAAATGGAATGGTGGAACAGTTACTTCGTTCTGTAACAATACAACACACATGAGAGTAACAATATACTCCCTCCGTCTCTGAAAGAATCAATTTCTAGCAAGTTTCTGACAGATTAGTATAGCTGCCAAATGACCATGTTACCCTTAATCAATTTGAGATCCACCATTAAGTTGCGCTGGAATCACTGCTTGGGGCTACGTGCAAGTCACGTCATTTACTCATCCAGCCAACTGAACTAGTTGAACCGTCAGCTACGTACGCGCCAAAAACAATTCAAGACACGCACCAACACATTTGTTTACTCCACCGAATACACAAGCACTAAAAACAATTCAAACTGAAAAAAATTCTTTACAAGCGCTAGAATCCATCTGCTACGCGCCAAAAAATATTTACAGGCGCCAAAGTTCTCAAGGCTGCTTATAAATACAGCTGGCTTATCACGTTAGCTTGCCATCCACTCAAGTGGCAGTTCTTCATACATGGCCTTCGGCTTGAATTTACCTCCAGCCGATGGAGACCCACTTGATCTCAATGAAGAACCTTTGTTGGAAGATGAACAAGCTGCTGCCCAGGGAGATGTACAAGCTGCTGCCCAGGAAGATGAGCAAGCTGCTGTCCATGGAGATGTACAAGCTGCTGCCCAGGAAGATGAACAAGCTGCTACCATGGAAGATGCACAAGCTGCTGCCCAGGAAGTGTGCCATCATTTTGATTTGAATATTCCTGTCTCTAAGGAACATCAAGAAATACATGGAGGTAATCATGTTTTACATGCTTAAATCCTAGATCATGCTTGCATTTCTGTTTTGTTATAAGTGGTAGACAGTGCATCTAACACTTGCATTTCCTTTTTTTAAGTAGACCATGATGATGAAGACTACGGTTTGTATGCCGGTGATGTGGACGTGATCTTTGAACAACCAGAAGATGAGGGAGATAACCAAGGGCAAGGTAACAACCAGAGAAAAAATTTGATTAACGAGCAAAGGCAACAGATATATGAAGCTTTGCTTACACTTAGTAATGGTGGCAACATGAAGAAAAACACAACTGCTCTGGTTGCTGAAGTATTGGGAGTCAAAAGGTCTTTAGTACAAGCTATTTGGCGTAGAGTTAAGGAATGCCGTGCACTAGGAATATCAATTGATGTTAGTTCAAGAAAACCTAAAAATTGTGGCCGCAAAAAAAATTCAAGTAGACTTATCTCAGGTTGCTCATGTCCCTTTGAGAAGAAGGCGCACCATACGGTCACTTGCACGTGCTACTGGTGTGAACAGAAGCACACTTCATAGGTGTTTCAAAGAAGGAAAGCTAAGATGTCACTCTAGCTCACTTATACCATATTTGAAGGAAGCAAATAAAAAACAGAGGCTGGAGTTTTGTGTTTCAATGCTTGAAGAAAGTAGTTTGCCAAATAACCCAAGATTTAAAGATATGCGCAACATCGTGCACTTAGATGAAAAATGGTTCAATGGAACAAAGAACACAAGGACTATGTATATGGCGCCAGATGAAGAAGATCCACACAGGACTGTGCAGAACAAAAACTATATTACCAAGGTGATGTTCTTGTCTGCACAAACTAGGCCAAGATATGATGAAGAAGGAAATTGCTATTTTGATGGCAAGATAGGCTTGTGGCCTTTTGTTAGAGAGGTAAAAATATTGTCTAAATTTTTCCTTATTTTATCCATTCAACTTCAACACATAACAGTTTCATCATACTTGCAGGATCAAGCAAAAAGAAGAAGTCAAAATAGAGAGCGAGGGGATCCTGTAACCAAGACTATGATAGTCGACAGGCAAACGATGAAATCACATTTGATTGGTAGAGTACTGCCAGAAATAAAAAGACGTTGGCCCAGAGAAAGCAGACATGAAACAATATGGATCCAACAAGATAATGCAAGAACTCATGTGCCTGCTGATGATCTAGATTTCCTTCTTGCAGTCGCCCAAACAGGACTCGATATTCGACTTATGCAGCAGCCTCCTAATTCACCAGACATGAATATCCTTGATCTTGGTTTTTTTGCCTCTCTACAATCCATGGCAGATGACCTTAATTCTAGTAGTCTCGATGATCTTATAGCTAACGTGAAAGAAGAATATCAAAACTATGACCCGGACCTATTGAATAGGGTGTTCCTCACCCTCCAAGGCTGCCTGATCGAGGTCATGAAACAAAGAGGAGGAAATCACTACAAGGTCCCCCATATGAACATTGACAAACTAGGGTGTCTAGGCATTCTACCTAATACTTTGAGCTGTGATCGTGAACTGTATGAACAGGTTTTGCATGCCTTATCTACATAGATCAATGAGTCTTAGGTATTGTTATCTGAGTATGAACTGTATTCGTCATTTGAGTATGAACTCTATGAACTTGTTTTTTTTTTATTTTTGTGAGTATGAACTGTATTGTGGCATCTGAAGAATGTAGAAAAACATACCATATACATACTCAGTGCAACGATGCGGTACTGTTCTTCCATGGCATCCAAGGTTCTTGCTATGGCGTCTGGAATATCATTTGCAGCAACATCCTCTGAGTCCGACACTTCGACATGGCCTTTTTCTTCCTCCGAGTCTGGCACCACAAGATGGCCTTCTGCTTCCTCTGAGTCCGGTACCTCAAGCTGGCCATCTTCTTCCTCTGAATCTGAAACCTCGACATGGCCTTCTTCTTCCTCCGAGTCTGGCACAACCTCACCGTCTTCAATTCTGGGGCTTCCAGACTGGATGTCGCCGCTGCCTTCGTCGCCACCGCGTACGACGTTGCGGCCGCGGAACAGGGCACCGCGTCCACGACGACTGATGTGGCCGCGCATGCCTGGATCCTGTCTAATCCAGGAGCTCAGAGCAAGGATCCCGCTGTCGCCACCTCCGCCGCCGCCGAGACCTTGGCCAGGGGCACCGCAGCCACCACGATCTCCTTGCTCCATTGTGCCACAACCATCTGCTATGCAAGGAGGATCCGTTATATGGACCAGGCGCAATCAACATGGTTGCCAGGATTGAAGGTTTTGGAATATGTGGAGATCGAGGATTGGAGAGTTGGGTGCGGCCATGGCGGAGAGAATGACAGAACCTTGAGTCAAAGCACGGGAGAACGAGGGAGAGGAGAGGCACGGGAGTAGGAGTAATAATGCAGGGGAGAGAGAGACGAGGCGTGTGTGGCTTGTTAAATGTCACTAGGACTATGAGGCGAGGCGGTGGGAGCCATACACCCCCAGAAATCGACTTATTTAGAGATAAATTCTTGACGTTGAAATTGATTCTTTCAGAGACGGAGGGAGTAGATAAGAAAAGTCCAAACGAAGTTGTAGGAAATGAAAACCCATAATTAGCCTAGGTTTAACCCACTGTATATCACAAGTGGTGAACGGATAATTCTTAGCCCTAGTAGATGCAAGGATCCATCCCCTCATCAGTCGGGAAACTTGAGCGGCCTCAGCTCAGGGCAGCGCGGCAACTGAAAGAAAGCATGTGGCACCAGGCTTTCATGAAATACCAGGAAGGACGGAGTGCAGTGGAAATGGATTTCCTTGCGCACCCTCTCCTCTTCCAGATCAACTAACATGACCATAGGACAGTAGGGGTCGCCGACGAGGACACTCCAGCTTCTGCCTTCGCCTTCACCAGCAGAGATGGCCCTGCTGACTACAAATGTGCAACCAACGCGTCTCGGCGGCGGGACCTCCATCTGGAGGCGCAATGTCCAGCGCTTCGACTTGTAGTCTTGCAAAACCCAGATGTGGAGCCACGCCACCACACCCCGCGTGACGACGGTGGCGCAGAGGGATCCGTCTAGCTCCAGCAGCGCTGCCTTAGTAACACCAGGCGACCGCGACATGAGCTGGAACGTCTCTGAATCCGTGTGGAATGCCAACATCTTGTCGGTACTTATGGCTCGAGGGTGGAAGGAGAACCAGTGGAGGATCTTGCCATGAGCCATGGGCCGCCCGTACCCCATTATGATGGGACGATCTGCAGGAGCGTGTGACAGTCGCTGGGGCTTATTGGCGCCACCGCATGCGAGGATGTAGTAGTAGTCGTTCCATTCCGACGACAAGAGGCGGTACTCGCCGGAGGACTTGAGTTGGCCATGGCACAAGAGGCGGTACTCGCCGGAGAACTTGTGCAAGTAGAAGCCGTACGGGAACGCGGTGAAGCAGGGCTCAGGAGCTAACACCGACAGGTTGGTCCACTGCCTGGTGACAGGGTTGCAGACGATGTAGAGGCCCGGGCGTTGCTGGAACACCAGGAGGCCGTCGAGAGAGTAGAGCAGCGAGGACCAGGACGCGGTGTCGTTGTCGAAACGCTGGGTTGGGTCGCAGAGGAAGCCGCCGCCGCCGCCGCCGCCGCGCCATGCCGTGGCATCCGCCGCGTCGAGTGAAAGAGGGATGGCACTCACCGTCAGGGATGTGGTGGTGATGACCATCTCGCGCTGCCGGCGGGTGGAGTGGGCGGCCAGGAAGGACCGCTCTGTGGTGATGCGGCGCCAGCGCTTGCAGACGGTGCGGCAGCGGAGCACGGACTCCGACGGCAGGCGCACAAGAATCTCCGTGATTGCGTCGTCGCACAGGCATCCAGATTCTCCTCCTGATGTCTCCATCTCGATCTTATCTTTCCCCTCTTCCTCTCGATCCATCCTGATCTTATCTTTCCCCTCTTCCTCTCGATCCATCCTGCGACTGCTGCGCTAGAAATAACACGTAGCGTAACTGCCACTCGATGCACCGATCGACAAGCCTTGCCTTATGATTTGCTGTTAGCAGGATCCGATCCCCTACCTTTCGTATATACGAGTACTACTATATATACAATATATATACTGCTCGGAGACGGGAAGGGCCGGGGAGAGTCCGTGTGACCGTGTCCGACGCAACATGCCTAGCGCAGTAGGCGGTGGCCGGCACTACTACCAGATAGATTTTAGAGACAGTCAATATCAATTTTTTTTGGAGATAGGTAACATGTCCATCTCAGGTTTTGTTTGGCTGCACACAAATCTATCCCAATCCACGTGGTTTGTGAGGGATTAAGATGGAATTTAGTTTAAGTTCCACCTCAATCTCTCCCAATCCATATGAATTGGGGTGTATTTGCGTGCAGCCAAACCAGCCCTCAAAGTTGGCGTCACTGTTAATCGAAGTTTTCGGAGGCATCATAAAAAAAGTATACATAATCCCCTGACGAATGTAAGGTGGTCTATATAACCCATGAACTATAAAATCAGGTATAAACTTTGTCAAACCAGACAAATAACCCCCTAGGTTGGTACTGAGAGGTGGTTTTGCTAATATGGTAATCAATGCTAGCTGGTTTTGATGATGTGGCATCCAGGCCCACCTGTCATATTAGATCATAGCACTCCCGAAGTCCCGACGCCATCGCCCGCCATGCGCACCCACTGCCTGTCTCTGCCGCTCGCGCTGGCCACCGTCCACAGGACACCTCACCTCCCGACGCTCGCTGTCACACCAACATGGTCTCACAGCTCCTGCTCTTCCTCCCCAAAAGCTACAGCCACAACCTCGAGCAGGACCGCGATCGCTGCCACTGCGGACGGCAGGAGCTCCACGCACGTGTGCGCCATGGGGCCACCAAGCCGGTACCCGAGTGCCACGAGCTCGTAGCAGGTGGCGATGTCCCTCGTGTTCATCCTCGGTGTCCCTATTCTCATACTTGGACGTGGCATAGACCGTCGCCGCGCCCAGGAGACAGAGCTAGTACTGGTAGTCATCGATGTCGACGCCCGTGACGGTTCTTGCCAGGAAGAAATGGTCGGGGTAGCTGACGGCACGGACTGGAGCATGTCCTGGCCGATCCAGAAGTGCCGAGCGAAGTCGTGCATTCACGGGACGAGCGCGGCGGTGGTGGCGGTGGCTGGGAGCCTAGCGGAGGAACCACCACCTCAGACTGCTCCTCATGTACGATGCCGAGTGCCGTGTCGAGGACCTCCAGATCGAGCTAGGTTGCTGCTAACGAAGCACTGAACAACGGAGCTGTAGTGGCACGCATGACCCACCAGCCACCGGAGCAGCAACGAAACCAGCAGGCATGCGAGCTGCACGCTACACCTTGTAGAGCACCACAGCAGAGGCTGCAGGGTGCATCTGCACTACGCCGGCGCCGGCGGCCGCCCTGGCCCTGGCCTTGCACCTGCTCTAGTACTCCGTGAAGGGCACCATGGCGTCCGTCGTCAGTGACGGTGCCACCTGCAGGAACATGTAGTTTCCTCCACCGCAGCGCGTGCCAGGGCACCCCAGACCCTCGGTGTGGGTGTCCATTGCCTTGTCGCCTTCCTGCGTGGCCATCGTCCTCCATCCGAAGCACGCATTGCTGCGCGACCACCGTCTCCCTCGGCGTGCACCTGCCGAGCGCTTGAGGGCGACTCCTCGATGCGCTCACGGAGATCCCGACCTCCCGATGGCCAGCAGGCTACTCGCTGTCGAGCCTCTCAGCCCGGTGCTCCCGGCGCCGGCGCGAGGAGCAGGAGGTTCGACGACGAGTTCGGCTTCCGCGGCGGGGATGATAGATACCACAAAGTCCGTTGACGGCTGGCTCTCTTACGCCGCTCGTGACGCCGGCGAAGGCTCTACAGATCGACCTGCGCCTCGGCACGGAACCCATCTGTGAGCGGGCGTCATGCTCGCTCCTCCAAGGCTGGCCCTACGGTGCTACAACGAGCTGGCAGGAGCCCTACAGGCCACGTCATCAAAGGTGGAGTGCCATATGTAAAACCACCTAGCAAAACCACACATGGGGGTTTTACAAAGTTTAATGTGTAGAATACCTGATTTTATAGTTCAGGGGTAGACCCCCTGAATACGTCGAGGGTTATATAGACTTTTTCCAGGCATCATAGTACCCATCTATGTAAATATGTAAAAAACTAAAAAAAAAGTCCGCTAATGAGCCCAGGTCCGCCCACCAACGTCGTTGTCATCACCACTGCCGATAGGAGGTTAGACCAGCGCGCCAACAGTTCTCGACACGCCATTGTCGGATCTCAGACCTCTCACAGAACCGATTTCGGCTTCATCACTCGCTACGAAGAGGCCACAGGGGCAAACTTGTCACATGTCACGGTGGTTCAGCTAAAACGAATTTCTTTGTGAAAACTCTCCAAACCTTTCTTTTTCTCCGTTCGCAGACTCACGGCTGCCTATACTGTTCAATTGGGGGTGAAATTGAATTGGCCTCCTCCACGTTTTTGGGTTCGGCGGGTACTACTACTCCCCCTTCTCGTGATCATATAGCACATGCGGGAATTGAACCCACATAACGGCCACCTCGGGGTTTGGGCGCGCCACCAGGACAGCATAACCGCCTTCTCTAGCTTATAAGACCAGCGCCGAACAATTCTAGATTTCGCCTTCTCTAGCTTATAAAACCAACGCCGAGCAATTTTGGATTCCTTCTAGCCTTCTCTTCCTCCTCCCTTCCTTCCTCGAGTGGAAAGTTTCCAGAACTCGAAACCAAATTCTTCACCATTGTCGTGTTGCTACAAGAGAGGCGACAGCGAGTGCTCCGCAGGTTTCATGGCGTTTCTGTTTCTTCCCCTTCTTCTTCTAGTCACTTCTGATTCTTCTTACCTTTCCTATTCATTCCCGCTCGATGCGAGTGCTCTGTAGGTTTCATGGCGTTCCTGTATCTTCCGCCTCTTCTTGTGGGCGCTTCTGCTCTTACCGTTCTTGTTGTGTGCTCATGCTCGATCTTTGCGCACGAATGCTTCTTCTTGCTCGCTTCCCCTCGCGCGCGGATGCTTCTGCACCATTCTTGGCTCGATCTTGTTCTTGCCCTTTCTATGTGTTCTTCTTCCCTTTTTTCGATCAATGTGTTCTTCCTCTCACGTGTGGATTGGTGCTCTCTTGGATGGCATCTCGTTCTTGATGCGTTTGTCGATTCCTTGTTCAGGTTTTTGACCTGCAGCGATGGGTAAGGTGGCGAACAACAGATGGCATTGCCGGTCTACAACAAGGAGGACGAGGACGGCTATAACGAGGGACGGGGAGGAGCGCTAGCAACGCGGTGTCAACAGGTCGCACATTTGTCTTTTGTTCTCTCTCACGGTCATTAAACAAAATCTTTACAGGGTTTTCTCTAGCCATGCATATAGCTGCATTGCCATCGATGCGTCACCAGAACACGATGGAGGAGCTGTCCGCCAAGAATAGCGTGGATGTCACGCCACCCGCACACAACCCCGAGGACGTTGCGCCGCCCGCACACAACACCGAGCATGGCACGCTGCCGATCATCCAAGGCCACGGGCTTGTCCATGCCACACCGCCGCCCCTTCTTCCTCTGAAGCTGCCCGGGCCCAGTGAACATCCCGCATCGCTTGTGGAGATGCAGCGGAACTTCCACCCGCAATGGACCTACTAATTAGGTCATTTCTCACACAAATAGGATCCCTAACATATGACACACCCTCAACAGACATCAATTATAAACTAACTCTTATGTAATGTACTAGCTACTTGTATTATGAAGTACTAAAATCCATGATGGAAAATACTTAAATAATTATCTATTTCTATCATGAACCAAAACTCAACCCAAATAAAACTTTTTAGAACTCCCTTATGAAGCCCAAGTTGATCCTCTACCTTACTTATTTGAGCTTAGTTTTTCTAATTGGTATCTAATAACATTTATGCGTTAGTACAATTCAGATAATTAAACAAACTCTATTTTATCTTCATAGGAACTATTCAATTTAACAACTAACAATACCATACACTGTTGATGCAAAGATAGAACAAAAAAAGATAAAGAGGAGAGTGTAATAGAGAGCAAACTTGTCCCCCACAAGCCCTTACTTCCTTTTATAGGGGAGTTGGAAGCTTTTAATTACATACGAGACCCTATATTTTACAAATAGGCCCTGCTTACAATTTTTCCATAAGACCTACTAATTGGTCATTTCTCACACAAATAGGGTCCCTAAAATATGATGCACCCTCAACAAACATTGTAATCACTCATGCATGGATGTATATGCATTGTAAGCACTCATGCATGTAACCTTGATTAAGTTATGTATGTGTTGAGATCTGGATCATAATGCTAGTTTAGGGTTTATTATGGCCAACAATGATTCCTTGTTCATGATGTAATATGTGTGGAATATGTTAATCCATTAAGCATGTTGATACTTATTCTATGATTGCATTACTTCATCTAATTTGTACTAAGTTCTCATTTAACCCCTATGTAATGAAGAGGTATGTCGAAGATAGGATGTGACAACAAACCAACAGGGGCAGGAGATGGGAATGGGACGCCCAAGGTACCTGAACCACCCTAGGGCTTTCTCACAGAGGAGCCATGCCGCCTCGTCATGCGGGTCCTGCCATGCTACCAACATCTAGGTCTGAGGAGGAGGAAAGAAGCGGCCAAGGAGATAGGTTAGGGTAAGTGTGTCTATTTTTTTATTTTGAAGTAGAACGAGGGCTGAGGGCAGGCGAACATTCGCTCATGGGATCGATTTCTTAGGTCCTTGGTTCAGTTCTTGGAACTGAAGTCGAAGCCAATAGCCGAAGATCTTAGATACCCAAATCAAAGCCGAAACCAAAAATAAAAAACTATCATTTCGGTTCAGCTAGGTTTTGGTTTCTAGTTTAAAAGTTCATAGCCCTACACCGGTGCAACATCACAATCCACAATATCCACATAGCTTGCAACTAAAAATTTAAATCGCACCTTGTGAGTAATCTCTAGCATACCACACTTTGATTCGTCCACTGTATATAGCACAACACTGGAAGCCTCTGGGTCGATAACGACAATGCATGCACCAAATTTGAACTAATGGCATTAGCAAAACTAACGCCATTAATTGTAAGCTTGCGTACCTTGTCTTGAAATTTGCATTCCAACTAAAATATATTGGAGTGTTGCCCTTTCACCACAACTACAGTGCCATCATTATATAATTCCTGTGCTATCATAGATAAACCACGACCAATATCTTCACTAGCAGCAATCAATGAGTCACGACGAGTATCACAAGAAGAGACACTAGTATGCATCCCTTATAGCTCTGTGGCTCCACATAACCATGCTTTCGCAAAGAAGAAGGCCATGTAAGCAAAAGAGGATGAGTGAGGGGGTGTTTAGATGATTTTTTTTTGAAATTTTGATACGATTGCACTTTCGTTTGTATTTGGCAATTAGTGTCAATAATGGACTAATTAGGTTCAAAAGATTCGTCTCGTGATTTACAACCAAACTGTGTAATTAGTTATTTCTTTTACCTACACTAAATGCTCCATGCATATGTCTAAAGATTGATGTGATGGAGAAAGAGTGTAAAAATTTGGAATTTTGAAGGGCTCTAAACACCCCCTGAGAACCATTAGCGGTCCAATGCCAAATGAAGCAGTTATGGTCATCATTCAGATAGACAATCCCAATGCTAAATGTATTCTACAAGGTCTTGCACTAAAAGGGCCCCTTGATGTCCTCCAAAGCAGTGGCGAAGGGCCAAGTAGCCAATTGCCATACCTTTCGTCGTATCCCTACCTGAATCGCCTATTGGGAACCTAGGACGCGGACGCTAGCTGGTGCTGATTCGCTGAAAGGTAACAACCCAGAAATTTCCGAGAAACAAAAATCACAACTACAAAATTTTTTCTAAAAAAACCTATGTCTGGTGAGGTGTCATGTAGGAAACCTACCCTGGCTGCACAAGTAGCACCTAGTCTAGTTAATTACATTTTGCATTTAATTATATATTCATGAGTTGCTTCTTATGTTCTTTGTATTGTTAATTAAAAATAGTCAAATTTATTTAATGAATTGCACTTAAATGAATATGTAATTATAACCTTGGAAAATGGTTGGAAACCAAAAATATATTTAGCAGATCCCATTTTGTTATATAAGTGGAGGCAATATATATATATTTGTTTACATACAAATGCTTGGCATAATTAAAATGGAGAAAACACTAAATAGAAAAGCTTTTTGAATAAATCAGAAAAAGGAAAAAGAGCCCTCTCGGCCTACCCCGCCAACCGGCCCGGCCCAACTCGCGCGCCCGAACCCACACACGCGCACGCCCACGCGTGGGCCGGCCCAGCAAGGCCGCGGTCACCCGCCGCGCCACATCCACAAGACGCCAGGGTGTCTTCGTCTCTCCCCACGTCACTGACGAACGGGACCCACCCGTCATCCCTTTCCTTGCTTCCCATCCTCTGCTTCGATCGGGAACAGAGACAGAGAGGGGACAGGGTCACGCCCCGCACGAGGGAGGAATTCCCTCGGTTCCCTTTGCTATACCATGCGCGCCAAGGAACAGCCCAGCCCCATTCATCAGCCGCTCATGCTTGCCGGTCACACCCCAAGCGCACGCACCGTGAGCCGCGCGCGCCTACGCCATGGCCCATGACCGCAACCGCCTCTGACACCAAGCCAGGCCAGCGGCAGCACGAGGCCGAGGCCGCCACGGCATCCGCGTGAGCACCACGCCGCCCCAACACCCACTGCGACCCTTTGGATGAGCGCCACGTAGTCTTCTTTGTCCCATCGCCGTCCGCCTCGCCATGGATGACCTCGGGGTATAAAATCCCCCAAGCCGAGCCCTAGCTCCTTCATCCACCACATCGCCGCCTCTGGTGGCCTCGCCTCCAACCGCACCGCGCTGCAAGGGAAAGGATAGAAGGAGAGAAGAGGAAGGAGGTGGAGAGGGGACCGAAGACCCGAAGCCGACGCCGCCGTCCGAGCTCACCGGAGAAGAAAAAGGCGCCGGTCATCTTCCTCTCCACCACCGGTCTGCACGGCACGGCTACCGTTCGACACCGCACCAACTCGCCCTGCACCACCATCCTATCGCCACCGCCACCTCTGGTGAGCCGCCATGCTTGACCCCCTCTCATCTTGTTAGCCACCATCGTGATCACCGGGCACCACTTCGCCATCTCCACACCGGGGACAATCAAGAGGGAGCCCTGACACTTGCACCCTGCTTGCACATGCACAAGCACACCTGCGAACCTAGCCACGGACTGCATCGCGCATAGAGCGCCTGGGAATGCCGAGGGACAGCATGACGCAAAGCGCGCCCGCCATGGCTAGAGCTCACCATGGCGAGGTCCCGTTCTTGCCATATTAGGCCGGTAGAAGCAAGGGGAGGAGGGCTATCTCGTTCGCCTTGGCAGAGAACGCGTCGCGCGCTTCAAGAAGGGGAAAGGAAGCTAGGAGGGGCGCTGGTCGCGTTCGCCTCACCGACGAGGTTGTGCACCGGAGCACCGCCGTACCGAGGCCGCTCTACACCACTCTGGCCACCTTGTTCAACAAGAAGAGGCCATCGAGTTCCACTGTGATGACGCGAAGGCAGCCGTGTAGTAGGAAGATGGCGAATCGACCCTTGTAGCGGCCATAGTCGCCTCGCCACCTCTCGTCGGTGCGGCCGAGCCGCCGCTACCGTGGAGACTCTCTCTAGAGATCCCAATCCGCCACCCAGACCCCACTGTTGTGATCTTGGAGAACGTGCGAGGCCGTAGAGCCCACTAGAAGTCGTTCCGAGCCACCACCGGGTGCTAAACGCGGGAACTCGTCGCCGGCGTAGCACTGTCGGGAGAAGCAGGGGAGAGAGAGAAAAGGAGGGTGGACGCGGTCCACCGTGAACCCTGTTGTCTTCCATGCACCGCACTCACACGTCCACCGTGAGCCACACCCCATGGACGCGAGCCCGATCCAAAACCCTAGAGGCGGCGTGGCAGCGCCAGCGCTTGCCACGGGGCGGGCCGGCCCGGCCCAGACCGGCCCAACCCGGCCCGTATCCAGCCCTGACCCGGCCCACCGAGGCCCGGTCTCGGCCCGGTCAAAGTTGACCGTTGACCGTTGACCAGTCAACGGGACCCATATGTCAGTGACTCGTTTTGTTCCAGCCAATCAGACGCTGCCACGTGTCACTGCCGGGAATTTCCTTTTCTTTTTCTTTTTCAGAAAATCATTTAATCTTTAGAAATTCATAACTAATTCATTTTAACTCAGAAAAATACCAAACCAGTTTCTAAATTTTTCTAAAAATGAGCTCTATGTCTTAGGCTTGTGTTTGGGTGCATTTCGATCTTTTGAATTTCTGTTGCTTCTTTGTGCACCTCTATAGGAGTCGTTAATGCGACTCTACGTTACGTTTAACAGAGCCGGAGGACCTGCCGACTGAGGAGTACGACCCTGACTACAGCGAGGACTTGGGTGATGACCTGTCAGGTGCCACGCCCCACCCAACTCCGTAGAACCTATTATGCATGCAAATATAGAATTGCTAGCGCTTTACTTTTATGAAATAATATAATGTTAGATTGCATGGTAGATGCTTTACTTTGAGCCCTTTTTCCTTGTTGCAACCCTACTCCTGCTCACCCTGTTGTTAGGCTAAATGCTCGCATGTTACATATTATTGCTTTTACTCTTACTCGCATTATATCTGTGATGTGATGCCAGTGAGTGAGAGACGTATATGTATAAGGCACGTAGTGCCGAGAACTTGGTAAACCTGATAAAAGAACTAGGGAGATCTTGGCGTGCGTCTCGGGTGAGTGGTGAGGGTTGAGTCGATCGGACAGGATCCTATGACGAGTCTTTGGGGCAAGTCTTGCTGGAGGGGTGCGACCTGGGCATCCCTCACGAGAGTTACCTGTGGCGGGTATATTGTGAGGTGAACTGGGGTGTTGGTTATCCCTGGTGGAGGTGCTGTCGTGGCACGGGGAAGACGGTGTTTCCCCTTTGAGAAGATATCCTGTCTGGTCCTCCTAAGGACTGGTATGTCTTGAGAACCGAAACCATGGGACTTTCGTGCACACCACTCGCTCCCGATGGGCGGGAGACGATTACCCGACTGACTAGGGCAGTACCACTACTACTAGGTTGTAAGGTGATAGTGTAGGGAGGTACGAGCATGGGGACCCACACCCTCCTAAGACAGCGTAGTGACCTTGGGGGCCCGGTGCTACGACTCACAGTCTCAGCGTTTCGGTGGACACCGGGGTGGCCCAGGGCTGAGTGGTAGGGTGGTACTGTACTGGTTGGGAGGCAGTCGAAATCAGCCTAGACGAGCCGGATCGTCGAGGATGGCGATCTTGTGGATTACCAGGTGTACACACTCTGCAGAGTTGATCGATCTATACGTATAGCCGCGTCCGCGGATATGGACATTCCCATGACCTACGCTTCACTTGATTCGAGAGATGAGTCCTTTCTACTTTTCCCCCGGGTTTTGTGTTGGATTCCGGCTTCGGCCATTGAGACGAGATCTGAGCGGGAGTCAATCTCGTCGTCTAGAGAGAGAGAGTGAGATGAGAGGTGTTGTGATGGGATGGGAAAAATGTGTGACTAAGATGGGTTAAAAACTAATGAATGTCTTATTAATAAAATGTTAACGACTTGCATAGGAAACCCACAGCCTAAATAGGTCTATTTCTACTTTCCCCGATGCATTCCACTTTCCACAAAGCATTGCAAGCATAGGGTGGGCGATGCGTGGCCAGTACCAAGTGTACTGATATATTTTTGACAGGTTCGGAGCCTGAGTACGACTATGAGGGCGACGATTGGGAGGACTAGAGGGTCTGTTCTACGCTCAAGCTGGTTCCAGAAGATCGTTTTCCGCTGCTATCTACGCCGAATGCTGTTCCGGATGCTTGTGTGAGTGTGTTCCGCCCTACGAGGCGATAATAATAAGTTATGTAAAACTCTCTATTGTACTCTGATATTCGTGCATGACTTTATGTATCACTGAGATTTGGGTAAATTGACGGAATGTTTCGTCATTTTACACTTCGTTTCTGTGGATTTCTCTTCGCGGAAATCAAGGACGTTTCACACTTGACTCGAGTAAAAAAATGATTTGATGAACCGGCTTGTGCCTTGTGGGTTGGCGTATGGGCTTTTTTGCCATTACCAATCTCCACTTTCAAAGCAAGTCTTGCCATAGCCTCAATAATTTTTCTTCTTTGTCTGACAATAACGCCCATGTATGATTTGAATCGTTCTTTCTCAATCAGCGCCCACGTATGGTCCCACCACAAACACCCTCGGTCGGGAGAAACACGTACTCGAACCCTTGGCTAGCAAATCTTTGATAGTAGTGTTACAAACAATAGAGAGCTTGCTCTCTCGTAGACAAATCGAGGACATACGCTCAAGAACGACCAAGTCCCTAACAACATTACAATGTGAGTGATGTTAAGTGTTAGATTGATCATCAAGACACTAAATGTTGTCCTTAAGAATTGGACAATCTTGACTAAGAGTGACTGGCCATGATTGGTGGGCTTAAACTAATAGCTCTTTTGATCTGATCCAGGTTTACCCATGTTAGAAGAGAAAAGAGGGCCACGACACCTAGGTGACTGATTCTTAGGTCATAGATGCTCAAACGCTAAGTCCCTAGAGGAATCTATGATGGGAACATAAGATCAACTCCAAAGGCCTAAGTCAACTTGATCCACGCCATAGTCTCCTCTAATCCACGGTCAGAGGCGGATCTAGGATTTGACCATAGGAGGGCATTTTGGCAATACCAGCAATAACCACACATTATAAAATATGCGCATGCATACACATATATGTATATTAAGTTGGCAAGAGTATATATAATAACCAAATCAATGTTTGTTTTGTGATAAAAAAAAGTTAAAAGTCTCAAATGATAATATAAATTATTGAGAAAGGGTGAAAACAATTAATTAGCCGGTATAGAGGAGGAGCTGCATATCAACTGTCGTTGTCAGGTGATCAGTGCAAAGTATTGCTGAAGCTTTTGACGGCGCACACAACATTAAGGCGTCATGCAGATCACCTGCAAACTTTTCAACTTTTGAAGACTAAATACCATCGTCATACATAAATAATAATTAGAAAGTGTGGCTGCCTCGGTCCCTATGGGAAAAAGTAACTGGTTCGAAGATAAAATAATTGAGACAGAAAGAAATTAACAAAGTAACCTGATTGTGTCATAATAGGATCAAGCTAGAAAGGTTGCACTAGGAAAAAATGCTACACATTTTGTACAAAGGTATTTACATGAAGAACTTTTTTGTGTACTAAATCATAAGGAACATAGGTGACGATGTGGATCCTTTCAATTGAAATGGCAGCTATTGTTCTGCATCAGTTGTCAACTACTGCAGCACACAATAGGTATGTGAAGGATTGCTATCAAACCGGAGTAAATATTTGGTCTTAAAAGAAATTGTTGCGAGAAAGATTAAAAGAACTCTGGATATTTAGTAGATACATGAGCCATTCTACAGGTAGAAATATTTGGTGTTATTAATACCGATGTACTCTGTTTTTTCAGAAAAAAGAGGATAAGATGGATACGAGGCTCTCAGCTGGTCAGTAACCCAACCCTTCTTCGAATTCAGGCATACACAGTTCGGATGGTAGGCCATAGCACCCTAGGTGAATGAAATAAGTAAGAACAGCCAGCTTAAACCTAAGAAGAGGAAGGTATATTAAATATGGTCAGCCATATCCAAGATGAATTAGTAAATTAATAAAGAACTTCCATGTAATAAACCAAAAACTATTTCTAAAGCATACAATCACTTAAATATGCACAAACGTGCTGAGATGAAGGCATCTTCTTCCTGAAAGGAATCAATGGATTTAGTACAATAATAGGATGCCATGGGACTATACAGTAGAAGAAAGTCAGTAGCATGTACAGTCCCTGCTAACTGAGAATGTTGCAGCAGTATTTTCTTATCAGGTAGGCTCATGAAGCAGGCCAAAAAAACTGGTAAACATTCAAAAGGCTATGCAATTGATATTAGATGTAAATAATACTTTATACATTGACAGCTCCATATATAAAACTGGAAAACACGCAGAGAAGGCATAGCATACCTAAATTTGCCGGTCGACCAGCCGATGTGCAACGTGGTGCAGAGTCTGTTCATGGGAGATGACCACAGATGAAATCTCTTGGACATCACGATGGAAAGATGGCAACTCTTGCATACTGCGATGAACAGATGTGGGCAGCGACCCAAATGGCCAGAGGCGGGGCGGCGCTAGTACGGTGCAGCGCAGCAGCGCCCTGCGGTACCATGCCATGCGGCCAACGGAGGGCTCCGGTGGGACGGTGTTGCAGCTGGGGGAGGTCGCCGAAGCGGTGGAGGGAGGGTGGAGCACTAGCGGCGGCGCGGGAGTAGATGACTGGCACAGCCGTGGCAGGGCGCGCGCACCCAGTGCTGCGACGGCCAGACCGGCGAAGTCGCGAGGAGGCATCGCGTAGGGCACCTTCGAGGCAGCAGCGCCTACTGCAGCTGGGGGCGGCGGAGAGGGCTAGGGCGAGCATGGGAGCGTTTTTTATCTCATGAAGGTCGTAGAAGGCCGTAGAAGCGGGAGGTGGAGGCCGATGGAACTCGCATTTGGAGTGCTAAAGGACGGTAGGAGCTACAGATCGTTGATCGGACGGGTAGGAATAAGGGACGACGTGGATAAAGACGGTGACAGATTTTGGTATACAAAAATAAGGGTATATGGTAGATACTTGGTTTAGGAGTTATAACTTTTTCTTACTTCAAAAATCAAAGGTTATGTGCTGATGTCAGCAATTTTGGATTTCATGTCACCTTCTTGTGTTGAATTAAAAATTGCCGGCGCGGGCCTGATCGGTACTTAGGCCCAGAGCGCAGCGGGAAATGGCCCAATACTGCGATGGGAAAAATAATAGGGAAAAGTCCATATTACCTTCCTCGGTTTTTGTGAAAGTCTGTTTTTCCTCCATGAACTCCAAAACTGGGTAAACCACCTCCCTGAACTTTTAAAACCATTCATTTTACCTCCCTGGCCGGCTATAAGCGGTTTTCAAATGCGTTTTTATCTTTTTCTTTTTTTAATTTTGGTTGAATCTTTGAAATAGAAAATTCAATTTTGTTAGACTCCACATGAGTATATCTGCATAGTGAACATATAATATGGTATGTTTTAGTATAAATTTTCTACTGTAACTTTAGATATATGCTTTTTTATAATTAATTCATAGCTGCTACTTCTATAGTTTAGTTGTGGTGAAATTTTTATGGTGGGCTAATTATTGTATGTTTAAACTGTAGTAAAAATTTCATACTTATTGGATCATGTATAACTTAGTTATAAATTTATTTAGGTGTATGCTTGTTAAAATGTATTTATAAATCTATAACTGAGTTATAAATGATCTAATGAATATGAAATTTATAAGGAAAAAGTTTACATTACCTCCCTCAACTTTCGTGAAAGTCTGTTTTTTCTCTTTGAACTCCAAAACTGGACAAACAGTTTATCTTACCTCCCTGACCCTATTATAAATAGTTTTGAAGTCGGTTTTGTCTTTTTCTTTTTTATTTATTTCGGCTGAATCTTTGAAAAATCATAGTAAATCAAAGAAAAATCATAAAATGGAAAACCTAATTTTGTTGGGCTCCAAATAAGTAGATCTACACAGTGAACATATAATATGGTATACTTTAGTACAAAGTTTTTGCTGTGGCTTTAGATCTATGTTTTTCTGTAATTAATTCAAATAATTCATAGTTGTAGTTTCTATGGTCCAATTGTGATGAAAATTTTATGGTGAGCTAATTATTGTATGATTGAACTGTAGTAAAAATTTCATACTCATTGGATCATGTAATAGATTTTATTTAGGTTTAACAAGCATAAACCTCCCACCTCTAGGCCACGCTCGCTTCAATCGATGGGCCACGTTTGTGCAGACTTGGGCCGCTTGCTCTAACGCTTGCTCCAACCGATGGACCGGAAGATTCGCGCCGAATCCAGCCTCCCACTTGTTTAAAAAAAAACCTTGTTCAAGGTCCTCGTGGCTCTAGTCTCCCTCGTTTGAGATTCAGAGGCGCGGGCTGCCTCCCAAGGACGGGCTCAGGGTTTGCTGGACTAGACAAGAAAGCACCTGTGGGCGACAAATTAACATGAGCCGGCCCACCTAAACCCTGTCCCTTAGGCCCAACTACTGTTACTAAAGCTAGAGCCTGGATGGTCGTCGGCCCAGACGTGAGCAACCACTGGTTAGCAGTGAGAGCCTTTTAGAATTTGTGTGCATAGGTGAAACGTACGGAGAGCGGGCTCGGGACTCCTCTGGAGAGTTCTTTCCCCTCGCTACAGTTCAGAGCGGCGACTCCGTAGGCGATTTCCTCTCCTCCGCCGATTCAGCCGCTGCCTCGTCTCCAGCGCCCTCGTCAGTGTCGAAAGAGGAAGGGGCCTAGTCGGATCGGCGGCGGATTTGTATAGTCCTACTATATAGCTTACCTAGGTAGTAGTTTCTAGGTTTCCTAGGGGAGTTTGGTGCTGCCTCCGGTGATGTTATCCCTCCAATGTATATCTGGTGAAGGTGTTGGCGGCGGCTTCGTTGTTGACGGCGACGGCTACGCTGAGCTTTTCTCTAAAGTTTATGTCGTGAGATGGTTGCCGGCTCTTTTGCTCCCCCTGACCGGCGTCGGAAGGGGCGGCTGCGGCGGATCTAGTGACGGTGCCGGAGAAACTGGAGCTCCTTGCTTCCGTGAAGATCCATGGAGAATAAAGTGTTCTTCGTTTCCGTCGGCACCGGCACCGTTGTTGGATTCTCCGGCGAATTCCTTGGGAGGTATGTCTACCAATTTGTGAAATCAGGTTGGTCTTTTGCTCCCACCTTTTCTGGTGGTTTCCTTCCCCTCCGGGGTGGTCTGTTGGCCGGCGTACTGGGGATGTCGGTGGTTGAGGCGCCAGGCTCCCTGTTGTCCGGCGATGCGATGGCTGCTAGCCATCTTGTTAGGCCTGTGCATTTAGCCGGTAAAAAGCATGTTGGTGTTGCCGGTACGCTGCTCTTGGTGCCGTTTAAAACCTTTGAAGATTCTTCGTCGGGAGGGTGGTCGGCTTCAACACGACTGTTTCGGCTGTCGGCGATGAGGATGACCGAGAGAAGCTTGCAAGGACCTGAATGTAATTTTCTTTTCTTTTGAGGGTGTCGTTGTAAGCGTTGTGTTGTAAACCATCAGAAATATTTATGAAATATATACCCAGTTTCTTAAAAAAAAGTAGTGACAGCCTTTAAACACGAAGTGAAATCGGGTTGGTCTTCAGTTCCCACTTGTTTTGGTGGTCCAATTCCCTCTCAGGGTACCTCGTCGTCCGGCGATTCGGGGATTCTGGCAATTCTTGAGGCGTCAGACGATGTGATGGCCGACGACCATTTCTTCAGCCGGGTCGTTCAGCGTCAATAAGGCATATCGGATGCGATGTGCTGCTCAAGATGACATCCAAAAACTATGTTCCTTCACCAGAAAGGAGGTCGGCTTCAAGTTGCGTGCTTCGGCCGCCGGCGGCAAGGAATTCCAAGAGGAGCCTACAACGACTAGAGCGTAATTTCTTTTTCTTCCAGGGGTGCCTTTGTAAGTTATGGGCTGTAATCACCAAAACATATGCCCCCTGTTCGGCTGAGCTTATCAGCACGGCTTATCAGCCGTAGAACAGTGTTTTTCTCTCACAGCAAATCAGCCACAGCCGGCTTATAAGCCAAAAAAACAGCCTGCCGAACAGGGCCATGAATGAAATATAGTCCCGGTTTCTCAAAAAAAAAAGCAGTGAGAGCCTGTTGAACCATGATTTTCTTGTGAAATCGCTTTCGTGAACAAGGCTGGTGCAATAGCCCTAGGCCCTAGCTGATCGGCCCTTGATCCCAGCTTGACATCTAGAACCGTGCAGTTTTGCCATTTCCGCTTTCCGGAACAAGGTTGATGTAATGGCCCTAGACCCTAGCTGATCAGCCTTTGATCGTGCAATGGCCCTAGGCCTTTGATCCAGCTTGACATCTAGAACAGTGCAGTTTTGCCATTTTCCACTCTTTAGTGCCTGTTTGGGAGAGCTCCATCAACCAAAAAAAAAACGTGCAGTGTGTTGGTCGACGTAGCATTTTTTTATCAGAAATCCACCAAACAAAGAGTTTGGAGAACACAAAGATGTTGTTTGGAGAACACAAAGATGAACTGGCTACACAGGTCTTTGAAGTCTTGTTACACTTTAAAGTTTACGGACACAATTATCATCAAAGCAGGACGACAACTGAATAGAACCGAGAACGACGCAAGATCTATCTATTGAATGATAATGCACCTGAAGAAAGCCTCCGACTGACCCGACTCATCAGATCCGGTGATGACGATGGCTGTGATGCATGTGATCGATGCACTCAGCTGGTGTCGTCATCGGTGGGCATCCAGTACCTGTTGGTGAACCAGACGCCGTCGGCGACGACCTTGGCGCCGTCCTGGTTGCGGTGCCACGCGTAGTAGGCGTGCGTCCGGTTCATGATCTCCAAGGTCGCGTGCCCGAAGCTGGCCTCCCGGAACGCCGAGTATCCTGGCTGCGGCTGCGTGAAGTTATCAGCGATGCCCTCGATGTTGCCGCCGTCGCCCACCGTGACGTACACGGGCGCGTCCCTGCTCCGGACGGGCGTGCACCGGCCGTTGATGATGTCGTAGGCGACGTTGGACACGCGGTGGCTGCGCTCGTACGCGTGGACGTGTCCAGCGACGACGAGGTCGGCCTTGGCGGCGACGAGCCAGCGCTCGAACTGCACCCGCATCGTCTCGCCCTCCATGTAGTGGTACGCGTTGCTGCTGTACCACGGCGAGTGCACGAGCACGATCAGCCACGGCGTGGCGGCGCGGTCCACGCGCGCCAGCTCGGCGCGCAGCCACTCCCACTGCGGCGTGTACTTGCCGTAGGCGGAGTAGGAGGCGAGCACGACGACGTGCGCGGACGCGATCCGCACCGAGTACCAGAACGGCGTCGCCGCCGGCGCGAAGCGGCGCGGCGTCGGGTAGCGGTGCGCGAACGGCTTGAACGGCGCGGGCTCGCCCAGCTCCGGGGCCAGGTCCAGCTCGTGGTTCCCCGCCGTCCACACCCACGGCTGGTGCGCCGCGCTGCGCTCCACGAAGCGCGCCCACGTGTCCCACCGGGTGTTGTCGTGCAGCGGGTGGTTGTCGGCGTACGAGAGGTCGCCGACGTACAGCACCGCGTCGCCGCCGTTGGCCTCGTAGTGCGACAGCGTCGTGTTGGAGTCGAACGTCTGGCCCAGGTCGCCTGCGTTGCGTGCATTGTTATTCACTCAGTCATGGATAAGGCTGGATATCGAGCCCACCATAGTTTTTTTCGAGCTTTTTTAGAAATTGGTATAATCTTATTCATCATTATTTCCTGCATTGTTTAAGACCCAACTTCATGACGAGCCTAACGAGCCGAGCTTAACGAGCCGAGCCAAAGTTAAAAGTCGTTCCAAATCAAGTCATTTTTATTTTAAAAGAAAAATGAGTCTAATCGGAGCACTTTTGTACCGAGCCACCGAGCCAGCTTAACGAGCTTTTTGTCCAGCCCTGGTCATGGATCAGTTGTCAGGCATGAAATGAATTCAATGTGGTTTCTCTTGTTACCAATGAGGCCGAACTTGAAGGGCACATCAGGACCCGGCATGGGAGGCGTGGTGAAGCAGAAGCTCCGCACCGTGTGGCCGAACCCCATGGCGTAGTAGTACTTGGTGCTATACTGGATCATCATCGTCCATGGCGGGGCGGCCGGCCGGCCATTAGTCATGTACAGATGCATGGAAATGGGCAACTAACTAACATAACTAACTAACTGACCTTGAGGTTTGTGAGGTTGCAGTGGTGGATGAAGCCGGAGCTGTAGTTGAAGTAGTCGTAGCGCGTGTGGGTGCCCTCAACCCAGAGCTCCATCTTCTCCGGGTCCGGCGAGGCCTCGCTGTACATGACAGTACTGCTGCCCAGCTCGTTGGCCGTCACCCACGACACGATCATCGACGTGCCGTCCTGGTCGCCCAGCGTGATATGCACCTACGGGCGGCGATCAGAGAAAAGAAAATTAAAGATCATGAGATCTTTAATCATTTTGACCTGATCAAGCCGGCCGATATACATCGGTGCCTGAGCCTGACCTGCTGCGGGGCATTGTACCCCAGCGGGACGCGGAAGACGTCGGCGTCCAATGGCATCTCCACCGTCGCCTCCAGCTTCCGCCGGTACTCGCTCGTCACGCCGGCGTCGGCGACGAGGAGCACGGCGGCGAAGAGCACCAGGACCACCTGCAGGAGGCCCAGGCGGCGGCGAGCCCCCAGCATGTTGCTCATCGCTTCCCGGCCCCCGAATTGGAGATCAATCGGGTGGGTCACGCAGTCACTGAGCGGACCGTATAAATAGAACGATCGACTGACTAGTGCAGGTGAGATGGATCGATCGGGTCTGCTGCGCCTTTCGGCAGTTGGTTAGTTGTTTAATTCCTGGCCGTCAGGGCAGGGCTGGTCAACACTCTCCCATACCATGCGGCAAGGGCAAGGCTAGACAGATGAAAGGCCATGCATGCGTCGTCCGGCCCTCAAATCGATTTGGAAAAAAAAAATCTTGTCAGTTGAGTGAGACACTAAACGATCCTTTTCTGTCTCCTGCAGAGCTACAGCTGCATTTTATGTGCTGAGGATTGTGAGGGATCGGAGAAGAGCCGTGCAAAATTTATTCCTAAGTTATTGCTCATTTGCAAAGTAATCTTGGAATATTTCTCCAGTTATCTCTATCTCTATATATCTCTTTTCTATCTCTATCTCTATCTACTCTCTATCTCTATCTTAATTATCTTCTTCTATCTACAACTAAAAAAATATGAATATACATGTTGTTGTTACAGATCACTTGGATCCCTTGCATCAGCAGTTACAATCCCCCTTTTTTTTATGAAGGGCCTTGGCCCCTACAGAAGTTTCATTGAAAGTAAAAGTACAGATTTACAGTACAAAACCAGATGAGAGAAGAGAAGAAGAGAGTTAGAGAGGAACTTAAGAAACAAAGAAAATGAAGCAAAATCTTGGACTTAGATCATTTCTAAAGATTGTAGCCATTGATCAAAATGCGAGTAAAGGCTTGACTTTACTCTTAGTCCAACTAAATTCACTTCTTTGAAGAAGTTTCTTCTGCATTCTTGTAGACTGATTTGGTTATTATTGAAGATCAACTCATTCCTGGCTAACCAGATTGTCCAGCATAAAAGAGCATTTGGACTACTGAAATGTTTTCATCTTAATCAAAGTATTGTTACAATGGCTAGACACTATCATGTATTTTTTTAGCTCTTTGGAAACTCTCTTCTCCTTTTTAATAAAACCACTAGTTGCCTGACCTCTGCTGGTAACATAAAAAAATACGTCAAGGTTTAGTTTGGTAAAACAAAATTATTTTAGTACTACTATCAACCCTTTTTATTTATCTGAACCTGCTTTTAGGATATGAATTGTTTTGTATTTTTCATGAGTATCTCCAACAGTTTGACAAATTTTGTTTCCCAAATCTCGTTGTTTGCTAACTCCCAAAATAATATGGGGAGGAAAAAAAGATCTCATCTCCAACAGTTTGGCAAATTTTATTTCAAAAAACCCAAAAACCCGCTAACGAAACGAAAAGACCCGCTACGTGAACGAAGAGCCCCGTTAAGCGAACGAAGAGCCTCGCTAAGCACGAGGAAACTACGATGCGTGGCCAGTGCCCCGCACACATATATGCGCGTAATCGACCGAGATTTGCCAACTTGCCAAAAATGTCAAACCCAGATACCAAACTATTGGAGAAGTATTTTTCTCATTTTACCAAAAATTTTAGGATATCAAACTCATGTCACGTCTGTCTTGCCAGGATCTGCGTATCTAGTATAAGGTCTAAATATAGTGGCTGCATGTACATACACATATAGGCCTCAAATATCTAACTGTCTATTACCTTCAGTACAAATTATTGAAACAATCATTAGTATAGTTATACTACATGTACACAGATCTCAAATGTCTAGTTTAAGATGGACCTACCTGCATATGCTGGATTAAAATATTCTGTCAGTGCAATACGTTTTCAAGAGTCGATTTTAGTTCTGCCACACAAGGTTCCATCGTTGCAGCGTGTATGGTTCGATTGGAGCGGCTCACAATTCGATTTTGATCCACACTAGTGGAGCTAGCTGCTCGGTTCCAGTAGCACATGCTTGGCCCCCTTGTGTACCTTTGTATTCTGAACCCTTTTCTTTTAGTAATTAATTATTTATTTATGCTGTAGGGGTGCAAACCCCTGAAGTTTTCTTAAAAAAATGTCATTGCCTCATTGTGGAGAGTATGGGTTACCCAGCATTCATGCCCGCAAATTACCTATCCTAAAACAAGTGTAAACTATGTATAAATAGTATAAATATTGTTAATAACCATTGTATATAGTGACATTGAAATAGTGAAATTGTGGGCTACGATATGTAAAATTTGACGGTATGTATACGTGCAAATTAGGGAGAGAATGCAAAATCAAATATAGTAGTAAACTTTAAAAAATTAAAAACATCTTAAGGAGCGGTTCATTTAAACAAGCCAGTCCTAGAAAGGCATTTATATGGATAGTTATTTTTAACAAACCGTCCAAAAAAAATAGATTTTCAAGGACAGTTTTAAACCCGACACTAGAAAATACACGTCTTTCAATCGATGACATAGTATTTTTAGGTTCAAAAATCCTTGCTCAAAAGCGATTTTGACGGATCCTAAGGCCTCCGTAGCATGCAAGTGATGCCCAATAAAATGGGTCCCACAGCGAGAAAAACGGGAATCACTAGTATAAAGCTGCAATGTGTGAAAGCTATCTTGCATACTGAGAGCCTAGGGAATACAAAAGTACCGATCTTATCTTGTCTTCCACCCTGTGCTACAGTGAAACCATGCTAGTTTATTACTCGGGCATCGGTGCCTATACATTGCCCTGCTTCCCGTTTTCGTAGCATCACTGGTAAATGGCACTGCTGGCTGCAATGTTGGAAGTGATGCCCAAATACTCTTTTTTTGTTTTAGACATCACTTGGGCTCAAGTGCTCAACACTACGGAAAGCCTAAATTTCATATCAGCACTTCCTCAAATCAAGATAGTATTAGGCACGGGTCTAACGACTTTGTCAGTGACGGGAGACAAGGATAAGATCGATTGAGGGACAGAGTCCATATGTACACTTTCAAAATTCGGAATGATTTCAATAAGGAAAAAGTCCATATTACTCTCCTATGTCTAAATAACCCTCCAGAGTAACATTTGATTCAATTTACTCCCCCAACTATTTAAGTTGGTTCAACCAACACCTTAAAGAGATGTTTCTTTTTTTTTTCTCTATGTACAAATTATATTTTAGTTTCAAAATTTGTGAGATGATAGAGGACATTGTATTTTGCGTTAGAAAAATGCACTATGAATTTTTCCTCATTATGTTTTATACAATATTGTATCTCTTGTGTTAATTTATTATTAAATTTCCTAAGCTATCTAAATTGTGGCAAAAGATTAAGATATATTTTTTCTAACATAACTTATGGTGTTCTCTATTATATCACAAAAGTTGATATTAAGACTCAACTAATACATGGAAAAAAAACAAAAATAACAAATCATGTTAAGCGGTAAACTAGACCGACGTAAGTTTAGGCGATAATATGGATCTATATCAAACTTGAGGGGAGTAATTTGAACTTTTTCCTTTCATCAGCGACAACCGCAGCTTGCATTGATTACGTTGTTCTTGCTAACACTGATATAATCATCAGTCCACGACGTTGTCACTGAAGAGCTTGAACTTGCCAGCATCGAGCGCAAGCTTCCGCACGGACGCCACGGCGCCGATGACCCCGACACCGGTGAAGACGACCATGATGGCGACGTTGGCCAGGTACACGGGCGAGCGCCTGGGCGGCGCCAGCGCCATGTTGTACATGACGACGGGGAGGATGAAGTCGAGCGGGATGAATCCCACGGCGCCCACCACGCCGACGATGTCGCCGAAGAAGGGCAGCGCCGCGGCCACGAGCGCGCACGCCGCGACGTAAGCCGTCCGGAGCGCGACCCGGGGCGCCAGGTTCCGCCGCGAGAACCGGCCGTGGGCTACGTCTGCCGAGTTCTTCTCCATGATCTCGTACGCCACCTGCGAGTACACCAGCGCGATGGCGAGGAGCTGGAGGAGGACGAGGACGACGGCGAGGCCCAGCAGCCACGTCGGCGCCAGGGAGGGGCCCTCGTCCGGCATCAGGCTCTGCAGCACGTTGGACTGCACCTGGTTGCCGAACGCCCAGTAGCCGGTGATGGCCGGGAGGTAGAACGTGAAGAACACCACCGCGTAGCAGAGCACCAGGGCCTTGGTCATCTTCCCGGCGGCCGGCGGCGCCAGCGTGGCCTGGATTTCTGGCAGGATGCCGTTGCCGAAGACGGAGGCGAGGATGGAGATGGAGAGGAATGCGTTGAAGGTCTTCTCCGAATTCGACGAGCTCAGCGAGTAATCCTTGGCTGGTGGGTTGCTCGACGCGCCAGCTCGGATGCAGGCAGCTGAGACGAGGATGGTGTAGGCGAAGCTGAGGATGAGGGAGCCGAGGTTGATGTGGCGCAGCGAGTGGAACGACGGCAGCTGCGAGAGGAAGGCCAGCACCACGGCCACGACGATGATGAAATGGTACAGCTTCAGGGGGCCGTGCGGTGCCAGGTCAGAGTACATTATCTGCATGCATAAATAAATATATATGATGTGCAGAAAGGATACAGTGAGATATATAGTGAGACCGAGACCACCATCGATTGATAATTTGATATATGTTGATGCATGCCTCTAAAAACTAGAATCGAGCCGTTTTCAGACACAGTTTATATAGCTGATTTGACACAGAATCATTCAAATTTCCAAGTACCAATCCTTCATTCCTTCTGGCTATGGGTGTGTTCACTTTCCATGCAAATCCAAAATATTTCCTCTTCCACTCATCACATCAAATCTTTGGACGCATGTATGGAGTATTAAATGTAGGTAAAAAGCTAACTAATTGCATAGTTTGTCTGTAAATATCGAGACGAATCTTTTGAGCCTAGTTAGTCCATGGTCGGACAAATTTTGCCAAATAACAACGAAAGGTGTTACAATAACTTTTTACCTACTTTTCACCAACTGAACACACTCTATGTAAGCTGGCTGACTTTCCCCTCCCCTTGGATGGAATGGAACCATGGAAGGCAAAAGTCCAATCCTAGCTAGGTCACCGTCAGATGTCGAGTAACACTGTATGACTCCAAAGCAGCCAGCTCAAAGTCAACTCATAGCTAAACCAGAAATATTGTATTTTCGTTTCAAAACAAATATTCTACCTTTTGTTTTCTTTATTCTTCCCCGAACTATAGTAGTATAAACATTAGAGAAAATTAGATGACGGCAGCAAATTAAAAACTTGGTGCAAACTCCAAGGAAGAAGAAAAGGGTCATGGATGAACTGATGAAAAAGAAAAGGCCTACCTTGAGGCAGTCGGCGGCAAGCAAGATGCTCCCGGTGGTGACGCCGGCGTTGATGGCGGTCTGCACGCTCACCACCACGTAGAACACCCATCCCGATCCTTAGTTGAAGAAACAGATGAACCAACTAATCACACCACCGGCCGTCATGAAACAACCATCTTAATTAGCTTGATTGGTCGACTGATGGCTCCTATCTCTGCGGAGGCAGAGTGCGTGCGTGCGTACCGAGGACGTCGGCGGCGAGCTCGCGGAAGCGGATGTGGCGGCGGCCGGCGGCCTCGCAGTGGTCGAGCACCCTGGACACGAGGTAGTATGCGTAGAAGGTGACGGCGAAGACGGCGGTGAGCGCGGCGAGGCCGAGCCCCCAGCCCATGCCCCGGAGCGCGTACGGCAGCGTGAGCACCGTCGGCCCCACGATGGCCGTCGTCAGGTGGAACCCCGCGTGCCACCACGTCCCTGCGCCGGGCGGCCGGATGAATCACCAGCAGACAACAAGGTAAGCTAAGGTCGTCGTCGTCGGCAGCGAGCAAGCCAAGTACGTGCCGCCGCGAAATTGGCGGCGGCGGCGACGTGACGTGAGATGGATTGATCGAGGATGTGCAGGCAGGCATGGCAAGCGCCGCGCACCGTACCTTTGGACTCGAGCACGAAGGCGGCGCCGGCGTCGGGAGCGGGCGTTGACTTGGCGGCCCGGTGGTGCGCGCCAGAAGCCTCGACGTCGAGGACCGCGGAGGACGACGGCGTGGAGGCGTGCCCCGTCGCGGGCGACAGCAGGAACGGCGTGCCCCCGGTGCTCGCCATGGCTTTGCTTATGCTTAGCTGCACCGCCGTGTGCTTGCAGACTGACTCACCGTCGCCGCTGGGCTGGGTTATTCACCGTCGCTTCTTTCATCAATAATCCTCTCGCGACGACGCACGGATGGATCGATGGACCCAACAAGGAGAAGATGGTGATGAACAGCTGCAGGGTCCTCGCAGGGGCCGGCGAACCGGGAGAGATGGATGCGTCCACGTCTGCGCTTGCAGTTCGTGTTAGTTACGGATTAAAGTTACAATACAGCTAGCTAGGAGCCTGGCCTAGGAGAAGACACATGTGGGGAGGCAGTCCGCCAGGCGGGCGTGGCGTTGACACTCGAGCGGTTTGACCTTAAGACGGCTTCCATGTGCCGCCGTCGGTCGACCCATCCCCGGGCTGGAGAAAAGGTTTTTTTTTTAGAAAAAACAGATGGCTGGCTCCGAGCATGCTGCCCATCTCGTATCTACTGGCAAACATGCCCGTGCAACGGGATCTAGTATGCGTGGGAATCAGACTCCATTATATCTCGTACCGTGGCCTAGGCAATTGCATCCCGGCGGCCGCATCGGTGTTCCTCTACGTGGTGCTCACTGACTGCGTCCTTGTGGACCTAAGCATCGAGATGGACAAGCTCTCCTGTGATCCATTTCCCGGCACGACGTGGCTGCTCCTGTGGGACTTCTCCTCGCGAGTTACACCAACTTTAGCATAGACACAACTGCCGGCGTTCGTATACCTTCACCTCGACCACGACTACGAAGACAAGATGTTCTTATGCGCTGATGACCAACGACTGCTATCAAACAAGTAGTGGCTGGTCATGAGGATCAACATGTACACCGTGCCAGGGCTGCTTCTGGTCACGACGTTCCAGCAAGAGCTGGACATTATGCTCCTGAAGCACGACATTGTGACAGAGGATGATGAGCCCAAAGCTCATCAAATTATTCAATTTGGTTCATTTTTATTTGATGCAAAGAAAAGCAAGATGAAGGATGCAGCTCTATCGATCGTTGCTCATTTGCCAGCCAAGCTAATATTTGAAGGAGATAATTTTCTCATGAAAACTGAAAAAAGAAGCAGGGACATTATATTGGTATTGCCGTTTTATCTCTGCTCTACTGGAATTCAAAGATAAATTGCTGACCACCTAATTGGCATCGTTGAGAGGCTTATTTTCTTTGACTACGCTGGTGCCATATACACGTGTGCATGTGTCAAGCGCAGAGAGGAGACATGTTAATGCAGGAGGTCAGAGTTAGTTAGTTGTTTAATATTCAAATTTTAGTCTCGGTGGTAGCTGTTTTTAGTTTGGTTACTATATGTCAGTCTGATTAGGAGCTTAGAGATATCATGTCTCTGCGTGCACATGTTTTGGTCTTACCAGGTTCTTGGCTTGAGTCCGATTAGGATTAGGAATTTAGTGCCCTGTGCCTACGTGCACCTGTTTGGTTGAACCAGGTTTAATTGGAATTGTTTCTTGCCTATTGCAGAGAGATAGAGATGTAGTTGCAATCCTTTTGATTTATTGGCTAGTTATTAATTTGTTCTTGCATGGTCCAATACGTTTCGTATGGGCACGGGTTATATATGTAAGTCCGAACAGAAGAAACTCTCCATCTTCTGGTAGTTTGAGGGAGACCGACCAAACTAATTGGATGGACGAAAAAAAGCCTGAAATTTTGCCTCTTTATTATTAGGTATAGATATACTCTTACCACAACGGACCGAGCCGCCCGAGTCACCCAACAGACGCTGTCTACACCGGCGCACAGCCTCCGTCCGCATATGGCCCGTAGCCTCTCGTCCACAAGTTCACAACTGTTGTTCTCCATTCTTTCGAAAAAATCACCGCTGCGACTGCCATGGCATCCTCCTCTCCTCTCCCCATGGATCCAGCAGTGCTGTGCGCGCCCCGACTGCACTCCACAGCGCCACGTGCCAGCGACCACGCTCCTCCCCGCCTCCCGCCCGTTCTCCACACACCCCGCTCCCTCCCCGGCCGGTGGCGGCGTCCTCCTCCCCCACTCCGGCGTCCTACTCTCCCACCGCGGTGCCCCTCCTCACCCCACACTGGCGGCTTCTTCCCTGACCCCGGCGTCCTCCTCTCCACCCTGGTGGCTCCTTCCCGCACCCCGGCGGCCTCTTCCCCCACCTCGACGGCACCCCTCCCCCCCACCGGTGTCCTCCCCCACAAGGAGCTCCCGACGCCCTCAGATCCGGCGGCTATGGCGCTCCCGCGCTAGGCTCTCTTCTTCTCAATGTTGCAATTGTATCTTTCAATTATTTCAGACGCTTCAGAGGTATGTTGCAGTTGAATTATATGGATGTTGCAAAAGTAGATAGGGGGATGTTGCACATGTTGCATATGTTGCATATGTTGCAAGTGTTTCAAAGGCATGTTGCAAGCATTTGTTCAAAATGTTTCACCTGTTTCTAGACGATGTTGCAATCATTTCTGATCTGGATGTTTTACATGCTTTCGTACAAATGTTGCAATAATATATTCCAAATGTTTCAGTTGTTACAGTCTTATGTTGCAGCAGTTGTTCTATGTTGTTGCAAGTGTTTTATTCGAGCATTGTTTCATATGCTTCACACAAATGTTGCAATAATATGTTCCAAATATTTGAGCTGCTTCAACCTAATGTTGCAGCAGTTGTTCCGTGTTGTTGCAAGTGTTCTATTCGAGCTTTTTATGTTGCTTGGCCGGGGGGAGGGTGAGCTGGGCGGACGGGGGCGCGTGGCTTGCTGGGGGCCTAGCGGACGGAGGTGTTGGGGCCGGGGGACGCGGGTGCAATGGGCAGGGAGCAGTGGGCCGGGGGACGCGGTGGGATGTAGGGCGAGCTGGGGGGCATGTGGACTGGGCCGGGGGCGTGCTAGGGACGTGCGGACTAGGCCGGGGCGCGTGCTGGGGGCGTGCGCGTGGGTCGGGGGTGGAAGCGAGCGCGGGGGTTGAGCATTTTGAGCAGGCGTTCGGACACGCGTGGTGCGCTGGACGTCCGGACGCTAAATTAGCCGATACTCTTATAAAGCTAAATCCCACTAGATGATTTTTCTCTTCATACAAGATATCCACATCATTTCCCACTAAGTGACCCACTAGATGTTCTATCTCTTCGTATAAGGTATCGACATCAGTCCCCACTAAGTCTATGTTATCCCTTATTAACTACAAAAAAAAATGTCCACATCATCTCTATTTTGTGCAATACTTTGTTTCATCACCTGTTCCTCTATAATTAATAAAATATTCTATTAGTTTTTCTTCTATTAGCTTATTGATTTATATATACACACAATATACAAAATGTCATATAGTAACAGATTTATTTTTAAGAAAATCCAGCAGCAACGTGTGGGGTAGTCTTCTCTAGTTTAGCTAGTGCCTAACGGCGGTAGAACACAACATGGCTTTGTTTGGCTGTTGCATCCAACACACAGAGCGGTACATGCTCCCTCTGTCCCGTTTTAAATGACGTCCTAGGGATGCTTTTGTCTGTCCAAGTTCAGGTTATGTCGCACATATCTAGATGCAAGGCTGTCCAAGTTCACATTACGATGTATGCACCTGGTAGAAAGCTACGACAACATTTAAAGCGGGACGGAGGGACTACAACATTATAGGAGTACAAATAAGGTGCGGCCTAGCTCATTGTTCATGTTGTTCAGTTTAACTAGTATAGATCATCTTATATTCTGGTTTTAATATCGAAACTGACTACTTTCTTTTTTTTTTAGGCTCAAAATCGGCACTAGGGCCTTCTATTACTCAATGACAATTCAGCATAGTCGCGAGCGACCGCGAGCTTTACAATGTCGGGGGATCATCAAGCCATATCATCGATTGGCCGGTATCCCAAAACAGTCCCAAAACAGCCCCAACTTAGCAATATCGTGCGCAGACGAGTTCAATAATCGCGGTACATTAGAAACTCTACAACTTCTAAAGCAGTCACGCAGGAAGTCGATCCGATCCTGCAGATACCTGAAGAGCATGCCGCTCGGCTCCAGATGACTGCAACGCCTCTTTCAGCAAGCTAGAATCAGTCTCTATTTCAATTCTGGCCATACCATGACTATTCGCTGCCTGCACTGCATTCACAGGGTCGCCGGTAAGGCTAAGCCAGATAGTTGGAACTTGGAAGGGATATACGGATGGTTTGTTCCCTTGAAGTACCTCTGTGGAAGGAAGCATAAACTGCGTAAGCAATGACTGCTTAGAAATTCAGGATGTTACTTTACGGAGCCGAGATGAATGTTTGCAAGTTCAACAAGATCAAGAGAAGGGATGGATCAGGACAGCCGAAGCTTTTGCGTGATCGAGAAAAAAAAAAGAGCTTGAGGCCAACGACTAAACCTGCGGTAGTTGAAGAGTCGGAAGGGAGAAGGACAGCTGAAGGGGTAAGAGGACAAAAACAGTGGGATTATTTCAGTGTGATATTGATTTGAGTGATGTGAAATTTGAGACTATGGGTTGCTAAACACCACCATGCTGTACATGATCTTGAAGTCAGCAAATAGAGCACCGGACCATTGTTCCAAGTTCTTGTGGCAGAATAGAGCTCATCGGCCGTAGTGATGCTGCGACCACTTCCCGAGCTTCCTTCTCGTTGGTCGGGACGAGGGGGGCTCGGCTTGGCTCGGGCTTGTCGCCCTCCCTTGATGGTGTCCCGCATGTCCCGGTTTCCCCGATCCGATCATGCACGGGCGGCTGGTATTGTTCGGGCCGGGTCGCCTCATCACTCGCGTCGGGGCTTGGCTCCCCTTGTCCTCGGTCGGTCGGAGTCGTTGGTGGAGCTGTCGCAGCTGCTGCCGCCACCGCGCGGGGTGCGTCCGTCGGAGCATTCCCCTTCCGGAGGCGGCGTCTGTTGTGTTAGTTTGAGTTGGCGGCGTTGTGACTTCAGGACAACGAACTCTCTGTGCTTGCTGTTCAAGGGCGATGTTGAGGAAGCGTCGGGCCTCCCGGATCTTCTCGTTGGCTCCGGGTCCAGCGTGTCTGGGATGTCACGCAAATGGCAGGCGGCAATGGCCGTGTTGTACGCTGCGCATGGGAAGCAAGGTTGGCCGGGGGTCGTCCTGCCAGTGGGCTGAAATCCAATCCGTAACCACTCCAATCCATAGTAGCATTCAACAAAAAAAAAAAATAAACCCACCCGAATCCTATCCGTAGTCTACAGAAACCAACTCAGCCCCCGACGTATGTTATTTCAACCCATTCTGTACCAAAGAGCTGGAGCAGCTGCTGCAGTCCTTGGAGGCGCAGAAACACACCCGGCATGACCTCCACGCCACAGCGGTGCCCTTGGCCGTGTTCTTCACCTTCCTGCAGGCCGCAGTATGCGATGAGCGCCGGCGGTGCCCGGTCCCCCGCTGCCGCCACGCACATGCCACTCCGACCAAAAGATCACCGTGAGGGAAAGAAGAATAGTGCCGACGATGTCGCCGCCGCTGCTTTGGGATCGAGGCCATCGGACATGGCGGACATCGAGGTGACCATGGTGGACAGCCATGCCAACCTGAAGGTGCTGTCCCCGCGGCGGCCGAGGCAGGTGATTCGCTTGGTCGCCGTGCTGCACCTCAACGTCACCAGCGCTGCCCTGCTGCTGTTTGTCGATCCCTTGCGTTCCCTGGCCAATCTGTTGCTGCTTGTCGATCCCTTTCGTTTCAACCCATCGGCAGAGATGCAAACCATTCACCTGAACCCATTAGCACCCATGGGTTGGGAACGTATTTGGAACTTGAAAAATCATAACTCCAACTAAACCAGCCCAATCCATCACTTCCTTGACCCAAGCTAATCTAGCCCACAACGCAAGTGAAAACCATTGCCTACAACCCAGAGCCAATTGACATACAATCCAAATTGGTTAACCCGTTATAGCCCAATCAGGGGCGGATCCAAAGGGGGGGCTGTCGGGGCTACAGCCCCCCCTAGTGAGCCTGATTTCGTCATTAGACCACGGTTACTTAGTTCCAAATCACCATTAATTTCTAGCTCTAGCCCTAAATCTTCATTATTTAGCCCCCCTGTCCCCATCCTGCATCCGCCACTCAGCCCAATTCATTAGCAGGGTGAGCCAGAAGCCCCCGTGTTGTCGTTGATGTCGCGCTGAACAATGCTACTTTGGATAGTAGCTTTAACTATCCTATTTCTATTTGGACCAACTACTTTTGAATGAAACCACCACTAGTATATGTTTCTAATTGGTCATGCCCTTAGACAACTAGAGGGTTTTACCGGTATCACGTGCGGCAAGCGAGCTCAGCAGCACCGTCTCGAAGGACAATGGAGGCAAAAGAGGAAGAAGAACAATATGATTTAACTAATTAGTTCATATATTTATTGATAGGTCGCCACAACATACAAGATTGAGTGTGTAGGGACATACGGGTGTTTGTTGCCTTCCTAGTCGTATGGTTTTTTTTTTGTCCAATTTCTGGTTTAAAATTGGACTGGTTTTTTTTCTTCTAATAAAACTTGCCACAAAGCTTGTGCTATCCTTTTGAAAAAAAATATATAGCTTCATATGAGCCAAACACAAGACATTTAAAGGCACGCATTGAGTGGTCAGTTAATGTTCATTGATGATGTAGCCTCTGAACACCTGAAAGTATTTTTATATTATTTATTTATGAAATTTGAAACAATATGAAAATCATTTTAGGGGCCATTGGTTTAATATATAAACTACTCCTAAAATCAAATTTCAGGGGCATTTCCATGGCCGATCGTACTTTCTGTTTCGAAAACCGCCTCTACCTAAAAATCAGTTTTGACCATCTTTAAAAATCTTGTGTATAGATGGGACATAAGAATGATTGAACTGTTATGATTGAACTGTAATGCATCTAATCGAATAATTAACTATATAACTTGGTATATCAAAAAAATTGATTCTCAAGGAGCAAAATATGGACTACCTACGTACTCTCAATCCCTTTTTAAGGGGTGTCTAGATCTTTATACATGTCAAACTTTCTTAAATTTGACTAGATTTATATAAAAAAAATATGAGTAACATTTGTATCTCCAACTAAGTGTATTACTATAAAAATATATTTAATAATCAATCTAATTATACTTATTATGATACATGATCTGTAAACGTCTAAATGATTTGAATTTTTTCTAGGTAAATATAGGGGTCCTATAATCACCATGCCAAGAAAAGTAGCAAATAATGACAATGTAAAACCCTAATAACATTACAACAATTGCAACAGTCTAGTAAATCATTGATGCAGTAAATGGAGATTGAGGTAACTTACCAGACTTGCCCTTCTCCAAACCGAATGCATGAGTTTTACAGTAAACATTCAGTTCCTGCAGGTTTCAGCAAATATTCATGCATTCCAAATGAGGTCTCCTTGGAGCTTCTGTCAGACTTTTCTTGTCCAGCAGTTGTACTGATCAGTCTGATCTTAGCAAACAGCGAGAAGGATAATACACACAGAACAGAAAAGAAATCAAGATAGCCAACTTTTCTTCAGGAACATCATGTTTTACAAGACAGGACAAAGGTAGCATAATTAAACAAAAGACCAAAAAATGAGAAGAGAGAGAACTTAGGGAGCAGCACAAAATGCCTAAATCATACAACCAGGTGATCTTATACCACAAATTATCATGCCCACTGTTCACAATACATATATTAGTGGCTTTCCTGTTCCACATTTCATACAAAAATGATGGAAATGGAACATATAGATAAAGAGCCAAAAACACCTTTAGTTCATAAGCCACGATGTTAAATCCACTTGGCAAGTTCTTACTATTTATCTAGATTATGGTATTCTTCAACTGAGAAAACTAAAAGTTGGCAAAAATCTTAGCATGCACTGGTTGGATTCCAGCAGAATCACATTTGCTCATAATTATCTGAACATTGGGTGAAGCTCTTTTGAAAGGCAGTTGTTTTGTCTCTGCAAAAGGGAATAGATCCACATGATCATTTCCAACCGTGTCCATGAGATTCCCCTCAGGAGCAACCAATAGCAGTTTATTCAGACTAGTGGCCTTCCTCAACTAAAAGCTTACTAGACACAACTCAAAGTAATGGCCCTTGAATTTCATCATCCTTACAAACATAAGGTTACCTAAGTCATACTCTGGCGCGTCTTCCTCAAAATACTCTTCCTCCGGCACATCTCCCATAACATCTTCCTCATACACATCCTCATAGAAGGATCTTTCCTTCAGCATATATTCTTGTACCAGTTCTTCCTACAATAACTCATCCTCCGTCACATCTTCCTCCGAAAGCTCTTCCTCTAGTTCATCACTCTCTATATCTTATTCCTCCGAAAGCTCTTCGTCCGGTTCATCATCCTCTGTAACATCTTCCTTGGAATGCCTTTCCTCTGAATCATCATCCTTTGCCACCTCCAAGGAATTCCCTACAAATGTATCACTACTGCTTGATGGGAGTTGTAGGTAGATGTAGTGTTAGCATTCAGGAACACCAGAGAAATAAGAATGTGTACAAGTGAAATGCACCAGAACAATTTGACACTGACCTGCACAAAGAGCCTATCTAGCTTTGGACAACGGCAGGTCCGGAGGAACATAAAGATACTAGCCACTGTTACCCGCGCTTCGCTGCGGGTGATGTGTTCGGTATAGGAAATCTTGAAAAATATGGCTCATATGTCTAATATGTTTTCTCATCGTATTGTTATGAAAGAGACTGAAAGAACTTTGATAAAGCACTCAATTAGCGCAACCAACAAGCACAAATATACATTCTAAATAAGAGGGTACAACATAGCAGGTGTTGATATCATTTTTTGGCACGTGTCAAGATGGTCAGAAGGGGCTAATCAGCAGAAGAAAAATTACTGTGTATGTTGATAGCCGATGAAAATTAGCTTGTAAAGAAGGCTGCCGATGAATGGTGGCGGTGTATGGAGAAGTTAATTCAGATTGAAGTGTTGCCGATGAGGTTAAGGATGTTATTGCCGATGCCGATGAAGGGAGGCTTGAAGATTGCTGCTGATGAAACAGAAAGTATGCCGATGAAGGGAAGCTTGAAGACTGCTGCCGATGGAACAGGAAGTGTGCCGATGGAAAGGAGGTCAATGAGAATTCCATCATAATTAAGGCGGACAAGGGAATAGATAGGAATTGATTTCCTTTTCTATGTTTGTTAGAGTCTGATTTGTATAAGAGTCATGTGTTTCCTTAGATTTGGACTTGGTGTCCTAGTCGTATTTGGTAATATTTCAGTAGATCAGGGTATAAATATAGATTGAAGAGCAATGTAATGAGAATCAATCAATCAATATCAAAAACCAGCTTTTACTCTTATTTACATCTATTTACTTTTCGATGACTTCGTCAATTTGCATATTTTTCTTTCACGAGTTCTCATCGATTCGGCGAGTTGCATTGCCTCAGTGCAATCTTCGACGATCCTCGAGTTTCGCGTGAGTACCTCTTGGCCGTGACTTCTGGGCGTATCGCTGTTGTTAGGACCAAAGTGCTCGTATCTTCATCCTTGTCGATTAACAGGTCAAATCGACTGGCACGCTTTGGATATCGATTTCGGGTATTAGCCCTTTGTGTTTGCAGATTCACTTTTGCATCAACACATCTTTTGGCATGCTCGGTGGGACAGATCTGATCAATATGTTCAATCCTGAGATCGATGCGGGGAACATCATCGCGGTATCAGAAGAAGATCTTAAGGAAGAACAGAAGCAGGCTATGGAAAAGGCTATAGAAGAATACAGACAACTTTGCTTGAAGTCATTCAGTTTGAACAAGAGTGGACAAGTCATCCAGAAGCAAGATTTGCCGTTACCTCGGCAAGTTACCTTCGATTCTAATCCGGGTAAACTTCAAGAGATGGTTAATTCTACAGTAAATCATGCTTTAATTAATCACTCCAATGTACTGTCCAATACTGTTTATAATGTTGTGGTTCAAACTTTCAAAGAAGGGCAAGTGTCACCGCATTACGTTGGGCCTGCCTATCATCAACCAGAGCCAGCATTTGTTAATATTCCACCGGCTCCCCCAGCCGTTGTGGGTACAGAAGTTTCTTCTCCTCTAGTATCAGCAGGTTTATCTAACGTGCAATCTACACCGATGCGATCAGATTCAGTATTATCAGGACAAGTTCAGCTTAATACAGATCTATCGGCATCGGCTTTATCAGGTCCTGTGTCACAGAATAATCAGATTCCTGCTAATTGGTGGGGATACGGTTAAGGATGAAAACGGTCGGAAACGGTCGAAAACGGACTTACGATATAGAAAAACGAAAACGGTCGGTTCGGGATATTTCTACATTTAGCAATTAAAGAGTACAAAAAATGGTTGAAAATGGTTGTGAAACCAATTGAAACTGACAATTTTTCATGTTAAAAAACGGTTCATAATATAGAAAACGAAAACGGTCAATTCGGAATATTTCTGTTCCGTTTTCATCCCGAGATACGGTATGCCTCCAGAGCCATCTGCTTTTAACCCTGGGTTACCTCAAGTGTTTGATACAGCAGGAAAAGCTCCTATGCCATCGGCTGGTTCGCCGATAGCTCAAGTGCCTCAATATACTACAGCAACTACTATGCAACCAACTCCAGGAAGTTTCCAGATGCCTTTGGGTCAAACATCTAATTCAAGTCCATCGGTAAACTTGCTATCGATGCAACAGAAGGCTCCTGCTATAAGTCAACCTGGAGTCCAGTTCATGCCTTAAGCTGGTTGTAATTATCCAGCAATGCCAGCAAATTACCAGCCATCGGCAAATTTTGTACCGATGAACACTAATAATAGTTGGTTAGGGCAGTTTCCTGCTCAACATACAGTTCAGCCAAATCAGCAAGTTGCAGGGATTCATCAAGGTCATATACAAGCTGGTTTTCAGAATCAAGCATCGGCAGCTCAGCCGATGAATCCTTTCCAGCAGGTTAATGGACCACAAGTAATGGCAAATATGCCGATTGCTGGAGATCGTGGACCACAAAGATACGCAGAGGGATATCAGCAAGTACCTCCTGTAGAAATTCAGCCATATCATCAACAAGAGGTTGATGCTTTTTGGGCCGATAAAATAGCAGAGATTATGAAGGATCAGTTTGGGATAAAACCTAAGGTCGATACTTATTCTTATCGGACTCCATACCCTCCGGCATATGATTTAATTCCTTTCCCAAATCGGTACAAGGTACCAGATTTCACTAAGTTCTCTGGGCAAGATGATACATCAACCATGGAACATGTTAATCGCTTCATTATTCAATGTGGAGAGGCAGCTAGCAGAGATGAATTAAGAGTTCGTTTGTTTTCATCATCTTTGTCTGGATCAGCATTCACATGGTTTATTTCATTACCGCCAAATTCTATTATTACTTGGGCTGATCTAGAAAAGCAATTTCATAAATATTTCTTTGCTGGAGTTCATGAAAAGAAGCTTACCGATTTAGTAAAATTGAGACAGCGTAATGATGAATCGGTGAAAGGCTTTGTGCAAAGGCTATGAGATGTGAAAAATAAGTGTTATATCCTGGTACTGGATGATCGGCAACTTGCCGATTTGGCTTTCCAAGGATTATTGCCACACCTTAAGGATAGATATGCTTCTCAAGAGTTCGAAAGCCTAAGTCATCTCGTGCAAAGGATTTCTAATCAAGATACTAGGGTTTTTGAACCCAAAAGAAATTAGAACAAGAAGGTTTCATTTGTCGGAGAGGTAGAAGATTCTGATTCAGATGAAGAGCCAGTTATCGGTTTAGCTGAGTGGGTTAAAAATGAAAAGCCGATATCTTGTCCCTTTGGTCAAAAAGAGCCAGAGAAGTTTACTTTCGACATCACCAAAGCGGACAAGATATTTGATCTTCTGCTTCAAGAGGGCCAGATTAAGCTGTCACCTAATCATGTGATCCCATTGGCAGAAGAGTTGAAGAAAATACTGTATTGCAAATGACACAATGCAACTTCACACAGTACAAATGAGTGCAAAGTGTTTAGGCAACAATTACAATTAGCTATTGAATCTGGGAGAATTAAATTTGGTAATTCCAAGATCTAGAAGCCGATGAAAATTGATCAACATCCTTTTCCAGCAAATATGTTGGATGCTGAAGGAAAGACTAAGGTGTTGACATCTGAAGCTGCTGAGAAAAACTCATCAGTGGATCCTCAACATCGGATAACTACCGATGATGCAAAAAGCAAGGGGCTACTGGGAGAAAGTAGCAATTCTAGAAAGCCTTCTCGATCTGGCATTGTGATTACCCATCGAAGGCAACAGGAGGGCTGGCGTCAGCGAAGGGACCGATATCGACAACAGCAAGAAGAGAGACGCCGAGAAGAGTGGAATCGGCATAACGATCATTGGAGGTGTCCGTTTTTTATTCATTGTTGGGAAGAAGGTATTAAATTACCTACTGTTGAAAATTGCCCAGAGTGCAATGGTTATTATGGAGTTAATCGTTCAGAAAGGAGGTTTCAACCTGGCAATCAGGGTTTGTCTATCAATGAGCCGATCAGGGGTAAAGCATCAGTACATGATCGGCTGGGGGGCAGGCTTAGTGCACATGAGAGGCTTGGTAAACGTGCTGCATATTTTCCGAGGAACCAAGAGGAGCTTGAAGAGATGGCAAACGCAAGAGTTCCCGATGAAGAAATATTTTACAGGGATCCTAATATACGTCGTGTAGAGTCAACTAGGACCTATTATCAGCCAGTTTGGAAAACTAAACTCTCTCAATGGTGCCCAGAAGGTTTGACAAAGACACAAAAAAGGAGGATGCAGCGAGAGCGTCAAGAGGACTTATACCGAGAAGAGAATTCCTCCAATGAGAGATCTGGCAATCAGCAGTGGCAAATGAAGCACAAAAATAAGGGCCCATCGGTAGATGTCAATATGGTATTTATGTTGCCGATAGAATTTTTGGCACTATCTGATAATAAGGAAGAAGCTGTTTTCTCTGACCAAATAGCTCAATTGATGCTAGATCCAATGATGGCTGTTTTTGAGAAACCTACCGATGATGAGAGATAGCATCTCAAGGCTTTGTTTGTGAAAGGCAGAGTTGATGGGCAGCCTGTATCTAAGATACTTATTGATGGAGGAGCTGCGATTAATATTATGCCTTATGTGATGTATCGGAAACTTGGTAAGGGAGATCAAGACTCAACTAAAACCGATATGATGTTAAAGGATTTTGAAGGCAATGTGTCACCGGCTAAAGGGGCAGTGTGCGTTGAGTTGACCATCGGCAGCAAAACCTTACCGACGACATTCTTTGTTATTAATGGCAAGGGTGCATATAATCTGCTTCTAGGAAGGGATTGGATTCATGCTAATTGTTGTGTTCCTTCTACAATGCATCAGTGCCTCGTACAATGGATTGGGGATAAAATTAAAGTTGTTCCTGGTGATTGTTCTTACATCATCGCATCGGCAGAATCAGATACTTATGAACGAACCAAGTGCATATCAGGAGAAGCTTGGGAAAAAGAGTTCCTCAAGGTTGCCGATTATGAAATTCCACCGATCCAAGCAGTCGGTTCTGAAGAAGAATTTTAATGGATAGGTTTGCCGATGATGGAAAATTAGGTCAAGGGTTTACATCGGCTGATGATTTAGTAGAAGTAGATATTGGTGATGGTGATAGGCCAAGGCCTACTTTTATTAGTGCTAAGTTAGATTCCAAGTGTAAACAGTAATTAGTCAATTTGTTAAAGGAGTATAAAGATTGTTTTGCTTGGGATTATACTAAAATGCCTGGATTAGACCGATCGATAGTTGAACATCGGTTGCCTATTAAGTCTGGATTTCGGCCACATCAGCAGCCAACGCGCCGATGCAATCCTAATATACTTCCTGATATTAAGACCGAAATAACTAGATTAATTGAGACAAAGTTTATTCGGCAGTGTCGATATACGGAGTGGATTTCTAATGTGGTTCCTGTTTATAAGAAAAATGGGAAACTTTGTATTTGTATTGATTTCAGGAATCTCAATAAAGCCACACCGATGGATGGTTATTCAATGCCGATTGCTGATTTGTTGATTGATGCCGTAGTAGGACATCAAATTATCAGCTTCATGGATGGTAATGCAGGTTATAATCAAATATTCATGGCTGAAAAAGATATTACCAAGACTGCTTTTAGGTGTCCAGGTCATGTGGGATTATTTGAATGGATAGTTATGATGTTTGGTTTGAAAAATGCCGGTGCTACTTATCAAAGAGCTATGAACTTTATTTTTCATGAATACATCGGCACATTAGTAGAGATCTACATCGATGACATAGTGATTAAGTCTGGAGATATCACAAAGCATCTAACCGATCTACGAAAGATACTGGAGTACACAAGGAAGCATGGACTAAAGATGAATCCTAATAAATGTGCATTTGGTGTATTAGCAGGACAATTCTTGGGTTTTATGGTGCATCGGCGGGGCATTGAAATTAGTAGAAAGTCTATTGAGGCAATCAACAAGGTGGTTGCTCCTGCCAATAAAACTAAATTACAGTCTTTGATCGGTAAGATCAATTTCATCAGGAGATTCATATCTAATCTGTCGGGTAAGATCAAGGCTTCCAGTCCATTACTGAAATTGAAAGCCGATCAGGAATTTAGATGGGGAGATGAGCAGCAGTTAGCCCTAGATGAAATTAAGAGATACTTAATAAATCCTCCAGTGCTAGTTCCACCTCAACACGAGAAATCTTTCAGATTGTATTTGTCAACTGATGATACTGTTATCGATTCAGCTCTTATTCAAGAATTTGAGGGGAAAGAACGTGTTATTTATTATTTGAGCAGACGATTAGTGGATGCTGAAACCAGGTATTCGGCTATCGAGAAATTATGTCTGTGTCTATACTTTTCTTGTATTAAGTTGAGGCATTATTTTCTATCGGCTAAGTGTACTGTCATATGCAAAGATGACGTGGTCAAATATATGCTGTCGATGCTGATATTAAGTGGTAGAATCGGCAAGTGGATTTTAGCGTTATCAGAATTTGACCTATGTTATGAATCGGATAAGGTAGTTAAGGGGCAGGTTATGGCTGATTTTGTCACTCAACATTGCAATACAGTGGACTCTCTAGAGATTGCTCCTTGGACACTTTTCTTCGATGGGTCTACATGTGGTGAAGGAGCGGGTATCAGCATTGTGCTAATTTCCCCTCAGGGGAGGAAGTATGAGTTTTCATTGCCGATTGGTGCTACATCAACAAACAATCAGGCTGAATACCAAGCCTTGATAAAAGGGTTAGAATTGCTTAAGGAGATACGTGCCGATACTGTTGAAATTTTTGGTGATTCTATGCTAGTTATAAATCAGTTGGCTGGAATTTATGAATGCCGAAGTGAAGTTTTAATTTCATATTATGAGAAATGTTTGTAATTGTTGAAAGGGTTTAGGAATTTTCATCTGGAACATGTTTCTCGATTGCATAATGAAGAGGCTAATCGATTAGCTCAGCATGCCTCAGGGTATCAGCCTATTCAAGAAGTATTAACATCGGCAGTCGATACCAATGACTGGAGAAAGGAAATTATTGATTATTTAAAGGATCCATCTAAAAAGGTTGAAAGACGTATAAGATTCCAAGCTACCAAGTATGTACTCCTTGATGATGAATTATATTATCGAACCATAGATGGAATTTTACTCAGATGTGTTAGCAGTGATGAATCAAAAAGCTTGATGGGTGAGATTCATGAAGGAGTATGTGGGGCTCATCAATCGGCTTTCAAGATGAAATGGATGATCAGAAGAAATGGATATTATTGGCCGACTATTCTCAAAGATTGTTTTAAATATTTTAAAGGATGTCGGGAATGTCAAAAATTTGGTAATATTCAAAGAGCACCTGCATCGGCTATGAACCCTATAATTAAGCCTTGGCCGTTCCGGGGTTAGGCTATTGATCTCATCGGTCAGATTTATCCGTCATCGAGCAAGGGGCATAAATTTATTCTGTTTACCACTGATTATTTCACAAAATGGGTTGAAGCAATTCCTTTGAAAAAGGTGACATCGGCTAATATGATTGATTTTGTGAAAGAGCATATTGTTTACCGATTTGGTATTCCTCAAACCATCACTACCGATCAGGGTACCATGTTTACATCGGGAGAATTTGATGAGTTTGCTATAAGTATGGGGATTAAAGTTTTAAATTCTTCTCCATATTATGTCCAAGCTAATGGTCAGGCTGAGGCTTCTAACAAAGGAATTATCAAGCTCATTAAACGCAAAATTAAAGAAAATCCTAAGAGGTGGCACACGGTATTAAATGAAGCCTTGTGGTCATATCGGATGTCGTGTCATGGTGCAACCAAGGTAACACCTTATCAGTTGGTATATGGACACGATGCAGTGTTGCCTTGGGAGATTAAAACTGGCTCTAGGCGAATACATTCTCAAGATCAATTGACAGCCGATGACTATGATACCCTTATGAAAGATGAGTTGAAAGATGTGGCAGGTCATCGGTTAAAGGCTTTAATTAGCATTGAAGAGAATAAGAAAAGAGTAGCCAGATGGTACGATAAGAAGGTGAAGATAAAGGAATTTGTCGATGGGGATTTGGTTTGGAAGTTGATTTTACTGATTGGGACTAAAAGTTCAAGGTTTGGAAAATGGTCGCCTAATTAGGAGGGTCCATATCGGATAAATTAATCTATTCCTGGTAATGCATATATTCTTGAAACCCTCGAAGGGGTTGTGTTTTCCAGAGCATTAAATGGAAAATATTTAAAGAAATATTACCCTAGTATCTGGATAGATGCATAAAAGTATAATTGCCGATAACAATCCTATCGGCTAGAGTTAAACAAAGTATCAATGTGTCATAGATTTCCGATGCATTAAATGAGAATTACAGATTTAACAAAGATTGGATAGCAGATATTGCACGCAGGCGAATCTCATCGGTTTCCTTTAATTCTTTAGCATCTTCATCAGCAACCCCCTCCACAGGCTTGAGTTTCTTCTTCAAGGCCAAGGCCTTGCGAGCTTGGACATCCCTTTCTTGCTGAAGGGTTTTGATGACGTCAGGGAGCTGATCTTCTTCTTTCCTGGCATGAGTTAGGGTTGTTTCAACTTCTTCCAATTCAGCTAGAAGAGCTGCTCTCTTTGCCGATAAATCCAGAATCTTCTGCTTAAGATCGGCACCCGAAGTTTGTAAGTTGCTGATGCTCTTGTGCTTCTCATCGGCAGTTTGTTTTAGTTGCAGCATCTCTTTCTTGAGCTGGGCTTGAGCTGCTCTATCGGCGATACGGTGAGCAGCCCATTGATATTGTAGTTGTTGGCTCTCTAGATGGACTGCTGGGAAGAGAGTTTATTCGACATCGGCAGGAACTTGGCCACGGATTGTCTTGAAGATGGTTTTTGCAGGATCTGAATCGTTTACCAACTGAGCAGTATCTTATTGTAACAGATCCAGAAGGGCTTCTAGCTTGGCATAAATTTCTGCCGATATCACCCCCAGTGCTAGGGAAGAACTTGCTTCTTCTCCATCGTCATCGGAGATGTCGATAGCAAAAGAAAACAAGCTATTGGGAGAATCTTGTTCCTGTGAAGAGGAAAGGAAGTCAGAGATCCTACGTAAGGATAGTTATGGATATTATAAATCAACCAGGTCAATCGGTTTACCTGCTTCAAGGCGATTTCTTGGGCCTGGCTGGGAGGAGCAGTTTGAAGGGGGCCATGTGAAGGATCGACAGAGCTGGCCGATGGGATGTCTTCTATGACTTCATCAATAGTTGGCCCTTGGGGTATGATGGCCGATGATATATTGTGTGCAGAAGGGTCAACTTGTTCAACTACATCGGTTGGCTGAATAACAGGTGTTGGAGCATATGCGGGGACTGGCATAGATTTCTGTCATTTTTGCTGAGCCTCGGCATCAGTTAGAGCTTTACGCTTTACTTGGGTCTTAGCGATAGTTGGCTGGGGGGGCATCGACACTTATTGATCGTGGAGCTTGAGCGTCTGGTATGCTTACCGATATGCCCATTTGCTGCTGCAAAACAAGTGTAAGATTGGATGTTTAACAGATAAAATGTAAAGATAAAAGAATACCTCTGAAGGCTGGTTGTAGGTAGTGGTGCTTGATGTTGGAGGAGTTGTCGATGACGATCCAGCAGCAGCTCTTACACCCTGATGGTTACATGTTAATATAGTTTGTATCGGCATGAATAAAAATAAATGAGGTTATTACCTTAAAAGCCTTAATTAGGCTTGTAGCGGCAGCCATTGGAGTAGCCCTAGCTGTTGCCAGTTTTGATCTGGAGGTGATAGTCTTGGCACGGGTCCTCTGGAAAGTTAAAGCAGCTAGGGTGGGGGCGTTGTAGCCGATCGGCGATATTGGGGAAACAGGTCGAAGATTGAAGGGTTTCCCACTCTTGCTCATGGATGGTACTAGGTCATCGACCTGTTACAAGAAAGATCAGCTGCCGATATATGAAAGAGAAAAAACAGAAGGGAGTTAAAAGAAACTTACTGCATCATCGGGAATGGCATATTCAGGGTCGATCATGTGCCGAATGAGTGGGCGGATGTTGCAAATAGTTGTTCTTTCCATTCTCGTCACCATTGCTTATATGACTCGGTGATAAAAGATGCTGGTGACCAGATGGAAAGATCAACGTCTGAGATATCAGCATCGGGGGCAAGTCTCACTACCCTACTCCATTCTGTTCCACTGGTGATTGTTTCTCTGGGCTTGATCACATCGGCAAAGCAGAGTTTGATTGGCAGTTGCCCAAAAGCCAATTGACGGGACACTGCCGATAGATTGTAGAACTCATAGGTGGTATTAGAATTTTTCCCACTACCAAATGTGTTCACTGGAATTGCCCTGGGAGTGATGATGGCCATCATAAGCTCATTTTCTTGGTTCAGCTCGTCATCGGCAAAATTGAAGAAAAGGGGGAACTTGTTCTCTTCATCGATATAGGGTACCCAAGCCCTATGATCGCGAGGGAGACCATTATAGAAGTTTTGGAAGAATCTGCCGATCTGGTCTTCATTGGCTTCTGTTCCAGGGAGGACAATTATGGCTTCACCGAAGTTGAGAGGGGGGCGTGTTGCCGATTCCTCATCCCCAAGAACGTAATCTTCAGTGATTTCTCGTGGGAACTCTTGGGCGAAGAAATCCCACTACAGACGTTTGTGCATATGGGCATTTAGCCACATGTTGATAAACCACCATGGGCCTCCCAAATTGCCGATGGGTTCACCAAGCAAAAGTTTATGAGACACTTGGTGAAGGAGGTGATAGGTGGAGCTCAGAAGGTATCGACCAAGCGGGAACCTTACACCATTGGCTAAGAGTTCGGCCGCGGGAAGGAAGGCGTTGGTTGGTCCTACCGATCGACCGTAGAAGATAAATTTCTCTAACCACATGTTCAGGAATATGGCGTGTTCCCTTTGGTTAACGGTCCCGGTCCTTTGATATTCTTGAATGTATCCTGTCCAGCCACCGATATTGCGTGTATTCACTCTATGTTCGGCTTTTCTGCCGTAGATGGAGCCTTCATCGACAGTTGAGATATCCAAGCCAGTAAGCATGTATACATCGGCAAGAGTGGGGGTGGCTGGACCATGTCCAAACATGAAGGTGTTTGTCGTATCTGACCAGAAATAAGCAGCGGCAATCATCATGGATTCATTTTTCTGCATATCGGCAATAGATAGCCTGATGCATTGGTCTATTTTCCATTCTGCCCAGTACACCTGCATCGACCTGTTGACCCTCAAATACCAATCTTTCCACCCTTTGGTGGGTTTGGGCCAGGATCGGAATGTGTCTTTCCATAGATTTAAAGAAAAATTCTAGGCTTTGAAAGGAATTCTGTTAACTTCTACGTTGATTAAATCAGTTGGATCTGGGTCACCCATTGGACCTAGGCATTGGAAGTGTGGTTGATCGGTTGGAATAACCAATTTGTTGCGTAGTTCCTAAGTTCAGAGGATCAAAAGAATGGAAAAAGAGGAAAAATTACCAACTGTATGAACTCGCAAAGACCAAAGGAATCAAGGTAAAAGTAATGGAAGAAGAATGAACCGCAGGAATGTCGAAGTTGATCGCCATTGCTCTGAGAAGGATGAGGGCACAGGCTGGGGACTTGAGGTTGACGCTGGAAGGAGCTCTTGTTGGTTGAGGTCGCGCGGTTGTTCGTCGGGGTCGCTGCCAGAGAGAGAGAATGCCAAAGGTCGGAGTCTGATGGTAGAAGACGAGCGTTCTAGAGAAATCTATTTATAGGCCGCTTAGAGTAGGGGTATTCTTGACTTATCTCTATGCCGCGCGTGTGGGTCGAGGTGGTTCAGATGGATATGGTAACTGTTCGCACGATAATCAAGGGATTGTACAGAAGATTTGATGGCAAGTAATCATGACTTGGAAGAGATCTCGGTACAGGATCTTTCAGTTCTAAAATGGTGGCGTTGTTATGTTAAGATCTTACCGATGGGTTGTTATTTCGGTATCTCAACTGTAATTGGGGCAAGAATAGTTGGAAATTGTGCGATATTTACTGAGATGCGTGAATCAGAGCTAGATTTGATTAGATTCAGTAACAGATTATGTTATGCTTGGAGAATGGGTTGAGAAAAAATAGGTAAAGGCAAGCATTATCTGGAGTAAATTTCGGAGCATCAATGTTTTATACTCCGAAATTAGGGGGCATGTGTTGATACCGTTTTTTGGCACGTGTCAAGATGGTTAGAAGGGGCTAATCAGCAGAAGAAAAATTACTGTGTATGTTGATAGCCGATGAAAATTAGCTTGTAAAGAAGGCTGCCGATGAATGGTGGCGGTGTATGGAGAAGTTAATTCAGATTGAAGCGTTGCCGATGAGGTTAAGGATGTTATTACCGATGCCGATGAAGGGAGGCTTGAAGATTGCTGCTGATGAAACAGAAAGTATGCCGATGAAGGGAAGCTTGAAGACTGCTGCCGATGGAACAGAAAGTGTGCCGATGGAAAGGAGGTCAATGGGAATTCCATCGTAATTAAGGCGGACAAGGGAATAGATAGGAATTGATTTTCTTTTCTATGTTTGTTAGAGTCTGATTTGTATAAGAGTCGTGTGTTTCCTTAGATTTTGACTTGGTGTCCTAGTCGTATTTGGTAATGTTTCAGTAGATCAGGGTATAAATATAGATTGAAGGGCAATGTAATGAGAATCAATCAATCAATATCAAAAACCAGCTTTTACTCTTATTTACATCTATTTACTTTTCGACGACTTCGTCAATTTGCATATTTTTCTTTCACGAGTTCTCATCGATTCGGCGAGTTGCATTGCCTCAGTGCAATCTTCGATGATCCTCGAGTTCCGCGTGAGTACCTCTTGGCCATGACTCCCGGGCGTATCGCTGTTGTCAGGACCAAAGTGCTCGTATCTTCATCCTTGTCGATTAACAGGTCAAATCGACTGGCACGCTTTGGATATCGATTTCGGGTATTAGCCCTTTGTGTTTGCAGATTCACTTTTGCATCAACAGCAGGGAACAAAATACGCATACTACAATACGCTTCATCTCCTTTGGAGTGAACAAAAGCGAAGTGAACTTCACTTCCCTAAGACTAAAGGAGAAATATGGTACAACTAATCTTCAACGTTTTTGACTAAAGGGCTTCATTTCCTTGGTGTTGAGAAGGATCATTCTTCCGGCATCTGTGGTCCACCCCTTGGACTAAGAGGCGGGTCAACGTCATCTTTTGGGGGTGACTGAGTGAGGGGGATATTTTCTTCCTTACTGGGCTCCAACTCTAGAGCTTCATGAGAGGTTTCTGTGGGTGGAGGAGTCGATGGGCCTTCAACATTGAGTCTTCTTTCTGTGTTTAGGGACATGATTGGGATCCCTTCTAGAATCATGGGCTCTCGGTCTTATAAGGCTTGCATTCGTCTTTTGGCCCTAGTGGCAAGGTAAGCATCCTTCAACTCCTGGGCATGGCGGTCATCAGCTTCCTTCAAGGCTTCAGCGATGGCAGTTTCACGACTCTCGGCTGCAGCTGCTTGGGCCTGAGCCTCCGCTAGTTGCACATGGAACTTTCTAACCATGAGCTCAGCTTCTTCTGCGCGGTGCATGCACTTCCTCAACTCCAATGCTTGCTTATCATATTGCTCATCCAAAGCAAGTAGGTATGTGGTCATGAATACCACAGTCGGGTCATCCTCAAGCGAATAACGTCCTTGCAAGATGTCCATGCGGGTCCTCCAAACTGGCTGGTCCTTTTCCTGGGGTGGAAAGAACCTCATGGGTGTACGGGCGATGGGCTTCTCATAGATCTAGCACAGGCACCTCAAAGCTTTGCGGGTGACAACTTGATACGTGTCTACAAACCGAAATTCGGTCGTAGTCATACTCCATGCTTTAGCTATGTCAGGGAAGTCTTCACTTTTTCTGATATAGACGATGACTTCACATCTTTCGGTTTCATGCTCCTCGTACTCCCTGCCTTCATATTCTGGGTGATCCTTGATTCCAAGTTTTTGCATGGTAGCATACAACAGCTTGGGAAAGCCTTCAACGCCTAGACAGTAGCTGCTGGTCCAAACTCCTTCTACCATCTGAGAGAGAATAGATAAGAGTAAACATTTTTGGAAAAAGGGAAGACAGTAAGACTTTTTGTAAAATACTCTTATATGTAAAACACTGCCCAGAAAGCCTAAAGTCACGTTCTACAACCAACTAAGGAGGGGAGCAGGGTGAAAACCATAGGGAGGGAGGGAAGAGCGAGGGAATTCTCATGAGCTGCTCACCTTGTCCTGCAACAACGGTCGAGCCTGGTTCGTGCGTATAGGCGTATATGGTATGCACGGACAAATTGAAGCGAGAGCAGGCGAGCGAGCTGATCGTGCTGTTGGGCGGTGGAGGAGAGCACCTCGGGGTGCCCTTTTATATGTCGAGGAAGAGGGGTTGTGCCACTGGCTTGCTTGCTCACCTTCAATGGCATTGTTGTGGCTGGATACCTGGGCAGTGGAGCGACGAGACAACTTCCTTGGTGATTGTACGCCGCATGCAAATAGATGGCGGCGCGTAGTGGGGGACGGTGGATGCTTGGCATACATGGTTGGTGCCTAATTACCATGGTGGTCGGCTCCATGGAAGGTCTGGGTCTTCTAAGGCTAGCATTCCTTTCCTGTGCTGGTCCAATCTCGTCTCCATGACGGCCGGACCTTGCTCACCGTAGATCAGCAAGACAGTGGTTGTGGCTGCATAGGTCACATGGCTAGCTAGGGCTGGTTGGGGGAGGTCGTTCATTGCCATGGAGGGTCCAGCGGGCACACACCCGTGCATCGGCATGCAGTTGTAGCCATATGGCGAGCCATATATAGGAGAAGCGTGTGCAATGCTTTATGGGCACACCTTTTGTCGCTTGGTTGGCAAGGAGGTGACAACACGACATATGGTCCATGGTCACGCCTTTAGTGGCATGGGCGACATTGAGGTGACAATATGGTGATGGCGGTCTTGTAGATGTCCATAAACTATTCATTGGTCTCCTATTATGTTGTTACATGTGTGTGTGCTATATTCATTTGTGAAGTGTGTAGTGGGCAATGCTAAGTAGATTTGAAGATGTACGCACATATATACCATGTTTAGTTTGGTAGGGATAGGTCAATAGTGGTGCCAACGTTAAACCTCCATCCTCCGCTCCAACGTATAGTCGACTCTTACTACAGTACGGGCTGGTAGATCTAAGGTCTATGGGGCCATAAGTATTTTCCCTTTCACCACTCCACTGCAAACCTCGGTCACCTTTGCAAGAGCGAACTACACTGCATAGATGGTGTCGACTAAATCGGCGGTAATCATGGGCACCACTGGCACAGGGTAAACGAAGGCACCGATTGCCATATCCAAGGTGATTGGTGGTGAGGTGATAATTGCGGCTAAGATGCACATGTATATTGGTCTTGACATCACAACTAATAAGAACCGGTTGAATGTTAAGGTGGTATTCCGTATCACTTAACTGGGGTAATTCTATTAACTGTGGATGACCTGTCTGTGCCATCCTTCCTAACTATTTCGATAACTATGATAGACCTCTACCTCTCTATTAGGAATAGATTCTTTTCTCATCCTATGGTTTTCCCTCTCATCCTGTTCTATGTAGAGTAGATTTTTATAAAGATCGCCACTAGGGGTATTTTGAGATCACTACCAATGCAACCTAAGAAATGTACAACAGACACTTTGAGAGCATGCTTTAATTTGCATGTAGCCTGCGTGCACTCTGCGGTCTGCTGTGAACTTGGGGGGTTGCATGGGTGTGGCCGAGGTACCTACATTTACTCCACACCCATGCAACCCACAAAGCACACAACAGACCGCATACAAATTAAAGCCGCATGCACAGCTGGTGACCACTCACCCGGTCGATGCCTAATTAGCATAGTGGTTGGCTCCATAGAAGCTCTGAGTCTTCTAAGGCTAGCATTGTTCTCCCGTGCCGTTCCACTCTCTTGCATGGGTGCGCTGCCGTGCAATTGTAGTCCTATATAGGAGGTGCGTGCATAATGCTTTATGGGCATGCCTTTTGTTGCTTGGTTGGCAAGGAGGTGACAACATGACATGTGGTCCATGGTCACACCTTTAGTGGCATGGGTGACACTGAGCTGATAATATGGTGATGTCGGTCTTGTAGATGTCCATATACCATTCATTGGTCTCCTATTATGATGTTGCGAGTGATGTGCTCAGTATAGGAATCAGTATAAAAATGTCTAATATGTTTTCTCATCGTGTTTGTATGAAAGGTTGGTCTATTTTGTATAATAAATATTGGAAAAAATATGGGAAGGAAAGGTAACATGGCTTTTTTCATTAGAATGCTTTAAAGGAACATAGAGGTTGGTTGTCATTACATGGTGCCTATTCTAGGCCATCAAATTAAATTGACATGTTAGTGTAAAGAAGTACTTGATGGAGTTGAGCTCAAGCAACCAACACACTTAGATTCAAAGCACAACATTGGGTAGGATTCTTGGGGTGCCAGAACATCTTCTGGTTGTGGAGCTTCTTGATGATCATCTTGTCACGGTGCCTTCTCATTACTTGATTCTTGGGGTTTTATGGTGCCAATCCTCGGGTTGTGCTTCTTTTGAGCAACAATCACAGTGCTCTTAGGATTCGGTTCCATTTCTCATACAGAGATTTGCATCCTTCTTTTCTACTTATCTCTGCCCTGTGTTTTCTTGAGTCAGATCCGGATCTACCCCACTTAGAAGATTTATCCCTAAATCTTCTATTAACTAGATTGTGTATTATTCACGTGTCTAATCCTTATGGTCGCCCGTTTTTATCTTCTCGGGGTATGGTTTCTTGTTCATACACCCTCCTCAGTTAGTCTAGCTCATACACATAGTAGATTGCGAGCCAAACACATGGATTTGATTGCCACAGGTGGAATACAACGATGGAGAGAGGGAAAGAGATGCTAACTACGGGTACATCTCCCTCGGGAGTGGTTAATCTACATCATCGAGGCAGAGAGCCTCATGGTGGGGCTCCTTGGGTCCTCCAACAGTGGTGGAGCGAGGTCTCCTGCCCATTGGCGGCGAGCATCCTTCGCTTGGGTCGGGTGACGAGGTAGGCGATCCGCAGTTGCTCGGCGTGGCGTTCTTCAGCAATCCTCAGGGCTTTAGCGAGAGTGGTCTCGTGACTTTCCACGATGGTGACACGGGCTTGTGTTTCGGCGTAGTAGACGTGGAGTCTCCGGGCGTATACTTCGGCTTCCATGGTACAGGTGATGCAGTTCCTCAACTTGGCGGCTTGCTCGTCATACTTCTCGTCTAGGGCGAGCAGGTACTCGGTCATCAACTTCAGGGTGGGGCTTCCTCCTTGCACTTGCAGGGCTTCTACACGGGCGTTCCAGGCGGGGTGGTTCTTCTCTGGCGGTGGAAAGAATCTCATCGGCGTACGGGAAATGGGCTCGTCGTAGAGCTGGCACAGGTGTCGCAGGGCCTTGCAGGTGACAACTTGGTACATGTCAATGAAGCGAAATCCGGTAGCGGTCATGCTCCAGTCATCGGTGATGTTGGGGAAGTATTCGCTCTTGGCGATGTAGATTGTTATCTCACAGCGCTCAACATGCTGCTCGTAGTACTCTCGGCCTTCATACTCGGGGCGCTCTCTGATTCCTAGTCTCTGCATGGTGGCGTAGAGGAGCTTGGGAAAACCGTTGGTGTGGAGGCAGTAGCTGCAAGTCCAGGCACCTTCAGCCATTTGGCTGGCTTGGTGGTGATGGCGGTGGAGGGCAAGAGAGGTGGTTGCTTTCACAAAATGGGAGAGAGTGGAAAAGGCTAGAAGTGGGATGATTGGAGTGGTATGGTGGGAAAAGGTGGGGGTTTCACCTTTTATGGAGGGGCATGGGTTAGGCTTCTGGTGTAGGCTGCGACCGGTCTTGACCGGGGTCACGAGGTGTGTGGAGGAAGGGAAGGAGTAGAGGTGGGTTCCACTACACAGGGAGGTACTATGGAGGGGTGTAGTCTTGACGGACGTGTGGTGGTGGTGCAGTCTTGATGACCTTGCGGTGGCGGTGTAGTCTTGACGACCGTGCGGATCCGGACAAGAGATGTCCTACTGGCTTTTTATCTCCTAGTTGAGATATTTGATGCACCATCTTTTCTTCTTTTGAGCCTGAGATTCTCAAAGATATTTTTGGCATAGACAATAATCACTCGTACTTTTATTGTAATTCCCTGATTTCAACAATTTTCCTCAGGGTCTTTCATATGGCAAGGGGTGTGTTACCACAATGAGCAAGATTATCGATCCTATCAGCATAGGAATTTGGATGGCGAGGATGAAGTTGGCGAGTTCATCTTCCATGAAGCACATCTCGAAGGCTTTAGCTTTTGTCTTCTGGCACCGTGTTTCGTCTTCTGGCGTCTTCTTCTAAAATCTTCAGCAGGTGGCAATCCCCTCTGGCTTCTTGTTTTAGCAGGGGTTTGGCACCGGGTTTTGGGGTTTAGGGGTGATTTGGCGAGTGATTAATTAGGATGGAGGGAGTGTCGTTGGCGGGAAGGGGCAGTAGGAGGGGGTGCTTTTATAGGTGAACAATGGTGGGGTCAAGGGAGCGGGGGTGTGTGGCTGGGTGCACGCCATCATCGGCCATCCTTGTGGCACAGTGGCATCATGGGGGACAGCAGCAGCGTCGGCGTCAAGCGGAGGGGACAACAAGCGCGGCATCATCGGTCGTGTGGCGGTGCGCGGTAGTGGACGAGGCAGCAATAGCAATAGCAGCATCGGCGGTAGTGGAGGGGGATAGCGACACGACATGGAGGAGACAGCAGCGGCAGACAGCAGGCGTACAGCGGCGACATGCGCTACGTCTGTGGCTTTTGCAGGCAAATCTTCGGGTGCACGAGTTGGTTGATCTCCTTTTATCTCCGTCTTTGGATGATCTTCTTAGCTAGGTCATGCTTCGGAGCTTGAGGATTACATCTCTCACCACCGCATTTTATACTGCCCAGATGGCACCCTGTCTTGGAACTCAAAGACCTTATTTAATGTGGGGAGCTATTGTACCTAAGGGGCTGGGCATGCTCCTTTAGTCACGGGCATGCGCGGGCCTTTGGCTAGGCATTTAAGGGGCTATTCATTTCCCGTCTTTCCATAAAGAGGAGGTAAGGCTAGCCGCTATAGGTCCCTCTTATGAGGGACCACCATTGTTGTGCGGTCCCGTCATTGTCGCTTAGAACACTAAAGGCGTGACCATGAACTATGCCTTTAGTGTCATGCGCGACATTGAGGTGACAACATGGTGATGACGGTCTTGTAGATGTCCATACACCATTTATTGGCCTCCTATTTTGTTATTACATGTGTATGTACTATATTCATCTGTGAAGCATGTAGTGGGCAACATTAAGTAGATTTGAAGATGCACGCATGTATATACCATGTTTAGTTAGGCAACGATAGGTTAATAGTGCTACGAGCGCTAAACCATGTATATACCATTTTTTATATGTCGCAGCGCCTTTGTTCTAAGGCCAATATTACAATATTGTACCATTCATCTATGTTCTTTGTTTCTCAATACTTGGGATAGATATTATGAAAACATTTCTCGCAGTGAACCTAGAAACATATGACCTCCATCGCATATTAAAGTTATTTCAAAGATTCACCAGATCAATAGAGCAGGTGAAACTATATAATTGTTTGGAATAACAAAATCATTACTGGTGAATTTAAGCCATCAGGTGGCATTCTTTTTTTGCCCATATATACTATGCAACATAATAATTTGATGTTTTGTAGTACAATGGATCTTATTAAATGCATTTTCTCATGTTACATTTATGTTAGTTTGATTCAACTACTTCTATTGTAATGCACGGGCCATTTTGCTAGTAAAATATAAAAAAGGAACAGCTAAAAGGAATGGAAATAAAAAAGAAAAAGAAATAGAGGAAGAAAATAAAAAATGGAAAGGGGAAAACATTCTCGGACACGCACGCACCATAGTCGCAGCCTCGCAGGGCCTACTTCCTTTTTTCTCGTAGTAGTTTGCTCAAGTCGAATAACAGTCTAGAGCGAAGTTTGCAAGTTGGAAGAATAAATAAGGCCCACTAAAGAAAAGTCCACCCAATAATATATCAATACCTGGGACTAGGAAGATTAGCGCCGGTATAGTAATCCCAATAATCCCATCCTCAAGCTCCCGTCCCCTAGACCCCGACACCGCCGAAGCACTGCTGCAGTCGTGCACCGGGAACCCTAGCGCCACTCGAGCCCGGCACCCCAGCGTAGTCGGCCCACCTATCCACTGTCCGCCTATGCGCTGACGCCCACTCACCCAGCGCGGGCAGCGCCTAGGCCCCCAGCCTCGGCCGGCCGCGCGGAGGTCGCGGGCGCCCGATCTGCAATGGCACTGCGGCACACCAGAGCGGCGGCGTGTTGGTTCCCTATCTACCTACCCCGAAGGCGAGGTCGCGATGACTGGTGGCGGCGGTTCCGCACGGTGGCGAGAACTGGCTGTTGTGGCTGCTCACGGAGGCGAGGATGGCGGCGGCGTAACGCACGGAGGCAACAATCATCGGTAATTTTCCAAATCTTTTCCCTAATTATTATTTTTTACATCTCTCATATCTGTAGGTACTTGTTAATTGTTGTTATTATGCGGCTGCTTATTCAATATTTGTATGTCATGGTTTAATTTTTCAGTGTTGGTCACGGCCAAAATTACGGCCAAATTTAATTAAATAAATTGATTTTATTGTCCTTAGATTTCATGGGATAGGGGGATGATATGAGGTTTGATCCTTTCACTTTCTGAAAGGTGGAGGTGGAAACTTTCCTATATCCTAGATACTAACTTATGTATATTTTTGTTGATGCAAATCCTATTCAACATATAAACACGGTGTTTTTAAACCAAAATCTATAATTTGGTCACCTCAAAAACACCATATTTTATGAATTCTGGCTGAAATTTCACCGAGAGTTTGAACTCCGAGACATGCACAATTGGGTTAAGGGTAGTTTTGTCAAGGCCCATTCATCTTAAGTTAACATCATGTTCCTTGTGCCTCTGCTGCTGTATTATGCGCTAACATTGTACAATTACAAGGAACCATTTTAAACTCATCAAGTATAATGATAAGGTGGTGAACATGTACTGAACATTAGACAAAATGATGTTATGTGAACCACATTGATCCAAGATGGTTGTAGCCATGAATCTTGTTTGTCTTGAAGAGGAGTTGCCTGGTCAGTTCAAGCTCTCAGATCAGAGCCATAGCCACCCGATCCCAAAGTTAGCAGAATAAAAAAGCAAACGTGGTAAATGGACACTAGCAGTCACACCAACCCACACGTGCGGAGATGGCACTTTTCAGGATCAAAGTCATGTGTTACATATCGTTACAACCATAATCACATGCTAATTTAGTCATAGTGCGAGACCACAACACAGACCTATCCTGTGATTCTTGGCATGCAACATGTTTTTAGGCCACTAGCTGTGCTTACCAAATTTACTGGACGTCTGGACCTATGTAGGTGTTCCTATAGCTTCCTCAGGTATGAACTACACCTAGGACATACAAGTATGCAAATGTTGGGAGAAGTGTGGTTTCCTCAGATACGAACTACACTGAAAACATATGCAAATGTTGAGAGGAGTGTGTGCGATGGAGCAAGGGATGACACATGTTTATAAAGGCATGCGAAGCTGAAGGAGTAGTGAGCGCACCAGCTATTGTTAGGTGCAACAACCTTATTAATGAAATATGAAAGTACAAATGTCCATTGCCACCGGATGGATGGTTCTCGAAGTGTGCACTTCTTTGTTTTTCATCCATGGTAAAAAATGACCACTTGTTTTTTTATATGTGGTAAGAAGTGCTCACTTGTTTTTCGTCTGTTGATGGTAAAATCTTTTCCACTTGTTTTTTTTATCTGTGGTAAGAAATTCCCACTTGTTTTTCCTCTATTGATAGTAAAATCTTGTATGCAATGGATAAATGCATTGAACGTGTCGTTGCCAATCAAGTCATGGAGGTAGTACATCATGTGGGTGGTGGATTTTCTATCTAATGCATTCCTCTATATAAAAGGGAAAGGCAGTGATGTAAATTCTCATGGTAACTTCCTGTATGCAAAGGACACCTACAGTTTTGGACGGTGCTTGCATGCATGCTCATCCAATTTTCCTGCTAGCCAACAAATTTTGTGTAGGTAAAAAGGTCCTTGCTATAGTCTCGCTTGGGGTTGCTAACTTCTATGTAAAAACTAGGTGGCAGTAAGTTCCTCTATGTAAAAGGAGAAGGCAGTGATGTAAATTTCCATGGTAACTTCTTGCATGCAAAGAACACCTACAGTTTTAGATGGCGCTTGCATGCATGCTCGCTCAATTTTTCATCTGCTCCATTCAATGCATCCACTTGCTTCAGCCTAACCATGCCATGCATGGAGGTAGTAGCTCACGTGGGTGGTGGATTTTCTATATGACGCATTCCTTTATGTAAAAGGGGAAGGCAGTAATATAAATTCTTATGGTAACTTCCTGCATTCAAAGGACACCTAGAGTTTTGGACGATGCTTTCATACATGCTCATCTAATTTTCCATCTACTCCATTCAATGCATCCATTTGCTTCAGGCTAACTATTGCATGCATGGAGGTACTACTTCATTTGGACCGTGAAATTTCTATCTAAGACACCAACTAAATAGAGCATACGTGGACACCCTGGAAGGCCGCGTAGGCGGCACAGCCTCATATTTCTAATGAGCGGGATTGGAGCTTTACATTTCAAACATCAGCGGCTGCAACTCTTTTAAGCTCGGCAATTTCCTCAGCCTGGTCAAACAAGTAGCTGATCCGAAACGAGCCAACGCATAAATCCTCTGCAGGAATAGTTTACAAAGTTCTTTAGCAGACTAGAATAAACTAGATGAAATGAAAAACAATCTAGATTAACAGCATAAGAGCAAAACAAACTAGAGGCATCACGAGGGACCAAGCACAACCAGACCTCCATGGCGTTGTTGGCGCTGTGAGCTTGTCAATTGCAGTTGCAGGCAAAACAACAACCGCATTTACATCCAACCAGAAGCCGGGGACGCAGCAGCTTTTGCGCCTTGTACCCTCCCGCTCGTCGCCTCCTCCTCCCCGCTTGACCGCCAACGCAACAAGCCAAGCCACTAGCGCTGCGCGCCGCGCGCGGCCAAGAAAGAAGAATGTCGCCGGCGCTGCGCCTGCTCGCGGCGGCGTTGGTGGCGCTGCTGCTGCTGCTGTCGTCGGCAGGGGCGCAGGAGACGTGCTGGTCGGGGCCGGCGCCGCGGTGCGGGGCGTGGATGTCCGTGGCCAGCTTCGGCGGGCGCGGGGACGGGCAGACGCTCAACACAGGCGCGTTCGCGCGCGCCGTGGCGCGCATCGAGCGCCGCCGCGGCGCGCGGGGCGGCACGCTGCTGTACGTGCCGCCTGGGGTGTGGCTCACGGGCCCCTTCAACCTCAGCTCCCACATGACGCTCTTCCTCGCCCGTGGCGCCGTCATCCGCGCCACCCAGGTACGGCCATTGCCCTTCTTCTTCTTCTTGGCCGCCGTGCTGCCTTGCTACCATCGAGCTAAGCCTGTGTGGAGCAGGACACGTCGGGCTGGCCGCTCATCGACCCGCTGCCGTCGTACGGAAGAGGACGCGAGCTGCCTGGCGGGAGATACATGAGCTTGATCCACGGCCATGGTCTCCAAGACGTCTTCATCACAGGTTCTTCCATACACTGCCTGACTGCCAGTCAGTCAGCCACTCCTCCATCACTTGCTGAAAGGTGAAATCTCGGCATTATATTCTGGGGCAGGTGAGAATGGCACCATTGACGGCCAAGGCAGCGTGTGGTGGGACATGTGGAAGAAGCGCACGCTGCCCTTCACAAGGCCGCACCTGCTGGAGCTCATGTACTTTCCACCGACGTCGTCGTCTCCAACGTCGTCTTCCAGGACTCGCCGTTTTGGAACATCCACCCGGTTTACTGCAGGTGAGCACTGCCAATGGATCGCCTGTCGTTACAAAGAGGGAGCCACATTTTTCAGTCGTTTTTGCCTGTTCCTGTTCCTGTTCCACAGCAGGGCTTCAGCTAGCGCCTTGACAGGCTGCAGCGTAGTTTCAGGATTAAGCAATAAAATTATCATGAAAGTCGATACACAACTCACAGACATCTCTGGTTAACTGAACATTGATGTTGATCCCAATGTCAGTCAGACAGTTTAAAAGGGTCACAACAAACCACAGCCCTTATTATAAATGAGCATTGCTTCATGTGTGTGTATGCAGCAATGTAGTAATAGCAAACGTGACTGTGTTGGCACCGCATGACTCCCCAAACACAGATGGAATCGATCTAGGTAATGGATACCTCACTCGCTTCGTAAATAAAACTGAGCAAAATTTGCGTATATTCCTGACAATTAATGAAGTTACATCTGCGTCATCGTGCACCTGCAGATCCAAGCAGCAATGTCTGCATTGAGGACTCGTGCATTTCCACGGGCGATGACCTGATTTCCATCAAGAGTGGCTGGGACGAGTACGGCATTGCTTTTGGCCGTCCAAGCTCCAGCATCACCATTCGGAGGATAACCGGGTCTGGGCCATTTGCTGGCTTTGCGGTTGGAAGCGAGACCTCTGGTGGCGCGGAGAACGTCCTTGTCGAGCATCTGAATTTCTTCGGCATGGGTGTTGGGATCCATATCAAGACCATCTCAGGAAGGGGAGGATTCATCCGGAACATCACCGTCTCCGAAGTGACCTTGAATGGAGCTCGGTACGGTTTGAGGATTGCCGGTGATGTTGGGGGCCACCCTGATGCATCCTACAACCCAAATGTGCTTCCTGTTGTCAACAGCCTGACGATTAAGAATGTTTGGGGTCAGAATATCCGGCAGGCTGGGCTGATACGGGGCATCAGGAACTCGGTTTTCAGTAACATATGCCTCTCAAATGTAAAGCTTTATGGCAGTGCATCCATCGGGCCATGGAAATGCCGAGCCGTCAGTGGCAGCGCACTTGATGTGCAGCCATCACCATGTACGGAACTGGCTAGTACATCTGAGACAGGTTTCTGTACAAGTTAGCTCTGATTCATCCAAGTGAATCTTGTTATTCTCAGCTTCACTTAGGCATAGAAATTCTCATATAGCAATAAAGATGTCAGCATTTCTCCTTTTTGTTCAGCAGAAATGTTTACTGGTTAACTGGAACTGTAACGGAACCAATGATCCGTGGTGATCCGTTGATTCATTACCTTGTTCATTCACAGGGATAGTCAGCCCTTTTGTTTCTTGGCAAACTTTTCTGCAATTCAGCTGTCAGGTCTGATTGAATGGAATTACTTCTTAAATCTACTATTTGCAGAGGATAATCCAACCTTTTACATTATATGCCATTCATCATTTACCGGCAATCATTGCAAGAGCATTTCCCATCCGTAAAATGGTGAAACCTATCGGCATCTCAAAGAATAATTTGTCGGTCGCATAGAGCAGAGATATGCTTGGCCACCTCATGGCAGTCATTGCACATCCTGGTGTTCTTGATCACCCTGATGGGCACTCTGCTTGAATGTGAATGGATCAAACCATAGGTGATAGCTAGCTTCTCAGTATGGCTGAGCAGCAGCTTCTCCTTCTCTTCTTCTGGAACGTTATACACTATGCAACTAGTGTCTGGCACATATCCTGCCTTTCTGATCTGAAAAACCAAACGAATCAGTTCTTCATATATCTCTGCAGTATCTGGATGTGGCTTCCCCTCGACTTCAAACACATGGATACTTTGCTCAATCTGTATCCAGCTCCACCCAGGTCGAGTATCCAGCGCTCTTGCTTTCATTGCATACTCGAGGCTCTCAGCTTCATCAAACATTCATGTTCGTACAAGCTCACCATCTGCAAGTAGTTGGCTGAATTGTACGGCTCTAGTTTGAACAATTTCCTTGCAGCAGCCTCGGCAAGAGCAAGGTTTCCGTGTACCGTGCAACCGGTTAGAAGAGCTCCCCATAAGCTTGCTGCTGACTTGAATGGTGACTTATTGATGAAGTCCATCGCTCCATCCAGGTAGCCGCACCTTGCCAAAAGGTCAACCATGCATGCATAGTTCTCAACGGTCGGTGTCACACCATATCTGCTTTCCATGCTATCGAAATACTCCCACCCTTCAGTGATCAACTCCATTGATCTGCAAGCAGTAAGCAGTGCTGTGAAGGTCATACTGTCTGGCTTCAATCCTGAATTGCACATGTCATGGAACAACGCTATTGCTTCATGGCCCTGCCCATGGGCTGCCAGCCCAGTGAGCATCGCATTGCAGGACACCAAATTATTCTCCTGAATCCTTTCAAATATCCGCTTTGCACTTGGAAAGTTTCCTGACTTTGAGTACATGTCAATTAGTGCTGTTCCAACAACCATGTCATGATCATACGCTCTTCGCAGCGCAAAACAATGCAGCTCCTTCCCTTTCTTCAGCAAAGCGAGCCCTGCGCAAGCCCTCAGCAAGACCGACATGGTAACCACGCTGGGCTGGACATGGTCCTTCTGCATCTCATTGAAGAAGTAGAACGAATTATAAGCCGGCTGAAAAATACTGTTGGCTGATTTTTTGTGAGAGAAAAATACTGTTCCGGCTGAAAAAACAAGCTGAATAAGACGGATTATAAGCCAGATGAACAGGGCAGCTCCCAGAGATCAGTGAGGTCCAAGAAACCACATTTGGTGTCAAACCAATCGCCTTGATGTGCCGGAGCAGCAGCACAGCCTGCGAACTCAGACCGTTCATCGAATAACCATTGATCAGCCCGTTCCAAGTGGTTACATCAGGATCAAGCCTGTTCCTCTTCATCTCCTCCACAGGGTCCAGTGCATGGTCAAACTGACCGGCGTTCGCGTACCCTGCAAGCTGCAACCAGCGAGTTCCATGTGGTGAGGTTCCTAAGCTCCAGCGTGTCGAACACCTTCTGGGCGTATTCGAGGCGGCCACACTTGGCGTACATGTCAACGAACGCCGTCCCAGTGTACACGTCCGGCTCGAGCTGATTCCTGAGGAAGAAGCAATGGGCTTCCATGCCATGGGCAAGCAGCCCCAAGCTGGCCACAGACTTGAGCAGGCTCGACATGGAGCTGGAGTCCGGTCGCAGCCCCTGATCCAGCATGCTCCGAACAACGCCGAACGCTTCCCGGTCGCGCCCATACCGCGCGCAGCCGGACAGCACGGCGTTCTACGTCGCGAGGCTGGGCTCGAGCCGGCCCGACCTCGCCATGCGCTCCGCGAGGTTCAGCGCGTCGGCCACGAGCCCGAGGCGCGCGCAGCAGGCGACGACGACGTTCCACGCGACGGGCGGCGCGTCCTCCGTCTCGAGCACCCGCCTGGCCGCGCCGACGTCCGCGCTCTCGGCGTACATGCCGGCCAGGAAGCCCGGCACGAGCGGGTGCGTCGCGACGTGGCCCGCCTTGGCCGCGTGCGCGTGCACGGCCTGCCCCTCGCGCGGCGCCCCCGCGCGGCCGCACACGTGGAGCGCCCGCGCGCACGCGTACCCGTCGGGAGCCACCCCGCGCGCCCGCATCTCCCCGAACGCGGCGATCGCCTCGCCCCACTCCTCCGCCTCCGCGAGCATGGCGACGCGCTTGTTCCACAGCACCGCGTCCTCGTCCTCGTTTCCCTCCTCCTCATTCTCCGTCGTAGCTTCCTCAAGCAGGCGCCGGGCCGAGGCCCCGCGGCCCAGGCGCACGAGGAGGTCAGCGAGCGCGCACGCAACACTCGGGTCCCGCGCGTGTCCCGCGCGGACGGCCAGAGAATGCAGCTGCGGCGCGACGCGACGCGCCGCGGAGACGCGCTCGGTGTCCTCGTCCCCGTGGAGGAGCTCCGCGCACTGCCGCAGGAGGGAGACCAGGAGCCGCCCGTCGCGGAAGGAGTCCACGCCTCGCAGCGCCTCCGGGAGCGAGCCGGCTTTGAGGAGGAGGTGAGGCGGAGGGGAATGGGCGTGGTGGAGCAGCGGGGGTGGAGGTTTGGCATGGTGGTGGTGGGTGGGCGGCGTCGGCCGGGAGAGGGAATTGGAGGGGAAATGGAAAAAAGAAGACGATTTGATTTGGTGTGCGAGTGCGGATAAGGGGATTATCAAATATTCTGATTTTTTTTAGAGACATCAAATAGATTTTTTTTTTTGAGAAAGAGAAAAGAAACATCAGTCAGTCAATAAATAAGAAATACGTTACTGAAAGTGGGCCTGGGCCGGCACATACGACTCGACGGCCTTGTGCGGACCGAATACTTGCTGGGCCACAGAAGATTAGAATTGACTGGTGATTTTTTGAAGAAAAAAAGGTAAAGAAAATAAAATCCTTTTTATCTCTGAACACCTCATATTCCAACCACAAAAATGTTTTAAAATTCTAAATTTTAATAAACATTCCTAGAGATAGATTAATAAGAGACGAGAAACTCAATTAAATATTTAGAGCTTGTAAAACACCTCTACAAGCTTTACGTAGTATGAATTAATAATTTGTGTCATCTATGTGATTAATTTGACTTTCTTATATAAAAAAGAATATGGTTATCATATAAGATGTAGGACGGCTATGTTGCCGCTTGTTAGTAGCATCAGTCGTCTCTTTGTTCCTATATATAGTAGATTCCTATTTTAAAAAGAACTATGATATCTTTATATCTAGGGCCTTTTCAAATTCCAAATTTTTACACTCTCTCCACCATATCAATCTTTAGACGCATGCATGGAGCACTTAGTGTAGGTAAAAGAAATAACTAATTGCACAGTTTGATTGTAAATCACGAGATGAATCTCTTGAGCCTAATTAGTCCATAATTGGACACTAATTGCCAAATACAAACGAAAGTGCTACAGTAGCAAATTTAGAAAATTTTGCAATCTAAACGAGGCCTAGGTGTACAATAAAAGTTATATATAGCTAGTACAATTAAAATGACCTAAAATTTAGAACTTAAAGGAGTACTTATAGAAATGAAAAAGATTTAAATAAAAAATGTAATAAAAATACCGAGAATATATGATTGATTTTTGTTTTATTTAATTAATCATATATTTGCTCCTATTTATTATGACACTTTGCATCCTAACTTTGTTGGAGCGACTTCCATGGCATGCTTAGGCGTGAGATTATCACAATCATACACATCGCATTGCTTAGACATGAGACTGTGTCATATATAAGGATGAAAGCGGTCGAACTCAGTCGAAAAACTCCTCAACCGTTTTCTACTTCTACATTTAAAATATGAAATCGAAAACAAAAGCGAACAAGTCGGACACGAAAACGAACACGAACTTACGGAACACGGAAACGAACCAATTCGAGCGGAATTATGTCGAACACGGTCGGTATACGAAAATTCAATACGAAACACAGAGTCACCGACCCATGGTGCATAGCATTAAAAAGGTGCACGTCCAAATACATAACAAGTTCACAACTAACAAGTGCATGATCTAGTTCAAGTGCATAGCATTAAACAAGTGCATGACCAATTACATAACACAAGTCTAGAACACAAGTCTAGAACAAGCAATTAACAGAACATGAACATCAAGCAATTAACAGAACATGAACGTCTACAGACTATAGTTCATTAGCATCATCCATGATGTCAGGATCACTTTGCATGTCTTTGTCTTCCTCAATGTCCTCCTCAGTGTCCTCTCCCTCCTCCTACAAGTTTGCAAAGTGAATTAAAATTTGATGTAGCAACTAGCATATTTCATATCAAGCAGTCAATAAACGTACCTCAATTTTCAGCTTAGCCAGAACATTAGTCAAAGCGTCAACCTCAAGATCATTCACAATTGATCCAACCATTTTACGATCTGAACAAAAAATTAGAAAGGAAAAAAATCAAAGCATTATTCTCCTGCAATTACAAGAGTCTAACTGAAAAAAACAGGTAAAATGAGCACCTTTATTAGCTGCAGCAACTCAATCCTTTGTGCAAATTAATGTCTGTACCATCTCAGGATCTAGACGACTACGATAGGGATCAACAACACGACCAGCAGCACTAAAAGCATACTCAGATGCTACCGTTGATACTTGTACAGCCATTACATCTCTAACAATCTATGAAAGGATAGGATACTCTTCTCTCTTGTTTTTCCACCAAGCTAAGATGTCAAACTCATCAGCAACTTTCAGTAGGGGTTCCAACATATACCTCTCCAGATCATTTGACTCAGCCATAGCAGGTTCGCTTGCATCATATAAGAATTCTTCTAGGTCATGGTCTACATTTCCCATTAATACATCAACTGTGTCACTAGGTGCAGGTGCAGGTGCAGCCACTTCACTAGTTGGCTTTGATGATGTAGAAGCAGAAGTAGTTACATAAAAGTTGTACAGTTTCTTTACCACACTAATAAACTCATCAAGTTTAGTTTCATAATGAACCCCATGAAACTTCTTCATGTAGTATTCTATGAGCCTTTTCTTATATCTAGGATCAAGAAAACAGGCTACAGCTAGAGCAATGTTGGACTGCTCCCAATATTTCTTAAATTTTACATTCATAGCAACTGTCATTTCTCTAATTGTAGGATCAGCACTATAGCACCAGTCATCAAGCAATTCCTTTATATCACAAAAACCTCTATAAAATAAGTTTGCAGTATGATATGAAGTGCCAGAGAGAATTTTAGTGAGATCATAAAATTTCTTCAAGCAACCAAAAATTATCAATGCATTATCCCATTTATCAGAAGATGGAGAAATCTTGGCATACCTAAGTCAATTTAAAGACTTTAGCCTAATAAATGCATCCTTGTAGTACAAGGCATCTCTCAGCATTAGATTAGTAGAATTCCACCTTGTTGAAATATCCATTTGAATACCCCTCTTTGTATCTGTCGGTGTTCGGTCCCGAGGGGGTCCTAAACCGACTAGTGAGTGCTGCGTGTCCCTATCCTGGATGGTGATGCAAGGAGAACACACGGTGGTTTATCCTGGTTCAGGCAGAAGGAGGCCCTACGTCCAGCGGGGGGTGAGAGTTTTTGTATTTTCTTGCACCGAGGTGCTTGTGTAAGGGTTACAAGCTTGCGAGAGAGGGCAGCGAGCCCAAGTCTCAAAGAGAGAAAAAAGGAGTACAGAGGTGATTGCTTGAGATGTTGATCTCTATTTTTTGTCTTGCCTGTCGTACGTGTGTCCTGGCCGGTCCTTTTATAGGGTCGGAGGAGGCCAGGATGCCGGGGAGTCTTGAGGTGATGTTTTGTCGAACCCTGTTAAGGTGACTGTAGCGACGTGCCCTGGGAATGGCCGGCCATCCCTGGACACCATGGTGACGTAGAGGATGAGACGGCGAAATGACTCGGAGAGCAGTGCCATACCGTCCTTCCTTCCTTGTTGAACCGTGGTGAGCGTCGAGGCTGGGTCGAGGCCGGGTCGAGACCGGATGGATAAGGCCGAATCCCCGAGATTCCGGAATACGGGCCTTGTCGTATCCTTCCTCGAGGGTGACCGATGGTGAACAGTGCACGGTAAGGTGTGTATAGTGATGGGTTTCACCTCCCATCACGGGATGGGCGGTAAAACAGTGGAGACTGACACCAGCATTGCTCCCACGTCGATCCTGGTTGTGGCCATGCCGGTAAGTGGGAGTAGGTAATCGCATTAAATGTTCAGGCTTTTGTCCTGGGGTAGGTGAAGTGAGTGGATCGAGCATTCCGACCCGGGGTCACGCGAGTCGGAGTCTTTCCGGTAGGCGGATGAGCCTCGTGCGAGTCAGAGTGCGGTCGAGGCGCTTTGTAGTGCGAGACGGGACACGGTCGAGGCATTCCCGTCGAGGGTGCCTCGTACGAGTCAGAGACGGAATGCGGTCGAGACACTCCATCGAGCTGGCCTCGTACGAGACGGACCGGATATGCGGTCGAGGGGGGGCTGCCTTTTACTGTGGTTTCAGTCGTTTTAGTTTTTTATTACCGATGGATGTGGGTACCCCATACTGTTGGTACCGACAGTAGCCCCCGAGCCTTTGGGTGAGTGTGTGATCACTCTCCCAGAGGCTTGTTTGAACTGGAGTCGTAACGTCGTGATTTTTTCCGATGGGGGCGCGCGAGCGCACCCGCCGGGTGTAGCCCCCGAGGCCTCGGTGGAGTGTTGAGACTCCTCCGAGGTCTTTTATTTGTTCTATTGGGGAATAATTCGTTGCGGTCGAGCCCCCGAGCCCCGCGCGTACGAGGTCGATCAGAGTCCCGGCCGTCTTCCGTTGCACGACCCTCACACTCCTCCTTCAGAGAGGAGGAGGAGGGGTGGGGAACGCCGTACTACCCTTGTTTGGGCGAGTTCCGACGATCTCCGACGAGCTGCTAGCGGGGAAATTCGAGTGCGAGCCCGTGCTCCAGTCGTTAGGAGTAGGCTAGTGGCCCGGAGGTGCTCTCAAAGAATGCCAAGGAGTGGTCGGGTGGATGTCGGTTCCCTGCGACAGGATCCGAGGGCTCGGTGCCTCCCCCGAGGGGATTCCTACATCGACCTCCTCCTACGGCCTCAAATACGTCCTGGGGTGCCTCGAGAGCATGGCTCGAGCCCTGGCCATGTACGAGCGCACCTCTGGGCGTCCCTTGCTCTGTCGCTCGAGGTCAGCTGTCGAACCCAGGTCGAGGGCCAGCTTCCACTCCCCCGAGACTTATGGCGGTCTCGGAGCCCGTTACCAGGTATCTGGAAATATCCGTCCGCGGATCCCGCCCCGCCCGTTAGCCAGGCGCGCCTTTTCAGGGGAAAGGGCGAGATCGGCGCGGTAGTGGGCGACGTGGCGTACGGTTACAACGTGGGGGACAGCCACGTGCCCAGCTCCTACGAGATTGAGGGAAACGGTTAGGTGAGAGCATTAAATGCGAGAAACTGCTCCTACCTTTTTGTGCGGCCGTTGGGCTTCCGCCGGGGGTATAAAAGCAAGGCCTAGGGGTCCGCCTCCCCTACCGGTTCTTTACGCTCTTGCATCCTTTGCCTTAGACAGCCCTTCGCCCTTTGCGCTCTCTGCCCACATCTAGCGCCGCCGCCGCCGCCGCACCGTCTTCGTTCATCCGGCCCTCCGTAGCACCAATGGCAGGAAAGAGTCAGATCCTCCCCGCCGACGACTGGGCCGCCTCCTCGGTGACGGAGAGGAGGTTGGAGGAGTTGGTCGAGGATGGGCTGCTGCGGCCAAGGATGAGTCGGTCGCAGCCGGAGTGGATTGCACCGCCACCCGGCCACTGGGAGCCGGCTCCCCTCGAGGGGTACGTGGTGAGCTTCATCTGCTTCCACGAGCGGGGATTCAGCGTACCGACGACCGTCTTCATGCGCGCGCTCCTCCACTACTACCGAGTGGAGCTGCACCACCTCGCCCCCAATGCCGTTGCGCAGGCCGCCATCTTTGCGGCGGTCTGCGAGGGCTACCTAGGGGTGGAGCCGCAGTGGAATCTATGGCTTCACCTCTTCAAGGCTGAGATCTTTGCCAAGAAGGTGGGGGAGAAGGGGCTCCGGTGCGCGGCTCAAGCAGGGAGCTGCGTCCTGCAGGTGAGGTCGGGTCAGGCGGATCTGTACATCCCGGCTCATCTCATCTCCTCGAACAGCGGTTGGCACGAGGGCTGGTTCTACCTCCGCAACGATGAGAATCCGTTGCCGATGTATACCGGCCGGGTGCTGACCGCTCGAGAGGAGAACTGGACCTACGGAGTCCCGGAGGCCGAGAAGCCACGCCTGGATCCGCTGCTGGCGGCGCTGCAGCAGCTCCGTATGCGGGGCTTGACGGCGGCGGCAGTGGCCACGATGTTTCACTGGCGCAGGGTGATGCCGTTGTGCCAGCGTCGCCTCCGCCTCGACCAGATGACTCCGGAGGCGTCCCTGGAGGGGAGCCGGATGTCCCACGAGTCCCTCACCCTCGAGGAGGTCCTCCGGCGGGCGCGCCGGATGGTGGGGAACTTCAAGGTGGACGAGGTCGACAGGGTCCCCATGCGACCTACCCAAGGGTTCGAGCCCGTGGTAAGTGTTTTTGGCCGGTACATTCGTTTGTTTTGATTATCTTTGGATTCCTCTGACTAAGTCGAGGCCGATGCACAGGACCTATCTGCGTTGCGGGAGACGCGGCCGCCAGTCCCAGAGGATCAGCCCGCCCGAGACGCTCGACACCAGCACGTGTCCCGGAAGAAGCAGTCCAAGGAGACGGCCAAGAAGCGGCAGATCCGCAAGGCCAAGGAGGCGGATGCGCTGAAGAAGCTTTGGCGCCAGCAGACCCTCGACGGGGTCCCCCTCGCAGAATCCCCCTTCGAGACGGTCTCGGGTGAGGATGATGACGGCAGCGACGGCGATGACGACGATGCCCTGTCGTGGTATGACGTTGCGACCGGCCTGGGGAACCTTCCCGACATTCGCCCCCTGTTGGATCCCGTCGGGGGGTCGTCCTCATCGGTCGTGGTGGTCGAGGAGGTTGAGGAAGAGGCGGAGAAGGAGGCGGGCCCCTCGACGGGAGGGGTTGCCTTACCTCGGACCTAGCAGGAGGGGTCGACCGGGCAGTCTGCACCAGTCTAGGCCCCGCAAGCTCAGGCGGAGGTTGGAACGGTGGCACCGGCATCGTCGGCGGCGGCGCCGCCGGTGGGCGTGAAGACCCGAGGCCAGCTGGCCTCGGAGGCACAGAGGACCCAAGGGGGTGCTTCGTCTAGGGCCCCAAGGAGTGCCTGGCCCGCCGGTGGGCCGACCGCGAGGCCACCACCGGCGGCGCCGGGAGGTTCGGACCGGCCGGGGTCGAGGCCATTGGTGCCGCTTTCCGGGTAAGCGTCCGTGTTTTGATTTTTTACCTTTCTCTGGAACCGTTTACCGATGTTTCCTTTCGCCTTGCAGTTTTAAGTGGAAGGCGGAGCTGATGGGGCCGACCCCCGCGAAGTCGCTGTGGGCGAGCGCCGTCATCATTAACCGGACGACAGAGCAGGATGCCGCCTGGATCCAGCGGGTCGAGGCCGCGAAGGAGCGCTTGAGGCAGCAGCAGGAGGCGGCCCATACGGAGGTAGGTGCCCCGGTGGTTGCAGGTTCCGACCCCTCTGCACAGGGGTCAGGATCGGCGGAGGTGGTGGCGCCCAGCACGGGCGAGGCGGAGCCCAGGTCGTCGTCGACCGTCGAGGCTGCCGTCGTGGCCGCAACGGCCGAGGCATCCGTCCGCGATGCGGAGCGGGCGGATGCGGACGTGGTGATGGAGGAGGTCCCGGCAGCGGTGGGACAGGAGGCGGCGCAGCCAGGAGGGCCGCAGCCTCATCAAAACCCGTCGGCGGAGTCGGTGGCTACGGTGGAGGGTGGGGGTGTCGAGCCCCCGCCCGAGGCCCTAGAAGAAGAGGTGCCGATGGTCGAGGCGCCAGCCCCTGAGGTGCCGGCGGTCGAGGGGCTGGCCCCTGAGGTGCCGGTTATGGTGGACCTCACCCTCGACGACTCTCCCTGGATAAGGGGAAGTAGGTGGTCGGAGTCGAGGGGGGCAAGGCCATGGACCAGGCTGGTGCCTCGACGGCGGTCGGTGAGGCGGGAGCCGCGGGCGAGGCCGGCCCTTCCGCGGGGCCGAAAGACGCCCTGGCCGGATCGTCGTCCTCGTGGCCGGACATCGCCACGCTGGCTATAGCGCGGGCGGAGGCGGAGAAACCATGGTGGGGGGGACCGTCCCTCCAGTTCAGGGACGCTGCGAACCCTAACGCCGAGCCCATTTTCACCCTGAACGACAGGGACGAGGTGCACCGCTGGGAGTACCTCGAGGGTCTCCGTCGACACCTCGAGCGAGTGCTTCGCGTGGCGATGGAGACCTTGTCACGAGGTGTGCAGGATGCCATCGAGGTACGTTCGACTTGTCAGTTTTTTTTCATGGTTCTTTTGCTGTCCTTTTCCCTTGGCTCTCAATCTTTTTTGGTTTTTTGAACCACGATCAGGAGCTCAAGGAGTACTCCCGCCGCAAGTCGCTCTTCATCCGTGATGAGAGCGGTGTGTGGGCTGCGCTTGCCCAGCAACGGGTCCTGGTCGAGGAGGCCCAGAAACGGCTTTCCGATCGGAATGCCGAGATGGCTGAGCTGTGCGTCGCCTACGCGGCGGTCAAGGAAGAAGCGGTGCAGGCTTGGGCGAACGAGGCCGTGGCGCGTGAAGACGCGACCAAGGCTCGAGAGGAGGCAGCCCAGGCCCACAAGGAGATCGAGCCCCTGCTGGCACGGGTGAAGGAGCTCGAGGAGGACGTCTCCCTCGTCGGCTGTCAATGTGATACCTTCAACGTCCAGATCAGGCAGGTCACCGCTCGATTCGGTGCCCTGAAGGACGAAATCGCGGCGCTGAACGGAGCCGCCTAGGAGAAGGACGCGGCTCTTCAGACCGCGCGCCAGGAGATCGAGGCGCTGAGGGCGACCGTTCGTGACAGGGACGACGCTCTCCAAGGGCTCGAGAGGACGTGCGGGGGGCTTCGTAACGAGGTCGTGGGCTTGCAGACCCACACCGAGGGTAAGTATGGGTGTTATGGCCACGGCGTCGAGGCCCCGTGCTAGTATTAATCCGGTTTATTGTGTTTCAGAGCTGGAGAGGGAGAATCGGGTGGCCCAGGCGGCGGCCAATTCCCTTCAAAGCCTCCTCGAGGCTGAGACCCAGAGGACCCAGTTGCTCTAGGGTGCGATCACCACCGTGTGTGACGGCCTGGGGGTCGAGCCCAACGTCGACAACGGGGAGGACGCCCCGGGGAACTCCTTCATCCATCGGATGGCGGCGCTGGGCCGCCTCGCCCGGGAGAAGATACGGGGCAGCCTCCATCACGGTGTGAAGAGGGCACTGGCCGTCGTTCGGTCTGGATTCGTGTTCGACATGGAGCTTGTCGCTGAAGGCTTCATCACCGACCCGGACCGGACAGACGAGAAGAATGAAAACGCCTGCCTGGAGTTGATCGGAGCCGCTGAGGAGCCTGGGAGCCGCCTGTCCTCACTTTTTGAAGCCGAGGTGGTTCCCCCTACCGACGACGAGGGCCTGTGAGCCAAATCTGGGCGCAAAGGCCCGTGTAATAAGTTAGTATTTTGAATTTTGGTCGTGGTGGCCTCGGAGGCCTTGAAAACTCGAAACATAAATCGGTTCGTGGTTATTTTAGTTTTACTCAAGCTTTTCTTCCCTTTATCGCTTGAATCGTGTTCTCGCATGATTTTTTTAGCACGCAGTTGCGCCCTTTGGCGTAAGGGAGCGAGTGGAGGTACCATGGCCTCAGAGGCGTAAGTGATCTCGTGGCTCGACTGCCCTCGAGCTTTAGGGTGCTCTTGCGGCCTCGTAGATCGTGTAAGAACCTGATCTAAGCGACAGGGGGTGTATTCCTTTTCAAAGTTATGAACCATTATTAGATCTACTTAGCGTGCGGTCGCACCCCTAGAAGGCGTGAGGGGTGAGTGGAGGTACCGTAGCCTCGGAGGCGTAGGTGATCTCCCGGCTCGAGAGCCCTTTCGAGCCTTAGGGTGGTCTTGCGGCGCTGTCGATCTAAGAAGCAGTTCCTAAACTTTAAAAAAGAGTACAAGTTTTTTCAGGGATTTTTTGGGGACTGGGGTTTCCCTCCTTGCAGCCCCCGAGGGAGGGTCGACTCTGGGAATGCAGAGTCGATCCTTCCTCATTGTGAAACGAAAGTTTGAACATTGTTGTATTCTTTATTGATGAAAAAGAAATTACAGAGCCTCGAGGCTTTCTAAGGGAAAAAACGACTTAGCTGTTCAATGTTCCAAGCGTTGGTGAGGATTTCGCCCTTCTCGTTAGATAGCTTGTAGGTGCCCGGCTTTAGTACTTCCGCGATGATGTATGGTCCTTCCAATGGTGGCGTGAGCTTGTGCTGTCCCTTGGTGTTCTGGTTCCACCGTAGCACCAAGTCGCCGACGTTGAGGTCACGCTTGTGAACGTGTCTGTCGTGGTAGCATCGGAGACCCTACTGGTACCTGGCAGAATGCAACAAGGCCACATCCCAGGCTTCCTCGAGCTGGTCGAGGGCGTCCTGTCTTGTGGCGTCGTTATTTCTTTCGTTGTAGGCCTTCAACCTCGGGGATCCGTATTCTATATCAGTTGGGAGCATAGCCTCAGACCCGTAGACTAAGAAGAACGGAGTGAACCCCGTGGCTCGGCTCGGCATTGTTCTTAGGCTCCATAGGACCGAGGGTAGCTCGGCAGCCCATCTTTTGCCATGTTTGTTTAGCTTGTCAAAGATTCTGGGTTTCAGGCCTTGTAGGACCATGCCGTTGGCACGTTCTACTTGGTCATTTGTTTTTGGATGAGCCACGGCTGACCAGAGCACATGGATGTGGTGGTTGTCGCAGAAATCCAAAAACTTTTTACTAGTAAACTGGGTGTCGTTGTCCGTGATAATACAGTTGGGAACCCCGAAGCGATGGATGATGTCGGTGAAGAAGAGCACAGCTTGTTCAGACCTAATACTGGTGATGGGGCGGGCCTCGATCCACTTGGAGAATTTATCGATGGCAACGAGCAAGTGGGTGAAGCCGCCAGTTGTCCTTTTCAAAGGTCCGACAAGGTCGAGCCCCCAAACGGCAAACGACCAAGTGATGGGAATGGTTTGCAGGGCATGTGCTGGAAGATGGGTCTGTCGCGCATAGTACTGGCAACCCTTACAGGAGCGTACTAGCTTGACAGCGTCGGAGACCGCGGTCGGCCAATAGAACCCTTGTCGAAAGGCATTTCCGACAAGGGTTCGAGGCGCTGCGTGGTGACCGCAAGCCCCCGAGTGCAAATCATCGAGCAGGTCTCTGCCTTCCTCATTTGTGATGTAGCGTTGGAGGATGCCAGTAGGGCTGCGGCGGTACAGCTCCCTACTATCGCCAATGATCACGAAGGTTTTGGCCTGGCGAGCGGTCCATCGAGCCTCGGTCTTATCCGAGGGGAGGTCCCCTCAGACAAGGTAGTCGAGGTACGGAACGCGCCAGTCAGGCTTGAGGTCAGATGGTGGGGTCGAGCCTTCCACCTGCATGGCTTCAGCCTTGGTCGAGGGGGCTTCCGCCTCAGGTGGGGGGTCGAGTGACGTCCCGTCGATCCCTCCATCCGACCCAAGGTCGACGGATGGCTGCTGGAGATCTTTTGCGAAAATGTCTGGTGGAACCGTAGTTCGACTAGATGTGATTTTCGCGAGTTCATCGGCGGCCTCATTGTACCTACGTGCAATGTGGTTGAGCTCGAGGCCGTGAAACTTGTCCTCGAGGCGCCATACTTCTTGGTAGTAGGCTTCCATCTTGGGGTCGCGGCAGCTCGAGCTCTTCATGACCTGATCGATCACGAGCTGGGAGTCGCCTCGAACGTCGAGGTGTCAGACCCCGAGCTTGATGGCAATTCTCAGCCTCGTAATGAGCGCCTCGTACTCGGTGACGTTGTTTGACGCAAGAAAATGAAGCCGGATGACGTAGCACATGTGAACCCCGAGGGGTGAGATGAAGAGCAAACCCGCGCCTGCTCCTATTTTCATCAACGACCCGTCGAAGTACATGGTCCACAGCTCAGCTTGGAGCTGTGCAGGGGGAAGTTGGGTGTCAGTCCACTCAGCCAGGAAGTCTGCTAACACCTGTGACTTGATAGCTTTGCGCGGCGCATAAGTTAAGGTCTCGCCCATGAGCTCGACTGCCCACTTGGCAATCCTACCCGAGGCTTCCTGGTTTTGGGCTATCTCTCCCAAGGGGAAAGAAGAAACCACAGTAACCGTGTGGCCCTCGAAGTAGTGTCGGAGTTTGCGCCGTGTCAAAATGACGGCATATAGCAGCTTCTGGATTTGGTATCGGACCTTGGTTTCCAAGAGCACCTCGCTAATGAAATAGACCGGCCTCTGGACGAGCAAGGCATGTGCTTCCTCGGCCCTCTCGACAACCAAGACCGCGCTGACTACTTGTGATGTCGCGGCGACATAAAGTAGGAGCGGTTCTCCTGGGGTCGGAGGGACGAGAATTGGTGAACTAGAGAGTGTGGCCTTGAGTTTTGCAAGAGCTTCTTCGACCTCGAGGGTCCATGAAAAGTGCTCTGATTTCTTCAGGAGACGATACAGGAGGAGCGCTTTTTCGCCGAGGCGCGAAATGAAGCGGCTGAGGGCTGCCAGGCAGCCTGTGACCCTCTGCACGCCCTTCAGATCTCGGATGGGGCCCATCTTGGTTATCATGGTGATTTTTTTCTGGGTTGGCCTCGATGCCACGTTTAGACACGATGAACCCTAAAAGCATACCTCGAGGAACGCCAAAGACGCATTTCTCTGGATTGAGCTTGATGTTTTTTGCCCGGAGGCACTTGAACGCAACGTCGAGGTCGTTTACCAGATTGTCAGCTTGTCTGGTCTTGACAACGATGTCATCGACGTATGCCTCGACGGTTGGTCTGATGTGTTCTCCGAAAACGTGCTGCATGCATCGCTGGTACGTTGCCCCTGCGTTCCGGAGACCGAAGAGCATCGTAACGTAGCAATACATGCCGAATGGGGTGATGAATGAAGTCGCGAGCTGGTCGGACTCCTTCATTTTAATTTGGTGGTAGCCGGAGTATGCATCTAAGAATGAGAGAGTTTCACATCCCGCAGTGGAGTCAATGATTTGATCAATGCGTGGCAAAGGAAAGGGAACTTTTGGACATGCTTTATTTAAGCTACTATAGTCTACACACATCCTCCATTTCCCACTCTTTTTCTTAACTAATACAGGATTAGCTAGCCACTCAGGATGATGAACCTCCTTGATGAATCCTGCCTCCAACAGCTTGTGTATCTCCTCACCGATGACCCTACGCTTCTCCTCGTCGAAGCGGCGCAGGCGTTGCTTCACCGGTTTGGATCCGGCCTAGATCTCCAAGGCATGCTCAGCGACTTCCCTGGGTATGCCCGGCATATCCGAGGGACTCCACGCAAAGATGTCGATGTTTGCGCGGAGAAAGTCGACGAGCACTGCATCCTATTTAGGATCGAGGGTGGCGCTGACGCTCAACGCCTTTCCCTTGGGATCAGCGGGGTCGAGGGGCACGAGCTTGACGACTTCCACGGGCTCAAAGCTGCCGGCATGGCGCTTTGGGTCAGGAATCTCATTGGCGAGTGTTGACGGTCCTTAAGTATCAATTATAACTATCAAATAAATAGAGAAAAGGATCCAAATGAAACCATCACCTAGACTTAGGGTTTTATCTGACAGAATTCCACGAGTTTTGCTGTTTATCTATTTCTGCAGGGGGTTATCAGGAAATACGGAAGAAAGGCCCACATGTCGGATTAATGACGGGATATTAACCGAACACGTAATTATCTTACATCTAGAAGAGTCCAGAAGCCACGAGAACGAACGGGAGGCGTAACAGAGCCGGGGACAGGGCGCCCGCCCTAGTCCCTAGGGCGCCCGCCCTACTGGCTCAGCCAATCAGGCTCCGCCTCGAGGATTATGCTCCACCGACCTAGAGGATCAAGGAAAACCGCACGATCAATGTCGGTTTGATCCAACGGCCCAGATTCATCCGAAAGGGCTATATAAGCAAGGCCCCTGACCCTGGAGGAGAGACCCTCGTCTCATACTTCAAACCCTAATTCAGGAGGAGAGCCTCTGATCAAGCCCTAGAGCCACCACATCAACTAGATCTCTAGTTAGCATAGCTACATAGGATTAGAACTAGAAGGAGTCAATCTTCGATTGGTTCCCGGATCTGTCAAGAGGATTCTTGGTAATTCCTCTCTTGTTCTTCAATTGTTCATCATTGTTCTTCAATATTATGAATATGACTTTGTTCTATTTCAATATATTGATTATGACTTTGCTCTACTTGATTATATTTGCAATTATATTGTTCTTAGTTTATCATAGTTATATGCTTGGCTTAGTTAGATTGGAATTATATACATGCCTAGGATCGTATAGCGTTTATCCATGTGTACAGTGGGTGAATGATAATTATTATGTAGACGTGGTGTCTATACCGTATTTATCTGCGATTGCACCCTATATGCCGGATTGTGGGGTAGTTCGCGATAGTGACAGCTTCGTTGATTCTTATATAGTCCCCCTCTCGTGTATAGGGCAGGCAGAGCAACACTATTACAGGGGAGTGATTGCTATGTTCTTCATCTTCCTTGCTAATATTCACTATGCATGGATATAGTCTTTTCTCACCATGATTGCCAAGTATAATTGCACTAACTATGATATGCTAGACTTTATAGTTAATAATAACTTAGGGAATATCTTTGTAGTTCATCCTAATTCCATGCTAATGACTTGCTAGAATATCTGTTGAGGTGCTTATCATTATTATATGTGGCTAGCTGATCAGATTAATTATCTTTGTCACCATTATCACTTTACCTTTACTTAATGTGACATTTATACCTGTATAAAGAGATTGATAAATACTCTCGGTTATACATGCAATGATGTGTACTCAGTTCCATATTCTCATTCCATTATCAACCATGATACTTAGAAATCCCTTCCCAGTGGTAAAAATATAAATAACGATACCTAGAATACTTCCCGGTTAAAATGCTACATCAGTATTAATCTGTGCGCTTGCAGATCCCTTTTATTATTTATCTTGATGAGCAAATGCATATTTCAATACCGCGTCTCTCATGTCATGCTGGGGATGACAACTTGGCTTAAGTGGCATGAGGGATAGGTTTGGCATTTTTGGCGCCGTTATCAGAATTAGAAAACTAAGTCTACTTTTGGTAGTGACGTTAAGAATGCCCAACAAGCATTTTTGGCGCCGTTGCCGGGGAAGGTTGATTACTAAGTAGGAATGAATATGGAACTTTGAGTCATCATTTGCATCACTAATCTGATCGAGCTTATCAATTCTCTTATACAGTTTTACCCCTGTATTTTCTATTTTGATTATTTATTGCAGGGTGATGCATGAATAGAAGACATCTTCCAGACAACTTTGTTGACGATCTCGAAGCCTTATTCAGAAGAACAAGAGCCAAGCTCAAGAAGACATCGTCAACACTTCAGCACAAAGCTTCATCCAAATCCGAAGACCGCCGAAGTTTCATCCGGAATTTGTCGACTGAATTCGAAGCCATGGCGAACAAGTCGATCCGCGAGTTCTCAGCTCCCACTACGGATAACATCCGCACTGGACCTGCTGGGGAGATCGACCGCAACTTTGAGCTCAAGCCTGGGCTCATCAACATGGTGCAAGCTAACCAGTTCTGTGGGAAGCCACACGAAGATGCTAGTGCTCATCTTCAACACTTCCTGGAGATCTGCAGCACTTTCACCATGGCTGAAGTCCCCAGAGACGCCATACTACTTCGCCTTTTTCCATTCTCACTGTTGGGGAGAGCGAAGCAGTGGTTCTACGCTACAAAGGAGAAGAACACTACGTGGGCACTCTGCTCCATGAACTTTCTGGCCAAATTCTTTCCCATGGGCAAGACCAATGCTCTCCGTGGGAAGATTACAAGTTTTCAGCAACAACATGATGAATCCGTTCCAGAAGCATGGGAGCGTTTCTAAGACTACATCCTAGAATGTCCCCATCATGAAATGGAAAGCTGGCTACTGATGCAGACATTTTATCATGGGCTCATTAATAGTGCCCGTGAAACCATGGATGCTACAGCTGGAGGAGCATTCCTATCACTCACCATACCTCAAGCCACAGCTCTTGTGGAGAAGATGGCATCCAACCAAGGTTGGAATGAAGAAAGAACTCAGACACGCAAGAGAGGTGGAGGTATGCACTAGCTCAAGGAGGTAGACATGCTGTCTGCCAAGCTAGACCTACTCATGAAGAAGCTCGATGATCGAGCTGGAGAAAAGAAAGAAGTCATGCATGTCTACGACTCCCACATGACTTGTGAGGAGTGTGGAGGTACTGGACACTCGGGCAATCACTGTCCTGAGTTGCTGGAGGACGTGAACTACATCAACAATAACAACAACTACTACAACCGTCCTCAGCAGAATCAAGGTTGGAATCAACAGAGGCCTAACTACTCAGGTAATTACCAAGGTAACAATTCTTTCAATAATAATAATAATTATCCACCTTTGAGAGAGTTAGTGTCCAACCAAGGAAAGCTAATGGATAATCTGTCTAAGAAATTGGCATCTAATGATAAAATAGTAGAAAATATAAATAATAGAATGGATAATTTCTCTACTGCCATCAAGAACCAGATTAGCTTTAATAAAATGATTGAATCTCAGTTGAATCAAATAGCTGCTGTTGTTCCTGCTACTAACCCCGGTATACCATCACAACCGGAAGGACTAGAATCTGCAAATCTTGTAGACATGTTTGATGTAGGAGATTACTGGAGTAACCCTATCGTGGAAGTAAGTACTGACCGTCTGCCGGTCAAGAGAGGCGATCCAGGACGCCCCGTCATCCCGATCTCCATCGGCATGCGAGACTTCCTAGAAGCACTCTGTGACTTTGGCTCCAGCGTCAACATCATGTCCAGGGTACTCTATGAAAAACTCTTTTCACAACCATTATTAGAAACAACCATGTGTTTGCAGCTTGCAGATAGGACACTGAGTTTCCCGAGAGGAATATTGAAGAACATCTGTGTCCGAGTGGGTTCCTCGTACGCTCCAGCAGACTTCGTAGTGATAGAGACCGGTTCTGATGAGAGGGCTCCCGTCATCCTAGGGAGACCATTTCTGAACACCGCGGGAGCTGTCATCTATGCTAGTGCTGCCAAGATCAGTTTCTACATCAAGGGGAGGAAGGAAACGTTTTCCTTCAAGAACAAGACCGCACAAATCTCAGAGCAACCCCAATATGAACCAAGGAAGAGGACCAACAGGAGGAACAAGAGCAAGAAGCAAGTATGGACCGAAACAGCTAAGATGGTCACTGCCGTGCACAAAGGTCAAGATCGCCAACTCAAGTCACCGTTCTTGCCTAAGAAGGACGACCCAGGTATGCCAAGCATTTATTGCTCCATTAATGGGTCCCACTTCTACAAGACACTTTGCGACACTGGGTCGGGCGTCAACATAATGGCCAAGGTCACCTATGAACTTCTGTTTGGAACCATGCCCTTAAACCCAACATATATTCAGCTCCAGATGGTAGATCAGACATTCCGACAGGTCGAAGGTACAGTAACTGACGTCCCTATCAAGATAGACGATCACTTTGTCCATACAGACTTTCAGGTTATTGACATGGGAGAAGATGAATACGATCCACCCATCATCCTTGGAAGACCATTCCTAAGTACTGTCAAAGCAATCATTGGAACTGGAGAAGTCCACATGCACTTCCCCTCTGAGAAGGTACGTCTTTACTTTACTGACCCTAACTATGTATTTGAAGAATCCAAGCAGGTCAGGACAAGAAGAAGGCGGCGTAACCACAATCAGAAGCAACAGGTCATCAAGGACGGATGGACAGATTATGAAGGAGAAGTGGTAAGATCTGATGACATACCACTCAACCAACACTGTCCTGAGGAGACCAAAGCACCGAGACAGGTATGGAAAGAAAAGACAGTTGCACATGAAGAAGAGGCGCCGCTGGAACCACCGACTACGCCATCCACCAAGTCCCAGGACAACTGAACGAATAAGAGTCCCGTTCGGAGGACTTAAAAACACTGAACGCCTTACCAAGAGGTAACTTGGTAGTTATCCTTTCCTTTTAATTATTTACTTTATCTTAAATAGTTTGCTTAGTTAATCATATTCATACTATCTTAAAAAGAAAATAAAAACGTTAAAAACCCTAAAGCCCCATGTGAGTATGCGAGTGGCATAAAACCCATAAGTACATTCACTGGGGTGGCATAAAAAATATATATATATATATAATAAATACATAAATATTTTCTTCTGCTTTATAAAAGAAAAAAAAACATAAAAAAAATCAAGGAGGCTCAGCATGATAAAGGCTAGATATTTATGCTAACACTTAATCAGTTCCACAAAGCTTTGTTGTCTATTTGAGCTTCACAGAATTTAAGGAGACTAGCAGACAGAGGACATTCTAATCGCTGTCAGGGTGCTGCCGACTTTCAAATACATCTCCGCCATCTGCTAGCTACATCAGAAGAGATTATGTCAAGATCCAGCTTGGGGGAGAGCACCTCCATTATCTTGCTAAGTATTTCTATCTTTATCTTTATATTTATATACTTCTACCCTATAAAAATAAAAATATACATAACTATGAAAAAAACCAAATAAAGATTTTGTGCTTATATATATATACCTATATCTTTTGCTTAGTGTGTTTTAATAAATAAATAAAGTGGCTATGCTAAACTGAATCTAGATAATAATAAAACTCTAGCATGGATATGATGAATAGTTGCTTTGCCTAACTTTCAAATTTGAAGTCCTCTCTCTAAGTTTAGACATAACTGTTATCATTTAAAGCTTGCTCTAAACCTGAACTTGTGGGAAGAGAACTTGATCTAAAGTCTAAGTTGTTAACGGATATGATATGGGAAGGTTGAGCTGCTGTTTATCTATTCCTAGAGATGCTAGAATTCTAGAGAATTTTATCTTTGAAAATCTTAAAATGCTACATGATGAGTTCCTGTATGATGAGAGTTTAAGTTCCTACCACAGCCATACATACATGCTTGCTAGACTTTAAGCCATACCTTTACTTTTTACTGCTTATGAGCATTGAGTGTAGTCAAGCTGTGTAGACCCTTAGGAGCTTGTCATGCGGTTAAAATCAAGATTCACTTGCACGATCACTCATACATGCTGCTTCTACTCCGGAAGTACGCATCCACATATATCCACTCATTCTCATCTCCAGATCCACATAAAATTATTCTACTCCTAATCCGGGAGAGAATAGCCAAAAATATTTTCCCATTCTTGTTATCCCCTATGAAATAAATGCTCAAGCTATTTTGGTTACTACCACTTGCTATATTGTTTTAAGGAGATGAGTGCTTGTTGACACTTACTAACACCACTTAAATACTAGGTTGTCATCCCCAGCATGGTGCCAGAGTGTACATAGGTATTTATAAATGTAAAGGGCTCTTTAGAAGATAATCTATTCTATCCGCAAGCGCACAGATAAAATACCTCATTGTAGCATTTCACCAGGAAAAGTATTCCGGGTATCGTTATTTATATTTTGCTTAAGAGAACGGTGAAAGCAGGTGTAGAATGACATAGACTAGAGATCAACTTTGCTAAACATGATTACTAATGAGAAACTCATCACACAGTCACTTGCTTTGGCAAGGGGTAAGCCATAAATAAAGATAATGAATTATAAGCTCATGGGTAAATAACATAGCGATTAGAAATAGACTACTCCATATTGATATAAGGTGACGTCGGATTAGCTAGAGAATGGATTCTAAGTATCTACTATCTACTAAGTCACAATCTACTCTAAACATTCTACAAGATCATATATAGCATAAAAGACTCTTTATTTATGTATAAGGAACATTGCTAAAGTAAATCAGAACATAGTAAGACTTACTCCGCAATACAAATTCTGCCTGTCCTATCAACGGAGGGTGGACTATATAAGAATCAACGAAGCTGTCACTATCGCGAACTACCACACAACCCGGCCAATAGGATACATTTGCAGGTAAATAATATCTAAGCACCACGCCCACATATGATCTACCACTTAACTCCCTCGAGGTAAGAGCTAAGCGCTTTGCAAACTCATACATAAACTCATTATCAATCATAACTATATCAATTATAGAACTAGAGTAAACTAAGAACATAATAAACAGAGACATAATGCAATTAGAATAAAGTAGTAGAGAATGATATGAAATAATACCAATCTTTATTGATGAAGATCCGAAATCCAGAGCTTGAATGCTCTACTTCTCTAATTCTATCTAATCAAACCTATAAGACTTGAAGAACAATGGAGTAGCTACTTCTAATTCTCTGCGGGAGAGAACTTCCTAAACCCTAACTTTTCTGGCTTCCTCTGATAATGATTTCTCCTCCCCCCTGGGGTGGTGGTGCCTTGCTTATATAGCCCTTTCAAATGAATCTGGACCGTCGGATCAAACCGACTTAGAACGGACGGTTTTCCTTGATCTAGAGAGGCAGTGGAGCATAATCCGCGAGGCAGAAGCTGATTGGCCCGAGGGGCAGGCCGGGCGCCCTAGGGCACAGGGCGGGCGCCCTGTGTCCTGGCCCGTTACGGCTCCCGTTCGTTCCCGTGGCTTCTGGAGTCTTCTAGATGTAAGATAATTGCGTGCCAAGTAATTTTCCCGTCATTAACCCGACATGTGGACCTCTTTTCCATATTATCTGATAACTCCCTGTAGAAATAGATAAACACCAAAACTCGTGGAATTCTGTCAGATAAAACCCTAATTCTAGATGTTTGGTGCATATTAATCCTTTTCTATGTTTAGTTGACAATTATATTTGATACTTAAGTACCGTCAACAAACTCCCCCAAGCTTAACCTTTGCTCGTCCCTGAGCAAACAGACAAACTCAGATGGATCAGGAGTTGCTTCGATATTTACTTTTCTGTCAGGCACACATACTTTCATATAAAATTCTCCCAGATTAGAGTGAAGTGTTCATGGGGCTTAGTACCTGCACTTAAATCTTGAGTAATCGAAAAGACAAAGTAATTAAGTCAAGCACTATTCCTCCTGTCTATACTTCACTTTATTCTGGAGTTTTGCATAAGTTTTTTAAAAAAATAAAGCTCAGAGTTCCTAGACATGATTCTCTCAAGTCTCTCTATATGTGGTATTTGTGGATCCTTACCAAAGAGATCACTTTCTTATGACTGATGAAATATTTATGTGGAGCTCATAAGAGTGAAAAATGGTTCATATATTATCTAATCGAGCCATGGATCCAAAGGAACTCAGCATATAATTAAATCAAGATGTGCATGTGTGGTGGAATAAATGATAATGATGGTGATAATGTATAAATAATAAACTTACTTCTCATTGCTCCTCATATTGCTATCTCTCCTCCTTCTTGATCTTTGCTTTTAAGAACATGGGCTATCTTCTCTTTTTTTTCCTTAGGTGGGTATCTTTGTACCCCTAATTCTACTGTCGGACACTTGTCCATTTTTACCTCTCGTCTCACGCTTTTTCTTTTTCTTTCGTGGTTCCGAGCACTTGCTCCTTTTTATTTCCTTGTTTTTTTTCTGAGGTTCCGGGCACTTGCCCCTTTTTATTTCCTCATATATAAATTTTTGTATAACCCATGCCTCTTCTGCATCGAATCTTTTTGAAGAGAGAAAATAATAATACTTGGGACAACAAGTAGTAACAATATTTTTAACAGGTTTTTGATGAATGGTGATGAATGGTGTAATAGATGTGTGCAAGTGAATATCTTGATTTAACCACATGAAAAGCTCCTAAGGGTCTACACAGCTCGATCAAACTCAATGTGGCGAATGAGTAGTAAAAGATATAGCAATTATAGCAAGTATGGCTGTGGTAGGAATTTTTTCCAATTATGCTAGGAACTCATCATGTGATTTTGTAAATTTTCAAAATAAATCTCCAGAACTTAGTGTAGTAGAAACAAGATAAACAGCAGCTCAAAACTTTATATCATGTCTTTCTTTTACCTAGACTTTAGTTTTAGGTTCATGTTTCCCACAGAATAAAGATTTATTAGTTTTAGCAATTCATGGGAGAACTTAATATGAAAGTTAGGTACTTGAAAGTAAGCAAACAGAGCAACTATTCATCATTTCCATCAAACATCTTTTTGGTCTTTTTATTTTTCTAGAGATGAAAACTTAGCAGATAAATTAAAGCACACTTATCTACACACTCTTTTTATTTTGTTTTCATGTTTTATGGAAAGCAGTAAATTAAATTAAAGCAAGAAAGAAAGTATTTATAGGGATTTTTTTTAATATGAAATACTAAAGCAGAAAATAAATAACAAAAACAACTAACAACTTACTTGGTAAAATGGGGAGGAAACTCCCCCAAGCTAGATATTGGCGACGTCTTTATTCAATGTTGAAGAAACTCATCATGCTGGCAATGTTATTTTCTATCGTAGCCGTATCCTCCCTTAGGCCTTGTATCTGGGCAGCTTGCTCTTGGTTCCACTTCTCTTGGGCTTCCCAGCGGCGCATTTGTTCCGCTTGTTGATTCTGGATGTTGAGCAGGGCGTTGTCGGTGCGGTTGTGGAATGCACGGGTATCATAGTAATAATCACCCGTGAACACATAGGAGGCGTCGGAGTAGCGTCCTGCATCAAAGTGGGGCTGGGTCCTGGAGGTTGAGGCTCCATAGGGATCAGCAGAAAATCTGACTGCAGTGTATGGTGGGTTAGCCCACCGATGGTCTTGGCCCTCCGGCCATTCCTCCGGTGTTGGTTCATGCGGCTACGTGGATTGAACCCATGGGTCCCTAAGGACTCGGGGGTTGTAATCACGATAGTGAAGATGTGCTGCTTCCTCCGGTCCAGGATCAGCTCCAGACTAGTCGTGTCTTTGATGAGTGGTAATCCTTTCGGATGCCACGCGTTGTGGTACACGCTGGTTCACAGGCTCTGCTGCAACATCAATCAAATAATTTTGTACGGCATAGAGGCCAAGGCTCGGGTTAGGTAACCGAACCTTGACATCATTGTCGTACAACATATACATAATTCCAATTTCCCTTTTTAACATCCTCGCCTGCCGGAATGTGTCATAGTCATGATATGTTCTTGATTCATCAATAAATTCAAGAGATGAATTTTCCAATAAGTTAAGATTTGTGGCAAGGCGAGTCACAAGCGAGGTACAACCGACTGGACCTTGAAGAGTGGGGATAGCAAGCCAATGGGAGACTAAAAGCATGACGGGTGAAACGGCGGTTTTGTTAATGGCAGCATAGAGAAGCTGCAAATCTCCAATCCTAACCTTCCTAATGTCATCACGAAAGAACAAATTATACCCGAGCCATTTGTGGAACATCCTTAGAGTCGGATGCTCCATGTCACTGGTTCGGGGCTGGTTGAAAGACAGATCTCGAGAGATTTCTCTCCAAAACTGGTTCCGATCAAAATTTGGTAAACCGGTATCAATGTCTAAAAGACATCTTGGAGAGAAACCAAGATGGTCACTTAGTTCTCTCCAAGACAACATGATGTCTTGTTTGAACATCCGGAAAACAATGCCCCCTTCACAAATTTGCAAAGTGCACAAAAACTCAATGGTGAGGAGACGAGAACCCAGTTCTGTGATATCCCAAAAATTAGTCCACTCCAGCATGCGAAAGATAAGATCAAACTCGGTGCCCATCCCCGTTTCTAGTAAAAGCAGTGGATCAAGAGTGGGGGTATGGATGAAGTACCTACCTTTTAACTGCTGGTAGATGTCTTTCTCTCTACGGCTCTTGAGATCAAGGTCTCCTGGCTTGAGGAGCACTTTGATCCTAGGAGCAGAGGAGGATGATGGAGCCTGCTGGGGTGCCGGATCGACGCTCATTTCCGAGTGGCGGGAGGAGTGTCGGGACGAACTCCTTGTCCCGATATTCTTGACGGCCTTGCTAGCCTTCTTGATCTTCCTCAACATCCTGTAAAAAGAAAGAGTAGACACCAACACAACTAGTGGAGAATATGTTAGAAAAATGTCAGCGGTTAGCCGTCCAAAAGTCAGTCGTCCGGGGGTTAATCGTTCAAGACAAGTTTTAATTTTAACAGGGCCTCCCCCTAACAACTTTTAGTTCCGCTGGACAGCGGGATTACTGCTGACTAAGTGACCTAGCTCTCTTACTCAAAAGAGCTCATAACCTTCTCACACTCTCTTCCCCTTCTTCACTCTCTCTTCTCTTCTCTACTAGAACTATACTTTGGAAACTGAGAACTATGAGGTTGCAGGGTTTTCTGAAATGAGTGTGTGAAGAGAAGGAGAACTGGAGGTGGCTTTTTATAGAAGGAGCAGGGGACAGGGCGGGCGCCCTGGGTAGGTGGGCGGGCGCCCACCCCTGGTGCCCATCCTGGCTGCCTCTTCTCCACTTGGTCCTTTGCTTTGATCTCATGCAGAAAAAGGATGTTTTGATAGTGGTTGGACGGTGGAAAGATGTCTGGTGAGTGGAAACATATTGGTGGATGAAATTATGTGATGGGATGTATGTGAGGTGAAGTGTATGACATGTGGGACCCAAGGGTGTGGGTCATGCTTCTAGAAGGTTGAAAATGATAAATATAATGCAGGAGAAAAACTAAAGAAATTCAAAACAATTTGAAATGATCATGGAAAAATATTTTTATGCCACCACTATAATTAATAAATATGGGTTGTTACACACCATATGTATTATTTATATGGGGCTTCTCTTTTTTTTATGATGCTATGCATGAATATAACTAATGCAAGAATTAAATATGCAATGGATAAATACTGATTTACCTCCCGGCGAGGGTTTGGGAATTTTAGGTCCCCCAAGCTGGACCTCCAAATCTTTCAATCTTCTAATTTATCTTCCTCCGGAGATGGTGCCTCCAGTGGTTCTTCTTCATGAACTTCCTTCACTGTGGAGTCTCTCTCTGGTCTGGGTTTGAATGTGAAGTGTTCTTCTTGTCCGTTTATGTTGAACTTGATTTCTCCCTTTCCGACATCAATGTGGGTGTTGGCGGTACTCAGAAATGGCCTCCCAAGGATAATGGACACTTTTGAGTCGGGACTCATGTCCAGTACCACAAAGTCTACTGGTATAATGAAGTCTCTTATCTTGACTAGGATGTTTTCGGCGATGCCCATCGGGTGTCGAATTGATTGATCTGCTAGTTGTAGACACATTGATGTTGGTTCAAGGGTTGTATGCTTGAGCTTCTTGTAGACTGATGCTGGCATCACGCTGACGCTTGCTCCGAGATCACAAAGTGCATTGTTGAAGTGTTGGTCTCCGATCGAGCAATCAATGGTGGGACATCCTGGATCTTTCTTCTTTCTTAATGGTATGTTGAGGATGGCCTCACTACACTCTTCTGTCAGCTTGATCACCTCAGTGGTGGGCAGTGGCCTCTTCTTGTTAAGAATATCTCTAATGTACTTTGCATATGTGGGTACCTGTATGGCATCAAGTAGAGGTATGTTGACATATAATTTCTAAATTACCTCCACAAACTTACCAAACTGCTCATCCGACTGTGGTCCTCTGTTTCTTCTAGGGAATGGCAAATAGTTGGTGTCGTAAAAATCTTTCATCATTTCTCCAGTTCTTGGTGATCGTAGCAGCTCTTCTGCTTCAACAGGGTTTTCTTCTATCACTGCTGGTTGCACTGATGCTGGTTTTCTTTGCCTCTCTTTTGGGAAAGGAGGATCCTTAGTGGCCTTCCCTCCTCTGGTAATTATGTTCTTTACCTGCTCAAGGTTAGTAGCAACAGGCAGTGCAGCAGCTAGCTTTGCTAATTTAAGTTCTACCCTTTTATTAATAGTGTTCTGCTCATCAAAGGCAGCTGATAGAAAATCGATTTTATTATGTATATCTGTTAGAGATGATTCATTTGTATCTAGCCTTTGTTTAACTTTATCATTAATTTTGGTTTGTTGAGATATTATTTCCTTAAGTGGTTTGAAGGAATTACCTGAATCAATACCTTTACTATTGAGTTGACTTACAGTGGGTTTATGTGCTGTTTCGATGGCTCTTTGATCTTCTTTGAACTTGGCCCTCTGATCAATCCAATGGAGCAAATTCTCCATCTTGGTTGATATTGCATGTACTTCTTCTGGTATTTCTTCAGTTTGATGACATTGTTGAGCTTTGTCTCGGAACCGGCCTTGATTTTCTGATATCTTCTCCAAAAGTGTCTCAGCTTGTCCAATTGTAAGCTCCAAGAATGATCCTTTAGTAGATGCATCTAGGCACTCACGAGCCTTCTGAGTTAATCCATGGTAGAAGGTCTGCATAAGTAACCATCTAGCCATTCCATGGTGAGGACAATCTGATATGTATCCTTGAAAACGCTCTCATGCTTCTGATATGGCTTCTATCTTCTGCTGCTGGAAATTGACAATATTTCCTCTTAAGGCAGCTGTTTTGCCTATAGGGAAAAACTTTGCTAGAAAGGCATCTGACAAGTCCGTCCAGTTATTGATGTTGTCTTTATGAGTATAAAACCACTTCCTCGCTTTTCCTTCTAATGAGAATGGAAAGAGGCGAAGTAGTATGACGTCCTTGTGAACACCGTTGATGCGGATTGTGCTTCCAATCTCTAGGAAATTCTGCAGATGTGCATTTGCATCTTCGTGTACCTTTCCAGTGAATTGTGTAGCTTGCACCAAATTGATGAGGCTTGACTTGAGCTCAAACTCGGGTGCTTCTTCTTCTTCTGCTTCAATTCTTGGACCAGTTGGAATGTTCTCAAGAGTTGGAGCAGAGAATTCTTGTAACATCTTTTGTGCCATAGCTTCAACAAATGGTGACTAGCTTTTTCTTTTTGATTGCTTTGGTTCTGATGATGAAGAGTTGAATGTACTGAAGTCAATCCTGATATACCCTGTATAAAAATATAAACATAGAAAAACAACAGGGTGAATCCTGCCAAAGTAGAGGTGCCTTGTTATGATTTCTCACTTAGTAGCTGTTTTTGCAATTTTTCTCAATAGTCTAGTTTAAAAAATTTTATGTGAATAACCTTGATGACTTCCTGACTTTCATTACCGATCCCCGGCAACGGCGCCAGAAATGCTTGTTGACACTTACTAACACCACTTAAATACTAGGTTGTCATCCCCAACATGGTGCCAGAGTGTACATAGGTATTTATAAATGTAAAGGGCTCTTTAGAAGATAATCTATTCTATCCGCAAGCGCACAGATAAAATACCTCATTGTAGCATTTCACCAGGAAAAGTATTCCGGGTATCGTTATTTATATTTTGCTTAAGAGAACGGTGAAAGCAGGTGTAGAATGACATAGACTAGAGATCAACTTTGCTAAACATGATTACTAATGAGAAACTCGTCACACAGTTGTAGGGTCGAGATGGCGGACTAGAGGGGGGGTGAATAGTCCTTTCTAAAACTTAAGCACGTAGGCTAACCAAAACAAATGCGGAATTAAACTTGTTGGTCTAGCCAAGACTACACCCCTCTATCTAAGTTCACAAGCACCTCACAAAGATCCTAATTAAGCAACTAAGGTGCTTTCCTTAGCAAGAGCTCTCCTAATTAATTCTAGAGCAAGGTCACACAAACCTATGCACTAGTACTTTGCAAGCAAGAGGGAGCTCCTACACAATTCTAGTAAGCAAAGCGCACAAAGCCTAAGCTCACTAGCAATGCTCAATAACAAGGCTACACAAGCCAAATTAGAGAGCGCAAACTACTTAGCTACACAAACTAAGCAATGTGACTAACAAGGTTACACAAACCAAATTAGTCACGCAAAGAGAAGCTTCTAGCTACACAAGCAAGAAGACAACTAGCAAGCTACACAAGCAAACTAGTTAAGAGAGCAACTACACAAGCACAAGTATATATATGAAAGTAAATACAAGCTTGTGTTGCACGAAGGCAAACCACCGAGAAGAGTAGACAATGTTGACACGGTGATTTTCTCCCGAGGTTCACTTGGTCGCCACCAAGCTACGTCCCCGTTGTGTCGACCAACACTTCGTGGTTCGGCGGCTAATCGGTCACACACCGAGCCTCTCAAAAGGCACCGCAAGAACCCACCATAAAGTGTGGTAGCTCAATGACACGCTCAACTAGAGTTGCTCTTCGCGATCCCCGCGGGGTGAGCACAATCCCCCTCACAAAGCTTCTCCGGAGCCTCGCACAATCTTCTTGCGAGCTTCGACGGAGCCACAAGCCACCAAGCCGTCTAGGAGGTGGCAACCTCCAAGAGTAACAAGCACCACCGGCTTGCAACACGAACACCTAGTGCCACTCGATGCAATCTCTCAAAGCAACGCACTAGAATCGCTCTCTCACTCGATCCGATGAACACTATCAAGCATGAGTGAGTTAGAGGGCTTCCAAGCACTACCACATAAGCCACCAAGGCCAAAGTGTGCTCAGCTACCGGCCAAGGCCGGCCACAAGGTCTATTTATAACCCCACAGTCAAATAGAGCCGTTGCACTCCACTTGTCCGTTTTTCGCGGGACCACCGGACGCGCCGGTCGTAACAGACCGGACGCGCTCAACCGCGTCCGGTGCCCCTGCGACGTCCACGTGACCTCTGAGTTTCGAATTCGTCCGTTAGATCCTCCAACGGTCACTGCGCGCCAACGGTCAAACGCTCCACCGGACGCGCTGTTGCGAATCACCGGACGCACCGGTGCGCACAGCACCCGCGCCCGCGAAGACAACACCGGACGCGCTCCTCGCAACCACCGGACGCCACAGTACCTGCGTCCGGTGCGAGTCCAGTAAGCTCCCTGGACCACCGGACGCGTCCGATGGTGAGGGACCGGACGCGGACCGCGTCCGAAGACTTCGTGACTCGCTGTTCGCCAGACCGGACGCGCCGGTCCCGTGGGTCACCGGACGCGCTGGTGTCAAACCCTAGCTCGCGCGCCAGACCCTGACGCTGTACTGACCGGACGCGCCGGTCGAAACTGACCGCGTCCGGTGCAGCGTCCGGTGCTGCGTCCGGTGCCTTCCGTGACCGCGTTCGCCTCCGTTTCTTTTCCGACTTCCGGCGCAATAGAAAATAGGCATTTCACTTTTCCAAAAAGCGCCGAATCCCGCCTCGCAAGCTCGGCGGGAGGGAGAGAGAAACCCAAACCCTCTCTACCGCTCAAACTCCACCGCCTTCGCAAATGTGCCAACACCAACAAGTGATCACCACCTTGTGCACGTGTGTTAGCATTTTCACAAACATTTTCTTCGAAGGAATTAGGCACTCAACTTGCCTCGCCACTCGATCCTAACACATATGCAAAGTTAGATCGCTCAAGTGGCACTAGATGACCGATATGCAAACAAGTTTGCCCCTCTTAATAGTACGGCCATCTATCCTAAACCCGGTCATCATCTTCTCTACACACCTATGACCGGTGAAATGGAAATGCCCTAGGTTATACCTTTGCCTTGCGCATTCCACTCCATCTCTTCCGACATTGATGCAACACATGCACCAACTATATCACAAATGATATGATCCACTTCATATCATCATGTGACCTTGGTCCATCGATCTTGACCTCACTTGCTCTTCACCGTTGCGTCGGTCCATCGGCGCCAAGTCTTGCTCAAGCTTCACCGCCTCACGGTCCATCGCTCCAAAGCCTCCGACTTGCCCTTCACACTTGCAACCGGTCCGTCGAGCCAAGCCTCATCTTGATCTTTGCCACCTTGGTCACATGACTCCATGTCATGTCTCATATGCAATGAGCTCCTTCATGACACCATTACCTGTGGACTAATCTCCTGTGTATCTCACATAACCACATATTAGTCCACCTAAGTTGTCACCCAATTACCAAAACCAAACAAGGACCTTTCAATCTCCCCCTTTTTGGTAATTGATGACAACTCTACAAAGATATGGAAATTAAGCTTCTTTAAGCTAGCACTTCACACAAAGTGTAAATTGCTAACTTGTTTTGGATTTTATGCTACTTATCCAACATTTAAACTCTATGTCAAGATTTGGATAAGCACCATAAAACCCGACTTGGTAGTGATAACTCCCCCTACATATGTGCTCAAATGGTTTGGTTTCAAGCTTGCACATATGCCTAAAATATGAAAATTGTGGGAGGATTAGCACTACTAAGTGATGCTAAGGTGTATAGAATAAACCTTTGTAGTTCGATACCATTTGATAGCTTGATACCATTTGAAAATCACAAGTTTGCCATCATCCTTAGCATCATGAGTAGCTAGACATCAAAAACACTAGAAACCCCATGAGATCAACATTATAAGCAAGGTTCTAGTTTTTGCATGATAATCATAAGTCTAGCTAACAACCTATGCATGCTAGTTATCAAAGCATCAATCAAATTCTATAACTAGCATACACCACACAAGCATGCATATTAAAAATAAAACTTATGCAATGCTAGCAAGCACATGAATATGCATAAGTCAAATGCAACCAATCAATGTTCATGAGCTTGCTCCCCCTACTTGTGTGCTTCTTTTGTCCAAGAATTTTGATCCTTCTTATTTCTACAATGTTGCTCCCTCTTTGTCCATCTTCATGTCCAAACTCATCTTCTCACGATATATCTTTGTTCAATCTCTTCCCAAACCTCTCTCTTGGTGTATTGACATATCTTTGTTCCAACTTCTCCCCCTTTGTCATCAATTTCCATAAAAGGTGTTCTTCTCAATTGATACAAAGGCTAGCATTGGGGTTGATGGTTGAGACTTGAATATTGCATTTTTGATGGACATCACCACATATGTTGGAATGACATTACTAGTATGTTGCTCTTGAGATACCACTTAGGATCTTTTGACCTTGATACCATTTAGGTGGGGCTCCTCCCCCTATGTCATAGCATGTGTCATTCACTTGAGATACCACTTGAGGATGAGGGTAGTATTTCTTGATTTGATCACTTATAGTTGAGGATCACTTGTGAACCCATCGTCTTGCATGAATGATACCACGTGAAGATATCATGAGTAGGAATGTGATACCATTTGAAAGAGCTTTCTAGTATGGATCCACTTTGAAGGATTTGACAATAATATTCACTTCTTGAACATTTGCTATCTTCATGAGTACCACATGTAGGATATCACTTGTAGATTATGATCTAGACACCACTTGTAAATACCAATTGAAGAAATACTTTGAGTCTAGATACCTTTTGAAACACCCTAGATATCCATTTTTATTGTTGCCTTGTGCTTGTACCCATATCATTGTCATGAGCTTCTAGTATGACTTGAACTATGTTGATTTGCCTAAGATACCAAGTCCGGTTTGAACCAATGACAAGCTTCTTCACACCTCATGCTAAGGGTTATCTTGCCAATGTTGTACTTGTCACTTGTTAGCAATCCAAACTAGATCAAGTACTTGGGTTTACTAGCTCATGAACAAATTCATACACATACCACTAGATCATTTAAACAATTCAAGCAATAGTGGTAGGCTATGAACTTAAACATTTCATTCGTTATGCATGATCCTAGTAAGCATGTACTATATGCACTAATCGCATACTAGTAAGAGATGAAATGATCATGCACATTGCAATGATACCTTTGCTATGTTGGAGTAGAGGATAGACACATAGATTCCAATTCATTACTTCAATAGCAATGTGAAGTCCAATTTATAAGCTTGGTGAAGACCAATCATCGTAGATAAATCCATTCTTCACCCATATGAAATGAAAACCACTTATGATCAAGTGCACTATCTCTTGAGTTGTGGTTGGCTTGCTCCATCTTTTTGATCAATGTTTGCATGAGAGAATTACTTAGAATACCACTTGAAATACATGACTAGCTCTCTTTTGGGTGTTGCTTGCTTTTCTTGATCAATCCTGTTGATTGCTTCAATTAAGCATCTCAAATATCCCTTGAATTCATCACTTCCATGTTAGCCTTCCAAGCCGGTGCTCGGTTTACCCACCCATGGGCGGCAAGCCCCCTCAGCAGGGAGAAGTGACCTCTCTTCAAAGAACCATCCTTGACACTTACTTGAATTTCCTTTGATTGATTGATCTATGGACTTAACTTGATAAGTATCCTTGAATTATTCTTTAAGTCTTTTTCTTTCTACCAAATGATCTCCAATCATTACTAGAGCTTGAACCTCATCTTCATCTTGAGTTTGATCTTCTTTTTCAAATTTGAGTACCAAATTTGTACACTAAGTACATTCCACAATCAATGCCCTTATACTCATTTCTTGTCATGCTTCTAGATCAATTCAAAACCAACCTTAGGTACCTCAACCACTTATAAATATGTTTCCAACTTGAGGACCTTTCACTTAAAGTGACTCTAGATCAATCCAATAATTGTCACTTTTCTGGCAGATTCTGTACCCTTCAAAGAATAATTCATATCTCCCAATGTACAGATCCAAATGCCATGAAATTTGGTGGAGATGTGATTCACTAAGTCTTCTAGCAACTGTAAAAATTTGAGCTTCATTTGACTTCTAGATGGCTACCAGATTTTAATTCTTCCACCACTGCTACATGCTGAAAACTGCTGCACTATAGCTGACAAGATGTACTCCAAAGTCGAACCATCTCTTATCCAATTCTAATAAAATTTGTACAGCTTCTTATACCATAAGTCTAGGGCATGTATACCAAATTTCAAGCCAATCCAAATAGATTTGATCACTCAAACATGGCTAGGATCACAGCTAGCTCAGATTTTCAACTTTTGGACAGATTTCAATGCATTGAGCTAAACTTCATCAAATGTGAATCAATCTTGAGATTAACTTGTTTGAACACTCTCACAAGATATATATCCATTCAATCCACTTACTAAATATCATCTTATGAATTTATCCAACACAAATCAATCCAAATTTGATTACTAAGCACTTAATCCGTTCAATCATCTCATAGCAAGCAACATTGCACATTTATCCAATTCAACCAACTCATATGCACCCAAATAAAATGATCAACAAGAGATATACCTTGGTTAGTTCATGATCATCCAATAGCAAGCTTTCAACTTGAATATTTGCAAGCCATCAAGTATATCCAATAAATCACCACAATCTTTGACATTGCACTTGTATGTTGTAGCACTTGGACTTCACTTATTTTGACTTGGCATTGGGATTGGATATGCATTGAGCTTCATAACTTGACTCAATATATGATGAACAAAATGAAACCAATTGAATCAAGCCTCCAATGCCGATAGTACCTACAAACAATCATCCACTCTTTGATGGTACCCAAACAAGTTTGGGTCCTCTCAAGTTAGGTGCAACATACTTAGGCATTGCCTTAGTATGAATAGCGGGATGTTTTGCAATTGCAATCATAGAGGTACCATTGCCATCCTTTCTAAGCACAATATTATCATCAATTGAAATAGGCTTAGAATCATTACCTAGGGGACATGAATGAGCCATGTGTCCCCTTTCCCGGCATAAGTAGCAACTTCTTTTAGAGTGAGCCTTTTCTTCCTTGCTCATGTGTTGCTTCTCAATGCCTTGCCTCTTATGAGTTGCTTGAGCCTTCTTCTCAAGCTTGGTAGGACACCCCGAGACAAAGTGTCCCATATCTTCACATTTGAAGCACTTGATGTGAGTCAAATTTCTTTTCTCATTTTGATTCTTGCTCATCATCTTGGCATCTTGAATTTGCATTGGATGCCTTGCTTTACCACCCCTTCTTGTTTTCTTTTTCTTCTTTATCAAGTCACCATCATCTCCATGGTTGATCTTGATTTGTTCTTGGAGTGTCTTCTCTTGCTCAACTAGTGGCTTTGGTTGAGGCTTTACTTGTTGCTTCACCAATTGCTTGGTTGGGCATATTGAGGTGAGGTGACCCCAAGTGCGGCACTTGAAGCACTTCACATACTTTAGCCTCTCTTCTTCTTTCATCTTCTTGAGCTTCTCAATGTTTGGGCAACCATTAGCAAGATGTCCCGCTTCATGGCATCGATAGCACATGGAATGCGAGAGCTTCTTTTGGAGTAGTCTCTTCATTCTCTTTTCTTGCTTTCTTTCGCCCCTTGTCAATTTTTTCTTGAAGCCAAGGCCACTTTTATCACCAAGGTTTCTTTGAGTTTTCATTATGTGCTCAAAGGTGACTTTTGAGTTGTAGCACCTCTCTAACTTGTTGCTCAAATTCTTCACTTCACTTTTGAGCTCATTGTTCTCCTTCAAAAGGTTAGTCTCACAAGACATAGAAGTAGAACAAACATTTAATTGCGAAGAACATGGCATATCTAATAAATCATCACAAGAGGTGGATACATGCTTCTTGCCTACATCACAAGGGTTAGTAATATGTGATTGATCATTTGACCCAAATGATGAGCTCTCACTGTTTTTGAGTTTTTCATTAGAAAGCTTATTAGTGAGTAAAGCATGTTCTTGTGCCAAGTTATCATGAGCAACACTTAGTTTCTCATGAGCCAATTTTAGCTCCTCATGTGAACAAGTAGTAACATAAAGTAGATGCTTTTGTTGTTCACATGTGGTTTTTAGAAATGAGTTTTCATTTTTCAATTTACTCGTTTTTGTCATCTCATTTCTTAGGGCCTTTGAGAGTTTATATAGAAGCTCGAAATTTGGACCATCACAATCAACAACAAAACCACCAATAGATACCTTAGTGTCACCATGTGATGATATTGAAGAGCTTGTTGAAGCATCACTCTCATAGCCATCATCTTCACCATCAAGTGTGCATGAAGTAGAATCATTGCTTACATCACTTGTGGCATTATCATTCTTCTTGTCAAGTGATCTTGTGATATGATTATTTTTGTCTTCACTTGACCGTGAGGTGGAGCAATCCTCCACAACCACCTTGTTGTGGTCATGCTCAACATCCTCATGCGCCTCCTTCTTGGGCTCATCATCATTGGAGATCGCCCCATATTTCTCATTTAGAAACACCCAAATCTCATGGGCGGACTTGAAGTCCATGATCTCACAAAGTATGCTACTATCCATAGATCGATAGAAAACATTAGTAGCTTGGCTATCGAGATGTAGGCATTTACTTTGCGCTTGAGTTGCATTCCTTTTATCAATTGCAAAGGAAAAGCCCACATCTACGATCCACCACAATTGAGGAGAAATAAACTTAAAATTGCATGTCATCCAATTTCTCCACCGTGCAAAGTGTGTGCCATCAAAAATGTGTGGACACTCAACATCTAGCCCATAAGCCGCCATCCTCTCGGGTCGGTGAAGACCACAAATGAGAGACCCGGCTCTGATACCACTTGTAGGGTCGAGATGGCGGACTAGAGGGGGGGTGAATAGTCCTTTCTAAAACTTAAGCACGTAGGCTAACCAAAACAAATGCGGAATTAAACTTGTTGGTCTAGCCAAGACTACACCCCTCTATCTAAGTTCACAAGCACCTCACAAAGATCCTAATTAAGCAACTAAGGTGCTTTCCTTAGCAAGAGCTCTCCTAATTAATTCTAGAGCAAGGTCACACAAACCTATGCACTAGTACTTTGCAAGCAAGAGGGAGCTCCTACACAATTCTAGTAAGCAAAGCGCACAAAGCCTAAGCTCACTAGCAATGCTCAATAACAAGGCTACACAAGCCAAATTAGAGAGCGCAAACTACTTAGCTACACAAACTAAGCAATGTGACTAACAAGGTTACACAAACCAAATTAGTCACGCAAAGAGAAGCTTCTAGCTACACAAGCAAGAAGACAACTAGCAAGCTACACAAGCAAACTAGTTAAGAGAGCAACTACACAAGCACAAGTATATATATGAAAGTAAATACAAGCTTGTGTTGCACGAAGGCAAACCACCGAGAAGAGTAGACAATGTTGACACGGTGATTTTCTCCCGAGGTTCACTTGGTCGCCACCAAGCTACGTCCCCGTTGTGTCGACCAACACTTCGTGGTTCGGCGGCTAATCGGTCACACACCGAGCCTCTCAAAAGGCACCGCAAGAACCCACCATAAAGTGTGGTAGCTCAATGACACGCTCAACTAGAGTTGCTCTTCGCGATCCCCGCGGGGTGAGCACAACCCCCCTCACAAAGCTTCTCCGGAGCCTCGCACAATCTTCTTGCGAGCTTCGACGGAGCCACAAGCCACCAAGCCGTCTAGGAGGTGGCAACCTCCAAGAGTAACAAGCACCACCGGCTTGCAACACGAACACCTAGTGCCACTCGATGCAATCTCTCAAAGCAACGCACTAGAATCGCTCTCTCACTCGATCCGATGAACACTATCAAGCATGAGTGAGTTAGAGGGCTTCCAAGCACTACCACATAAGCCACCAAGGCCAAAGTGTGCTCAGCTACCGGCCAAGGCCGGCCACAAGGTCTATTTATAACCCCACAGTCAAATAGAGCCGTTGCACTCCACTTGTCCGTTTTTCGCGGGACCACCGGACGCGCCGGTCGTAACAGACCGGACGCGCTCAACCGCGTCCGGTGCCCCTGCGACGTCCACGTGACCTCTGAGTTTCGAATTCGTCCGTTAGATCCTCCAACGGTCACTGCGCGCCAACGGTCAAACGCTCCACCGGACGCGCTGTTGCGAATCACCGGACGCACCGGTGCGCACAGCACCCGCGCCCGCGAAGACAACACCGGACGCGCTCCTCGCAACCACCGGACGCCACAGTACCTGCGTCCGGTGCGAGTCCAGTAAGCTCCCTGGACCACCGGACGCGTCCGATGGTGAGGGACCGGACGCAGACCGCGTCCGAAGACTTCGTGACTCGCTGTTCGCCAGACCGGACGCGCCGGTCCCGTGGGTCACCGGACGCGCTGGTGTCAAACCCTAGCTCGCGCGCCAGACCCTGACGCTGTACTGACCGGACGCGCCGGTCGAAACTGACCGCGTCCGGTGCAGCGTCCGGTGCTGCGTCCGGTGCCTTCCGTGACCGCGTTCGCCTCCGTTTCTTTTCCGACTTCCGGCGCAATAGAAAATAGGCATTTCACTTTTCCAAAAAGCGCCGAATCCCGCCTCGCAAGCTCGGCGGGAGGGAGAGAGAAACCCAAACCCTCTCTACCGCTCAAACTCCACCGCCTTCGCAAATGTGCCAACACCAACAAGTGATCACCACCTTGTGCACGTGTGTTAGCATTTTCACAAACATTTTCTTCGAAGGAATTAGGCACTCAACTTGCCTCGCCACTCGATCCTAACACATATGCAAAGTTAGATCGCTCAAGTGGCACTAGATGACCGATATGCAAACAAGTTTGCCCCTCTTAATAGTACGGCCATCTATCCTAAACCCGGTCATCATCTTCTCTACACACCTATGACCGGTGAAATGGAAATGCCCTAGGTTATACCTTTGCCTTGCGCATTCCACTCCATCTCTTCCGACATTGATGCAACACATGCACCAACTATATCACAAATGATATGATCCACTTCATATCATCATGTGACCTTGGTCCATCGATCTTGACCTCACTTGCTCTTCACCGTTGCGTCGGTCCATCGGCGCCAAGTCTTGCTCAAGCTTCACCGCCTCACGGTCCATCGCTCCAAAGCCTCCGACTTGCCCTTCACACTTGCAACCGGTCCGTCGAGCCAAGCCTCATCTTGATCTTTGCCACCTTGGTCACATGACTCCATGTCATGTCTCATATGCAATGAGCTCCTTCATGACACCATTACCTGTGGACTAATCTCCTGTGTATCTCACATAACCACATATTAGTCCACCTAAGTTGTCACCCAATTACCAAAACCAAACAAGGACCTTTCAACAGTCACTTGCTTTGGCAGGGGGTAAGCCATAAATAAAGATAATGAATTATAAGCTCATGGGTAAATAACACAGCGATTAGAAATAGACTACTCCATATTGATATAAGGTGACGTCGGATTAGCTAGAGAATGGATTCTAAGTATCTACTATCTACTAAGTCACAATCTACTCTAAACATTCTACAAGATCATATATAGCATAAAAGACTCTTTATTTATGTATAAGGAACATTGCTAAAGTAAATCAGAACATAGTAAGACTTACTCCGCAATACAAATTCTGCCTGTCCTATCAACGGAGGGTGGACTATATAAGAATCAACGAAGCTGTCACTATCGCGAACTACCACACAACCCGGCCAATAGGATACATTTGCAGGTAAATAATATCTAAGCACCACGCCCACATATGATCTACCACTTAACTCCCTCGAGGTAAGAGCTAAGCGCTTTGCAAACTCATACATAAACTCATTATCAATCATAACTATATCAATTATAGAACTAGAGTAAACTAAGAACATAATAAACAGAGACATAATGCAATTAGAATAAAGTAGTAGAGAATGATATGAAATAATACCAATCTTTATTGATGAAGATCCGAAATCCAGAGCTTGAGTGCTCTACTTCTCTAATTCTATCTAATCAAACCTATAAGACTTGAAGAACAATGGAGTAGCTACTTCTAATTCTCTGCGGGAGAGAACTTCCTAAACCCTAACTTTTCTGGCTTCCTCTGATAATGATTTCTCCTCCCCCCTGGGGTGGTGGTGCCTTGCTTATATAGCCCTTTCAAATGAATCTGGACCGTCGGATCAAACCGACTTAGAACGGACGGTTTTCCTTGATCTAGAGAGGCGGTGGAGCATAATCCGCGAGGCAGAAGCTGATTGGCCCGAGGGGCAGGGCGGGCGCCCTAGGGCACAGGGCGGGCGCCCTGTGTCCTGGCCCGTTACGGCTCCCGTTCGTTCCCGTGGCTTCTGGAGTCTTCTAGATGTAAGATAATTGCGTGCCAAGTAATTTTCCCGTCATTAACCCGACATGTGGACCTCTTTTCCATATTATCTGATAACTCCCTGCAGAAATAGATAAACACCAAAACTCGTGGAATTCTGTCAGATAAAACCCTAATTCTAGATGTTTGGTGCATATTGATCCTTTTCCATGTTTAGTTGACAATTATATTTGATACTTAAGGACCATCAACAGTGCTCTATACGAGGAAATAAAAAGGGGCAAGTGCCCGGAACCTCGAAAAGAAAAAGATACGAGGAAATAAAAAGGAGCAAGTGCTCGGAACCTCGATGAAAAAAAAATGTGAGAAGAGAGGTAAAAATGGACAAGTGTCCGACAGTAGAATTAGGGGTACAAGATACCCACCTGAGAGGAAAAAAAAGAAAATATAGAGCACCTCATTCTCCTCAAGAGCTTTAAAAGCAAGAAAGGTACGTATCCCCTCAAAAAGAGCAAAAGTAGAATTAGACTTTCATCATTGTTATCATCACTACCACCATACACCATTTATTCGCCACACATGCACATCTTGATTTGACTTATTGGCTTATTTCTCTGGATCCATGGTTTGACTATGCAATAAATGTCTTGTAAGTATGTATACTTTATCTCCCACCGATGAGCTCCAGATATCAAAAGCCTTATTAGAATAGGATGAGAGAGAAGGCAATGTCACTCTGCCTTATACCACAAATACTACATACTTTGCTTTGAGAGAAGGCAGACATCATTACTGCCTTGGTGAGGATCTAGAAATACCACAAAAGAGAGACCTGAGAGAGTCATACAAGGAATCTCTGAGTTTTATTTGAAAATCTGCAAAAAACTCCAAGAGCTATAGCTAATCAAGAATAAGAGACATGGCGCTTGACTAGACTGTTCTATCTTTTAACCGCTCAAGACAAAGGTGACGGTTGCAAGCCCCATGGTGAAAGGTATAATGAGTAAGTTTTAAGTCTTGACAGTTTACTTTAACTCAGAGATGAGACTCTATTTGAAAGCATGTGTACCGTCAAAATTCAAAGGCATTTCAGCAACTACTGAGTCTCTCCTTGCTCAGAGACGAGCAAGAGGTAAGCTTGGGGGAGTTTGTTGACGGTCCTTAAGTATCAATTATAACTATCAAATAAATAGAGAAAAGGATCCAAATGAAACCAACACCTAGACTTAGGGTTTTATCTGACAGAATTCCACGAGTTTTGTTGTTTATCTATTTCTGCAGGAGGTTATCAGGAAATACGGAAGAAAGGCCCACATGTCGGATTAATGACGGGATATTAACCGAACACGTAATTATCTTACATCTAGAAGAGTCTAGAAGCCACGAGAACGAACGGGAGGCGTAACAGAGCCGGGGACAGGGCGCCCGCCCTAGTCCCTAGGGCGCCCGCCCTGCTGGCTCAGCCAATCAGGCTCCGCCTCGAGGATTATGCTCCACCGACCTAGAGGATCAAGGAAAACCGCACGATCAATGTCGGTTTGATCCAACGGCCCAGATTCATCCGAAAGGGCTATATAAGCAAGGCCCCTGACCCTGGAGGAGAGGCCCTCGTCTCATACTTCAAACCCTAATTCAGGAGGAGAGCCTCTGATCAAGCCCTAGAGCCACCACATCAACTAGATCTCTAGTTAGCATAGCTACATAGGATTAGAACTAGAAGGAGTCAATCTTCGATTGGTTCCCAGATCTGTCAAGAGGATTCTTGGTAATTCCTCTCTTGTTCTTCAATTGTTCATCATTGTTCTTCAATATTATGAATATGACTTTGTTCTATTTCAATATATTGATTATGACTTTGCTCTACTTGATTATATTTGCAATTATATTGTTCTTAGTTTATCATAGTTATATGCTTGGCTTAGTTAGATTGGAATTATATACATGCCTAGGATCGTATAGCGTTTATCCATGTGTACAGTGGGTGAATGATAATTATTGTGTAGACGTGGTGTCTATACCGTATTTATCTGCGATTGCACCCTATATGCCGGATTGTGGGGTAGTTCGCGATAGTGACAGCTTCGTTGATTCTTATATAGTCCCCCTCTCGTGTATAGGGCAGGCAGAGCAACACTATTACAGGGAAGTGATTGCTATGTTCTTCATCTTCCTTGCTAATATTCACTATGCATGGATATAGTCTTTTCTCACCATGATTGCCAAGTATAATTGCACTAACTATGATATGCTAGACTTTATAGTTAATAATAACTTAGGGAATATCTTTGTAGTTCATCCTAATTCCATGCTAATGACTTGCTAGAATATCTGTTGAGGTGCTTATCATTATTATATGTGGCTAGCTGATCAGATTAATTATCTTTGTCACCATTATCACTTTACCTTTACTTAATGTGACATTTATACCTGTATAAAGAGATTGATAAATACTCTCGGTTATACATGCAATGATGTGTACTCAGTTCCATATTCTCATTCCATTATCAACCATGATACTTAGAAATCCCTTCCCAGTGGTAAAAATATAAATAATGATACCTGGAATACTTCCCGGTTAAAATGCTACATCGGTATTAATCTGTGCGCTTGCAGATCCCTTTTATTATTTATCTTGATGAGCAAATGCATATTTCAATACCGCGTCTCTCATGTCATGCTGGGGATGACAACTTGGCTTAAGTGGCATGAGGGATAGGTTTGGCATTTTTGGCGCCGTTATCAGAATTAGAAAACTAAGTCTACTTTTGGTAGTGACGTTAAGAATGCCCAACAGCGAGACCGTCGAGGTCCGCAACCAAGGTCGTTGACTCCAAAACAGCCTCGCCGTGCTCGACGCACTCGACGTCGCACTCGTAGGCATGTTCATACGATGGCCCTACAGTGATGACACCGTTTGGGCCTGGCATCTTGAGCTTGAGGTAGGTGTAGTTCGGGACTGCCATGAACTTGGCATAGCATGGGCGCCCGAGGATAGCGTTGTATGTTCCACAGAATCTGACCACTTCGAAAGTGAGAGTCTCCTTTCTGAAGTTGGACGGTGTACCAAAGCAAATAGGCAGATCTACCCGTCCGAGGGGTTCTGCCCGTTTCCCTGGCACGACTCTGTGGAAGCCCCTGACGCTGGGTTGGAGGCGCGCTCTCTCGACCCCCAGGAGGTCGAGGGTCTGGGCGTAGATGATATTGAGGCTGCTTCCGCCGTCCATGAGCACCTTGGTGAGGCGTGTGTTGGCGATGACGGGATCAACAACAAGGGGGTAGACTCCCGGATTAGCGACGTAGTCAGGATGATTATCACGGTCGAAAGTGATGGCCACCGCAGACCAGTCAAGGAAGCGGGGGACCGTCGTTTGTACGGAGAAAACCTCATGCCGCTCTCGTTTGCGCTGGCGTGCCGAGAGGCGGGTCGAGGGTCCTCCGTAGATCATAAAGCAGTCATGGATCTCGGGGAATCCCTCATCCTTGTCGTCACCCTTGGGGTCTTCCTTCTTGTCGTCTTTCTTGCCGCCTACGCCCTCAAAGTACCTGCGGAGCATGTGACAATCTTCGAGGTTATGGTTAGTGGGTCCCTTATGGTAGGGACACGGCTCTTTGAGCATTTTGTCGAAGATGCCCCCACCGGGGGGGCCTCGAGGCTTCTTGCGTTCGGTAGCAGCGACGAGCTCGTCGGCCGGGGCCTCGAGCTTGCCCTGCTGGCTCTTTTTCTTCTTCTGGTTGTTTCTCTTGGAGCCCCGGCTGGAGCCCGCGGGGTCGTCAACCTTCTGCTTCCCTCTGTCCTGCTCACCGCCAAAGATGGCACCAACTGCCACCTCGCCGACGGCAAAGTTGGTGACGATGTCCATCAATCCGTTGGTAGTGAGTGGGGTGTGACGGCCCAACTCTCGGACCAACTCCTTGCAGGTGGTGCCAGAGAGGAAGGCCACAATTATGTCAGAGTCGGTGATGTTGGGGAGCTCGGTACGTTGCCTGGAGAAGCGCCGGATGTAATCCCGGAGGGATTCACCCGGTTTCTGCTTGCAACTCCGGAGATCCCACGAGTTGTCGGGGCGCATGTAGGTCCCCTTGAAGTTTCCCTCGAACACCCTTATGAGATCGTCCCAGTCGTGGATCTGCTGAGGCGGGAGATCCTCGAGCCAGGCTCGAGCGGTGTCAGAGAGGAACAGGGGGAGCTGTCGGATGATGACCCGGTCGTCGGTGGCCCCTCCCAGCTGACACGCCAAGCGGAAATCGGCGAGCCAAAGTTCGGGTTTGGTCTCGCCGTTGTACTTGGTGAGAGTCGTGGGAGGGCGAAACCGAGCCGGGAGTATCGTTTCGCGGATAGCCTTACTGAAGACCCGAGGGCCCGGAGGCTCGGGTGAAGGGCTACGATCTTCCGAGCTGCTGTAGCGCCCGCCCCTGTGCACGTGGTAGCCTCGAGCCACACCGTCACTGTGCTTGTGCGTGCGGCGCTCGACGATGTTGCCACGGGTGTCTCGAGGTTCACGATCGTCAACGATGGGCTCAGGGACAGGAGCCATCCGAATCCATCGGGCAGGTTCAGGATGAACCGAGGCCTCTCTCTCTCCTGTCGGGAGGGCTCGGCGAGTCGCTCCGAGGCAGGCTCGTGTCGCCTCGAGGCAGAGCTCTCGGCCTGCTGCATGGCAGCGGTCTCAGGAGTTCTCGGATCTCATCTCGAGCTCGGCGGGCGTCGGGGTTTGACGGCTCGGGCATGTTGCGGAGGAGCATGGAGGCGGCGACGACATTTTGGCTAACTCGAGCGAAAACCGAGGGGTCGACCACCCGGTCCTCGTCGATGCGACGATTGACGTCACGAGCTCTTTCGCGAGCTCTCCCGCCAAGTGCGTGTGCCGCACGCTCACGCTCGAGGGTTTGTTGGAGTAGGTGCAGGTTCTCACGTTCCTCGTCGAGCCTTTCCTGCAACTCGTGGATTTGCTCGAGCTGCATTCCTTGATCCGCAAGGAACTGAGCCTCGTCCCGCTCGGCAGGGAGCTCGACATGAGGCGGTGTGTGCCTTCCCTCAACTGGCTCCTTATCCTATGATTCCGACGTGCTCTCAACATCGACGTTGAAGCACTCGCGGGTCGGATCATAGGTGTCGTCAGCCGAGTCGGAGTCAGGAGCGCCGAAGTAGTAGTACGACGGGGGAATGTGTGGTCGTTGCAAATCATCACTGTGGTTGCAACGTTGAGAAGCAGTCACACGGGGCTCTGTTTTCGGCGTCTCCGTAGAGTCCAGATAGTCAGAAGCCGGCGTGGATGCGACGAGGTCCAGAGTGGAGCGTAGATGGTGCCCGAGGAGTTCCTCGTAAGCACTCATGCTAGTGCTCACGGAAGAAGCGTACACCCGAGCAGCCGAGTCTAGCCCAAACGGGAATGGCGATGGAGATGTCGCTGCCCGTGCCAGAATGGTCGATCCGGGCAGTGGTGGTGTCTCACCGGACGGGGGAGCGGCGGAATTCTCCGTCGGCATCTTACCCTCAGCCAAGCTCATCCTACCCAGACCCTCAACGAGGAAATCTGGGTTAGCGTCTGGCTGAGAGGCGCCGGATCGAGGAATCCCACCACCCTCCGTAAGGTGGAGACGGTGGTTGCGCCGGGCTCATCGTCGTCTGGCAGCTCACGCCTATCGAGAGCGACGATACCGGCGGAGTGCTCCCCCAGGCTGGGAGAGCTCGTAATCCTCGTCGGTTGGGTGCCTGGGCGGGAGGAGGACCATATCGTAGCCATAGCCAAGCGACATGAACTCCAAACTCCCAAACCAGATCACCGTGCCCAATGGGATAGGGTGTTCAGGGTCAGCCATCCAGGAAAGAATGGTGGGAAAGCGATGTTGGCACGCAGCGGTCCCCTACCTGGCACGCCAACTGTCGGTGTTCGGTCCCGAGGGAGTCCTAAACCGACGAGTGAGTGTTGCGTGTCCCTATCCTGGATGGTGATGCAAGGAGAACACACGGTGGTTTATCCTGGTTCGGGTAGAAGGAGGCCCTACGTCTAGCGGGGGGTGAGAGTTTTTGTATTTCCTTGCACCGAGGTGCTTATGTAGGGGTTACAAGCTTGCGAGAGAGGGCGGCGAGCCTAAGTCTCAAAGAGAGAAAAAAGGAGTACAGAGGTGATTGCTTGAGATGTTGATCTCTATGTTTTGTCTTGCCTGTCGTCCGTGTGTCCTGGCCGGTCCTTTTATAGGGTTGGAGGAGGCCAGGATGCCGAGGAGTCTTGAGGTGATGTTTTGTCGAACCCTGTTAAGGTGACTGTAGCGACGTGCCCTAGGAATGGCCGGCCATCCCTGGACACCATGGTGACGTAGAGGATGAAACGGCGAAATGACTCGGAGAGCAGTGCCATACCGTCCTTCCTTCCCTGTTGAACCATGCTGAGCGTCGAGGCTGGGTCGAGGTCGGGTCGAGACCGGATGGATAAGGTCGAATCTCCGAGATTGCGGAATACGGGCCTTGTCGTATCCTTCCTCGAGGGTGACCGATGGTGAATAGTGCACGGTAAGGTGTGTATAGTGACGGGTTTCACCTCCCATCACAGGATGGGCGGTAAAACAGTGGAGACTGACACCAGCATTGCTCCCACGTCGATCCTGGTTGCGGCCATGCCGGTAAGTGGGAGTAGGTAATAGCATTAAATGCTCAGGCTTTTGTCCTAGGGTAGGTGAAGTGAGTGGATCGAGCATTCCGACCCGGGGTCACGTGAGTCGAAGTCTTTCCGGTAGGCGGACGAGCCTCGTGCGAGTCGGAGTGCGGTCGAGGCGCTTTGTAGTGCGAGACGGGACGCGGTTGAGGCATTCCCGTCGAGGGTGCCTCATACGAGTCGGAGACGGAATGCGGTCGAGACACTCCATCGAGCTGGCCTCGTACGAGACGGACCGGATATGCGGTCGAGGGGGCTACCTTTTACTGTGGTTTCAGTCGTTTTAGTTTTTTTATTACCGATGGATGTGGGTACCCCATACTGTTGGTACCGACAGTATCCAACCTAGCTTCGGTGGCACATTTCATAAGCTCTACCCACTACAATGGAGACCCTTTCACAGCTAGTACAAGTGATTTGACCTTCCTGAGTGTTCCTGAAATCACTTTTAGCACATCTCTAGCAACCAAATTGAGAATAGCAAGCACATCTAACATGAAAAAATATCCCATCACACACAAGGGAACCATTATCATTCTCTTTAAGATCTGAAATTATATCATTGATAGCCACTTCATTTGAACTAGCATTATCCAAAGTCAAAGCAAACGGTCTTTTTTCAATGTACCATTTCACCATAACTTCAGTGAATGTCTGAGACAACTTTGCACCAGTATGCCTACCTTTTACATTGAAGAAACCAATAATTCTCTTTTGCATACGCCAACTATCATCTATCCAATGAATTGTAACACACATGTATCCTTTGTTTTGGCATGAGGTCCACATATCCATTGTTGCACTAAAGCGGCACTTCATAGTTTTCAAGTATGCATACAGAGTTTCCTTTTCTTCAAGATATTTGTCCATTATTTCTTTCCTAACAGTGACACGGGATTTTATCGGAAAGCTAGGACGGAGAGATTTTATAAAATCAACAAGATACTCATGCTCAACTATGTTGAAAGGATATTCATGCATGGTTATTGCCAAATTCAATTTCTTCAAGCTAGCTTCTGGGTCATATTTGAAAGGCTGAACCTGAGCAGTTACAGAACCAGGGATCTTACCAACTTTAAACTATTGTTGTCCCTTGATAACACTGTGTTTTGACTTCAAATGGTTCTTGAATGCAGTCGTCCCACAGACGCCCTCAGCTCTGTACCTCTGATCACACCTAGAGAAATTGCAGTATCCCCAAATCTCCTCAACCTCCTTTCCTTCCACCTGTGCACACTCCTTTTTCTTGGTGAAGTAATTCCAGACCCACAATGTGCATTTCTTGAACCTCTTGCTAGAAAGGTGAGCCTCCTCTTCATCCTCGTCATCCTCTAGGTCATCATCGTTAACATTAACTGGAGTTGTGGTAGCTGGAGTTGTGGTTGTTGCTGGTGCACAAGCGGGTCCGGTGCAACTGGTGTCAACATTTGGAGCAGAAGAACCCATCACTGACACTGATGCTGCTACTGATGCTTCGGTACCTGGACTTTCACAAGTTCCACTAGTGCTAATACTTTGAGATGCAGACCTTTTGCCCCTTTGTCCTGCCAAGAGCCAAGTGAAACAATGTTAAGACTTAAGAGAAATGAGCTAATTCAATCCAACAGAAGCTGAAGACTGACAAACAGATACATAACTAACGAGGAACAGTCACAGTGAATTCCCAAGCCTGATTAGCATTTCAAAATCACCACAATCATAAAGTTCTCCTAGATCCCAAATGCAGTTGAGACCGGCAATCCAAACAACAGAGGCAGTAATAATTAATAAACGCCTAATTAGCCCAAGAAGAAATTGGATAAGCACAATAACGTTTATTAATTATTACTGCCTCTGTTGTTTGGATTGCCGGTCTCAACTGCATTTGGGATCTAGGAGAACTTTATGATTGTGGTGATTTTGAAATGCTAATCAAGCTTGGGAATTCACTGTGACTGTTCCTCGTTAGTTATGTATCTGCAGCTACATAACTAACGAGGAACAGTCACAGTGAATTCCCAAGCCTGATTAGCATTTCAAAATCACCACAATCATAAAGTTCTCCTAGATCCCAAATGCAGTTGAGACCGGCAATCCAAACAACAGAGGCAGTAATAATTAATAAACGCCTAATTAGCCAAGAAGAAATTGGATAAGCACAATAAAAGACGGTTGGTTCACTTTGATTGATGAACCTATCTAGTAATATTATTAGATCAATGATATATGCAGATGCGGCAAGAAGGTACGAGATGAACCAATAGCAATACTGAATCAATAGCTAGATTTTCATCAATTAAAAAAACATGAATCAATAGCAATACTGAAGGAGATGAACCAGTACCTGCCATTGCCGTCGGAGCTGCCGGCGACGGAAGAAGGTGGCGCACGCTCTTGGTCCTACTCCTATGACATTCCACCACTTTTCAAAGTTCACATATAAGCTTATCTAAAATTTATAGGGTGGAAGATGAAAATTGATTCTATAGACCACTACTCTATGTTTCTACTTTAACTCGCTCCCCTAGGGTAGAAATGCAACATAAAAGTACCTTTCTTATAGCCAACAATAATATACAAATATAATCATACAACCATATTAGCTTAATTAATATATGTCTAAATTATGATTATTAAAATAAATTCAACTCTAGAGATCCAAACGGAGCCTAAAAGATTTTGTTTGGTATTTAAAGACAGGTACGGTGTAGTTCTTACAAAAGATAACTTGATAAAAAAGGGATAGAAAGGGGACAATAAATGTAGCTTTTTTAATCCAATATCTCTTTTTTAATTGTCATACAACAAGTTTTTTTTTCGTGGAATGCATTGTTCATCATTTTTTTTATCTTCGAACATCTAAGGATACAACCCACTTGTTTGGTTCTTGGTTAAAGCGTTTTACCCCTTAGATGTTAGAAACCAAGTAATAGTTTGTTTGGTCGTGATGTGCTAGGCTTCGTGGTTGAGTAGAAATGATGTTATTTTTAACAGACTAAATACTAATTCTTTCCTTCAGGCACTGAGCTGAGTTATCTAAAGAGGAAGAGAGAGACTTTGAAGGAAGCGTGCAGACTATTGGAAGTTATGGTGATTGAAGTCTTGCCCTGTTCATCCGGCTTATAATCCGTCTTTTTCAGCTTGTTTTTTCAGCTGGAACAGTATTTTTTTTTCTCACAACAAATCAGCCAACAGTGTTTTTCAGTCGGCTTATCAGCACAGCCGAACGGGGCCTTTGGATGATGGCATGAAGACATCAAAGAAGGATAGCAATTACTCTCTAGATTCCAAATTATAAGGTATTCCAAGAATTTTGGAGAGTCAAACCATCTCAAGTTTGACCAAAATTATTGAAAAAATTACAAAGATTTATGACATCAAATAGGTATTACTATAAAAATATAATTAATAAAGAATCTAATGATACTTAGTTGGTATAATAAATGTTTTTATCTTATCATATAAATTTGATCAAACTTGAGATGCTTTAACTCTCTAAGATTCTTGGAATGTCTTATAATTTGGGATGGAGGGAGTAGCAAGCTAAAGCTTCTTTTGTTTTTGTTGAGTCTAGGTTGTTCAGTTTCCTTCTGCTGATTGCTAAGTTCTTTTCTGGTGTTTGAGTTCCGTTTAACGGAGTTTGGTCTAAGTGTGAATATGGGAGGCCGGGATACTCTTTATTTATTCTTAATAAAAATAAATCTTAAGGCTTTTTTTAAAGAAAAAAAATCATCTTAAGACTAGATAGTTGCTTAAACGCACAAATCAAAAGCTTACTACTCTTGGACTTTATCTAATAAACCATGAGTCATAAAGTAGAATTGTATTATAACCATGGATCATCATCAATGCCACGGAGATGAAGTTCTTGGACGCATGATGAAGATGCAAACATGGAGCTTTTTCTCTTCTTTCATATGTTATATGTATACCATAGATAATGTATCATGTATGTATGTCAAGAATTACATGCATGTGAGGTCTGCAATACATACAACCTCACTCAAATGAACTCACTCATCTGGATTCCCACACGCACACACCATTCCTGAGTTCCTGTATATGTACATTTCTTTTCTTCTACTCCCTCCATCCCAAATTATAAGACGTTTGACTTTTTTGACACTAAGTTTGACTACTCGTCTTATTCAAAAATTTGTGCAAAATATCAATTCTTTTATCGTGGCTTGGTATATTAATAAAAGTTCATCAAGAATGACTTAAATTTGACTATGTTTGCACAAATTTTTTGAATAAGACGAATGGTCAAACTTGGGATAAAAAAGTCAAACGTCTTATAATTTGGGATGGAGGGAGTAGTTTACAATAGAAGAGGAGTAGATGGTATAGCCACACACACACGCGCTATATATATATATATATATATATATATATATATATATATATATATATATATAGGGATAGTATACTCTATAGCTAGCTACAAAATAAGTTATTTTGTAGCCACTTCTATTTACGATAATTTTATATACTAATTTACGACAATGTCAATATATATTTACGATAGTTGAATTATTATAACACATGGGGATATTTACCATAATGTTATAATAAATCACATAGTAAGGAGTTACTATAATCTTGTAAATTAGCATAGCAATTATCGTAACTCCAAGTGGCTACAAAATAAATTATTTTGTAGCCAGCTGTAGGGTAGTAGTTCTATATATATATATATATATATATATATATATATATATATATATATATATATATATATATATATATATATATATATATATATATATATATATATATACATATATATATATATATATACACACACACACAAGCAAAGCAGAGTAACTCTGTTGTACTTACTAGTTACTCCATACGTAGCCAATGCATACAGTATAATATGCATCGGAATCCATTGCTATGGCGCGACAGGTCGGCAGCAGATCGAAGAAGCTCGATCAGTGGGCTCACATGTACCTGCGCAGGTATTCCACCCTTGTGGGGTGCTTGAGCTTCATGAGCGCCTTGAGCTCGTACTTGCGCACCATCTCCCGCGAGATGCTGAGATTGCCGGCGATCTCGCTGAGCGTGCGCTTCCCTCTGCCGTCCAGCCCGAACCGCTGCCTGATCACCAGGCTCTCCTTGGGTTTCAAAGAGTCCAGCTGCATGCAGTTTTGTCAGTGAGCATTGCTGTTCACAAACCAGAGGCCAAACCAAAGTGAAAGATAGGACAAGATCGAAGAATCCCAAGACAAGACAAATTAACTCACGAGATCGTCGATGGCGAGGCGGAGCAGCGAGTTGTGCCTGCCGCCGGCGTCGACACCAATGGCCTCATCCTCAGTGACCTCGTTGATGAGCTCCTCCTGCGTGACGCGGTTCCTGGCGTGCAGCGAGTAGGCGGGCCTGGCCATCCGCAGCACGTCGCGGTACCGCTGCGGGGAGATGCCCACCTCCCGCCGCACCTCCTCGTCCGTGGTCGGCCGGCCGAGCTCGAGCGCCAGCTCCTCCCGCGCCCTGCCGATCTCCTGCCGCTCCGACGGAGTGGCGAACGGGAAGCGGGTGAAGCGGGACAGCGTCAGGGCGCGCACGACGGAGTGGCGGATCCAGAAGAGCGCGTACGTGGAGACCCGGACCCCCCGCTTGGGCTCGAACCGGTCGATGGCCGTGATCAGCCCGTTGGCGCCAGCCTGGCATAGGTCGTCGAACCGCTCGTCGGTGCCCATGTCTGGGTAGTACTTGTTGATGGCGTACGGCACCAGCCGGAGGCTGTGCTGCAGGTGCAGATGCAGATTCAAGTTTCAGTTTCAGAGTCTAGACCTAGAGAGAAAGAACGCTGCATTGGTTTGAAGATTTACCTTGATGAGCTTGTTCCCAGCGGCCCGGCCGACGTCGAGGCGGCGGCGCAGCTGGTGGACGGTCATGCTGGTGGCCTCGGCGAGCTCCGCGTCGGTGGGGTCCCTCTGCAGCTCCTCTCGCAAGCTCTCCTGCACTTCGAAGATCGCCTGAATGAATGAAACACACAAAAATTGCATGGTTAGAATAATTGTTTTGTTTGTTATTACATACAAAATTGGAAATGAGTGGATGAACTGGTCGGGCAATGCAATTTGGTTGGTGTACCTTCATGGGCTGCATGGTCTTGAAGAGGCGCGCGCTCTGCGACGAGGTGAGCACCGGCGGGATCTTTCCAGTCCAGGCTGCCCATGTCCGTCGACACCGAGTGCTCCCGCAGCAGCATCTCCTCGAATTCGCGCTCGCGCTCCCCCTCGTCCTCCTCCCCCTCCCTGCTAGCAGCGGTAGCAGGGTTAAAAATCCCGGGCGGTAAACCGCGGTTTACCGCGGTAACCGGGCTAACTGGGCCGGACCGGTTCCGGTCCGGTCCGGTTATGTATTTTCCAAATTCAAATTTAAAATTTGAAAAAAAAATGCTAAAAAAATTTCTAAAAATAGTTCATGATTTATAGAAGCCAATGGTGTAAAAATTTTTCAAATTCGAGTTCGTTTAGTATTTATTTATACGTATAGAAGTTTGAAAAAAAAAGAAAAAGAAAAATCCCGGTTCCGGCCCGTTAAGGCCCATGAGGCCCATTAGACTGCCACGGGCACAAAACGCGGTAACCGCTACAAACCGCTCGGTAAGCCGGGCACAAACCGCTACAAACCGCCACGGGCAAAGAAAAAAGAAAATTCCAAACGGTTTGTAGCGGTTACCTCTCAAACCGAGCGGTAAGCCGGCCGCCGACCGAACCGAAGGCGAGTTTGAATTCAAATTCAAATTCGACCGGTTGCCGTACGGTTACCGACAAACCAGACCGGTAAACCGGAACCGGAGGCCGGCGGTTTGACCCCTCCGGTCGGTAAAAAAAACCCTGAGCGGTAGCGCTCTTCATCTCCACCCTCTTCCCGAGGTCCATCCTCCTCCCGCGCCGCCGCCGCCGCCGCCGGCTCTTCACGATCACCGTGCTCCTGCTGCCCGCCTGCGCATGCACATCACGGTGGACGTCATGGCAGCCTAGCTACACAGCCGGCTGCCTGGACCTGGACCTCGAAGCTTCGTCTTGTGGCGCACAGCACAGCACAGCACACAGGCGTTGCGTCGGGTTTCCTTGGCCGTGGTGGGTGGGTGCTCGTCGTGTGGAGGCAGTGCGACGCAATGGCATATATGGGTGCCGCCAAAGACCAGACCAACAACGGCCGCCACGAGGCATCTGACGCGTCGGCGGATGCGTGGCGCGGGGGGCGGGCGAAATAATAGCAGAACCGGCCAGCCAGGGGCGGGGCGGGGCGGGCTCCATAAGATTTCTGCGATCTCGATCCCAAACGGGCCCACCTGCCAGCGGGGCCCCCAGCCGTGGAGGAGGTGGAGGCGTCTCGTGTCCCTCCTCAGCTCCAGCGCCTGTCAATTGTTGGGCCGCAGCCGCAGTGGATTGGACTCGCCGTGGCCACAGGAAAATTTGCTGCCCGCGACCCACGAGCATGCCGTAGCTTGACCTCTGCTTTCACTTTCAGCACAGAATTCACAGAGACTGGTCAAGCTATTATGTACGTATGGCTTATAAGCTAGTACGGAGTAGTATCTACCCTACACACCCATGCAGATGCACTTTTGTATAGTGAGCCATGCATGATGCACATGCTTCTACCGTTGAGACTTGAGAGGCGATCCTTTTGTTACCAGATGTAAAAGTTGATGTGCCAATTTACAGTTATGTTATGTTATAAATATATGTCGATGATAGGTGATAAGTTACCTTGATGACAATCTATAATATTAATACACAGGGGCCGGAGGCAGTTATGTGGCAAGGTTTGGCAGCCGTTATACCTAGCATTTGTCCGAAAGACTAGTATATATATATATATATATGTGAAATACATGTCTTTTGTCGATGGCACCATTTTTACCTGCATGCAGTCACAGTTTCGGGCTTTCAGTCTACGCGGGAGAGCTTCGCTAGGCTGGGAGCTTTGCGTGGGCTTGGATGTCCATGTTTTATTGGGCTTTGGAGATGGAGATCCAAAATGGAAGGAGAATTGGAGAAACCGAGGTTATCCACTTTCCAATAACGAGCCGAGACCGAGAGTTCCGGCTTGCTTGACCCGAAATTTTAGGTTGGTGAACCTGTGAGTTCCTGGCTTCCGGCCACCTTCACCCCAAAATCCCCCAAAAATATAAAGCCAGGGGAAGGTATGCAACTTTGAGGAAGGACAAAGTTAAAGCGCGTGATCCGGTTCCACTCCCGTGCTCATCTTTAACCTCGGCGTGTGCCTCCTCATCTGATCTTCTCCCTCGTCAGCGTCCTGGCTCCCCCACACCCGCCTCCTCCTAGTTGTTCTGTCCACATCCCGCTACCGCCCATTGATTCCGTCCACTTCCCTCATCCTCGCCCCCGCTGCCGATTAAAGTCCCGCCACGGCAAGTTCTGACCATGGTGCTACCGTCCCGACCTAGTCCGGCTAGCTCCACCGCCGCCAGGGCTTCTAACCATCTGGTCTCTATTCCCACTGGCTAGCCGGCCTACCTCCCCTTGAACCCCTCTTTTAACCCGTCGGAAGAAAGAGGGCACAACCGGCGAGTTCCTCGTCTCCAACACCAGCAACCTCCTTGACAGAGCCCTAGGCGCCTTCTTCCTCTCTAGCGCGGGCACGGCCTCCTTCCTCTTCATCTCTGTTGGGTGTGGGCGCATGGGTTGAGTTGTCGTGTGAGCAGTGGTCGCGTAATAAATTTTGTATTTGAGAAAAGCACTCTGAGACATAAAATCATGGGGCATATTTACCTCTTTCGGGGGTGTGACCTGGCCATCCATATTCTTCATGGCCATCATGGGGCATGGGCTCCCCTAACAACAATACTCCCTATTGCACTTCAGATTTATTCTTTTATTCTGGAGCTTCTACCCATGTTACGGCCGACATCAATAACCTTTGAACTCCCTCTGTCTACACTGGAACGGAGAAAATCCATATGGGAAATAACACAGGTTTTGAAATTCTCCACTCTGGTTCATCTCTTATTCAGACACCGGTTCAGACTCTCTCTTACCAACATTCTCCATGTATGTGCCCGGTATTACCAATATACACAAAATATGTGCAGAATACACAAGGAAATAAGGGCGTCAGGAAGACGTACATGTCCTTATATCAGGCTTGATTAGCGTGCTATCGAGAAGAAAGAAGGATATTGAAAGCAAAGCAAATGCATGACGTTGTTGAGGTGCATGCACGCACGTGCACCTAGTAGGCAGATAGGCGTACATAAAGCCATCGCCGGACATACAGGTTCAGGAGGAGATACCGGCCCACAAGTCAGCCAACAAACCCTGCCGGATTCTGAATCCTGACAGGCCCCTCAATCCCTCATCCGCGCGCAACGATTGGCTGACAAGTTCAGGAGATACAGTGCATACCGAGTATTCCGTAGTTTGTTTATTCCTTGCCATCGTCTAATTAACACACAGTTAGGTTGCTATCCGCGTAAGCTTTGATTTGCATCTACGGTATATTGTCTTCGTTTATACTTAGACTATAACATATTATAATAGTTTTTTTCTTACCATATTGGATATGAATTGAATTGAAGTATTTATTACTTCTAATTGTATCTGATATGGATACTCTATGTATTCTCGGTTGTTAGATTAGTCATAAAATCCAACCGTGTTTTTTTTCTTTTTTCTGATTAATCTCTTAAATTATGGGCCTTGTATTTGACATAGATACTCTATTTATTCTCGGCCATCGAGTCATTATAAAATCCAATAGTGCACGTTCTCTTTTTTTGTTTAATCTAGTAAGTTTTGGGCTTGTATATGACACATGAGTACTCAATTTATTCTCAATTGTTAGATCCAATGATATATATTCTTTATTAACGTTGTAATTTTGATGTCACGTATATTGTCGTATTAATATAATAAATAGATACGTAGATGGACTTTTTGACAAAATATTTGGATATATTCAACTCAATACGGGCAGGAACTCATGGACATTGGAGTCATTCTCCTTCACTTTTGTGACTCAGGATTGACTAGGGATGGCCATCAACATTTTGGAATCGGATAAATACACTTATTTTTCTAACTTGAGATGCGTTGACTTTTAAAGAAAGTTGAAATTTACTAGTTTTGAGTCTTCAATCTCTGCCCCCTAGAACTTTGTCAGTGTAGGTTCGTCTGAATTTCTAAGAAAAAGGGCTGAAAATGGAAGGTGGCATATTCGTTCCATAAGCGGCTGAATCATGATATCCCGACAGTTTAGGCCAAAAAGACATCAATCAAAAGAGAAAACACTTGAAAATCCTCCGAGAAATACGCTGTCGGTTCAAGCTCTCCATCGCTCGGCCACCAAGAGACTAAAATCAGGTACGGCCTGGGCCTGCGCGCGTGCTGCGAGGTCCAAGCTCAAAAAAAAAAAAAACCCGAACTACAGAACGCGGCAACACACCCGGGCCACCCCTAGTCGTCCAGGCCCACTCGCAGCCCGTAGCAGGCCTTTGTATTCGGTGAAATTAAGCTGCTAATTTGATTTTTAATTATTTCATTTCAGTCATGGCATTTGTGATTTACTCCTAGAAATAATTCAAACTTGGGTGTCGGTGACCGGCTGGCCGCGGGAGGTTGGGGGTAACCCTGGACACGAAAAACCTAATTCCCGAAACCGAATCGAACTATCCGAGAACCGAACCGAACTTTCCGAACCGATCGGTTTTGGTTCCTGTTTCTGAGTACCTGAAATACCCGAGTATCGAATCGAAATTCCCGAACCGAACCGAAGTACCCGAAGTACCCGAATTTGCACAATCCTAGTTATATATATATATATATATATATATATATATATATATATATATATATATATATATATATATATATATACATTCTAATTATATATTATATTCAAAGCTGCACAATCTTACTTGTTTTACTTTACAAGACTTGTTTCAAGAGAAGGTGATGTCATGGAGATGCCTGTGGACTGTGGTATGTGCCTATGTGGAGCCGTGGTGGACGTCCATTGAGGCTTATCGTTAAGTTTGTTGCTTGTCGAATGTTGTTTGTTTGCATTGGAGACTCTTATACTGCTTTAAGCTTCATATTCTCCCCGTTATGTGCATGAAAATGAAGCGAAATGCTGTCGAAATTTACATTTGAATGAGTTGTTTTTTTTATTTTTTTATTTTTTCGGTTCCATTCGGGAATACCCGAAACCGAACCGAATTATCCGATCCTGAAACTGAATTACTCGAAACCGAACTGGGAATCGATCGGTTCCAATTCCTTGGTATCCGAATTACCCGAATAACCGAGGAACCGAACCGATCGGTTTCGGGTACCCGAATGCCCAGGTGAGTTGGGGGACGTAGCAGTAGCGGAAAAGACCGCGGTCGCCGGCCGACCGTCCCACCGCCGCCCGGCGACCACGAGTGTTGCGGTACGCCAGGGACGTACGGGATACGGCAGGTGGCCAGGCGCCGGGGCCACGCCGTGTCGCGTTGCGTGCCGAGCGCCCGCGCGTAGTAGTAGGTGCAGGTGGACTCGGGTCCGAAAAGTTGTCAAAGCAACCGCAGAACGGCGGTCACAATGGCTCCATGAGGTCCACCAATCCTATGATGCTGATGCCAATGTCCAAGCTCTGTTCCGCAACTTGGGAGCACAGTTGCCTCACTATTCAGTCTCTGCGAGTCAAGTATGGATCAGCTCTGCGCCACAAATTGATTCATGCTATGCACTCTACGGCCGTGGGCGGCCATTCTGGCATTCAACTTGGTTATAGAAACTATTAATTTATATATCATAGCACAACTCTGGCATTCAGCTCTCGACAGGGTTTAGGGTTTATTTTATAATAAAAACTATTAATTTAGTTATAGAATATATTTTATAATAAATTTATTTAGAGACATACTATATGCTAATATTGTTTACTATCAACTTGGTTAAACTTGCGCTAGTTTGACCGACACAGATCCTATAATTACATTATGTCGGACTAATCTAGTTCTTTTGTGGTTTATTTTTAGAGAATTTCTTGTTGATATATATATTGATTAAACTTGTTGATATATTGGTTAAATTCATGTATAGCACAACTGTTTGGAGGCTACTATACCAGGTCGCAATGCTGCATAGAGACTCGAGGATTAATCCTCACTAATTAATTTGGAGGCACTGTAATTATCTTCCAAGAATTAAATCGTGTGGCCGGGTGAAAAACCGTGCAACCTTTTCCAAGCAGCAGTAGACGTGAGGGCCGGTGGATGAGAGCCCTTTGTTTCACCTTCAGGCCAGCCGTCCGTGCAGTGGCGGAGGCACAGGGTATGCCAGGTATGCACTGGCATACCCTGCAGCACTGGCAATTAGAGTAGTATATATACGTATATGTATATAAGCATCTGTATTGTAAAAAGAAAAAAAAAACTTACCTGGTGGTCTCTGGATCACGCCACCACGAAAGGCCCATGTGGGGCGGCCCACGCGGCAAGTTAATGAAAGGACCAGGAAACGCCCTTGGTCACAGCCTCACAGGCCCACTGCCCACGCGATGACGCGAGTAGCCACCGAGCGAGTACGCTGCACAGTGCCACCGCAAGGATCGAGACGAACCGTCACGGCGCTGCCGCTCGCCAGACGCCCTGAGGCTTGACGCTTTGACGGCAGAGACGCTGTGAGTATGCGACACCTTCCCAGTTTCACTGATCGATCTAATCTCTTGTGCTATTCATCTTTTTTCAGAAATTATTGTATACTTTCATAGGCTAACATCACAATTCATAAATAATAAAATATTTAATTATTTAGCATTGTGTTTTTTTAATATTTGTGCAGTTATGAACCAAAACTCGAATGTTGCATCACTTTTTCAAAAAGCATGCAACAAAGAAGGTGGCGGCGGCTTTTGCTACTTCAAATCATTCCCTTGATCCAGTTGAACTTATGGTGGAAGAGTAGATTCTTGAGAGAGTAACTAAGTGAATTGTAAATCCTATGCCACCACTACAGCCGTCTTCACTGCCACCGAATAAACAGTCAGAAACTAGCATGGTAAGCTCTTTTATGCCGAAATTTCAATTATTTGTATGGCTTTTGAACTATTTATATTTTATTTATTTGATGATTTCAGCTTAAACCATGAATTTAAGCCTTATCATGTTATTTAGTGCATATATACCGAATCACGGTATCAAATTTATAATTATTATGAAATTACTAAAATGGTTTTACCGAATTATATATAAATTTTTTTTGGGTAGCGTACCCTAAACGAAAATCTTAGATCCGCCACTCGTCCGTGTGCGGGTGCGGCCGAAGCCCGAAGGGCAGCCGCAGGCCAGAAGGCGGGCAGGGGCTTGGCGCTATGGCGGTGGCCTTTTGAGCATTGAAAGTTTGCCTTGTCGTGGTCCCCACGTAATCTAGTGCGCTGCCAAAAGAAAAAGTGAGCCAAACTCGAAGGAACTTCTCCACTGGGACCCACGAGGCGAGGGCATTCCAATTTTGTGGGAACCAGGGACCACAGGTACATGATGACCTCACCGAAGCTTCTTGCTACTCTCTCTCTCCACACGGCATGCCAGTTTTCCTCTCACATAGTTTTATCGAGAGGAGAGTTTCATATATCATTATTGTAAAAACGTAAAATATAATAAATTATAGATAAAAAAATAATCATTCTTAATATATGGTTTCACTCTTTTTGTTTTATAATATAAATATTTAAACTAACTCTAACTGAAACTATATTATAAACTATCCTCAACTAGAGTTAGAAACCGAGCAAAGAGACTCGTATCTTCTCTCTTCTTAAAAATACTTTCATGTCATAAAAAATACTTATGTGACAACCTATTAAATGTAGATAAAACTCGCATAAATCTCCCTTTAAGACTATCAAATATGGATGAAACACTCATAAAATCTCCCTTTAAGACTGATCCTAAAGCAAGCCCGGTAATAAGGCCAAGCGCTTAACTATAAATTAAAATGCAAGAGCCACTATAAAATATAAAATAGTTGTATTCTATTTGTCAACAAAAAGTTTTTTTATTAGTATGTGATCCTAGTTTTTATCAATGCCACACATTCTCTTTCATATTTCTCCTCACATCCACTTGCTACCTGGACTCAACACTGTATAGGCTCTTGTATCCAGCTTGTTGCTTGTATTTGGACATCCCAATGCTAACCATATTTTTAATGGGTAGTTTCTTGAAAATGATTTCTTATCCAATCACATGTCTTTTTTTCTCTATTATTTACCTATCACATCTCTTAGTGTGTTGGCCCTCATGTAGACATAGTTTCTTACTCCCTCTGTCCCTGAATAAATCAATTCCTAGAATCTGTGCCAGTCAAACTTTTTTAAGTTTGACTAACTTTATAGAAAAGAATAACAACATCTATGACATAAAATGGACACCTTATAAAAATATATTCTATGATAAATGTAATGATACTAATGCGGTACCATAAATCTTAACTTTTTTTTCTAGAAATTCGGTCAAAGTTTAAAAGTTTGACTTAAGACAACTCTAAGAATCTATTTATTCAGGGACAGAGGGAGTATCTAAGAAACCATTCCCTTCTCTCCCCCTTCTCTCTCCTCTTTAGTTTCAGTGTCACATCGTCATTTTGTTTATTTAGCACCCTAACTAATGAACATACTCCCTTTGTTTCAAATTATAAAACATATATATTTTCTAGATATATTTTTTAATTATGTATCTAGACATAGTATATATCTGATAAATACATAGTAGAAGTCATGTATCTTGTAAAGTTAAAACATCTTAGGCTGTGTTTAGTTCTTTCCAAAAAAAACTTTTCACCCATCCCATCGAATGTTTGGATACATGCATAGAGCATTAAATGTAGAAAAAAAACTAATTGCACAGTTTGGTTGGAAATCGTGAGATGAATCTTTTAAGCCTAATTAGTCCATGATTAGCCATAAGTACTACAGTAACCCACATGCGCTAATGACAGATTAATTAGGCTTAATAAATTCGTCTCGCAGTTTCCAGGCGAGCTATGTAATTAGTTTTTTATTAGTATCCGAAAATCCCTGTTGACATCCTTCCGACACATCCGATATGACACCCAAAAACTTTTTAGGGAATGAACTAAACATAGCCTTATAACTTTTTTGCAAGGATAAAACATCTTACAACTTGGAATGAAGGGAGTAGAAATCATCTAGCTAGTTTCTGGATTGAGAGTGTCCTAAGAGCTAAGCTATTTTTTCTTCTCCACCTCAATAAAAAGTACTATAACTAGCTTTGCTATAAGACGATTATCATAACTGATGTAGTACATGAGAATGACACGGAATTGGCCCGCATGGTTAACCTCCACGGTAGTTCCACAGTTTTTCTAAGTACGCTTCCTGTTCCAAAATTCAATAATTTATGGTTTGCCACGATAACCAAGGCAATTGGATCGGTATGCTAGTTGCTAGTGAAGAAATAAAACGCATGCTAACCTACATGTAATCGCTAGGGCCTTGTTTAGTCCGCGAAATTTTTCAGAAAATGGTACGGTAACACTTTCGTTGTTATTTGATAATTAGTGTCCAATCATAGTCTAATTAGGCTTAAAAGATCCGTCTCGTGAATTTCGTCTAAATTATGTAATTAGTTTTATTTTTTATCTATATTTAATGTTTCATGCATACGTCTAAAGATTCGATGTGACGGAAAATTTTGAAAATTTTTGGAACTAAATAGGCCCCAGTATCTCGTACTGTCCCGCCGAGTCAAAGTTAATTTTGTTAGAAGAAGAAGTACTAGTTTAGACAAGGGTCCATATTTCTCTAGAAAAGTGCTCAGCTATTGGCAGGCGGGCGAGGTGCAAGTACTCCCTCCATTAAGAAAACATGCGAGTACGGATTATGTGTCGACAAAAATAGTTTACGTTTAATCAAATTTCTAGTGAATACTATTTACATTTATGACTTTAAATTAATTTATTAAGAAAATATATTTCATAATAAATCTAATGGTATTTATTTGATATTATAAATATTGATATTTTTTATTTATAATTAATTAAATTTAAGATACTGAACCATGATATTATGCTAGAATTATATGTTTTTTTTAGACGGAGGGAGTAGCAAGTTGAAGTGCAATGATGGGCTATGGGTCCCACAAAATCCTGTCTCGGTCTCTGAAAAATCTCGTGCCAGCCGATGGTGGCGGAAGTACACTAGACATTCGAACTCGTGGGGACCACTGGGCCAGCCGAATCCAGCTGATACCTCAGCAAATACTAGTACTAGTACCAGCCGGCCGTGCAACCACCAGGTCCACGTGGTGAGGTGGGTCGACCAGGCTGCAAATGTGCCTACGTGGCCATGTTTTTGTAGAAAGTCCCCCCAAAAAACCATTAATACATTGTTTCTCTTAAAGCGTAAAACCCCATGCATCACAGGTGGGATCTATAAAAATAGGCTAGGAGAGGGTTCTTCCATTAGTATCTTCTATCTCTAGCCCCTTCTTTTAAACTTTCATAGGCATATAGGGGATGCTCAGTGATGGAGTATCATTCGAATTCTAATGTGAGTCTTGCAGGGATGCCCGGAAGTCCCGTAGTTTGGATTATGCTATTAGTGAATTTGTTTTCGTATTTGATTGCAGTCAGCTCGTCCTATAAACACATTTTGTAAGCCATACGATAAGAGTATGGAAACAACTCACTGTATTCTCTGCGTTCTGTAAACTGTCATCATATAGTGAAGATCGACGGTTGGCGCTGTAGTCTTTTCCCGCAAAGGTTTTTCACATAAAAAATCTATGCTTCTGTTCAATCATTATTTGTATTATTTACTAACACTTAGGAGGTGGCTCTATGCTTCGAGTAGTGGTAGCGAGGGGCTCGAGAAAACCATTTTCGGATTTTAAGCTTTCTTTCCTTTTCCTCGTGAGCTATTTGCTTAAATGAGTTAGCTAGTTTTCATCAATTTCGAACCATGAATGTAGTCTTTACCGATTTTAGACTAGTCTTGTAGGAGTATATCCCACCACTTTAGCGATTCCAACAAAAAGATCACTCACGAGAGCTTAAACACTGTTATACCTAATTCCACTATTTGTAAGTTTTATCACTACACCATAATGAACAATCTTAAACAGGTTTGACTAAACACGGAGCTGCATCAGTGAAAACGGGCATAATCAACAAAATTTGTACTACGTAGTGAGTCTTTGTTTGCAACAGATATGATCCGGCCTATTCCTATACTACGTGCATGTGCATCACCAGCCATATGGAACACAACACGCTCTGTCGTTGCTTTCCATATGATTGAAGTCCGAGTGTTGAAAATCTGTAGTAGTAGTACTGTATACATTGGCCCATCACCAGACACTAGCAGGCAGCAGCCCGTGGGCTCCACTTTCATGTGATGACGCCATCATAGCTCACGAGAGCCGCCATCACGGTTTCAACCGCCTCCGTGCGCCGGCGCGCTACACGAGAGACGAGACCACGAGACCCGATTCACCGCTGCCGCTCGACCGCGGTCAGTACGCCAGCAGCCTATATATACTGCCACCGCCACAGGGCCTCCCATTTCTTCGTTCTGCCACCGTCTTCCACCTCTCCGGCCACTTCCCTCCCTTTTCCTTCTACAAGCAAGCGAAGCTGCACCGAAAGCAGAGGGAAGCTGTTGGGGGTAGAGGTGAGCATTCACCATCCCTCTGATGTTCGTGATATCCGTGCGTTTGAATGGTTTTTGGGATTATAATCCAACTCGTGTTCACCAGCCGATTTTTGCGTTGGTTCGATTTGTTCCAGCTATGAAGATGACCGGCGGCAGCGAGACCGGCGCCGATGTCGCGAACTCCGACTCCGACCCAGCAGCTACCTCCACGCCCACCTGTACCGACGCACTCGGAGCAGCCGCGGCCGTGGGGATGGAGGGCTGCGAGCATGTTCCCGTCGACCCGGCTGCTTCCTCCTCCAGGTCCGCCCGTACCGACGACATGGCCTTCGACGGACTCGGAGCAGCCGCAGCCGCGACGGTGGAGGGCTGCGAAGACGTTCCCGTCGACCTGACTGCTTCCTCCACCACGTCCGCCCGCATCGGCGAGTTCGACGGACTTGGAGCAGCCGCAGCCGCGACGGTGAAGGGCTGCGAGGACGTTCCCGTCGACCCGACTGCTTCCTCCACCACGTCAGCCCGCATTGGCGAGTTCGACGGACTTGGAGCAGCCGCAGCCGCGACGGTGGTGGGCTGCGAGGACGTTCCCGTCGACCCAACTGCTTCCTCCACCACGTCCTCCCGCATCGGCGAGTTCGACGGACTTGGAGCAGCCGCAGCCGTGAAGATGGAGGGCTGCGAGCACTACCTCATCGATGTCCCGTACTCTGACCCGGCGGCTTCGTGCGCCATGATCAACGTCATCCCCTCCTCCAATCCTGGCGTGAACAATGGCCTCGCTGGTGAACGACATGGCGACACCGAGCCATTCGCCGCCACCGGGCTGAAGAACCCCTCTGCTCCTTCCTTCGTGCGGCCCATCGCATCGGCATCATCAATGGGGAGGTGAGCTCCCTCCCTCTCATCCAAGCCCCAAATCGATTCGAGTCACTTGCGCTCTAGCTGTCAAGCAGAATTTCAGAAGCGATTGAATGAAGTATTGTTCAGCGCTTACATTGGCTGGGTTCGTCTAAACTTGGATTGTTTGCTCATCGCTGTTTAGACAATACTTCACAAATTAATTCAGCGCTGAACAATACTTCAGTTCGTCTAAACAGCGCTGTTAAGCGCGGTCGGAATCATCGCTGTTTGCAATTTGTAAAAGTTGTGGTTCCTATTCGAATTAATCAATTTGTTTGCATCTGCAGCGCTGTGTTTCCAGAGCCTACCATCTTCCGCAGCAAGCTCAATGCGGATGCCCCGAGCTTTGCGCCAACAGGGTGGGCACGGATGTCTGCCGTCCCCTTCTCACAGGCGCACTCGCGAACCCCTACGCCGAGAACCACCAATGGATGGCCTATCTATCCCTCAGCGCCCGTGGGGATGCAGCAACAGAGCTTGCCGAGTGTGGAGATGCAGGGGAGCCCGTACTACAACTCTGCCCCTGTGCAGTGGATGTCTGCCGTCCCCTTCTCCCAGGCGTCTTCCTCCTTGACATACCGGCCACAGCATGCCCCGTGGACGCAGACCCAGGACTCACCTGCTACTACTGTCCATGGTACGTACTTCCTCAGGCGCACCACTGTTTGGTCAGATTCACGACTCTGCTGCTACTGTCCATGGTACTCGTACTTCCTCAGGCGCACTGTTCGGTCAGACCGAGAACTCACCGGCTGATACTGTCCATGGTACACGCGCTATGAAGATTATGGATGTTTGGTCTCACAATGCAAGCATTGCCTATGGTCAGATCTCTGAGATCATGAAGGATGGCGACAGGCTCATGGTTGCCATCGACTCAGAATTTGCTGTGCCCGATAACTGTGCGGTTAATGATGGAGAACCACAAAACCCAGAAGCATTCTACAGCCAGACGCGTAACATGGTAAATGGAGGCAGCCTTGTACAGTTTGGACTTGTTTTGGCTACGCATCGTCAGGTACTTGGCATATGGCAGTTCAACCTGCATTTCTCTCCTTCCTGGCGTGCGCCGTACCATCCTGGCATCCTGTTTCTGCGAGAGAAGGCTGGAATCAACTTTGATCACCATGAAAGCCGAGGAATCCCAGCGGTTGATTTCACTAGATGGATGTCAGGATCAGGATTGCTTCGCAATTCGAATGTCACTTGGATTACATTTGCAGGTTACAATGACTTCGGATTCCTCACCTATTATGTCACCGGAGCAGAGCTGGGACCGGATCGGCAGGGGTTCCTAAAGACCTTGAGGGACCTCTTCCCGCAGTCTTACGACATCCGCATTTTCACAAAGCTCGGCAGGTGTAGGACCGCAGTGATCAATGGTGGCCTGTCCAAGGTGTGCGAGAAGCTGGAGGTAAAAATCCCTGGTCTAGCTCACAATTCTGGCTATGACGCCCTGTGCACACTACTGTGCCTGGAGAAGATGTCCCGGGCAGATCCCGGCTTCCTGACGCGCATCACACGGTATTGTGGTGCAGTGTACGGCCTGTCAGACATCGATGAGTGCGACAGGAGCTTATAGTGAAACGCTAGCAGTTGTATTGCCCTTGTTTAGATTCCAAAGTTTGCCTCCCAAATTCACTATGCAGAATTCCTATTCCCCGTCACATCAAAATACCGGCACATATATGGAGTACTAAATATAGATGAAATCAAAAACTAATTACACAGTTTTGTTGTACTTTGCGAGACGAACATTTTAAGTCTAATTAATCAATATTTGGACAATTATTACCAAATAAAAACAAAATTGCTACAGTGTGACGGGACACTTACTATGCAAAGTTTGCCTCAAACTTTGTCATCTAAACAAGGCCACAGTGATTTCATTAGTGAAACATTCTTTGAGATACAGTACTAATACAGTTTGACAGGAGTTGTATTTTTTGAGATATCGATCAGTTAGCAGTAGTCATTTCTCAGACAGTACTAGTACTGATACAGTCATTTCATCAGTGAAACATTTTTTTGATTGATGTTTTGATTTGATTTGATTTGATGAAGAGCTTTCCCCTCCAAAAGAAATATGATGAAGAGCTTGCTGCGGTACCTAGTAGGAGAGTACTTATGTCAGACGGAGCTTGCTGATATGGTGGGAGCCTGCACCCCGCCCGCCATTCGCGACTTGGAGAGCGCGGCTCGATACATCATCACAGCACAGCGACGGGAGACGGCGGCGCGGTGGAGGTGCACCAGTGCTCGTAGCGGCGTGAGCTCTTGAAGATGTTGAAGCGCGCGGGATGCTGGAGCGGCACAACCTGTCTGGCCGGCGATTGAGCCTTGCCATCCACGAGGTCACGCCGGCGTTCCTCATCGAGCTGCCCAGCCCATGCTGGAGGCCGCGCTGCACCGGGAGGGAGATGGCCATGGTCACCGTGCGCCTGGCGCCCGCTGCTGGAGGAGTGCGTCGTTTGGGCGGGTGGTGGTCTACTGCCACCGCAACCGTGTCCATGGGCACCGGCCGGGGTGCCGACGCCGCCCGAGGAGAGCAACACGCCGAGCGCTCAGGGAAAGCAGGGGGTTGTGCAATGTGTACGTGCAAGGCAACAGTGCCACTGTGTCTGCCTGCAATGTGTACGTGCACGAGAGCCGGCGCAGAATCCCAGACGCGTGCCGTCACGTTGAATGCGCCAGGCCACCCATGGCCCGGGCGCGTCGCATCTGCTGTCACTGTGAGAGCCGGTCCGCCGGCCTTGACCTCGAGGCCTGGTTTAGATCGCACAATTCACCCCAAATTCTACTATAAAAAAAATTCTCCATCACATCAAAATACCGGCACATATATGAAGTACTAAATGTAGATGAAATCAAAAACTAATTTATACTTTGCGAGACGAATATTTTGACCCTAATTAATCAAGATTTGGACAATTATTACCGTAAACAAACGGGGTGACACTGTACAAATTTGGCTACCCGACTTTGTGATCTTAACCAGGCCCGAGAACAAGAAGCTCCACGGCGTCCTCGCAACGTGCTGCTGCGGCAGCGTCCTCGAAACGTGCTGCTGCGGCTGCGCAGAATCAACTTTTCTGCTCCACGGACCACGGCCTCAGGCCATGTCTAGTTCTCCAAATTTACCTTTAAATTTCACTATATAAAAAGAAGATTTCCTATCATATCAAAATATCAGCACATATATAGAGTACTAAATGTAGATGAAATTAAAAACTAATTACACAGTTTGGTTGTAATTTACGAGACAAACGTTTTGAACCTAATTAATCAATGTTTAGACAATTATTACAAAATAAAAACAAAATTACTACAGTGCTGCACAGTAATTCGGAGAGGTCCAAATCAAACATGTAAACACGACCTTATATAGATAGAGACATAAGGGAGATGGAACTGGAAGAGAGCGGCCGCGGCGCCCGGCGTTGCATTGCCTGACAAGCCCGCGCCGCACGACATGGCTGCCGGGCGCCGGCACGCAGCGGCTATCGCTCTCAGCTCTGACTCTGACAGCGCCGACGATGCATCCCAGCAAGCAAGCGCTGCCTGCCCGCCTCCCGCGCGTCGTCCCCGGCAGTACGCCAGCAGCAGGCACGTCGCCGTCGTCGCGTACTGCTTGTTGCTGCCTTCCTCCTTGTAGGTGAGCAGAGCACGCCCGGCGTCCGGACTTGAAGCCGCTGGTGCCCGGCACCGGCTACCAGAGTGCGCCGTGCGCGTGCCTTGAGGTTCCGCCGGAGCAAGAGGAACCCCCGGGCCAGCAGCACCTTGGTGCGCACCTGACGCTGCCCACCAGAGCTCGTCCTCGTACCTCCGGGCCCTGGCTGGAGCAGCCGACTCCGCTCAGGGACAGGTAGGAGCCCAGCCAGGTGTACTGTTGGTCAATCCCTTGGGCAGGCCGAACTTAACTGACCATGCTCCACGGCGGCATTCCTCCTGCTGGCGTGCGGCGGCTGTTAGAATAGTTCAGGTGTTAGAAAATAGTACGTAATGAGCGGTGTGAATGAGTCATGATGTAATGTGTGGTGTGTATGAGTCTAGATGAGTGTGTGCGGTAAGTACCATCTAGATGTATGGACCACCTTGTATATCGAGTCTTGTACATGCATGCCATGGTGGGGGCTATTTCCACCCATATAACACGAACCGTGAGCCGAGGCAAAGGCATCACGTTAAACTAAAATACTCTTTCTCTTACATAGTACCAGAGCCACACAAATTCCTCACGAAAATAGTTAGATCATGGCGCAAGAAGTTGTTGTGTTCTCCTTCGGTGTCTTCCTTCCACCAGTACAAGGCAAGCTCACCCGGGGCAACTACACCATGTGGGAAGCCCAGGTGACTGCCACCCTCACGGGTGCTCATCTTGCCGGCTTCATCAAGCCCACCGCCCACCCTCCAGCGGAGTTCCTGGAGGTTGACGCCGCTGCCACGGCGGACGGCAAGAAGGCGGATCCGATACCAAATCCGGAGTACGAGAAGTGGATCGCTAAGGACAGTCAAGTCCGCGGCTATCTCTTCTCTTCGCTCTCCAAGGAGATTTTCTCCCAAGTTTCTTCATCAACAACATCGGTCACGCTCTGGGCGGCGATCCAAGAACACCATGCGTCGCAGTCCCGTGCGCGGGTCATCTCCACGCGCATGGCTCTCGCAAACGCCACCAAGGGATCCTCGACGGTTGCGGAGTATTTCACGAAGATGAAGGGCCTTGCCGACGACATGGCGTCGGCGGGGCGGAAGCTGGATGATGAGGAGCTTGTCTCCTACATCCTCACGGGACTCGGTGATGACTTCGAGTCCGTCGTCTCCGCAGCTATGATGCGGGTCGAGCCCCTCTCCGTCGTGGAGCTGTACGCTCAGATGGCGAGCCACGAGCAACGCAAGGCGCTGCATGATGGGGGCTCCTACTCCTCCGTCAACTCTGTAGAAAGGGGCGGCCGTGGTGGTGGTCGCCCTCCCTCTTTCCGCGGTGGCCGTGGCGGTGGTGGTCGCGGTGGTTTCGGTCGTGGACGAAACAACGGTCGGAACGGTGGTCGCAACAACAACAACAACAACAACAACAACAGCTTCACCAACAAAACTTTTCTTGCAGATGTGATCTGCCAGATATGTGGCAGGAAAGGCCACGGTGCTGATCGCTGCTACGAGTACATCGGCTACCCAAAGAAGAGCGCATCCGCGGCATCAACATCCTACGGCGTAGATACAAATTGGTACATGGACACAGGTGCCACGGACCACATCACCAGCGAGCTAGATCAGCTCACAGTTTGTGATCGCTACATCGGCAATGATCACGTACATACAGCCAGTGGATCAGGTATGAAGATAAATCATATTGGTCATAGTACTTTGAGTTTTCCTACTAGTAATCTTCACCTTCGTAACATATTACATGTTCCACAAGCCCACAAAAACCTTGCATCTGTTAATCGTATTACTCGAGACAATAATGTGTTTCTAGAATTTCATCCCGATCATTTTTTTTGTCAAGGAGCAGGGAACGAGCAAAACCCTACTCCAGGGCAGATGTGAGCATGGACTCTATCCTCTTCAACCCATCAATAAAGAAGTTTTTGCTGCCGTCAAGCCAACCACCTCATTATGGCATCATCGACTCGGCCATGTGTCCATTCCAGTAGTTCAACGAGTTATTAGTCAACATAAACTTCCCTACATTCATGATTCCATTTCCACTAGTGTGTGTGATGCATGTCAACAAGGGAAAAGTCACCAGTTGCCCTATCCTAGATCAACTAGTGTATCCAATTCTCCTTTTGATCTTGTTTTCTCTGATGTTTGGGGTCCTGCTCCCAACTCAGTTGGTCGAAATAAATATTATTTAAGCTTCATTGATGATTATAGTAAACACACATGGATTTATTTACTTCGTCAAAAGTCTGATGTTTTTCAATGTTTTCATGATTTCCAAAAACTCGTAGAGAGACAATTTGACTGTAAAATTCGTACTATGAAAACCGATTGGGGTGGCGAGTATCAATCCCTTAGCTCTTTCTTTAAACGTGTTGGGATATCTCACCAAATTTCATGTCCTCATGCCCATCAACAAAATGGAGCAGCTGAACGCAAACATAGACACATAGTTGAGGTTGGTCTCTCTCCCCTAGCTCATGCATCCATGCCTCTCAAATTTTGGGATGAGGCCTTTATCACATCTGTTTTTCTTATTAATCGTCTACCCTCAAAGGTTATAGACCAAAATACACCTCATGAACGTCTCCATGGACAAGCACCTGACTATATGTCACTTCGAACCTTTGGTTGCGCCTGCTGGCCAAACCTTAGACCCTTCAATCCTCGAAAACTTGAGTTTCGGTCCAAACAATGTGTTTTCCTTGGCTATAGCAATCAACATAAAGGATTCAAGTGCCTTGAGCCCAGTACTGGCCGCGTTTACATATCTCGCGATGTTGTCTTCGATGAACAATTATTTCCTTTCTCCAAACTCCATCCCAACGCGGGTGCCCAACTTCGAGCTGAACTCACCCTCCTACCCGACATTCTTCTCAATCCAAATTTTCCACTAAAGGGAACTCAAGTACGTGATCAGTATGTGCAATCTTCATTACCTACTAACCCATCATCAAATTATGTTGAAGATTTGACAAATGCAGATGAAAATTCGGATGCGCGCCGTGCTATTTTGGGCACAAACCACCACCATCTGGTGTGCTTTCCCACGGGCGGCCGCACAGCTCCCGAAGGTGATCCACATGCGACCACAGAAGGTGAATCAGGCGGGGCGCTACATGCGGCGGACTCACCTGGTGGCCTGCATGCGGCAGACTCACCTGGTGGCTTGCATTCGGTGGACTCATCTGGTGGCTTGCATGCTGCTTCGACAACTTCGCCTGTTGAATGCACCCCTGCTGGATCCTCTACGCCATCCACCACTCCTTCCGCATTGCCACACCATGCAACCGCACAAATGCATCCAGGCGGCGGGGAACAAATCCTACCCACGGGATCTGGTGTGGTTGTTCGCGGATCCAGTGCGCCAAGGACTGCTGAACCCGATCATGTGGCCTTCATGCAAGCACCTACATCAAGCACGACGACCGCTACACCGCCAAGACCTACGACCCGCTTGCAACATGGCATTGTACAACCCAAGCGCCGCACCGACGGCACGGTTCGCTGGTGCAATCTCGTCAAGTCCGAGGAACCGTCCTCGGTTATTGAAGCTATGCAAGACAAAAATTGGACAACAACAATGGACGAAGAACATCGTGCTCTACTCAACAATCAGACTTGGCACTTGGTACCTCCTCCACGTGGTAAGAATGTCATTGGATGCAAGTGGGTGTACAAAATCAAGAGACGTGCTGATGGTCAAATTGAAAGGTATAAAGCACGCTTGGTGGCCAAGGGCTATCGGCAAAGGTATGGTCTTGATTATGAAGACACTTTTAGCCCAGTTGTCAAAGCTGCCACGATTCGTCTTATTTTGGCTATAGCTCTTTCTAGAGGATGGTTTCTTCGTCAGTTAGACGTCAAAAATGCTTTTCTTCATGGCATCCTTCAAGAAGAAGTATACATGCATCAACCGCCTGGCTATGTTGATTCCAAATACCCCGGATATGTTTGCAAATTGGACAAAGCAATCTATGGCCTCAAACAAGCTCCTCGAGCATGGCATGCTCGACTTTGTGCAAAACTTGAGTCCCTTGGTTTTGTTCCCTCCAAGGCGGATGCCTCACTTTTTTATTTCAACACGGGTCGGCATACTCTATTTGTTCTTGTGTATGTGGATGACATTATAGTAGCCAGCTCGTCGACTGATGCTACTATGGCTTTACTTGCTGATCTACAACAGGATTTTGCGCTCAAGGACCTTGGTGATCTCCATTATTTCTTGGGCATCGAAGTCAAGAGGGGAAACACTAGTATGCTTCTCACCCAAGAAAGATATGTTACAGAGATGTTAAAACGTTCTGGTATGGACAAGTGCAACCCTGTTGATACACCGCTATCTAGCTCGGAAAAACTAAGCATAGAAGATGGAGAGAAACTTGGGCCTGAAGATACAACAAAATACCGCAGTATAGTAGGTGCACTACAATATTTAACCCTGACCAGGCCAGATATATCCTTCTTAGTTAACAAGGTATGCCAATTCTTGCATTCACCTACTACTGTGCATTGGAGCGCTGTAAAAAGGATCCTGAGGTATATAAAAGGGACCATTAAATTTGGACTTAAACTTAGCAAATGTGAATCTATGCTAGTAAGTGCTTTTTCAGATGCTGATTGGGCTGGCTGTGTGGATGATAGAAGATCCACAGGAGGCTTTGCTATGTTCCTTGGCAACAACTTGATTTCTTGGACAGCTACGAAGCAACCAACAGTATCACGGTCAAGCACTGAGGCAGAATACAAGGCACTTGCTAATGCAACTGCAGAATTGATATGGGTTCAAAAATTGTTAACTAAACTTGGAGTCAGGCATCCTCCTAGAGCGCGTTTGTGGTGTGACAACTTGGGTGCAACTTATCTATTTGCAAATCCAATCTTTCATGCCCGAACAAAGCATATTGAAATAGATTTTCACTTTGTTAGAGAAAGGGTAGCTCAAAAACTACTAGAAGTTAGATTCATCTCAACTGGAGATCAATTGGCTGATGGCTTCACAAAAGCATTACCTGTTGTCAAGTTGAAGAATTTTAGAGACAATCTCAACCTCCAAAGTGGCTGAGATTGAGGGGGAATGTTAGAATAGTTCCGGTGTTAGAAAATAGTATGTAATGAGCGGTGTGAATGAGTCGTGATGTAATGTGTGGTGTGCATGAGTCTAGATGAGTGTGTGCGGTAAGTACCATCTAGATGTATGGACCACCTTGTATATCGAGTCTTGTACATGCATGCCACGGTGGGGGCTATTCCCACCCATATAACACGAACCGTGAGCCGAGGCAAAGGCATCACGTTAAACCAAAATACTCTTTCTCTTACAGCGGCGGCGGTCGGTACGTTCGGCGTCGTGGTTGCCAGGTGCGTGACCGCCAGGGACATGGACGCCGCGAGGGAGGTAGTCAGGCTCAGGTGGGGCCACAGGCTGGGATGCGCCGGCGTTGTCGGAGCTCATAGGCGCGCTGCGTCGTGGAGCGTGGTCAGTTCGGCGGCCTGCAACTGCTTCGTGCGAAGAAAGAAAGAACAATTGGCAGGGCCTCAAATTGATCTCATCCCTTCCAGTGCGGATGGCAAGAATAAAAAGTTCGTTCGCTTTTTAACCAGGGAAAACAGGGATGGAGGTTGATCACGAGGCCGGATTTGCTATGTGCTAAGGTACTGAGGGGTAAATATTTTCCTAACTGTGACTTCCTCTCGGCTAGAAGGCGCAGTTCGGAGACTTGGCGTTCTATCCTTCATGGTCGTGATGTACTGAATCGTGGGCTCATTAAGAGAATTGGCCCTGCCCGGTGAGACCAATATTTGGGAGGAGAACTGGATCCCGAGACTGAGATCGACCAACCACAGCACGGGTTGAGGCGGTCAGGGACCTTTTTTTATTCCCGGTACGCGTGTGTGGAACGTTGAACTGGTGAACAAGACCTTCACAGCGTTGGAGGCGGAGGAAATTTTAAAGATCAAGCCCGGGGTTTCTCTGTCCCATGATGTTACGGCATGGGCTTTTGAGAAGAATGGCTTCTACTCCGTGCGCTCGGCATATAGACTTCTGAAGGAGTCGCAAATGGCAGATGCAATGGCCTCTTCTTTGGAAGCTGGGGCGTCAGGTGATGGGCGGGCATGGAGTCTTCTATGGAAGCTTGACGCTCCCCCAAAGGTGCGGGTATTTTGGTGGAGGGTGCTCCACGATGCTTTGCCGTCTAAAGTAAAGTTGAAGAGGCGGCATGTGGCAAAGGAAAGTTTCTGTGAGGTTTGTGGAGATCCTGAGGAATCCGTGTATCACGTAATATGGCAGTGTCCGGTTGCAAAATGTTTCTGGGCTGAGATTAAGAGAGTGTTGGGGCATGTCGTTCCAGACTTCCATCCAAATTCCTGGGCGACAGACGTTTTCTGTCCAGAGGTATGCCCGCCGAAGATTGTTGCTGTGGTGGTATGTGGCGCGTGGTCGCTGTGGTCTGGCAGGAATGCTAGACGTCATGGAAGGCATGTTTGGGAACCTGGAGCAGCGGTGAGATATATTTCCAAGCTGCTTGAGGAGATGGCGATGCTGAAAACACCGGCGAGGCCAGGCTAGCCACGGATGGCGATGAAATGGAAGAAGCCGGAGGAAGGTTGGTGCAAGGTGAATACCGATGCTGCCTTTGACACAGTGTCTAGCACGGGAAGTGCTGGTGTGGTGATTCGTGATGAACAAGGACAGTGATCGCAGGAGCTACTCGCTGATTCGATCATGTCCAAGACGCTCTCACCGCCGAGGCACTAGCAGCAAAGGAGGGACTAAAATTGGCTATGGAAATGGGCTGTGGAAAAGTTATTCTTGAAACTGATTGCAGCACTCTGAAAGTCCCTTTTAGTGAATAGTGAAGGCATGAGGTCCTCTATAGGAGGTATTTGTTTTGATATTTCAGAGCTAGGCAGGAGTTTTGTTGAGTTTAAAATTACTTGGGTCAGTAGGGACGCTAACTCAGTGGCACACTGTTGTGCTCGCTTGGTGTCGGCCACTAAGCGCGTCCTATTTTGGCTAGACTATATTCCGGAGTGGCTTGTGGGATTAACAGCTAATGATTATACCCCTGTCATTGATTAATGAAAGCTCTGAATTGCTAAAAAAAAAGCCTGGGTACTCGTACTAGTACTGTACCCATCCTTAGCCTCCGTTTTCAGCAACGGCATTCTGCCAGAATCCAGGTTAATACTTACTACTAGTACATGCCAAACTCACTCATCGGCTAGCTCGATCAATGCCTCAGTTCAGAAATATTCAGAGAATAGGTCGTTGCAATTGCAGGCCACGCTGGCACCGCCGGCCGCCGGGGAGATGACCAGGGCCCTGGCGTTGTCTGCGGTGGTGTTCTTCACCTTCTGCTTCCCGGCGGCCAAATCACCGGCTATTGGTGGAGGGGCTAGCTATTAGTGCTAACTGATTTTGTAGTTTGTGTAGCTGTGCGATGCGCGCTGTGTGTGCTGGTCTTATATTGTTGTTGGCTTTTTTCCCCTCATTTTCTTATATAGCTAGGATTCAGGGACTATCTGTTTATATTTTTCTTTTATTTATGTCAAGAGAAAATTAGTATAAAACATTATTTAAAAGAAACAATAGAAACAGGGAGGCACTAGCTGATATGCATCATGTACCAACGTAACTAGTTACTTAATTTGGTCAGGATTTATTGATGGGTTTGTGGCCTTTTTTATATAATATAATATAATATGATAATAGAATTAAAAAAATTTCATGTAGCAGCTTAATTAATTGGACTAGATGCATTATATTGTTGAGTCATTCTCATGTCTTATACTTTTTTCTACTCTCTATTTCTTTTCTATAGTTCTTCGTCTAATAGAAATCGCGGCAAAGATTTTACAGTCCTTTCTAAAAATAATTCTTCTCTATAATTGAGGCACTTCAGTTTTACTCCCTCCGTCCTGTAACATAGTGCATTATAACATTCAAAATTTATCCTCAAATATAATGCATTCTAGAGGACACAACCTAGTTTTGCTTCAAATACTTTCCATTTATCGATCAATCACCATTAATCACATTTATGATAGTGTCTGATTAGGAAATACTCCCTCCATTCATTTATCTCCTTCATCTAAGCAAAAACTTTTTATTCAAAAATCTCCTTCATATTAGCTTGGGACTTGCCCGCATTTATTGTCCGTTTGCTGCTCATTGGCTACCCCTGCCTGTATTTATTGTTTCTTTGCTGCTCATTAGCTGTTCCTAGCATGTGACTCCTCGTATGCGCTCAGCACGTGATGATTAAATGCAAACTGAGTGGTTTTGCTCTGCTCCTTGGTCACTCCGCCGAAGGCTAAAATGACAGAGATAAATGAACGGAGGGAGTAAAATGAGGGTACATGTGTCTTTTACATTCTCTATTAATTTATCTTAAAATTCCTAGACTGTACTATATTCGGGAGTATCTTCAATAATTCTTTCTCCGCTTAAAAGTGCAAGCAGGCTAGCCTAGCAATAACTACGCGGGTTGTTAGGCCAGTCTCAGTGAAGAGTTTCATTTCGTTATTTCCAAGACTGCCATGTCATATAGAATGAAATGGAACTCGGATGAAACACCCACTCTCAATGGAAAGTTTCATTCCATAGTTTCATCAACATTTAATTCTATGACTCATAGAGAGTTGGTAACTGTGCCAAGAGAGTTTCATCCCCATGAAACTCAATTCTTCTCTCTTCATTAAAACGTTGACATGTCATCAAAAATGCATATGTGGCAGGCTATTAAATGCAAATGAAACTCTGATGAAACTCCCACTGAGACTGGCCTTACAAGTTACACATAACTAGGACTGCCGTGGTAACTCTGGGATTACCTTTCTCAAACTGTTAATCTATATTCTATACCTAATATTTAAACGGCAAAATTTCTATCCGCTGTTTTTCTGTCCACCTTTCCTTTTGTTTCCGTCGGAGAGCAGTCTTTCCGTCTTTCGCCCGCCACAAACATACGTACGAAAACAAAATCCCGCCGCGTAGGAAAACAAATCCGGATCGGTGTGTGCACCCGCACCCCACGTTCGTCCGAAAAAATAAAGGTTTGCATGCCCACATGCAATGCAAATATCTGGCGCGACCTCAAAGAAAATCCGAATTGGTCTCGAAAAAAGAAAATCTGGATTAGTCTAAAAAAGTTAACCCCTCAGCGCTCATCTTTCAGTTCCCTTTGTTTATTTATGATATACATGAGATTTAGTTCTGAGCTACATTAATAATCTTTATTACTTTGTACAAGTCGATCTTACTTTCTATATACATATAGTACATGATTGCTTTGTTATAAAATTACTAGCAAAAACATGCTCGTGCATTGCACCGGACGTACAATTTACTATTCGTACTTATGGCAATAGCAAACACTGTCCATATAGTTTTCTTTGTTTGATTTTAAATGGGCCTATCTTATTTATTTCTTTTAAATTTTGGCTCATTAATATTATGTTATATATATTATTCTCTTGCGAGCAACTGCTGGGAGCTAAGCGCGACGCTCTGATCGTTGCAAGGTTGGAAGAAGAAAGTGGCCAGGCGTGGGCCCACTCGCCGGAGTGCGCGTGCGGCCGAGGCTGCACGCGGCACCGTCGAGCGGCTTCCCGCCGGCAACCTAGAGACGACCTGCACGGGCAATTAATGGACTTCTACAGCAATGGCAGCTTCACCGCCACTGCAACCATCTCGCACGATGGCAGCTGCGGCAGCGGTGCCCGGATCCACACAACGGCGGCGGCGGCACCCTAATCCCCGCGTTGGCGATGGTGTCCTTCATCTACGACCTTGACCACGGCGCGGCGCGACGCCTCAGACCTGCTGACCGGCATCGCGGGCCCTCGGGCCGGCGAGCGCAGAGGCGGCGGCGCAGGCGAACCTGGCTGGCGACTTTGTCGCCCCGGGAAGTGCGACCGCATCTGATGTCCTCCTTTATTCTCTTTGATTTCCTCGATTCAATTCTTTCTTAGATTTGATCTTCGATCGATCTGTATATGGATAGTGAAGGAATCGATTTTTTTATCCGGGTCCGTCCCATGAGCGGAGCTACATTGATGCATTGGTATTCCTAGGAATACCCTACTTTTTTGCACAACAATAAGTATATATACTTGTATACTCAGATATATAATGTATATTGGTGTTAATTTGATCATTTTCTAGCACAAACTGAGTCCACAATCAATTCTCGTGGCCTCCTACCGTTTTCAGCTCCTAGGCTAGCCCGCAAGGGGCAAGGGCACAAGGCCCAGTGGCCCAGAAAGCCCTGCCTCTCCTCTGTTCGGCGCGGAGACGCCTGGCCCTCGACCATGACTCCATGTAGTCTGCCGTTCCCCAATCCCTCAATCCCTAATCTTCTCGCTCTTCTCCTTCTCTTCTTGAATCCTAGCGACGGCGAGCGGCCAGCCAGCCGGCAGCAGCCTCCACCTCCTGACCTCCTCATCTCCACACACGGCTAGCGGCGACAGCAGGCAGGGCGGGTGGAGGCCGGGGCGGGGCATGCTGGCCGAGCTGGTGCGTCCGGGCGTGGCGGATCCGCAGACCGCGCAGCGGCGTGATAGGCCGGCCGCGGCCGGCTAGCGGCTGCCGGCTGGGGGAGGCCGAGCAAAGAAGCATTGGAGCAGTGCTTAATGGCAGTGCAGCAAGAAAGCATTGTTTCGTACTTTCATCCCTATCTTAAATATGAACAATTTGTTATTCAAGTACTGTTCTGTTTTTATGACTTTAATTAATACTACGAACTATACTTGAAACCTATGCTACTATGTATTGGAATTTTTTTCGGTTGTGGAAATACCCAAGTTCAAAATCCTGGCTCCGCCACTGGTCCATCCAGTTTGGTATGGAATACGTGCGTCAAAGTTTTTTTAGTTCCTGCCTGGAGTTTCTTTTCTTTTTGCCATGTTCCGATCCGATTTCCACCAGGTCACGTTGAGAAAGACAATTACGATTTTAGTGCTCAGTCCGTATATGACTCAAATTGAATTACTGATCTCCTCCCGTCCTCTCTTTTCTGCCCAAAATTAATCAGTCCGTATAGGACTCAAACTCAATTACTGCCTCTTCTCCCATCCTCTCTTTTTTGTCCATAAGGCTGGACGAAAATTTGCCGCACAAAAAAAAGAGGTTGAAATTTTACCTCTTTATTATTAGGTATAAATATAGATATAGATATACACATGCTGAGTATTTACCTTTGTTAATTTGATTTGTCCGGTCCATTAAGTAGAAATTGTGACTAAAAATTAAAGGAGAGAGTCGTGAAAACATATATTAATATAATTAAATAAAAAGTTATATAAATGTTGAATCTGATTTTTTTGTTGGCGTTCCAATAACGTTTTTTAATAGAGAAAGAGATAGAGTTGACATAGAATTACCTGAGAGCTGGCGTGAGGCAGCACTTTTAACACACACATATATATATATATATAAAAAAGCTTGTAGCTGACTACAGAATAGTGTATTCTGAAGCCGGATCAAAACTCGTGAGCCCGACCGGTCACCAGCGCACCATCCCACCCAACCAGGCCATCCATTCACCCACCATAACTCACGCTACCGCTTTGACTCAGCCCGATGTGGTCCCCTCGCATGCGCTGATTGAATGCCCTTGATTTTACCGTCCACAAAATCACCGAACATGCCTCTGTATTTCTCTCTCATCGTATCTGGCCAGATCCACGTATGCTGCGGCGCCCCTTCCGCCGGCGGCGGCCCGGCTCCTCGGCGACCGGCGACGACCCTGCCACCCCGCGACGCAACGCAACAGGAGGCGGCCCCACTCCCTCGCGACGCGACCCGCGCTGCGACCGCGCGGCAGCCCCGTCCCGCCGTGAAGGCGACGCCAGCCATGGATGGCGCCTCCTATCTTCTCTCGTCATCTCCGGGGCGGCGCCCTCCCCGTTGGCCTGTGTGCGTCCAGCGTCCTCCTCGTGGACTCAGAACCGCTCCCTGCCTGCACACCACCGGCGACGTCGGCTGCATGCTCCATCGCGCAACGCGGCCCTAGGCGGCGGCGGTGTGGCCTTCCACCAGTGACCCCGTTTCGCATAGATGGTGGTGTCGTGGGGCACCTGTGGCGGCGCGGCTCGCCGCCCCGCTCGCACGGCGCTCCCTGACGGCAACGCAGCCGGTCTCGCTCGGATGGCGGCCGCAGAGACGGAGCTGCAGAAGAAGGCCAGCTACACGGACATGAAGGCCATGGTGTTCCTGGTGGCCGCCACCGCCATGGCCGCCGGTTACAGCCTGCTGCAGGCGGCGCGCTGTTGCGTCGCCCTGGCCATGTTCGGCGGAGGCCCCTGCTGGGCCTGGTGCGTCTTCTCGTGCGACCAGGCGCTGACGTACGTGCTGCTGACCGCCGTCGTCGCCGCGCTGCATGCCTCCGTCGTCGCCAAGCGCGGCCAGCCCGAGCTGCAGTGGATGGGGATCTGCGCCTTCTGTAGGCCGACCGGCGCCGTCGCGGCAGGGCTCGCCGCCGCCCTGCTGGCCTTCCTCTCCGCCTTCAACCTCTTCAGGCTATACGGCAGCAAGAGCTAATATTGTTTAGTCACCATGGATTATAGTAATTCATTTAAAAATCTATCGTAAATTCACCATGGATTTATAGTAATTCATGACATATATTGTCGTAACTCTCACTGAGGAAATATCAAATTCCGGTGACTCCCTAACTTTATCATCTCACTCAAATTATTGTAATTATTTGTTAATAGTGTCGTAACTAATCTTTATTTGTTACGGTAACTGGTTCGTTGTATCATGATGATATCAAAATGTGGTAACTCCCAGTGCTAAATATTCAGATTATTTGTAAGTATTTTGTTATGGTAAATATTGTAATAACGTACCCATCCTGATTACCATATCCAGCCATTTAAAATATCAGAATTATAGTAATCATTTACCTGCTTCGCATGCACGTGTGTAGATAACGTAATAGGAAGGCAAGCTTTTTTGGTCGGCAATGAAATGCATTATACGCCTTGTTTAGTTACCAGAGTCGGGGGTGGCCGATTCGGTACAGTGCCACCCCGACACTGTAGCATTTTTTTTTTGTTGTTTTGTGTTAATAATTGTCCAAATCTTAATTAATTAGGCTCAAAATGTTCATCTCGTAAAGTACAATAAAACTGTGCAATTAGTTTTTGATTTTATCTACATTTAGTACTCCATATATGTGCCGACATTTTGATGTGATGGGGAATCTTCTTTTTGCATAGTAGAATTTGGGGTGAATTCTGGAATCTAAACAAGGCTATAGTAAACTACGACCAGCATGCATCTGGCGGTAATTACACGACCTGCATGCACCTGGCGGTAATTACGCATCGTCCTAATGCCGCATGCAACGCCAGGCTCGGCTAGGTGCCCCCGTCGCGGCTCGCTGGTGCGCCCGTTGGCCTGGCTACACAATATCTTATTCTGTAGCCGGTTATAGAGTATACTATATATATATATATATAATTAATAAATTTAAATATTAGCTAGCACCTGGCATATTTATGCCATCGGACGTCATATAGCTGCGCCGCCGCGTAGACAGTAGTAATTCAGCAACGTGGAGTGCGAAGGGTTGCCATAGGGCGTCGTGCACTAGAGACGTCTCATCGGCTCGCTGCACCATCTGCGACTGCGAACGATCGGCGCAGCATGCAGTGTTTGCCTTGCATCGATTGAACAGCTGAAGAGTGTGCTTGCTATTTGGGGACCCCACTTTAGCTAGGCTCAATTGTCTTTTTACTTCAAGTAGTACCAGTAGCCTAAACAGGACCGGCAACCGGCAGGCACCGATGTTCCCGGCAGCCCCCACTCTAGCTAGGCTCAATTGTCTTTTTACTTCAAGTAGCACCAGTAGCCTAAACAGGACCGGCAACTGGCAGGCACAGAGGGCGTGTTTGCTACGATGGTCCCAGCGAGCCAGGCCCGCCGCTCAGGCTGTGGCCACAGCCAGGTTCATGTGGTGCAAGGGTCCGTGTTTGGGAGAAGCACCAAACCAGGCAGGCCTAAAGAAGAACGTGTTTGATTCCACCCCTGCAGCCCGGCCCAATGTCATTTTACAGCTGAAATCACCTGAAGCGACCGTCGGGAGCCAGGCCCTTAAAAAACGGTGGAGGTAGCCGTTTCCCGGGAGCCAGGCCGAGAGCTTCTTTTTGCTCCTGGGGAGCCTGTCTCCCACCCGGCCCATGGCCTCCAAACATGGAGCGCTGCAGCTCAGGGGGCGTGAGCCACCCTCCAAACACGTCCCGATGTTCCTGGCAACCACATGAGTTACTGACAGTAGTACGAGGCCTGCCATTCCCCGTCGTAAGGATGGCAAATACTCCATGTAAAGCTCGATCCTATATATGGCCACTAGCTGCTGTGCTGGGACGCGTTTTTTTTTCTCTGCTTGCCGTGAGTCTGCATGCGCACATGCCTACATAAACTGCGGAGCAGCTAGCGTGTTTTGATGGGGACTCCACTCCACCGTGTGCTACATGCTACGCTGCATCCGTGCATGCAGCAAATGCACGCCCAAGTGCAGTCTTGAGCGGTGCATGCAACATCATTAAATAAAATAAAATATACTTTTTTTTTCCTTTCCCACTATCATTTATTTATTTATAAATAACACAAGGCAATTTTTGCGGCCAACTACAGTACGGTAAATAATAAGATGGGCAGAGTGCTGGGCCTCGGAGCCTGCGCGCTTGCTTGAGGCATGTGCGTGCTTCGTGGGCTTGAGGCTTTTCACACGCAAGGGGATGGGGATGGGCCTGAGCGGCCTCCGATCCGCTCCACCTCCACGGCCAGGGTCACGGTCAACAACAACACCTGTACGTGCTGGTGAGCATGCAGACCGCCATCAACGCCGGCGTTACCACCGGGAGCGGTTCTCGGGGTCGGGGTGGAACCTGGCGCCGCCACGGGTGCGCGCTCGTGGCCGCGGCGCTGCCCTTCTTCGGTGGCGTCGTCGGCGTGGTGGGCTTAATTCATCCCGCTCGACTTCGTCCTACAACATGCATGGCGCTCTCCAGTGTACCTACCTACCTGGCCAACGTCGCCATCATGGTCGTCTTCACCGGCGGCGCAGTGTGGCGTCCGTCGATGTTGGCAACTTGAAGCATGTCGTGTCGGCCAGCCTCTCCCTCCTTCCCTCCCTCTCCACATGGCCCCCAGGCCGACACGACTGCGCCATAGCCCCGGCCCCTGGGAGCGGCCGGGCGGTGTCGCCGTCGTAGAGAGAGCACCCTCGCTCGCGCCGACCACGTTGTCGCAGCGGCAGCGCCCCGATCGAACGCCTCCGTGAGCATCTCCGAGGTGACCGTACCGTCCACGACAGGTTTCCGATCGACGAAACAGCTTGTGCAGTCCGTCTCCGAGCGGTACAAGATTTGCCGCCTTCGTCTCCTAGTCCGGATCCGTCCGAGGCGTACTACGTGACATCTTCTATATCTATGTACACAAATTACAATGTACATTGTTTTCAGCACAACCGCCGCACCACCACAGATATATATATATATATATATATATATATATATATATATATATATATATATATATATATATATATATATATATATATATATATATATATATATATATATATATATACTACTCTACAGCTAGCTATAGAATAACTTATTCTGTAACCACTTTGAGTTACGATAATTACTATGTTAATTTACAAGATTATAGTAACTTCTTACTAAGTGGTTTACTACAACGTTACGGTAAATATCCCCATGTGTTAACCCAACTATCGTAAATACGTATTAACATTATCGTAAATTAGTATATAAAATTATCGTAAATGAAGGTGGCTACAAAATAACTTATTTTGTAACTAGCTATAGAGTATACTCTCCCTATGTATATATATATATATATATACACACACACACCGCAGCCGCCGCGCTCGAGATCTAGGGCAGCAGCATCGATCGAGGAGGGAGGGCAGAGGCGGGCCGATCCAGGGGAAAGCCAGATAGCGAAGAGATGGAGGAGACGTCAGCATTTGGAGGTCTGTGCGACGACGCAGTCATGGAGATCCTTGTGCGCCTGCCGTCGGAGTCGGTGCTCCGCTGCCGTGCCGTCTGCAAGCGCTGGCGCCGCATCACCACAGACCGGTCCTTCCTCGCTGCCCACTCCGCCCGCCGCCAGCGCGAGATGATCGTCATCACCCCGTCCCCTACGGTGAGCACCATCCCTCTCTCATCGTTCCTCTACCCGGCGGCCGCGGTGGCGCGACGGCGCGGCGGCTTCCTCTGCGACACGGTCCAGCGAGACAAGGACGGGGCCGCGATCAGGTTCCCCATCCTGCTCTACTCCCTCGACGGACTGCTCGTATTCCAGGAGATCTGGGGCGTGCCCGCCCTTTGTTTCGTCGTCTGCAACCCTGTCACGAGGCAGTGGACGAAGCTGCCGGCGCTAGCTCCTAAGCCTTGCTTCACCGCGTGGCCGTGCGGCTTCTACTTGCACAGGTCCTCCGGCGAGTACCGCCTCCTGTGCCACGGAGACGAATCAGCCGCGCCCTGGGGGTGGTGTCGGCCCGGTCCACCCGCCGACCGCTACTACATCCTCGCGGCCGGTGACACCAAGCCTCGGCGGCTGTGTTGCGCTCCCGAGGGCAGTCCCATCATCCTGGGGTACGAGACTCCCGTGGCTCATGCCGACATCCTCTACTGGTTCTGCAAGCACCCTGAGTCCGAGCGCACCGGCAAGATGCTGGCGTTCGACACGGCATCGGAGACGTTCCGGCTCATGGCACGGCCGCCTGGTGTTACGACGGCAGCACTGCTGGAGCTAGACGGATCGCTCTGCGCCGCGGCCATCATGCAGACGCAGACTCCGGGCATAGTGGTGCGCCTCGACGTCTGGGTTCTGCAGGAACACGACACGGAGAGCTGGACGCTGCGCTACCGGATGGAGATGACCCCGCCGAGATCCTTCCGTGACAATGGCACGTTTCCTGTAAGCCGGGCAATCTCTGCGGGGGACGGCAGCAGCAGCATCCTGATTGGAGACAACAGATTTCCTGTGGTCCTCTTATGCGATCTCAAAGAGAAGAGGGTGCGCGGGGAATTCCATTGCGAATGGATCATGCCGTCCTTCCTGGTATTCCGTGACAGCCTGGTGTCGCATGCTTTCTTTCAGTTGCCGTGCTCCTCAGACTCTGAGCTCATGTCGATCAAGTTTCCAGATTCAATTCAACCAACACAAGACGAAAGCACAAGTGAAATTCATTACTAAGAACTATTACCAATGTGATCGCTCAAATGCACGGCTACAATATTCTTGGACTTTTTTTATTTATATGAAACTTTGTTTGGACTTTTCTTGTCTATACTAGTACTTTTTTACCCTATATCTAAATTCAATTTTTTTTATGAGTATAAGTATGTGTTATCACCGGGAGTAATTGTTCCAACGTCCAATTTTGCATATTATTGACTCCGTAGATACATCCTTTTTCATTGGTGGTATCAAAGTTTTAGCATTAGCTCTAAAGACTACATTGCATTCCTTTTGCACTGCGAAAATATTAGGTGCAAGCAGAAAAAATATTCGGTGCAAACCACCTTCTCGATCGGTGGAATCGTTCAAACCCTTTAAAAAAGATCTAGACAATTTTTTTTAAAAAAATATTGAAATTATACACATCTATATATAGTACATCTGTAGATGTATATACTGTCACCAAATTTGAGATTTAAACTCCATCTAGAAAAAAATCATACAAAAAGAATAAATTTTAGTTCAATAGGCACTAGAAGACAAATTTTCTGAGAATTAGTTTTCTAGTGCATATGCACCCAAAATTTACCTTTTTTCTATGTATGATTTTTTATACAATAAGGATTTTGGATCCCAAATTTGGTGACAATGCATATGTATAAATGCACTATATATGGATGTGCATCGTTCTAGGTTTTTGAAAAACTTCTAAGTTTTTCTAGAGGGTTTCCATGATTTCAACGGTGAGGGTGGTTTTCACTCAATGTTTTCTCGGTTTGCAAAACCCACTCCCAATCTTGACTTTTAGAGCAAGATTAAAAAAACTACTCTCTACCAACTCTCTATATGAACTCCCAATCTTTCCACACCTGGGAAAATCCTACTAATCATGCATATACACACACACACACACACACACAAACACACACACGTGCGCATATCATCGGCCAAGCCAATCCAAATGGAGAAGAACATGGGAAAAATAAGTAGGATACTGTTCCAAAATGGAGAAGAACATGTGAAAGATAAGTAGGATAGTATTCCTGATGCAAAATAAGTATAATAATAGTTGGGACTTGGGGATAATTTAGAAATAGTTTGAGATTGTGATGCAAGATTATTTTCCATCTTCTGTGAGCGAGATTTTAGAAACAACTAAAATACTCGCGGCGTTGCCGCGTGTGGCCAGACGCCCCCTGCGTAGGGTGCCTTCAGAGTGCCTACCATTTTCTGGGTCATGCATTAGGGTTGCTCCGATCTCGATTGATTGCTTCCTTTTTTATAAACCAGGGCTGCATAATTGCTGAATGTCATTAGTTCTCAAATGTTGCAGCCCATACATCTCCCTTTGTTAGGAGTTAGAATGTATATAAAGTAGCTTCTATAGTGTGTTCGGACAATGCTCATATTGTTTGGTATTTTGTTGTGTATTTGGCTCATGGAACAATGTAAAAATAAATAAGGTAAATATACTTACTTCAGGATAAAAGTATAAAGTGATTGTATATTTGGTGGTCTTTGAGGTATGAGACTATACAGGGATACTTGGTAAAAAAAGCTTAGTATGTAAAAAATGTGTTCAAAATTGACTTCATGTTTATTTATCTAATCTATGTGCCCAATGCTGGTAATAATTTGCAACAAACTTTGTATAGAAAGAAGAAATCGTAGCATATGCAACAAGGAACATAAGTAAACTCGCACAATCGTAACATTAGTACAGTATATATACCATGTGCCTGGAACTTGATATCTCAAATGATATAGTGATTGATAGACATATTGCAAGAGTGCAAATTTTATATACTGGAATGGTATATCATCATACAATACTACAAATAGATGGAAGTGTCATTAACTGATATTGTGCATTGACTCCTATATTGAGTGATGGGCTGATTGCAGCAACAAGAGTAACTGAAGTTGCAGTTCTCGAAGGCAAAGATGGAGATGAACTGATAGACGAAGACAGGGCAGCCGTATCTCGTGCCTGAGGAATACAAGATGTGCAAGGAGAGGGGAGCCGGAGGTCCCTTGCCCGCGGCAGCCAAGGATGGCACGGACCATTGCTGCGGCATTACCACCGTCGCCGGAGCGCGTGCGATGCCTTGTATCGCCGCTGAGCCGGAGCTGCGCTAGGCGCAGGAGAAATGTGAGCTTACGATCATCCATCGAGTGATCAGAGAATGAAAAGGGAAAAACATATCACTACTGGAAACAGGAGTTTTGCCGAGTGCATTTGGCTTCGCCGAGTGCCAAATCTCGGGCAGAGTGCCAAGAACTCGGCAAAGGGTAGCACTCGGCAAAGGCCATATTTGCCGAGGGCCGAGCACTCGGCAAAAACGTGGCCCTCGGCAAAGGCTGCCGTAGGTCACGGCGTCCACCTACCGTTACTCTTTACCGAGTGCCAGCCGTTAGACACTCGGCAAATATTTTTGTATTTTTTTTATTTTTCTTTGTCGAGTGCCTACGTGTCCTGGCACTCGGCAACCGCTCTCTGCCGAGTGCCCTCCCCGGTGCTCAGCAAAATATTTTTTTTTGTTTTTTTGACCCTTTTTTGTGGGGCCCTCCTACAGTACCTAAAACCCCGTATTAAAGTTTGGTATATTTTTTAGGTGTTTTGCTATATTTTTTAAATTTATTTCTTTTAGTTGAATTTTTCTGGATAATCCAAATTTGAACTGCAGGTGCATGCAATAATGGAATTCCGTGATTCAAAAATTGATATTAATGTTACTAAGTGTATTTTGAGGCCGTATCCAGGAACTCACCTGAAGTTTCGACCGTCTTGTTCACGACACATGACCATGAGCTTGCGGGAGAACTGTTTTAAAATTGTATAAAATCCAAACGAAGTCCGAAAATCACGAAACTCCTCATCGTGCCTACGTTTCTTGCAGGTTTTGGAAACCTCCCCATGCAGGGGAGGTGCTACCGAAATTTTCAATTGATACTAACCTATTGTCTTTTTATGCAGGAGAAGGACCCGTCGGAGAGACTCAGCGACCCCGATCGTCTTCGTCGGTGTTGTCACAGAACCTCCTAAATTATGATGGTCTATCTGTCATTGTCATAATGACCTCTGACAGCTATACTTATGTACCTCATAACTTAAAAGGCCTGCTTTTCTCCGAATAGGATACAATTACAGGAGTATTGCAATATTACAACAGTTTATTCAATATAACATCAGAGTAAAAGAGCAGAAGTCTTACATAACTTAAGTTTACAAACCACGGTTTCAAACCTCAAACCATAAGTAACATTATTACAAACCAGTAGTGTGGAGTATCACTAGTAACTTTATTACAACACCCAAACGAGGTGCCTTGCCCAGAGGCCACACAGCCTACTCGTCGTCACTTTCTTCAATGACAACGGTCATGTAGCAAGGCTCAAAGCAAACTTGCTCATACACCGCACCTGCAACAAGGGTTTAACAAACCCTGAGTACGGAGATTACTCAACAAGACTTACCCGACCAAGAAAAAGATTCCAATGGCATGCTAGCTTTTAGGGAATCAAGGTAAGGGTATTCAAGAATCAAAATGATTTTTGCAGAAAAGCTTACTAGAGTAAGTTCTTACTTTCAACCTTCTATTTTTATCATTGGTGGTTCATTAACCAATTCTAAGTGATCCTAATCTAGATCAAAGTAATTCTCATCAAGATTCTTCTTTATTCTTTCCTCAAATTCCAATTCTTAATTACGATGTAGGACAGGCGATCGAGTCTCCATAACCGAGGAGCAATGACGATTTGAACCGATTATACCCAGCTGAAGATCCCTAACCTCACGACATATGTAGAACCAAATCTTGCATATGCCAACCCTCATTTAGATCTCCCAAGACCAGAACGTATCCATCGCCACCCGAGAGTACAATACTCCTCGAACCCGGCCCAATTCTAGCCCCGAGGGTACACGTTACTCTTGCCATCTCTTCACTCCCAGTGCGAGGTTAGACGTTCTCGTAATGGAATCACTAATATCTTGGGCTTACCCAAGGTATGAGGCTAGTTGCAAAGTCTCGAAACACAATCAGGACTACATCGAACGGTCCTTAACTGACAAGGCAGAAACACTACATTGAGACTCCTTTCCTAATGCAAGTTAGCAGTGGCCAAAACACCCGTCTGATCTTAAATTCATTCTTATAATTCATTATTCATCAAGTATACCATCGTGGACAGATAAGCATTTCATTTAAAAGCCTAACTTATTAAGCATAGCGAAGTATACTACGCATTTTTCAATAAAACCGGTACCAAGGGTGATATCACAATAATCAAGGATGATAATACAGCAATTGAGTTATCACTCAATTTCTAATTACTTAGTGCAATAAACCATAGTACCAGTGATAACGATTTGTAAAACTCAAGAAAGGGTTTAAATGCACCGGGGCTTGCCTTGCTCAGACGAGACGACCGGTTCAGGCGCAATAACTCCGACGTCCGGTCCAGAACCCACTGAAGATAGCTCTTCTCCGGCGGTTTGCTCGACAACGCTTACTTCCTCGAAAGCAGGAACTACACGAGCATATGACATGCTTTAACATGATGCGGTGATAAACATGATGTTTGATGATGATATGCCACGATTAATAACTTGAGTACAACTTTCCTTCGCGGTACAGCTGCAAACCAACAGAACTCACTACTAACCGCAATTACATTAAGCAACATTATTACTTCTTAAAGAACATGTTAATCATGAGCTCAACCAAGTAATTAAGGTGCCAAGGATCATTAAGGGTTAATGACCCAAGGTCATCACTCAATCAAAAAGGCACACAACACTTAAAGTTATCAACTTAAATATTTATTTAATCACTTAAACAATTAAGGCATAAATTAAGAATAAATTAAACTTTATCTAATTGAGCTCAAACTTTATCTATAGATTGATCATGGTCTAAAATAGTGTCAAAACAAATTTCATGATTTTTGGATTAATATTTTAATTATTAAAATTCCTAGAAGTTGCATTTAATATTTAATTGAGTTAATTAAATAATTTACAAAAAGTACTCACAATTGGCATTTAATATTTTTCCTAGATAGTTTACACTTTGAAAAGCTTACTAAAAAATTTTCATAATTTTTGAAGCTCTACAAAAATTCTATTGAAATAAACAAAAACCACCACTATTCACATTTTTGAAAAAGAAAAACAAAATCGGCAGCGTGGGCCGACTCCCTCTTCTTCTCCCTTGCTCGCCCAGCAACACTAGGCCGCGCGGCCCGCTCTCGCGCGCGCTCTCCCTCTCCCGCTCTCTCGCTGACAGGGTGACCCCGCCTGTCATCCTTCTCCTCCCTCTCTTCCCGCGGCTCGGCCACGACGGCACGGTGACCGGCTGGCGACCACGACACCAGTGACCCAACCAACCTGACCATCACGATCTACACCACCCCGCGAACATCATCGGACAACTCGCACGACCGTAGACCCCCCCGAGGGAGTACCTCACCGGCCATGGCGGCACGATGGCCGCGGCTCGCGGCACTCCAACGACACGAGCTAGTAGCGACTAAATGGAGGGGACCGGGAGCAAGAGTAGCTCACCGCAAACGTAGCGGTGCAACTGGCAGGCGCTGAGAGGCAACAAGGGTGGCTGGCCACGGTGAGGCGGCACGGTGGCTGCGCTCGCCGGAGAAGAGAAAGGAGATAGCCGTGCAGGTGCTTCGGGCGGAATTGGCTGGTGTGAGCAGCCGAGGAGGTGCGCGAGAGTGAGGCGAATGGGCTGACGCGGTCTCCTTAGCCAGAGACGGCCTGACGGCGGCAGCATTGAGCGGCGGAGCTAGGCGGCGACGACGACAAAAACAGAGAAAAGAAAAACGACGGCGTGCTTAGCCTTTTAAAGGAGTCTCCGGCCCTACTGGCGGTGGTAGAAGGCGCGCGCAGTCGAGGTGGTGATCGCGAGCTCACGAGAACGGCCTGGAAGCAGCCACAGCGGCTCGCCAGCGCCCATGTCGTGCGTTGCCCGGCTGGGATTCGCCGAGCACTCTAGCACCCCCCTAACACCAAACCCTACTCAAAAATTTTGAAATTACTCCTAAAATCATGTAGTGACTTGAAAAATTCACAAAATATGAAATATTCATAATTTCAAGCTCTACAAGTTTCATGTTGAACACTTTCTCAAATTCAAACTGGATTTTGAAATTTGAATTTGAAATCAAAAGAGAACACTTTTCTAGAATTTGGTAATTTAGAAATTACTTTAAATTTTATATTGAAACTTCAAAAACTCCAAATATCAAAGTTGTACATCTAGCCAAGACCTACAACTTTTCTATTCAAACCATTTTCAAATTCTGCCTCTATTTTGAAATTTGAGTTTGGGGATGAAACGGGGTCAAATTTAAAATTTGCTTCTTTTCAAAATTACTCAAAATTTTACACTGAAACTTTGAAAACTCAAAACACCAAACTTTTAGCCCTTGAAAATATCTACAAACTTGGTTTTAAACTTTTTCCCAAATTTTTCTTATATTTTGAATTATTCAAAAAGGGGTAAAACAAGGGATTTGAATTTAGGGTTTTCGGAAGAATTTCAAATGGAAACTTGTTGCTATTTTAGTTGGTGATTATTTAGTGATCAAACCATCATCCAAGGGCATCATTGGGTCAAGCATTACATGTTTGACCAAATGCCACTCTTGGTTGACCAAATTGACTTTTGAAAATCTTTTAATAATTCCCCAAATTTGAATTCAAATTTGAATCGGAAAACTCGTGACAAATTTTGGATTCCAAATTCGAACTCAAACTTGAAGCTTCATTTTACGTGTTGGACTTGAAACTTCAGCAGGAAGCGACGTATCCGTCGACAGCGCGGTGCTTGTGCTAACTTCGTCAGTCTCAAGATCTACCAGCTTTGTCTCCTGTAGGTACTCATAGGGGTAGGTTTTACGTGCGTATCCTCCTAAGAATGGGTGTGCGTGCGTGGATTTTTTTAACATTTTTTAAAACAACTTATAAAAAACACTGATTCAAAACATATTTCACAAATAACGCGGCGCCAATACTACTGGTGCGGCCAAACCAGGCTGCCGTGTTGAGCCGCCTGGCATGGCTGGCCTGCCACCGTGGTGGGTCAGCCTCGCAAGTCAACCTAACGTGGCACCCCCTGCCGCGCCATTGACTCGAGTGCAGCAGGGGGGTTAATGCCCCGCGCGTGAATCTCTTTCTTCTTCCTCGCTCTGCCGCCACCTGCCCCTGTGTTGTGTCACTGCGCCGCCACCACCGCCTGCAGTCTGGCCAGCCGCGCCACCGCCATCCGCCCTGTACGCCACCGCCCACCCTTCCTCCCTTTTCTCCCTCCCTCAGTCCCTTAGTCCCTAGGGTCTGGGGCCTAACTGCTACTGCTGCATGCCGCCGGCTTGAGGTGGCCGGCGGCGGCCGTTGCCGCCGTGGTCTTCCCTTCCTCGGGCTGGCCGTGCTCCTCCCTCCCTTCCTTAGTTCCTCAGTCAACAACAGGGAGCAAAGAAGGTAAGCTTCCTATTTTTTTTTTCAAATTTCATTGGTTATTTAGTTAGTTAGTTAGTTTTATTTTGTTTAGGTATATTAGTTATTTAGTTACTTTAGGGTTTTATGGTTTATTTAATGGACTTAGTTAGTATAGTTAGATTAGTGTAGTTAGATAGTTAGGTAGTTAGTTTAGGTTAGTGTTGACGGTAGTTAACGCTTATCATAAACCGTCAATATAACTTATATAAATGCATAAATATGATGACCAACATAGGTTTAGGGGTTTAAACTAATAAATTTCATAAGTTTTGGTGAATCTGTGTTTTCAAGAGGATTTATTTAGGAAACAAGCAAGGTGGACCCAATCATCAGATCAAATTACGATCATCCGCGACGAAACGGACTTTGAAGGATCTAGAATCATCGTAGAAGACAACTCACCGTGACCCGACCTGAGAGGACACTGGGTGGGGCCAGCCGGCCCCACCTGTAGGCCACTCAGCCTATGGGGCCCACTAGCTAGCCCCCACTTGCTACGTCGGTTTCCCACCGCCTCCTAGGTTCAATCTACGCCGTTGCTCAAGGTCGGTTCGTATCAAGGGTCTAGATTTGACGTTACCATGGATTCATGGGTGAAAGTATCTAGGCCCCAAGGTTTGGTTTCGGCAATTGATGACAACGCTTTATTACCATGACTAACGTGTGTTTTGCAGAAACTTTGGTAAGTTAGGTCATGGAGGTCATAACTGCTTTGGGCACCATGGTATTCATGTCCCTTGATGGAAATCGTTTCGGTTTTCAAAAGAGTGATGTCAAGATTAAGGATGGTTAGTTCTGGATGTCGAGGTGTTGAGATACATTCGGAATAGTCGTTAGGATCTTCGTTTTTCTCTTTTGGCCGTACTATAAAGGGGGGCATGAACGGGTAGCTTGACCTAGGTGAGTCCTATGTTTAGGTGTGGTGCACACTTGTTAAACTTGGCGCTAGACAGCTCTAGAATAGCTCAAAGTTCAGTTGGAAGCAACTTGGTTCAAGTTGCGACGCGTTTCGGAAAGTTTCGGGTCGTTTTCCCCTGACCGGACGCGGTCTTCGGCATGACCGGACGCGTCCGGTCAGTACTTAACCGTGACTAGGGTTTGCCTCTGACGACCGGACGTGGTCCTCACGAGGACCGAACGCGGTGGTTAGAGGCTGACACGTGTCACTTGAGGGAAACACCCGATCGGACGCGACCTGGGTGTGATCGGCGCGTCCGGTCACAGTCCAGTAAGGTCCAGAGACGACCGGACGCGTCCGGTCATCACCGATCGGACGCAGCCTCGTGTCCGGTGCGTTTATAGTAAGCTCCTTGCATGATCAGACGCGTCCGGTCACCCCTGATCGGCGCGTCCGGTCACTCAGTTGGAATTTCGGATTTCGACCGTTACGAGCGACCGGAGCGTCCGGTCACTTCGACCGGCGCGTCCGGTCAGCCCGTGTTTTGCTGAGTCAGAGCGTAACGGTTCGTTTCGTCTGTGGGGTGTATAAATACATCCCCACCATCTCTTTTAGAGGTCTCTTGCTCATTTGATCAGCTGAGAAAACCCTTTAGAGTGCAAGAGAGTGCAAGAGCTCTAGTGAGGATAGAGATTTGAGAATCAAAGCTTGAGAGTTCCTCACTAGCAATTAGAGAGTAGCAAGTGTGCATCCACCTTCTCATTTGGGCTCGTTATGGTCTAGTGAGAGTTCTAGCTTATTACTCTTGGTGATCGCCATCACCTAGACGACTTGGTGGTGATTGGGGGGTTTGGTGATCATCCGGCGGAGCTTGTGGATGACCCAACTCATCTTGTGAGCGGTTTTGGGTGATTCACCGCGACGGAGTGTCGAAGAATCAACCCGTAGAGAGCACTTGATCCTTGCGCGGATCAAGGGGGAGCTACACCCTTGCGCGGGTGCTCCAACGAGGACTAGTTGGGAGTGGCGACTCTCCGATACCTCGGAAAAACATCGCCGTGTTCCTTGCCCTTTACATTCAAGCATTTACATTCTCGTATTTACTTTCATTGCTTGATTTACATTCCTAGAATTGCCATGCTAGACTAGGATTGGAAACTAGGGTGCAAAACTTTTTATCGGTAGACTCTCTAGGAACACAAGTAGGCACTAGGAGTGAATTCTGGCTTGTAGGATTTAATTCTTGCAATTAATTTTTAGAAAAGCCCAATTCACCCCCCCCCCTCTTGGGCATCTTGATCCTTTCAATTGGTATCGGAGCCGTGTTGCTCCTAATTTAGGCTTTACCGCCTAGAGCAAGATGTCTAACGGGGAAGGACCACCTCCCACCTTTGAGGGGGATGATTTTCCATATTGGAAAATCCGCATGGAGATGTATCTCGAAGCCATAGATGTTGGGTGTCTTAGAGCCGCAACCCAAGGGCTTCCCGCTATCAAGGATCCCGCAAACCCCATTGGTGACAAGGAGAAGTACGACCGGTGGAATGCAAAGGCCAAAAATGCACTCTACCGGGGCTTAGGCAAAGATATCTTCAATCGTGTGCGTAATGCAAAGAACGCTCATGAATTGTGGGAAAATCTTTGTGCTCTCCATGAGGGAACTAAGAGTGAGCGTGAGGAATGCTATCACATTGCTTTAAAGAAAATTAATTCTTTTGAGATGCTTCCCAAAGAAAGTGCTAATGACATGTACACTCGCTTGAATGTTCTTGTAGAGGACCTCAATGCTCTTGGGCTCACTCAAATGAGCCAATCGGATGTTGCAAGGAAGATCTTGAGTGTTCTTCCCGTTGAGAAGTATGGTCACATTGTCACCGTGCTTCACCAAAGTGATCTTTCCACCGCAACACCGACACAAGTATTGGGGAAGATCAATGCTCATGAGATGTACATGCACATCACTCCGGAAGAGGGGTCATCATCTTCCAAGAAGAAAGACTTGGCCTTCAAAGCTAGCCATGACAAGAAGAAGAAGGGCCAAGCCATGATGGTGCAAGAAAGCTCAAGTGAAAGTGATGTCGATGATGAATCACTTGCACTCATGGTGAGAAAGACCACCAAGATGCTAAAGAAGCTCAACAAGAGTGGCATCAAGTTCGATGGCAAGAAAAAGAAATTCTTCACAAGTAGCAAGAGAAAGCTCATCTCGGAGATGGATTGCTACAATTGTGGTGAACTTGGTCACCTAGCTCATCAATGCCCTAGACCACCAAAAGACAAGTACAAGAACAAGAACAAGGGCAAGAAAAATGATTCAAGTGATGAAGAAGATGAGAAGAAGAACAAGCCATACAAGAAGAAGGATGGCAAGAAGAAGGAGTTCTACAAGAAGAAGAAGGGAGGAAAGGTATACATTGTTGGTGATTGGCTCACCGACATTGAATCATCTTGTGAGTCCTCCGAAGATGAGAGCAATGATGAGAAAGAGAAGGTTGCCGCTTTTGTGATGGGGCCATCATCTTCACCGACATCTTCATCACCACCTTCACCGCCTCTTTCACCATCATCGTCCACTACTCACCTATGCCTTATGGCCAAGGGTGAACGAAAGGTACAAAACCATGATAGTGATGATGATGATGATAGTGATAGTGATGATGAATATGACGCACCTTCTTATGATGAGCTTGTAAAATTGCTAAACAAATACACTAAAATCATAAGAAGGACAAGAAATGAAAATGATGAACTTCAAAATGAAAATGAATCACTCTCATCAAAGCTTGAAAATGCTCAAAAGACTAGTGGTGAGCTTAGAGATCAAAATGAAGTTATGTCTTCTCATCTCAAGGAGCTCAAAACCTCTAATAAAGAGCTTAAAGATCAATATGATAAGCTTGAGAAGAAGCATGATGAGCTCATCACTAGACATAACTCTCTAAAAGACAAATACACCACATTAAAAATTAACTATGATAGTCTTGTGGTTGCTAATGAACTCGCTCTTGAGACACATGATGCTACTAACAATGTTGTTAAGTGTGATATAGCTACATCATGTGATGACTTGATCATTGAAAGCATTGAGCAAGGTTCTAATAGCAAAGGCAAGAGTGTGGTTGAGTCAAGCAACTATGATGATTATGCCAAGATCAAGTGTGAGAATGAGAAGCTTGCAAATGAGAACAAGAAGCTTAAATGTTTGATGACTCTTGAGAAGCAAACAACAAATGAGTCACTCATTGAAGAGAACAAAAAGCTCAAGCAAGAGAAAGAGCATCTCAAGACCGGTCTAAGCAAGTTCACAAGAGGTCAATATTCGCAAAGTGAGCTCCTCATGAACACCGTAATGAAGATGGATAGAAGTGGTATTGGGTACTTGGCAAATCAAGAGAAGAAGGCAAAAGCTCAACAACAACAAAGCAAGTCAAAGCCCAAACCAAAGAGATATGTTGAGTGTGGTCAAGAAGGTCACTTTGCTCATGAATGCAAAACTCCACCACCACAACCCTTGCCCAAGCATGCTAGACCCTTTGCCTTCAATGCTCACTACATGCTAAGAAAAGATTCAAATGGAAAGATGAAAGTCATGTTTTTGGGTCCCCCAAACAAGAATAGGCCAAAGAAAATTTGGGTTGCCAAGTCACTAGTTGAGAAAGTCAAGGGCCCCTCTCAAGTTTGGATCCCTAAACAAAAAGCTTGATCTCTTGTGTGTAGGTGAACTACAAGACCGGTGGATCTCATTGGGTTATTGATAGTGGTTGCACTCAACATATGACCGGTGATCCTCGTATGTTCACCTCCATTGAAGAGAATGGGATATGTCAAGAGAAGGGTATAGGCAAGATTGCAATATCAAATGATCACTCACTCTCAAATGTGCTCTATGTTGCTTCATTAAGTTTCAACTTATTATCCGTTGGGCAACTTTGTGACCTTGGCTTCCAATGCTTGTTCACACCAAATGAAGTGGAAGTTTCAAAGATAGATGACAAGCAAGTGATATTCAAAGGCTTTAGATATAACAATCTTTATCTTGTTGACTTCACCTCCGAAGATGCAAACTTGATGACATGTTTGTTCACCAAGACCTCACTTGGTTGGCTTTGGCATAGGAGGCTTGCACATGTTGGAATGAGCACTCTCAACAAGCTATTGAAGAAAGAACTAGTGAGAGGATTGAAGGATGTGAAGTTTGAAAAGGACAAACCTTGTAGTGCATGTCAAGCGGGCAAACAAGTTGCAAACACTCATCCAACCAAAGCTTTTATGTCAACTTCAAGAGTGCTAGAACTTCTACACATGGATTTGTTTGGGCCTACAACATATAAGAGCTTGGGTGGTAATCTCTATTGTCTTGTAATAGTGGATGACTACTCAAGGTACACATGGACTTTCTTCCTTCATGACAAATCCGAAGTGGCAAATTGCTTTAAGAAGTTTGCAAAGAGAGCTCAAAATGAATTTGAAGTCAAGATAAAGAAGATTAGAAATGACAATGGGAAAGAGTTTGACAACACCAACATTGAAGCTTATTGTGATGAAATTGGAATCAAGCATGAGGTCTCTTCAACCTACACTCCTCAACAAAATGGTGTAGTTGAGAGAAAGAACCGGACTTTGATCACCCTTGCAAGAACAATGCTAGATGAGTACAACACTCCGGAAAAGTTTTGGGCCGAGGCAATCAACACCGCATGCTATGCTTCAAATCGCCTCTTACTACAAAAGTTTCTTGGCAAGACCCCCTATGAGTTGCTTAATGGGAAGAAGCCGGACGTCTCATTCTTCCGGGTGTTTGGTTGCAAATGCTACATCTACAAGAAGCGTTAACACCTAGGGAAGTTTCAAAGACGTTGTGATATTGGTTTTCTTGTTGGTTACTCATCAAAGTCCAAAGCATATAGAGTATTTAACCATGCCACCGGTTTGGTTGAAGAAACATATGATGTAGAATTTGATGAATCTAACGGCTCCCAAGGAGCAATTGAGAATTGTGATGATGTAGGTGATGAACCCTTGAGGGAGGCCATGAAGAACATGCCCGTGGGAGACATCAAGCCAAAAGATGATGAAGACGATGTACAAATCATTGATCCACCATCTTCATCACGTGTGCCTCAAGATGATGACAAGAATGAGAGAGTTGAAAATGAAGACACTTATGTCTCTCATGAACAAGCCGAGGCACAAGCTCAAGATGTCGATGCTCCCCATCCACCTCCTCAAGGGGTTGATAAAAGAAATTCACCTCTACTTCAAGCACATCCACAAGAACTCATCATAGGGAGTCCTACTAAGGGAGTGATGACTCGATCTCAAAAGCTTGCTTCTTTTGTTGAACATCACTCTTTTGTCTCTTGTGTTGAACCTAAGAATGTAGAAGAAGCTCTTCAAGATCCGGATTGGGTGAATGCCATGCATGAAGAATTGAACAACTTCACCCGCAATCAAGTATGGACACTTGAAGAGCATCCTAAAGGTGCAAGAGTCATTGGAACCAAGTGGGTGTTCCGAAACAAGCAAGATGACCAAGGCATAGTAGTGAGGAACAAGGCAAGACTAGTTGCAAAGGGGTTCTCTCAAGTTGAAGGTCTTGATTTTGGAGAGACCTTTGCACCCGTTGCAAGACTTGAAGCCATTCGTATCCTCCTTGCATATGCATCACATCATGATATGAAACTATATCAAATGGATGTGAAAAGTGCATTCTTAAATGGCTTTATAAATGAACTAGTCTATGTTAATCAACCTCACGGGTTTGAAGACCCTAGATATCCTAATCATGTTTATAGGTTGTCCAAGGCACTATATGGGCTCAAGCAAGCCCCTAGAGCGTGGTATGAGCGCCTCCGAGACTTCCTCATTGAGAAGGGCTTCACCATTGGGAAGGTCGACACCACACTATTCACCAAGAAGCTTAATAGGGAGATCTTCATTTGTCAAGTGTATGTTGATGATATTATCTTCGGGTCAACAAATGAAGAATATTGCAAAGAATTTGGTGAATTGATGTCGAAGGAGTTCGAGATGTTAATGATTGGTGAGCTCACATTCTTCCTTGGTTTTCAAGTCAAGCAAATGAGAGAAGGGATTTTCATCTCTCAAGAAAAGTATACCAAGGATCTTCTCAAAAGATTCAAGATGGAAGAATGCAAACCAATCAAGACCCCAATGCCATGAAATGGACATCTCGACCTAGATGAGGGAGGTAAACCGGTCGATCAAACACTCTACCGTTCTATGATTGGTAGCTTGTTGTACCTTACCGCATCTAGGCCCGATATCATGTTTAGTGTGTGCATGTGTTCTCGCTTCCAAGCGTGCCCTAAAGAACCTCACTTAAGTGCCGTAAAAAGAATCCTAAGATATCTTAAGCACACCCCAAGCATTGGTCTTTGGTATCCCAAAGGAGCTAGATTCCAACTAGTAGGCTATTCCAACTCGGATTATGCCGGTTGCAAAATTGATAGAAAAAGCACATCCGGAGGGTGCCATTTGCTTGGGAGATCCTTAGTATCTTGGTCATCTAAAAAGCAAAATAGTGTGGCTTTGTCCACCGCCGAGGTGGAATATATTGCCGCGGGGGCTTGTTGTGCACAAATCTTATATATGAAACAAACCCTCCTAGACTATGGAATTGTTCTTGAAAAGGTGCCACTTTTATGTGACAATGAAAGTGCCGTTAAAATTGCTAACAATCCGGTACAACACTCTCGCACCAAGCACATTGATATCCGCCATCACTTTCTAAGAGATCACGTTGCTAAAAATGACATATCACTAGAAGGTGTAAGAAGTGAAAATCAATTAGCGGATATCTTCACTAAACCTTTGGATGAGGCCATGTTTTGTAGACTAAGAAGTGAACTTAATGTGCTTGATTCAAGCAACTTTAAAAAATGAGCGTGTGTTGTCCCTTGCATTGCATTGTATTATATGTCATGTTTATTTTATCGCAATGCATCTAGGGCTTGGCTAACACGGTTACGATAACCCTCCTTTGGAGGAGTGAAGAAGCCTAATCGTGGATCAAACTTGACAAGCAACCTAGCTTTACTTTCGTGTATTGCATTGCATATGCATGGTTGTTTGTTTGTCGTTTCTTTTCGGTTTAGCTTTGAGCAACCTCTGTGTTCGTCCATGGATAGAGAGAGCTTTTTGACGCTCCTAAAGGTCCAAAAACTCTATTGCATGGTCATACGTTGCTCCTCGGGTGTTTATTGCCTATTTTCTTAAAAAATAATACTAGCCTAAGGCAAACTATTTTGGAAAATTTGAGGGTTTGAGTGAGGTCACTCTTATCAGGTTCCAATTGGTGTTTATTTGTGTCTCTTTGAATTGGAACTGATTAGGAGAAGTCGCGTCAGAGTTTGGAACGAAGAAGGGCGAAGAACAGCGACCGGACGCTGGACCGGACGCTGCACTGGACGCAGTTGAAAGTCCCTAGTTTGGTTTTGGCTAATTGATGACACCCAGGACTAACCTTTGTATCTAAGTGGATGATTTAGATAAAGGTGGTCGTTGAATATGAGACATGACATTGACTCATGTGACCAAGATGGTGAAGACCAAGATGAGGCTTGGCTCGATGGACCGGTTGTGAAGGTGAAGGGCAAGTCGAGGCTTCGAAGCGAAGGACCATGCGATGGTGAAGCTTGAGCAAGACTTGGCGCCGATGGACCGATGCAACGGTAAAGAGCAAGTGAAGTCAAGGTCGATGGATCGAGACGGTCATGTGATGATATGAAGTGGATCATATCATTTGGAGAAACAAAATGGACTCAAGGCAAAGGTATAACCATAGGGCCATTTTGTTTTACACTCAAGACACCATAGAGGGTGTGAGTGGTTTAGGATCGATAGCCGAACTATTAAGAGGGGAAGTCTTATCGGTTATTCGACGCATGGGTGCCACTAGGTGAATTCATGAAGTGCATTGCATGTAGGGCCTAGTGAGCTAACTGGAAAACCTTTGAAAATGGGTGAGAAAAAGCTAACACACAAGCACATGGAGATGTACACTTGATGGTGTTGGCACATTTGCAAAGGTGGCGTTGGTCGCGCTATGGTTTGCGGGTAGAAAGGGGTTTGGGTTCCTCTCTCCCTCCCGCCGAGCGTGCGAGCGTGGGATTCAGGCGATTTCAGGGAAGTGAAATGCCTATTTTCCATTGCGCCGGAAGTCGGAAAAGAAACGGAGGCGAACGCGGTCACAGAGGTGACCGGACGCTGCACCGGACGCGATCACTCACGGGACCGGCGCGTCCAGTCAGTACAGCGCGGGCGTCAGGCGCGCGGGCTAGGGTTTGCCACCGGCGCGTCCGGTGACACGCGGGACCGGTGCGTCCGGTCAGGCGAACAGCGTTTCACAAGGACGATCGGACGCGGTGCGCGTCCGGTCACACACGATCGGACGCGTCCGGTCGTCAAGGGAGCTTACTGGACTCCGACCGAACGCGGTCACTGTCGCGTCCGGTCGTTGCAAGGAGCGCGTCCGGTCATGTCTTCGCGCGCGTGGGTACTGTGCACACCGGTGCGTCCGGTCGTTTGCAGCAGCGCGTTCGGTCGCTCGTTTGACCGTTGACGTGCAGTGACCGTTGGAGGATCTAATGGACGTTTTTGAAATCAAAGGACACGTGGACGTCGCAGGGCGACCGGACGCGGTTGAGCGCGTCCGGTCAGTTACGACCGGCGCGTCCGGTCGTCCCGCGAAAAACGGTCAGTGGAGTTGTAACGGATCTATTTGTTTGGAATGCTTATAAATACTTGTTGGCCGGCCCTTGGGGAGGTCTCTTGGCATTTCTAACACTCTTGTGCATCCTTTGAGCTAGAGCTACTCCTCCCACTCATCTCTCTTGCTTGATTGCAAATCAAAAGTGAGATTGAGTGATCCCAAAGTGCATTGCATAGCTTGAGGGCATCTAGTGGCACTTGTGGGTGGTTTAGCCGGTGGATTTCTTGTTACTCTTGGAGAGTACCGCTCCTAGCCGGCTTGGAGATTGTTGGAGGCGTTGGCAAGAGAAGGTGATTGTTCTTGGCCACCTCCGGTTGTTTGTGAGAGGTTCTTGTGCTTTCCTCGGCGGGACGCCAAAAGCAACTCTAGTGGAATCCGCGTGTCATTGAGTTACCTCACTTGAGAGTGGTGTCTTGCGGTGCCTTGCGGGGCGTGCCTTGAGGGGCAAGTGACTTGAGGGTCACACCAAGGAACCATCTAAGTGTTGGTCGACACAACCGGTGACGTAGCTTGTCGGTGCACAAGTGAACACCGGGTGAACAAATATTGTGTCTCTTGTCTCCCGGTGATTGGTCTTCATATTGTGTTGTTGTCAATATTGTTTGATTGTATATCATCTTGGTGATTGGCAACATCTTCACTTCACCGTCGGTATAATAATCACAATCCTCTCTCTTGCATTTACATTCACTAGTTTATCTTGTATAGCTCTAGTAGTAGCTTTGCTAGTTGTGTTAGCTTGTTCTCTAGTGTAACCTTAGTGACATAGCTCTTGTGTGACCTAGAGATCTTAATCTACTAGACTTGTGGATAGGAGGCTTGCTTCACAACCTTTGGCTAAGCAAAACTCGCTTTACGCCGTTTGTTATTCTAACACGTTTGCTTAGTGGTACTTGTAGATTTTTAATAGGCTATTCACCCCCCCTCTAGCCATCTAGGACCTTACAAGTGGTATCGGAGCCGTGGTCACCGTTTTAATCAAGGCTTAACATCCTTCGGTGTGAAAAATGGCTCAAATTGTGTTCAATCATGTTGGGGGCAAGCCACCGTTCTTTGATGGTGTTAGTTCTTTTGCTCATTGGAAGAGAAAGATGACAATGTACCTTGGTTCTATTCATGAGAGAGTATTACAAGTCACCGAGAATGATTTTGCTATCATTGATCCCGATCATCTCACCGATGAAGATAGAGCAAATAGAATATGCAATAGAATGGCTCTCAATACACTTTACAATGGTATTGACACAAAAGTATTTGAGGGCATCAAGGATTTAGATTTGGCAAATGAAGTATGGACAAGGTTGAGTGAAACATATGAGGGCACCAAGGTTGTGAAGAGTGCCAAGCTATATGGGCTCAAGAGTGAGTTTGAGAACTTCAAGAAAAAGGATGATGAAACAATCATTGAAATGTTTCATAGATTGCAAGTGATAGTCAATGATCTCAAGAGCTTAGGGCACAAGACTCAAGATCAAGATTTTTGTCACAAGTTCTTATTGAGCTTACCTAGAAGATTCAAGATGTTGATCATGATGTTGCAAAGAGATGGGCTTGAAGCAATGAAGCCTAATGATTTGCTTGGTGAAGTATTGACCTATGACAAATATGATCAAGATGTTGATGACAAGGAGAAGGTGGAAGATGAGAAGAGGAAGAAGACCGTGGCATTCAATGCCACCTCCTCCAAGGGCAAAGCTATCATCATTGAAGAAGAAGAAGACAACAATGAAGATGGGGAATTTGAAATTGATGATGAGGCACTTGCTCTTGTAGTCAAGAGGATGGGTCACATGTTCATCAAGAGAAGAGGCTTTAAGAAGAGAAATGACAACTTCAAAAGAAATGAGCAACAAAGAAAGTGCTTCAATTGTGATAGCACCGAGCACCTTCAAGCGGAATGTCCTTATGATAAGAAGAAGACCAAAAAGGACAAGTTTGAGAAGAAGAAGAGAGAGGCCAAGATGACATTCAAGAAAGGCAAAAATGGTGCCTATGTGATCACTTGGGAAAGTGAAGATAATGAAGAAGAAGAAGAAGAAGAATCATCCAACAAGGCTTTTGCTTCCATTGCTATCAACAAGAAGCCATCATTATTTGATTCATCCTCTTCATGCTTCATGGCTAAAGAAGCTAAGGTATTATATGATGAGAGTGATGATGAAAGTGAAATGGAATATGCTCATGATAGTGATAATGATAATGATAATGAAAATGATGATGATGAACCAACTAAAGAACAACTATATGACTTGATGCAACAAACTAGAGACATAGCCATTGCCAAGGACAAAGAGTGTAAGAAGCTTTCAATGAAAGTAGCAATACTTGAGAAAGTTCTTAGTGAGCTTAAGACCACTCATGAGAGTCTAGTGGAAGACCATGAGGATCTTGATAAGGCTCATTCCAAGCTTGAAAAAGCTCACTCATTGCTACTTGAGCAACAAGCTAAGAAGGAGGTTGTTGTATCATGTGATATAGGTGTTACATGTGATATAATTGATGAATCCATTAATGAACCTATCATCATGTCAAATGCTAACCCTTCTTGTAGTTCTTCATCCACCACCACTAACTCTACCTTCACTACTAGTAATGGTTTCACTTGTGATGCCTCACTAATGGTTGAGAATGAGACTCTCAAGAGAGAGGTGGATGAGCTCACTCACGCCCTAGGCAAAGCCTATGGTGGTGAGGCCCGCTTGCTTAAGTGCTTGGGTAGCCAAAGGTTCTCTCTTAACAAAGAGGGATTGGGCTACACCCCCAAGAAAGGCAAGTCGGCCTTTGCAACTCCAAAGCCTAGCTTTGTGAAGGGCAATGGTCGGTTTTGCAATAGATGCAAGCAAGTTGGGCACCTAGAGCATAATTGCAATAAAAGGAACCAAAGCAAGAACCTTGTTAATGCTATACCTTTTTGATTCTTGCTATGTGCTTACCAAGGGTGTGAAGGGTGTGCAAGCTAAGTTTGTTGGTACACCAATTGTGGGCCCAAAGAAGAAGGCTATTTGGGTACCAAAGAGCTTAGTTACTAACCTACAAGGACCCAAGCAAAAATGGGTATCTAAACTTCATTGATTTGCTTGTAGGTCAATTACAAAGCCGGAGGAAGGCATTGGATTATTGATAGTGGGTGCACTCAACACATGACCGGTACATCAAGAATGTTTGACTCAATCAATGACAATGATAGTGGTGTTGATTCTATCACATTTGGCAATAACAAGAAAGGCAAGGTTATTGGCTTGGGAAAGATTGCAATTTCAAATGACATGAGTATCTCCAATGTGTTACTAGTTGAAAGCTTGGATTTCAATCTTCTATCCGTGGCACAAATATGTGATCTAGGCTACAAATGCATCTTTGGGGTTGATGATGTGGAAGTTATTAGTGTGGATGGTTCAAATGTGTCATTCAAGGGCTTTAGATATGAGAATCTCTACCTAGTTGACTTCAATGCTAGAGAAACTTCTTTGACAACTTGCTTAGTCTCTAAATCAAGCATGGGTTGGCTTTGGCATAGAAGGCTTGGTCATGTTGGCATGAAACAATTGAAGAAGCTTACAACTCACAATCTTGTCAATGGTTTGAAAGATGTTGAATTTGAGAAGAATAAGCTTTGTAGTGCATGTCAAGCCGGGAAGCAAGTTGGAAGCTCACATCCAAAGAAGAGTACAATGAGCACATGCAAAGCATTTGAGTTGATGCACATGGATCTATTTGGACCAACAACATATACAAGCATAGGCGGCAACAAGTATGGCTTTGTCATAGTGGATGACTTCACAAGATTCACATGGGTATTCTTTCTTAGTGACAAAAGTGAAGTGTTTGACACCTTCAAGACATTTCTCACTAGAGTTCACAATGAGTTTGAGATTAGAATCAAGAAAGTAAGAAGTGACAATGGAAGTGAGTTCAAGAATACAAGAATTGAAGAACTTTGTGATCATTATGGTATTGGACATCAATTCTCGGCCAAATACACTCCACAATCAAATGGTCTAGTTGAGAGGAAGAATAGAACATTACTTGATATGGCTAGATCAATGCTTCATGAGTACAATGTGAGTCAATCATTTTGGGATGAAGCAATCAATACCGCTTGCTACTACATCAATAGACTATATTGTCATCCATTGCTAGAGAACACCCCATATGAGCTACTTCATGGAAGAAAGCCCAATATTTCTTACTTTAGGGTATTTGGTTGCAAATGCTATATCTTGAAGAAAGGCACTAGATTGGGGAAGTTTGACAAGAGATGTGATGAGGGGTTCCTACTTGGTTATTCAACTACAAGCAAAGCCTATAGAGTTTGGAACAATTCAAGTGGCATTCTAGAAGAAGTCCATGATGTGCAATTTGATGAAACCAATGGGTCACAAGATGAAGAAGAAAATCTAGATGATATCGGTGGAACTCTATTAGTGGAAGCAATGAAGAACATGGACATTGGGGACATTAGAGCAAAGCAAGTAATTGATATTCAAGATGATGATAAAGATCAAGTGCTCAATTCACCATTCAAGCAAGTTAGTGACTCTCAAGTGCAAGATCAAGGAGCTAGTTCTTCTCATCAAGATACATCAAGTGATCAACCAAGCTCAAACAATCAAGTGCAAGTACTCCAACCACAACATATTGCAAGAGATCACCCCATTGATAGTGTTATTGGTGATATTAGAAGTGGTGTGCAAACAAGATCAAGATTGGCTATGTTTTGTGAGCATGCATCATTTGTGTCAACCATAGAACCAAAGAAGATAGAAGAAGCTTTGAGGGATGCCGATTGGATCATGGCTATGCAAGAAGAGCTTAATAATTTCACAAGAAATGATGTTTGGGAGTTGGTAGAAAGGCCAAATGACTACAATATGATTGGAACCAAGTGGGTGTTCAAAAACAAGCAAGATCAAGATGGCATTGTAGTGAGAAACAAAGCAAGACTAGTTGCTCAAGGTTACACTCAAGTAGAAGGTCTTGACTATGATGAAACATATGCTCCCGTGGCAAGATTGGAGGCAATAAGGATTCTATTGGCTTATGCTTGTGCACACAACATCAAACTATATCAAATGGATGTCAAAAGTGCATTTCTCAATGGGATCATCAATGAGTTAGTCTTCGTTGAGCAATCGCCCGGATTTGAAGATGACAAGAAACCCAACCATGTGTACAAGTTGAAGAAGGCTTTATATGGCTTAAAGCAAGCACCTAGAGCATGGTATGAGAGGCTAAGGGATTTCCTTCTCTCTAAGGGATTCAAGATGGGGAAGGTTGATACAACTCTATTCACCAAGAAGATTGGAAATGACCTATTCATAGTGCAAATATATGTTGATGACATCATCTTTGGATCAACCAATCAAGCTTATTGTGAAGAATTTGGTGCTATGATGGCCAAAGAATTTGAAATGTCTATGATTGGTGAACTTAGCTACTTCCTTGGTCTTCAAGTAAAGCAATTGAAGAATGGGACATTTGTGAGTCAAGGGAAATACATAAGGGACATGTTGAAGAAGTTTGGAATGCAAGATGCAAAGCCAATTTCAACTCCAATGGGTACAAATGGAAATTTGGATAGTGATCTTGATGGCAATATGGTGAATCAAAAGGAATATCGGTCTTTGATTGGAAGTCTACTCTATGTCACCGCGTCAAGGCCGGATGTCATGTTTAGTGTTTGCAAGTGTGCTAGATATCAAGCCTCACCTAGAGAGAGTCATCTCACGGCCGCAAAGAGAATATTGAGGTACTTGAAGCAAACAAGAGATGTTGGACTATGGTATCCCAAGGGGTCAAAGTTTGAATTGATTGGATATTCGGACTCCGACTATGGGGGTTGCAAGATCAATAGAAAGAGCACAAGTGGCACATGTCAATTACTTGGAAGATCACTTGTGTCATGGTCCTCAAAGAAACAAAATAGTGTGGCAATCTCTACCGCCGAAGCCGAATATGTGAGTGCGGGGAGTTGTTGTGCACAATTGCTATGGATGAAATCAACTTTGAAGGATTATGGCCTCAACTTCAAGAATGTGCCATTGCTATGTGATAATGAGAGTGCAATCAAGATGATACAAAACCCGGTTCAACATGGAAGAACAAAGCATATTGACATAAGACATCATTTCATTAGAGATCATCAACAAAAGGGAGATATTGCCATTGAAAGTGTTGGCACCAATGATCAACTTGCCGATATTCTCACTAAGCCACTTGATGAAAAGAGGTTTTGCAAGCTAAGGAATGAATTGAACATTCTTGATTTCTCAAACATGAGTTGAATGCACCCCACTCATTTATTGACATGCCTCTCCTTCGACATTGCAAGGTAAAGTTGATTGACATGTCATTCATTCTATGCTAAGGACTTGTTAGAGCATGTAGACATAATAAGTGGTATGCATGAGCATTCATGATAAATCAAATGAATTTGATGGATATATGTTACCACTATTGCCTCTTTGATTGTTTTGATCTAGTGGTGGCATATGACATGTTTGTGAGCTTGCAAACCTAGTGTTGAATCTAGAAGATTTGCTATAAGTGTTTAATTCAACATAGGCAAGATAACCCTTTTTATGAGGTGTGAAGAAGCTTGTCTTTGGTTCAAATCGAATTAAATATCTTTGGCAAGTGTTCTAGGTTGAACCAAAATTGATGAATTTTAACCTACTCCATCAAACTTTTTCTTCTCTCCACAATTTGATCCCATTTTTGGGTAAGTTGTTGACAAAGGGGGAGAGAAAAAGATGATTCAACATGATAAAGGGGTAAATAAAATTTTTTGATGCACACAAGTAGGGGGAGCAAGCTCATAAACAAAGTTGTTGCATTTGTTTGTGCATTTTCATATGACTTGCTCATTGCACATGTTTTTAGATTCAATATACATGCTTGTGTGGTGCAATGCTAGTATAGAACTTGGATGATGAAATGATCTACTAGCATGCATAGGAATAGTTTTACATGTGGTATCTAGACTTACCTAAAGTTTTACAAGTGGTCCAAGAACCTTTACATATAATGTTGATCTCACGGGGTTCTTGAGTTTTTGTTGGTTGTCTAGTTACTTCATGATGCTAAGGATGGTGTAAAAGGCAACTCCGATTGGTATCACGCTTCAAAGGTCCATTCCTTACACCTTAGCATCATTTTGGTAGAATTACTCTCCCAACACTTCTATCTATGCATATGTGCAAAGCTTTCAATCCAAACTCTATGCACATATGTAGGGGGAGCTAATGCTACCAAAACCGAGCTTGTGATAATTGTCCAAACTTTACTTATGAGCAAAATGATTGGACAAGTATGACAAGTTCAAAACTTTTATTATGAAAATCATCTTTGTGAGGGTTGTCATCAATTGCCAAAAAGGGGGAGATTGAAAGTCCCTAGTTTGGTTTTGGCTAATTGATGAAACCCAGGACTAACCTTTGTATCTAAGTGGATGATTTAGATAAAGGTGGTCGTTGAATATGAGACATGACATTGACTCATGTGACCAAGATGGTGAAGACCAAGATGAGGCTTGGTTCGATGGACCGGTTGTGAAGGTGAAGGGCAAGTCGAGGCTTCGAAGCGAAGGACCATGCGATGGTGAAGCTTGAGCAAGACTTGGCGCCGATGGACCGATGCAACGGTAAAGAGCAAGTGAAGTCAAGGTCGATGGATCGAGACGGTCATGTGATGATATGAAGTGGATCATATCATTTGGAGAAACAAAATGGACTCAAGGCAAAGGTATAACCATAGGGCCATTTTGTTTTACACTCAAGACACCATAGAGGGTGTGAGTGGTTTAGGATCGATAGCCGAACTATTAAGAGGGGAAGTCTTATCGGTTATTCGACGCATGGGTGCCACTAGGTGAATTCATGAAGTGCATTGCATGTAGGGCCTAGTGAGCTAACTGGAAAACCTTTGAAAATGGTTGAGAAAAAGCTAACACACAAGCACATGGAGATGTACACTTGATGGTGTTGGCACATTTGCAAAGGTGGCGTTGGTCGCGCTATGGTTTGCGGGTAGAAAGGGGTTTGGGTTCCTCTCTCCCTCCCGCCGAGCGTGCGAGCGCGGGATTCAGGCGATTTCGGGGAAGTGAAATGCCTATTTTCCATTGCGCCGGAAGTCGGAAAAGAAACGGAGGCGAACGCGGTCACAGAGGTGACCGAACGCTGCACCGGACGCGATCACTCGCGGGACCGGCGCGTCCGGTCAGTACAGCGCGGGCGTCAGGCGCGCGGGCTAGGGTTTGCCACCGGCGTGTCCGGTGACACGCGGGACTGGTGCGTCCGGTCAGGCGAACAACGTTTCACAAGGACGATCGGACGCGGTGCGCGTCCGGTCACACACGATCGGACGCGTCCGGTCGTCAAGGGAGCTTACTGGACTCCGACCGGACGCGGTCACTGTCGCGTCCGGTCGTTGCAAGGAGCGCGTCCGGTCATGTCTTCGCGCGCGTGGGTACTGTGCACACCGGTGCGTCCGGTCGTTTGCAGCAGCGCGTCCGGTCGCTCGTTTGACCGTTGACGCGCAGTGACCGTTGGAGGATCTAACGGACGTTTTTGAAATCAAAGGACACGTGGACGTCGCAGGGCGACCGGACGCGGTTGAGCGCGTCCGGTCAGTTACGACCGGCGCGTCCGGTCATCCCGCGAAAAACGGTCAGTGGAGTTGTAACGGCTCTATTTGTTTGGGATGCTTATAAATACTTGTTGGCCGGCCCTTGGGGAGGTCTCTTGGCATTTCTAACACTCTTGTGCATCCTTTGAGCTAGAGCTACTCCTCCCACTCATCTCTCTTGCTTGATTGCAAATCAAAAGTGAGATTGAGTGATCCCAAAGTGCATTGCATAGCTTGAGGGCATCTAGTGGCACTTGTGGGTGGTTTAGCCGGTGGATTTCTTGTTACTCTTGGAGAGTACCGCTCCTAGCTGGCTTGGAGATTGTTGGAGGCGTTGGCAAGAGAAGGTGATTGTTCTTGGCCACCTCCGGTTGTTTGTGAGAGGTTCTTGTGCTTTCCTCGGCGGGACGCCAAAAGCAACTCTAGTGGAATCCGCGTGTCATTGAGTTACCTCACTTGAGAGTGGTGTCTTGCGGTGCCTTGCGGGGCGTGCCTTGAGGGGCAAGTGACTTGAGGGTCACACCAAGGAACCATCTAAGTGTTGGTCGACACAACCGGTGACGTAGCTTGTCGGTGCACAAGTGAACACCGGGTGAACAAATATTGTGTCTCTTGTCTCCCGGTGATTGGTCTTCATATTGTGTTGTTGTCAATATTGTTTGATTGTATATCATCTTGGTGATTGGCAACATCTTCACTTCACCGTCGGTATAATAATCACAATCCTCTCTCTTGCATTTACATTCACTAGTTTATCTTGTATAGCTCTAGTAGTAGCTTTGCTAGTTGTGTTAGCTTGTTCTCTAGTGTAACCTTAGTGACATAGCTCTTGTGTGAACTAGAGATCTTAATCTACTAGACTTGTGGATAGGAGGCTTGCTTCACAACCTTTGGCTAAGCAAAACTCGCTTTACGCCGTTTGTTATTCTAACACGTTTGCTTAGTGGTACTTGTAGATTTTTTAATAGGCTATTCACCCCCCCTCTAGCCATCTAGGACCTTACAGCAGTGATGCTTCACCACCGCGTCCGGTCCTGGCGTCCACCAGCGCGTCTGGTCATCCAGAAGACCTACTCCAGACCTAGTGACCGGACGCTGCACCGGACGCGCCTCTGTTGACCACCGTGTCCGGTCCCGGTTACCACCACCGCGTCCGGTCATTCGCGATGAATTCCCAAGTTCTCCTCGATCGGACTCTGACCGCGTCCGGTCAGTCCTCACCGGACGCGTCCGGTTACTCCAGGAGCTTACTGGAGTGTGAACGAATGCTGCACCACCGCGTCCGGTCATAACGACCACCGCGTCCGGTCATCGCGCGTCGAGCGGATCTAACCCCTTCATAAAACCGTTCGGCCTCGACCGTGTTCTTCACCCGCACGTTTCTCCACAGCCGTCGCTTGCCCTAAGTCGTCGAATCGCCGGATTCCGCCGTGCCATTGTCGTCTTGCTCGCCTCCTCGCCCTCGCACGCGCTCCAGCCGCGCCTCCTCGCCCACTTGCCTGCGCGCGCTCGCCGCTCACGCGCCGCCCGCTGCCGCACCCGCGCCAACCGCTGCTGCGCCGCGCGCCACCACCGCCGGTTAGCCGGTCCTCCACCGCCGTCCACCTCGCCAGCAGCAGCCACAGCTCCCCTGTGCCAACCTGAGCTACTCATCCAACCTTCGGCCGAGCCATCTCTAGGGTTTTGCCCTAACCCTAGCCTAGGGTTTGCCCTAACCCTAGCTCGAGGTGACGAAATCGTTCGTTTTCGTTCAATTTTGTTCAATTTCGTCGTTAGGGCTAACCTTGACCGTATTTGTCCTTTGATTATCTCGACTTGGTCCTTTCAGAGCTCGTTCCACGAATTCGGGGGATCTCGCGATCTAGGTCATCTCATCTTGTCACCGTCGTCTCATCGATCCGAGGTAGCTTCGCGTCTCGATTCACTTCGTATCTCATATGCTTGCTATCTCTAGGGTTTCGTACCTTTTAGTTATATATATGCTTATAGTAGATCTCTCTATTCTGTCGTTGCAGCGAGTCAGTCGGTGTGTCAGGGTGAGATCTGTTTGCTGAATCCGAGGCCAAGCCTGCGGATACGGATTGAGGCCAAGCCTCTCGAGTGACAGTTCACCATCTTACAGAGGTTCTCAGTCAGTTTGTCAGCATGGTGCATTGCAAGAACACCAGTGGTGCTCCTGGTGACGGGGACGACAGTCCTCCTCGTCGTGCTGAGATTGCGCGTGGAAAGCGCATCAAGATAATGGCTAGAAAGAAGAAGAAGACGCTTACAGAGGCAGAGATTGCTCAGGCCGTGGCAGATGCAGCAGAGCAGGCAGAGAGAGGTGGCAGGAGTAGTGTCATACGCATAGGCGAGCGTCGCTTTCACCTTGAAGGTCGACAGCTCGGCACTGAGGCCACTGAGGGTACAGAGGATACTACAGCTACAGAGGGGATGTCAGTTGATCCACCTACAGAGCCTACAGAGGCTACAGAGGCTCCAGAGGCTACAGAGGCTATAGAGGATACAAAGGAGCAGCCAGCTCAGTCTCCACCACGTCACCGCTCCACACGTACTCGTACTCAGGTGACTCCTAGGCCAGAGGGCCAGCGTCGTGGAGCACGTCCTCCTCCCAGAGCTAGAGGTTCACCCCCGGTCGAGCACTTTGACATGAGGGGTGCTACAGCACGTCAGGTGCAGGGGTTGAGGTTTGTGGAGGTCAGCCGATGGTTTCCACCTGTGAGGGATCACAGAGCTTCAGAGGGCTTCTATACCCCACTTCAGGAGGACTTCTACAGGGCTCTAGTTGACAGTGGTATTACTTTTCGACCACAGAGAGTCTGTCGGCTTGAGGCACTGGTTGAGGTTGTGGGAGAGCAGCTTCGTCCGCACCTGTCCTATCTACCTGGCTTGTCAGATCTTCTTGGACGGACAGGTGCATACTGCGGCAGATGGGTCAGAGAGTTTTATGCTTCACTTTGGATTGATCCTGCCCATGAGTTCATTCACTTTGCATTCCGAGACCGCGATCACAGACTTTACAGCTCTAGAGCGCGAGAGATCCTCAGACTCCCAGCTTCTGACACGAGGATCCATCAGTTGTGTTTTGGTCAGACTCCTCCACCCAGACGCCCTCACGGCGGGGCAGTGCCACCCACAGACTTGGTTCGACCCTGCTTTCGCGAGCCTTTTGGCGAAGGGTCTCATCGTACGCCTGCCAGCCTGACACCACTTGCCAGAGTTCTGGATGCCATAATCAGACGCACTCTACTTCCCATACTTGGCTACAGAGAGGGACTGACACGTATGCAGCTATGGATTGTTCACCACCTTCTCTCACAGACACAGTTTGATATTTAGGATCTCATACTTAGTGAGATGGAGGACACCATAGCTGAGGGCTTCAAGGGAAATCGTCAGCTTCCCTATGCACACTGGATCTGCTTTATTATTAGATCTTCTATTCAGCTGCCACCAGAGATCAGGGCGGAGATATCAGACACTACCACTGCCTTCCCTGAGTATGATATTCGTCAGCTTTGGGCCTCAGTCACTAGAGATCAGGCCCCAGTGCCAGGACAGCGAGAGCGACCTGAGGTTCCTGAGACAGCAGCTGAGCAGGATGCCAGAGTTGACGAGCTTGCTGAGGCAGAGCTTGCGGATCTTGACGCTCACCCTACTGATATACCTGAGGATGCGACTTCTGACAGCACCGATGAGGACTACCAACCCATCCCCAGGTACCGGTCTCCTCGGTCTCACGACCACGAGGCCGGTGGCTCTGGTTCAGCCTCCCGCTCAGACCCAACCATGGTGGCTATACTTGAGAGGCTAACCCAGGCACAGGAGCAGCAGCAGCAGCAGATTCAGCGACAGGCACAGGACACAGCTGCAGCACTTGCACAGATGCAGGCTCGTTAGGACGAGTTTCAGCGTCAGCAGCTTGAGATCCAGAGGCAGCAGGTTGAGATGCAGAGACAGCAATATGAGATACAGCGACAGAGTGCAGCTAGTCAGCAGCAGTACTTGGATCTCCTGCGCCACCTTGTCACTGTCGGGGTTCCTCCGCCTGCTTCTGTCATGACTCATGCTTTACAGTCCAGTGGTCCGTCGAGTCAGGGACAGCCGAGCTTCCATTTCACATCTCCACAGCAGCAGGTTCCCCAGTCCTTCCAGTCCCCGAGTTTCACTCCTATTCATACGGGGTTTACACCGTCAGACCAGCCTCGCCCTCACCTCCTGACAGGCACACCACTCGGTGATTTCAGTGCTACCTACAGCGAGTTGACTGGTCAGCCGACACCCTCGCACACTACTACATTTCATACTTCTTCAGGGTTGTCAGCTCCCGAGGCAGCTATTCCTCCAGTGATAGGGACCGGGACTACAGAGACTATCCCTTCGTCAGTTGCCTCGACAGATCCCCCTGCTATTGGCTCACTACAGGCTCAGGTCACTCAGACGGATCCTCTTGTTGCTACTACGTCAGTACCTGTTCCTGCTCAGACCCAGACCGCTTCACAGCCACGTGCTTCTTCAGAGGGTCAGCCAGATAGCTCAGATTCCGAGGGTGATTCGCTGCACTTCGTGATTACTCCGCGCACCTCGGCACCCGACACGACTCCGTCTGTCCCCCCGTCAGATCCTTAGATTAGTTTTTGGCGCTTGATGCCAAAGGGGGAGAGAGAGTAGTTTCAGGGGGAGTTTTGATAGAGGGTTTTTCATTCTTTGTGTGCTACATTCATGCATCATGTTTACTTTTCAGTCATTGTATTCGTGTGACATGTCATCGTGTGATAAACTTTGAGTCTTAATGTGTTATCTAGTCACAGTGTTAATAAATGTCACCGTTTTAGTTATAGCCTTAAGGTTGTGCTTCCGTGCCTTACTCCGTTTTCTTATGAGCTATATCTTTATGTGTACTAACGTTTTTTGTCTTATCTTATGAGTACACTCTTTTGGCTTGGGGCACATAAGCAATTTCTAACCCCTTTGTGCTTATTGCTTTTTACTTATGTGAACCAAGCATGCTCGAAAACCTCCACTCAAATCTTTTGAATCCTAGTGTTGTCATCAATCACCAAAAAGGGGGAGATTGAAAGCATCTAGGCCCCAAGGTTTGGTTTCGGCAATTGATGACAACGCTTTATTACCATGACTAACGTGTGTTTTGCAGAAACTTTGGTAAGTTAGGTCATGGAGGTCATAACTGCTTTGGGCACCATAGTATTCATGTCCCTTGATGGAAATCATTTCGGTTTTCAAAAGAGTGACGTCAAGATTAAGGACGGTTAGTTCCGGATGTCGAGGTGTTGAGATACATTCGGAATAGTCATTAGGATCTTCGTTTTTCTCTTTTGGCCGTACTATAAAGGGGGGCATGAACGGGTAGCTTGACCTAGGTGAGTCCTATGTTTAGGTGTGGTGCACACTTGTTAAACTTGGTGCTAGGCAGCTCTAGAATAGCTCAAAGTTCAGTTGGAAGCAACTTGGTTCAAGTTGTGACGCGTTTCAGAAAGTTTCGGATCGTTTTCCCCTGACCGGACGCGGTCTTCGGCATGACCAGACGCGTCCGGTCAGTACTTAACCGCGACTAGGGTTTGCCTCTGATGACCGGACACGGTCCTTGCGAGGACCGGACGCGGTGGTCAGAGGCTGACACGTGTCACTTGAGGGAAACACCCGATCGGACGCGACCTGGGTGTGATCGGCGCGTCCGGTCACAGTCCAGTAAGGTCCAGAGACGACCGGACGCGTCCGGTCATCACCGATCGGACGCGGCCTCGTGTCCGGTGCGTTTAAAGTAAGCTCCTTGCACGATCGGACGCGTCCGGTCACCCCTGATCGGCACGTCCGGTCACTCAGTTGGAATTTCGGATTTCGACCGTTACGAGCGACCGGAGCGTCCGGTCACTTCGACCGGCGCGTCCGGTCAGCCCGTGTTTTGCTGAGTCAGAGCGTAACGGTTCGTTTCGTCTGTGGGGTGTATAAATACATCCCCACTACCTCTTTTAGAGGTCTCTTACTCATTTGATCAGCTGAGAAAACCCTTTAGAGTGTAAGGGAGTGCAAGAGCTCTAGTGAGGATAGAGATTTGAGAATCAAAGCTTGAGAGTTCCTCACTAGCAATTAGAGAGTAGCAAGTGTGCATCCACCTTCTCATTTGGGCTCATTGTGGTCAAGTGAGAGTTCTAGCTTGTTACTCTTGGTGATCGCCATCACCTAGACGGCTTGGTGGTGATTGGGGGTTTGGTGATCATCCGGCGGAGCTTGTGGATGACCCAACTCATCTTGTGAGCGGTTTTGGGTGATTCACCGCGACGGAGTGTCGAAGAATCAACCCGTAGAGAGCACTTGATCCTTGCGTGGATCAAGGGGGAGCTACGCCCTTGCGCGGGTGCTCCAACGAGGACTAGTGGGGAGTGGTGACTCTCCGATACCTCGGAAAAACATCGCCGTGTTCCTTACCCTTTACATTCAAGTATTTACATTCTCGTATTTACTTTCATTGCTTGATTTACATTCCTAGAATTGCCATGCTAGACTAGGATTGGAAACTAGGGTGCAAAACTTTTTATCGGTAGACTCTCTAGGAACACAAGTAGGCACTAGGGGTGAATTCCGGCTTGTAGGATTTAATTCTTGCAATTAATTTTTAGAAAAGCCCAATTCACCCCCCTCTTGGGCATCTTGATCCTTTCAATGGGCCCACAAGACTCCTGGTGCCCCCTATAAAAGGCCCCCGTACCTCCTCCGGAAAGGCATCTTTATCTTCAACAAGAGCTATGGATGGCAAATAAGTTCAGACCAGTGGCACATGTGAGAGCTCGAACTTTTTAATGGCTTGTAGACAAGTGCAAATTTTTTTAATGGCACACAGGTAAAACCCTCGATGCCTAGCTCGTGCAAGATTTTTAGATCGTAGCTCCTGGGGAAATACGATTGAATAGTGTCTATAAATTCAATCTGCCTCATAGGCAGCACATAACTTCTTCTATCCCTTGGATTAGATAGCCAAAGTTGCAATATCCTTGATAGGTAATCCAGACCAGCCTCAAATTGAAGAAGTGATGGAGGGGATGCCCCGATTGCCATGCTCATCCAATCTAAGCTTTGCCACACCTATGATAAACCTCAAGCTTTTGCTAGCAGAATGTCTGCTGGAACGGTCAAAGAATAGATTGAACTGGAATAGAAAGACTTCATTGGCAAAGACAATCCCAACTTGCAGTAGATCACCCCCATTCACAATACGGGAAACTTGTTGGTAATGCATCTCCGCAGATGTTGGGGTGCCTCTGGGATCAATTACTCCCATCCATTCCACAGAATTCCGTGTCTAGTCCGACAAATAGAATAGCTCCACTGCAAATTACCATCTCAATCTCTTCAAAAGCCTTGTTCACATTGTCTGCCCATATCTCTTTGATCATTGTCCTAGCCTCTGTCAAATCCAACAATATACGATAGAGGGACAGAACCAAATAGGGATACTTCATGCCAATGGAGAAAAAAACGAGAAATTCAAATAGAAATTAATGCCACATTAGTGACTATATCGACACAGACGAACCAATATAGGGGTACTTCATGCCCATAGGGACAAGAACGAGAAATTCGAACCGAAATTAATGCCACATCGGCAACTGACGCTAATGAACCAATACGTGGTGCGACCAGATACGAGGAGTTTCTTGATCCAACAATCGAAAGATCAGCGGAAGGAGCAAGCGAAAGAACAGGCACCTTTCAGCTTTGTGGGCTCCCCTGTGCCCTCGCTTCTTTCCAGTAGGAATCCACTGCCGCCATTATGGATGAAGCCAAGAAACTCATCCTGCTGCGGGGGTGGCAAGTTCTTGGGCATGACAGGGGGCGACCTTGTGCTGCCTTGCACCAACTTTTCCTCAGCCGTCGAGCATGATAGTTCCGGGCTCCATGCCCACTGCCTTCTCGCTGTTCTTGCCTGAGCCTGGCTCATTGTTCTCGTCGCCTCGCTCGCCGTCCAACTTCTCCTCACCGTCGAGCACGAAAGTTCCGGGCACCATGTCCATTGCCTTCTCGCTGTCCTTGCCTGGTGAGCCGGGCTCCCTGTTCTCATCACCTTGCTCGCCGTCAATCATATTCGTGTGACGCAGTCACGGTCTTGCCAAGTAGTTTACGGTGGTGGGGTTTCACGAGAACAACAAAATCTTGAGGCCAGTCTGACGAAGTTTTGGGAAAAAGGGGACCAAGAAGAGAAGTAGAGGTTCTCGAATCGGTTTAGTTCAATCCTGTTTTATTCGACAACTGTTGGTTAAGACATAAAAAAAAGACCTAATAACGGGCTGGACTCACACGACCAATATAGGCCAGCTGACGCTTCTCGTCTCTATTAGTATTATTACTAGCAAATTTGTCCGTACATTGCAACGGGATGCATAAGTTATTATACAGTCACTTAAACCATTTATCTCTGCACCTAAAAAGATTCCAGAGGAATTGTTTACAGGGCAAACTTTTCTCCGACAAAAGAAAACGCCGACTCTAAAAAGAACAGACTCTGGATCGGACCGGACTCTTGTTAAAAAAACGCTCCAAGAGTTTGTCAAAATTCACTTGGCAAATATCGTGATTTGGCAACTTGCTAAAATATATGGCAAGTGAAAAAATAGACTCTCTCCAAGAGTTTGCCATTTGGACTTGGTAAAATAAGAAGAGACCCGCTAAGCGAACGAAGAGCCCCGCTAAGAAACGAAGAGCCCCGCTAAGCGAACGAAGAGCCCCGCTAAGAAACGAAGAGCCCCTCACGCGAAGCCGGATGCGCGCTCGCGCTCAGCGCGCAAATATGCGCGTGGAGGGGAAGATTTGCCAAGTTGCTAAAATTTACCAAGTTGGATGCCAAACTGTTGGAGCATAATTTTTTTCTGTTTTATCAAAAATAAATGGATGCTAAGTTAATTTAGCAAACTCTTGGAGATGCTCTTACCAAATCATTGGACGGGACTCGAGGGACCGGACCGGAGAAATCGGATCAGACTCCGTCAATGGAAAATCTCCGAGGAAAGAGAGGGTTTCATGCACACAGGATTTAGTACGCGCGCTTTTGCGAACAAAGTCTCGGGAACGAAGTCTATGCGGTTTCAGAGTTGAAGTCCAACCAGTCCCTGGCCCCACCTCAACTTCGCGCCCAGCAGGGCGTACATGATCATGCCTCTAATTTGCTTGCCATGCATTCATGCATATGGGGCTCACATTGCATCAAACAGTTGAGTCTCTGATTTGCTTGCCATGCATGCATGCAATCCTGCATTGCTAACAAACAAAAAGAAAGAAAGAAAAGAAAGAAAATCAAGCATGAATTCCATGCATCTATGATTCCATGGATGACAAGGAAACGAGTGGGTGGTAAGTCTTTTTCCTATTTTCTATTTTGCCCTGACGGTCACGAGCCATCACAATGGACGGCGGATTGTGTCATAGGTCCACGTGGAGGAATACTACGCATGTGTTTGGAGTATTACACGACATGTCCAAACGACAAACCAACGTGACGGTACATTAATAAGAGTACGTTCCAATTGGACCCAATATATGTTAGAATTGGACTCCATATCATCGCTAGACATGTGTTGTTCTAACATATATGAACACGGTATATGAGTCCGGGTCACATATACGATCCAATATGTTTTGGAATCGGACTTCGTATTATACTTGAGAAAAGGGTTATATTTATGCCTAATATTAAAGAGACATAGAAAGGGAAAACCAAATAGATATGTAATATTTGTTTTTCATTAGTGTTTAATAGTGTTTTTTTCGTTATGGGCATGTTTGCTAGTTAGAAAAGAAGAGGAAAGGAATCATTACTTTGTCCTATCGGAACAATATTACATGAAGTTCTGCATATTGAAGAGGTGGTGGTGAGTCCGGCTCAGGTTGGAAGTTAATTCTTTTTCCGTCTCTAACCAAGAGATCAATACATCTTGGAATTTAACTCCGTATTGTGCAAAACGCGAACTGTTTGAACTCATGTGTGCACGGGTTATATATACGGGCAGGTTTGCTAGTTAGAAAAGAAGAGGAAAGGAATCATTACTTTTTCCTATCGTAACAATGTATTACATGAAGTTCTGATCGGATTGCAGAGGTGGTGGCGAGTCCGGCTCAGATTGGAATAGTTAATTCTTTTTCTGTTTCTAATCAAGAGATCAAGCTGGCCGGTGGACAGGTGTTTGCATGGATACGGTGATTAGAAAACAACCGGTAGGAGCCCGAGAAGGATTTTTAGTACACGTATCAACCAAGATACCAATGTTTTCTGATCGGCTTATCGTTCCTAATCGGTCATATCGATCAGGACGATTAATCATCGATCAAGACGATTAATCGGCCTCTGATTAGTTTAATCATCCATATAATCGTCCAGCATATAGCAGGACTACATATCATACTAGGTGAATTCCCCGCGCGTTGCTGCGGGAATGCAAGAGTAATTTGAATTGAGTTAGGAGAAATAGGATGGAGAAGGAATCTCGTTGGTGTATAATACATAAGTATATATGCGATATAAGCAGAGAACAGATTTAGTTTTTTTGTTAAAGGTGTAACTAAAGACAACAAAAACAATATCAAAGAAAACACGGTCACTAACCTATAGGATCGACGAGTACGGGAGACTAATCTCATCCACCCTCACCTCTCACCCCTACTATACCTGAGGGTCATCCCCCTCCCAAAAGTTCTAGGAGTTTTTCTTCACAAAATCATGCATGTTTCGGAGGACCACATATAATCCATGTGATATGCAGTTTTGCTAGGTTTTTGCTTAGAAACGGACTTTTGCTTAGAAACATTTATCAAAGAAAACACGGTCACTAATCTATAGGATCGGCCAGTACGGGAGGCTAATCTCATCCATCAGAACCCCTCACCCCTACTATACCTGAGGGTCATCCCCCTCCCAAAAGTTTTAGGAGTTTTCCTTCACAAAATCATACATGTTTCGGAGGACCACATGTAATCCATGTGATATGTAGTTTTGCTAGGTTTTTTTAGAAACGGGCTTTTACTTAGAAACAGTTATCAATGAAAACACGGTCACTAACCTATAGGATCGGCCAATACGGGAGGCTAACCTCATCCACCCTCACCCCTCACCCCTACTATACCTGAGGGCCATCTCCCCTCCCAAAAGTTCTAGGAGTTTTCCTTCACAAAATCATGCATGTTTCGGAGGACCACATGTAATCCATGTGATATACAGTTTTGCTAGGTTTTTCTTAGGAACGGCCGTTTAAATGTTTGCAAAAAAGTTATCGAAATATATCCATGTGGGGTCTTGTTTTGAAGAGTTTATTGCGAGGAACATCATGGTGCAATTGAATTTTAATTACGATACTTGGTTTAGGTGCTACGACTTTTTTTTCTATTTCAAAAGAAATAGCTAACGGAAGATAAATGTGGCTTAGTGGGCGGATGACGTCACTTAGTGGGCGGATGACATCATTTTGCTGATGTGGCCCAATGAGAAGCCAGAGAAATAGACTAGTGGGTCTTTGCTTTATAGGAGGTATAGATATGTATGATATATATACCATATACTATATATTTATATAGTAGACATCGAGCATCAAGACCATATTTTTAGTTAGTTGGTTATTTACCTATGAGATCTAACTCCATATTGATGTCCCAGCATTCATATGTTAGCCCAGTAAGTGAAGCAGCCCATCTGTCTATTTACTGCTGATCAAGCCATAGACCTAATCGGACGATTAATCGCGAGATTAATCGGACGATCAGGTTTCTGATCGCTCTGATCTAATCGAAGGGCCTAATCGAGTGCTAAGTACCGATCAGGACGAATCGTGATTAATCGGACGATCAGAAAACATTGCAAGATACATACATGAGAAAACCGGAGAGAGAGAAAATACAGTGAAAATAAACTGGGGAGCTTATATGGAGAAAAAACAAAAAGGAAAAGGAAACATATCGCCCAGCAACATAGCCAATACATCTTGGAATTTGACTCTGTATTGTGCAAGATGTGAACCGTTCAAACTCATGCGTGCATGGGTTATATAAGTCTGAACAGAACTCCATTATCCAGGTAGTTAGAGGGAGACGGACAAAAAAAAAGGTGGTAAGAAATTTTTTCTCTTTATTATTAGGTAGGTATAGATTTATTATTAGGCATAGATATAGATTAGTGCAATAAAAGTAGTAACCTGCTTTTTGTAATGTGAGTCGATGGCGTGAGTTTTTTTTTTTGTGCCAAAATACGCTCAAAACCGACCTAATTAACCATTTTAGCAGTTCGATCTACGCCATGCACAAATTCGGTGAGATCGGTGCAGACATGCTCGCTAACAGATCCAATAGAGCATGATAGATGCCACATTGACCTAGGAACATAACCATACCAACCAGCCAGGAGGACATGAGATAAGCAACCTATTCTCAAGCAACATTGGATTAAACCATCATTGATCAAGACCATTAATTGCGTCAGTGTACATCACACAACATATGACTAAATCATCATCACACAACCATGTTGCCTCAGTTTTATTTAAATAACAGTAAAATAGGATTCATGGAGCAGAATAGATTATACCATCTATTAGAAAGCAAATAAGTAGCATTTTTTGCTTGAGCAGGTCGTTATCATAATCCGAAAAAAATGCTGAGCTTAGACAGAACGGCCGGGGGATGAAATTAGTAACAAGCTTAAGCCTGTGGTAGACTAGGTTTCGTCAACCCCAGCAGCAATGCCCCATCGATGAGGGCGAGTAAATTATCCGGCCGACGGCGGCAGAGGCTGCGTGCGCTGAATCGCCATATATAAATTTGTTACCGTTTAGATCTGGGATGGCTGCCGCTGCGTGCCCTGAACTTTTGACTGCGTGCTCTTGTTCAGTTGTTCTCATCTGTTCTTCTGTCAACTCTTTTCTACTGCGTCCCTGGCGGCTTTACCAGTTCTCCCTGGACGGTCTGCATCGTCGTGCTACATTTTCCTGCTTCTCTCTAGCGTCAGCTTGATTCAGGGTGTGTTTAGTTCCCCATTTCGCCTAAAAAAAATTGGATTTTGGTCTATTATTTTACAAAATGGAACTAAACACCATGCAAAATTTTTGGCAAAAAGGTATCCATTCTCCATTTTGGATTTTGGCCTCAAGAGCCAAAAAAAAAAAGCCAAAAAGCTCTCACCTACCTCATGAAAAATTTGGCATTTTGGATGAAACCAAACACACCCATGAAAATTTTGGTATTTTGCATTTCATCATTCCAGAGTAGTTGACATTTTGCATTTTGCGTTCCATGAGGAACTAAACACAACCTCACCCAAATGGCAGCATCGGAGAGTGATCGCCTTCGCTCGTCGTCGGCGGCAGAGACGCCGTACTCCATTTCGATCAGCGTGGCCCCATCAAACGAGGCGAAGCTCGACGGCACCGCCCCGACGCCATGCCGGCCATGACCAGTCGCCCGCAGCTGACGCTGACGGTCAGGAGCCAGGAGCCGCCGCGGCAGCACCAGGGCACGCTGGCGCGCAGCGACAGCACGGGCGAGCGGGACCGGCGGTTCGACCAGTTCAAGACCTTCTGCGGATGCCTGGTCGGCCTGGAGCGGCAGCTGTCGAGTATCCGTGGGGGTCGCGGCACCCGGCCGCCACCGTCGGCGACGACGAGAACAGCAGGGACTCCGAGGCGGAGACCGACGGCGGCGGCGGCGAGGTCGGAAGGGCATCTGCTAGGCCTGTACCATCCCGGTCCAGGGGTTGACACCGGGAGGCCAGGGAGCTTGAGCACGAGGCTGGTTGTAGGAGCCGCCCGCCTGATGATTGGCGCCGCGACCGCGACCACGACCGCGGCCACGACCGTGTCCACGACCGCGCCCACCGTTGTTGTCAGCACGGGGGGCGGGTTGTCGGAGCCAGTGTTGACGTCGGAACCACCATCGCTTGACTGGGGCGCGGGAGGCCGAGCAGTGCCGGCCTGGGAGCAGCCGGACGAAGAACCGCCGGACTGAGATCTGGCGTTGGCGACGAGAGCATGCTGAGCGGCAGACTTGGCGTGTTCGGCGTCGTACTTCTCTTCAAGCAGGAGATAGGACCGGGCAGACAGAAAGGTGTGCGGCGGTATCTTCGACGTGATCACTGGCACGGTATGACGGTACTTGGAGGAAAGACCGCGCAACATGTTGAGTACCTGAGATGTCTCGCGCACCGGCTGGCCGACGTCGCGCAGTGCGTCAGCAAGACGCTTGAGCTTGCCGGTGTACGTCGTGATGTCCATGTCGCCTTGGACCAGATTGCGGAACTCGACTTCAAGATACACCGCACGATGAAGTTCATTGTCCCGGAACTGATCTTGGATGGCATGCCAGATGGTGTACGCCGACGCCTTGGGAGCTCGGACGATGTCCCGAACGTCCTCGGAGATGGAGTTATACAGCCAGCTCAAAATGCATTGATCCACCATGGCCCAATTTGGGTTGCGGCGGTTGGCAGAAGTCGGAGCAGTGGTGAGATGGGAGCGAAGGCCGAATTTGCCGATGAAAGCATCGAAGAAACACGTCCACTCGGCATAGTTGGACTCGTTGAGATCTAGCTCAACTGGAACATGGTGTTTGATGTTCACAGTTTGCAGCACGGTGGAAGATAGGGGCTGGATGACGGTTTCGGTGAAGGAGACGCCATCGGCCGAGGAATGAGAAGAGGAGGAGTCACCATCGGAAAGATCAGCGTTGGAGAGGGGATTGACATCCATGGCGGAAGGAAGGCAGACGCCGGCGGCTGCGGTGTTGCGCAGGAGAGGAACCTAAGCAGCTGATACCATGTAGAAAGGGTATGCACGAGCCAAGAGAACTCTATTGATCTCAGATGAATGTTTTATACAGTACAACATCGGTTGCTCATTTGGCAACTACACACATGCGCTGGTATACATCGTGGGCGCGTGGGTGCGCGCCGTGCGCGTGGTCACCGCGCACCAGCTTGGTCAGCGGCAACAGCAGTTGGCGTCGGGGTCTTGGTGCTGTCCCTCAACACTACTTCGTCGGCGCGCTGCTCGGCGCACGGATGGGCCTCCGGGAGCCGGCGCTCTTCTTCGCCGCCGTCGGGTCCGTGCACTACGTGTTGCTGTTCGTGACGCTGTACCAGCGGCTGCCCACCAACGTGCCGCTGCCCCGGGACCTCCACCCGGTGTTCTTCCTCTTCGTGGCGACGCCCAGCGTGGCGTCGGTGGCGTGGGCCAGGATCAGCGGCGAGTTCGGCCTCGGCGCCAGGGTCGCCTACTACGTCGCGCTCTTCCTCTACGCGTCTCTGGTGGCGCGCGTCAGCTTCTTCTTCCGGGGCGTCCGCTTCTCGCTGGCGTGGTGGGCGTACACGTTCCCGGTGACCAGCGCCGCCATCGCCACGGTCGTGTACGCGTCGGCGATGACCAGCGCGCTCCACCAGGCGCTGGCGGTCGGGCTGTCGGCGGTCGCGTCCGTCACCGTCTCCGGCATGCTGGCCGCCACCGTGTACCGCGCGTTCGTGCGCCGGGAACGACGACGTGTCCATCGCCATCCGGCGGCGGCCCAAGGCCAAGTTCGGCAAGATCCTCAAGCGCATCCGCACCTCCAGCGCTGACCTCAAGGAGCTCGTCGTCCCCAGGTACGTCGGCGGCTCGGCGTCGGAGACCAGCAGCGTCAACGAGCCGCCCACCCCGATGGTGTACGGCCGCGCCAGAGCAGAGCCGTAGCCGGTAGCCTGCCCTGCCCGTAGGTGGATCACTGGATCATATTCATATCGGTTTGCCTCTAAGTTATTGGGCCTTTTTGTTGGTGGACCACGAACTGGCCCAGCTGTAATAATCCAGCCCAATTAGGTTTGGCAGAACTAAAATTCTTCTCATTCCAGCCCTATTGGAGTACTGAAATTCTCCCATGTAAATATGATCTTATAAGATACTAGTTGAGTGCCCGTGCGTTGCTACGGGTAAAACATCTCATGACATACAACCACACATGTAAAATATCTGTAGAATCCCATGTCATCACAAATAATTAACATTAAAACATATAATTCAAACTAATTTATTTGAAATAAAGAAACCAATACGATGTTATTAACTTCACCCAAACAGAGAAAAATAAGCAACAATTCTTTGTTTTTTTGTTTGTGAGACTAATATAGCGTTGAAGATAATCGCGTACACCTTCAGGTATGTTGGCTGCATTTTGATTCCCCGTCTATGTGAGTAGGTGTAGCAAAATGTGCTTCCTCACTTCGTAGTTATCCTGCTAGATTTTTATACACATATATAGTTAAAATGTATGTAGGTCAAAAAAAAAGAAAATTATATACAAAGGATAATACTAACATTATTGCAAATGGATGTTTCTATCCTTTTGCCATTCCATGCACACATGGCAAGTAGAACATTATAACCAGATAAGTCCCTGAGGAAGCATTAAATTGTTACTATTGTATGTATATAGTAGAATATAAAAGGAGTTTTCATTGTAAAAGTAGTTACCCATTTAACTTAAATTGGCCGACTTCTACAACTCTATGGTCAAATAAGATTAAATCATCTTGCCACCAAGGGCATGATACTTTCATGACTTCATTTAGGACAGTGGAAACCCATTGAATTTTGGTTGTATATTTTTTTAGTGGTTGGCTCTCGTAAAGATCACCTTTAGGAGTTTGGTCTACTATGTAGAGAGTTCTTCTAGAAATGCCTAGAACAAACAGATTATAAATACCGCCTGCTGTAACCATTTGAAGTGGCATAAGAATCTGGAATTGAAAAGGGGCATTTTAGTAATATGGTATTTAAGAATCTGGAATTGAAAAGGGGTATCTTAGTAATATGGTATTTAGACAAATGATGTAACAGAAGAAAAGAAACAACATTACTCATGTGCACTCTTTCACATTGTATTTTCTCCAAGGCCATTCAAGATTATGTGGTTGTGGACTCATATGCACGTAAGTTGATTTGGACATAATTAAATTTTGGTATTACCAACAACACAATTAATATGCGTCGATTTACATCACAGTTTGTCTTACAACGACCGCACAGAGTTCCATGACTTTTGTGGGCCCAAGGGATTATTGCCCTATTTTTGCATCTCTAGGAGGTAACTTTCTCGATCCTAAATATAAAATTAAACATCGTCCTTGAAAATAATTTTATAATTATAAACATCATGTTAGAGACATCTAACATTTATCTTGCAGATGTCAGAGACGAAATACGGAATGTGGCTTGTTAAAATGATCAAATTAAAGATGCACTCACTGCTCAAGCTAATGAGGTCAAGAGGCTTGAATGCGAAGAATATGCAGCAATGGCAAACAACCAAGGTGTCATTAGTTACATTAATGGTTGTAACATTGAAGAAGTAGATGAAGAAGTATTTGTGATTAAACATTAGTCTGTTGCTGTACTTAGATTTTTTAGATCAATATGTTTGATGCATAAATAAATATGGGCACCCATGGTATATCAATTACTTTTTTTACACTCTACAATACATCTCTTGTAACGATTAAGCTTTTCTTTTTATTTCCTTTTTCTTCTGCAAATTCATATGAAAATCAAAATCAATTGCTTTTTGAACCAAATAAAATTCGAAATTCACTTTAAAATATTTTAAAAAAAACTTTGAAATTGTTTCTAGATACACATGCAAGCTCAGGGTAGCAAGCGGCTTTTGGTGGAGTGTGGATGGCAATTCACATCTTGGTATAAGCAAAGAAGCACAAAGAATTTGCTTAGTTTGCGTACTCGTGCAATATATATATATATATATATATATATATATATATATATATATATATATATATATATATATATATATATATATATATATATATATTATTTTGACGGCAACTAATGTCATTCGCTCATTCAGTAACAATTTTTTACGTAAAACGATAAATATTAATATGAGAGAAAAGAATATTAGAAATACTATAATCAATAGGTTCCAATTATATATAATTTGTCATATCCCAAACTGTGTACCCAACAGGCTTTATATTTAGAACTGCCAGTTATTTTCAGACACTCATGCTGGCATCAAAACAGACACAGGTATAAAGGATAGACAGATCAATCGTACAATCACATAGATATGCAACTTGAGGAGTGCGGATGGGACCAGCTCCTCCTCTTGCAAGGTGTGTGCCCGCTCTCCCGGGTTTGGAAAATGGGGCACCACACGTGGCTTAGGTATGGCTGGAGAGATAAGTTCGAATTCCAAACCTGGTTGTTTTAGAGCAGATGTGACGAACTGCAACAAGGAAAGACAACATGTTAGTCGGCAGCTACAAAACCAGAAACTGTCATTCATAGATTATACTGCAAGAAAATTGGTATAAACATCAAAGGAAACAATTTTAAGTGGCACAGGTCACAGAATAACAATAACGAATAGCTGCAAGACTCGGTACAGATACAAGTCTGCAGTTGCAGACTGTCCATGCTAGAAAGCCATGCCATGAATAAGATACAAGTTCAAATATTAACAGACATTTTCGGGCAGAAATAATGCATGAACAAGATATAAGTTAGAAGGACAATTTCAAGTAGAAAACAAGGTAACAGCATAAAATGATGTACAGGAAACAGCTACATTACTTATTGACAAATATAAGCTAGCGTTGATGACATGTCAGATTCACAAAGCACATTAGCAAATAGATCATGTTGATATAGCAAGGGTGTTGTAATCAAGCTTTCCATACAGCACTTTATAACTTCTGCTTATTAGGGGTGATAGATGAATATCTAGTGTCACTGAAACACCAGCACCAGCTGATATAGTCAACCACTGTACCCACAAAGACCAAACAATACATAATATGCGCTGACATGAAGACCACTGCGTTACAGGCTACAAAGCCCAGACAAACAGGTTCTGCTGATGGATCCATGTGTCAGCAACCAAGGTTGTTAATTTTTCTGATTGAAAATGGTTCAAGAATCCAACTCCAAACCAATCCTACTTACTCCCTCCGTTCCAAATTATAGTTCGCTTTGGTTTTGTCATAAGTCGAACTTATCCAACTTTGAAATAGGCACTAACATCCAAACATTAAATTAATTTTATTAAATTATTATCCATGACATATGTTCTCTCTCTTAGATACGCAGGAGAGCCATGGAATAAGTTTTGATAATGTATTTATTTGGACTTATAGATGTTAACATATTTTCCAAAATCTTGGTCAAAATTAAAGTAGTTTGACTTGGGACAAACCCCAAATACAATTTGGAACGGAGGGAGTATTAACTGGATGAATTTGATAAGTTGGTCCACCAATATTTTCAACTCCCACAACCATATTGATAGAAAAACAAGAATGTGGTCATCCACCAATGTTATAGAATGATGCCATGTTGGACCAATCTAGCCTAGGATCAAGCAATCCCTCAACCAAACACCCCAGTTATCATCTGGATCATCATTCAGCAAATAAGTGTCCTTAGAGTTCACAGTTTCCAAGATACAACTTTGAACACTAATGTTAAAAAAAGGAAGCAAAAACATCAAATGCCCAGAGAGGCAATCAACCATGCATTTCAAGTCAATTCACGGTGAGCTAGTGTCAACCATGTACTTACCAGAAAAATAGCCTAAAAATAGAAAATGTAACTAATGACTTGCAGAACTATTTCCAATGTAGGCTACTGGTTCATGTATTCTTGCATACCAGAAAATGGCACCTATTCTCTTTATCTTACCCATGTTGCAATACATTTTTGCAATTGAAAAGATGAGTGTGCATAGAAAAGACAGATGCCATTTTTCAGGTGCAGGTAAATAACAAGTACTTGGAAGAAGCTACCTAATCGAATGGATCTAACATGTGCAAATAAAAGCAAATACATAAACTCTACAGGAAGGCACAACTATTAAAACTGCAACTGTAAAGAAAAAAAATTACCTTACCTGATACCTTGTGAACTGAATAATCTCGCAAAATGACTTGAGAGAAAAATGGCCCAACTGTAAAAATCAATCAAGTAGAGGACACAACTGATGAGAATTGTAGTGGATCAGAGGGAAATCACTATTGAATCCAACACAATTGTAGGCCACAACCATAGTCACATAAAACGGGTTCACCACCTTCGACCCTCGACCCAGGTTCGTCGACCCCGACCCGGGTTCACGGGTTCATTTTCGACCCGAAGTGTAAAAGTCTCTCGCAAGTAGCGTACCACGTACCACGACCCCGTACCTCGACCCCATCGACCCAGAAACTTTGTGACTATGGCCACAACTAATGAACTACTGTTAGCCGGTCCTAACATCAGTTCAGTTAATTAAAGTCTGTCAGAACTGAACTGTTGGGGAAAATGGCAATAGAGCGTACCGTGATCAGCATTCTATTGACTAAATAGAGGACTGAAAGTATCAATGTATATATCTGAACACCATATATATCTTGCCCATCGTCTTGTTAATCAATTTCTGGTAGCCCAACAATATTGCTCTGAGAGCCATGAGCAGGTAAATCATGAACTACCACTACCTAGTTTAAGTTTGCATTATTCTTGTACAGATCATATCCCACACCAACGTGCATAACCTAATTGAAACAATATGGAACCACCATTCACTTTGGCTTAAGACATTTGGGGAGGATTGACAGCTCACCGTGGGCCACGACGCAAGTACAGGGCGCTTGATGCAGGGCAGCGGCCCGTACGACGACAGCGACGGCGGTTTGTTGAGGTCATCCGATCCGGCGGCTTCGCGGTCGCGTCCGGCAGTGGCAGCGGCAGGAGTCACGTCTCGTCCACGGGGCGGGCGGCGCTGGCGTGCAGGCTCGGGGCTGGCGGCGTCATCGGAGCGAGGGAGGCAGGATCGGGGCTGGCGGGGGCGTCGGAGCTGCGGAGCTGGCGGCGGTCTCGATGTCCGAGCGCTTGATGCAGGGCAGCGCCCTGTACGACGACGGCGACGGCGGTTTGTCGAGGTTGTCTGATCCGCCGGCTTCGCGTTCGCGTTCGGCAGCAGCAGGAGTCACGTCTCGTCGACGGGGTTGGCGGCGCTGGATGGCCCAGGGTTGGCGGCGTCGTCGGAGCGAGGGAGGCAGACCGGGGCTGGCGGCAGCGTCGGAGCTGGGGTCGTGGGCGCGTGCGACGTAATTAGGGGCGGGGCGGTTTTGCGGGGAGGGAGGTTTTGCAGAGAGGGATTAGCGTGGAGGGGGATTAGCGCGGGATGGATCATTAGCGGTCCCATCAGACGATAACATTTGGGTTTTTTTAGTTGTAGAGATTAAGATCACAACTTGTCTCTTCTTGTCGTATTAGTGCAGTTTTTTGGAATATCATTTATTGGCTTAAGCCTAGGAGCTCACAATAGACTAGACCAAACACTATTCATCAATTCTGAATTTGGACGAAACAGTGGCTCAACTGCGACAAATGTGTCCATGTCTTTGGTCTAGCTGCTTTTTGTTTGACAATCTCTCGATGTAATGATCTTGGGATGAAATAAAATCTACCTTTTCCAAACAAAAAAAAATTGTTGGACAATCAAGAAATAGTGCACGTGTCCATGGAAAAAGAATCAAAGGTCCAATTGAAATTGTGCCATGCTTATGCTTTTATGAAGTACTCCCACCATCCTAAAAAGCATGCAATTCTAGGGAGCCAGATTGAGTGACTTTACAAAGCAAAGTTACGTTCCTGCAATCTCCACCCTCCATTCCCTATCCAACGACTCAGCACGTATTCAAAGCAAAAGCTTGCAGCACTTAGCAAAAAAGGATGAGAGGGAGGCAGGCAGCATAGCAGAACCACAGAGGCTCTTGGCGAGTTGGCGTGCGGAATCGCACTCGACACCGCGCCGGCAGAGAACGGAGAAGGGCCGCGCCACCGGGAGGCCCTGGAGGAGTTGGAGGTAGGCTGCAGCTGCACCGGCGAGGAGGCCACCAAGTTCTTGCCATTGATATTGCCAACCAACAACACTGCTGTGCTCCTCCATGACGCCGCGGGCCGCAAGAACAGGCATGCTGCTACCCGGGACGACGAGGGTGACCTGGAGCCGGAGTCGCACAAGGCCACGCCAAGCTCGTGCTGACAGCCGAGACGACAGACGAAGTCGATGCCCGCAGGATGTTTGAGGAATGAATCAATGATGATCCACAACCATGAGCGCTACGGCATCTGCATGAAGGGCGTGCAGCAGCAGGGCCTGGCCGCCTCCACGGATGAAGAAAGTCCCACGCGGTGGCGGCGGCGGAGGCGCCGTAGCTCTACATCTACTAACATTGGCAGTGGCAGGCTGGCAGCGACGGCCCTCACCAGCACGGTGGACCTGCACGCGTTGCTGCTCCAGTGCGCACAGGCCATGGCCGCCTACGTTACACCGATACGTTCCTCAAGTGCCGTGTCGGTATCGCGATACGTATCCGATACGCCGATACGCTGCCGATACGGTATCGGTGAAGTATCGGAGAAAAAGAAAAATACAATTAATCTCGATACTTCTCAGTGCACCTCCGATACGGTATCTGGGAAGTATCGGTGCACTTGCCGTGCGAGTGGGCCGGAGGCGCGGTCTGTAGCAGCGAGCGAGGGTGATGCGTCGCGATTGCGCGAGAAGGGCGGAGAGGCGGGCGCTCCTGCTCCACGAGCACGCGACGGCGAGGCGTCACGGCGGAGACAGGCGGAGGTGGACCGGCGCACGCATGGCCAACACCCAGCACCGGCGACCGGCCTTGCGCCCAGCCTGGCCTCCTCCTGCACTCAGCGGCGACGGCGTGGAACAGAGAAGAGCGGCGGCTGCAGCGGCGTAACGAACAGGGCCGAAGAAAAAATGAGTGCGGGAGTATACGTTCGTTTCCTGGAAGAAACGGATGGATAAGGCCAAAGGTATTTTGGTGATTCAGTGTTGCCTGGGAATCAGTTAGTGCAAGCTTATATTTTGCCATTTTTATTTGATGATTATTTTGCTAGAGTGAAAAATTTTCTAAGTAGTTGTATTCTGATTTTTTATATATTTATATACCTGCCGTATCGGCGTATCCTTGTTTTTAGGAAATTCCGTATCAACGTATCGCCGTATCGGTATCGGCGTATCAGTATCCCGTATCGGTGCAACATAGATGGCCGCGCACGGCCCACAGCCACACATCCGCCGCGAGTCCTCAGCCACGGGCGACGCCGTGCAGACGCCGCAGAGGCTGGCGCACTGCTACGCGGAGGGCCTGGAGGCGCGCCTCGCCGATACGGGCAGCCACCTCTACCACTCGTTCATTCTCCGCCGCACCTCCGTCGTGGACTTCCTCAAGGCCTAGCGCCTCTTCATGGCCGCCTGCTGCTGCAAGAAGGCGCCACCTGCATATCGTTGACTACGGCCTCGGTTACAGTGGCCGGACCTGCTGTGCGTCCTCGCCGCAAGGGAGGGCAGCCCGCCGAAGCTTGTCAAGATGGCATTGACCTGCCGCGGACTGCTACCGGAGTGGCCTAAAAATGCTAAGTGTTCAAGCTTTTGCTTTGAATGCGTACCGAGTCGTTGATAGGGAATGGAAGGTGGAGATTGCAGGAAAGTTACAATGTAACTTTGCTCTGTAAAGTCACCCAATCTGGCTCCCAATTCTAGTGGGTTTGAAGCAATAAATGTCCAAGAAAGAAATGCAATTATAGACCTAAGGAGTCTAGAATACTAGGCCTTGTTTAGATGACATCCAAATTCCAAGTTTTTTCACTCTCTCTCCATCACATCAATTTTTAGCCGCTTGCATGGAGTATTAAATGTAGGTAAAAAAATAACTAATTACACAGTTTAGTTGGAAATCACAAGATAAATCTTTTGAGCCTAGTTAGTCTACGATTGGACAATATTTATCAAATAAGACGAAAGTAGTACTATTCATCGGGTTGAAATTTTTTTCAATCTAAACAAGGCGCTAGCTGCAATCGCTGGGATGCATGCAGTGGAGTGTTGCATTGTGAATGTGCAAAAGAATCTACTAGGGCTTATGTGTCATTTCTTCTCTTAGCATTGTGTAGTCACTACACATTGTGTGTGTGGAGATTTATTCAACGATTGTGTCACCTGTTTTAATATATTTTTGGATCAAACCTCGTGCTGTTGTAACTCGAAAAAAAACAACCAGTCTGCGTACCTTCTGCATTGAGAAAAAGAAAAAAATCATGACGGTAGGAGATAAACAGAAGACCACCTGAGTAATCTTCATCGGAATCATTCAGAAATCAGTCACTTTGATTGACAGGATGATTAGGGCGCCCTCAACAGGAAGAGACAACAGCTAGCTCATACATGTCATGTCATTGCCACATAATTACGTGAATCCCATACGTAAATGATTTTTTATTCTACATCTTCTCTCCTCCCTCTCTCAGTCTTTATGAGCAGGCCCACAAACTACTTCATCTGTCCCATAATAAAGGTCGTTCTAGTTTCCAGCAGGTACATAGGAGATTCCAAGAACGTGGACGTTCTGCTACTCCAGATGCATCGCTGACGGTACAAACGTGGATGTTCAATTTGAACTCCCCGACGTTCTTTATTGCGGGACAGAGGGAGTACCTCATTTCTGAGTGAGATAGGTGTTGAGATAAGAGATAGTCTCTTTTCTTTTCTGTCTTCTCTCTTGTACATTAGAAAAGTGTTGACATGAATTCATATAAGCTAGCTGATGTGACACTGTTGGGACGCCCTTAATGGCATGAGTGCTGCTGCATATGGTGGATCCATCCATGAACAGCAAGCGAACGGAACCGCTGGTCGAGCCGACAAGCATTGACGAACATCACCAGCCGCTCGTCCGGCCGATGAACATCACTCAAGTCATCCACTCATCGCCCACCGTCTCTCCTCCAGGACTCGGACAGGACACACGAGACGACGACGGTGTGCAGCTGCCGCAGTGCAAATCTGACACAGTACTGTCAGTACATGGCACCGGCGGTGGCCTCACTCTCCCTCTTGCCCCGAGGGTACCGTTTAGTTAATTTGGGTGAAATCTGCCAATCTGGTGAGAACGGTTTTGGTTTTAGTTTGGAAGAGATGTTAATGGATTTTTTTTTTTGTCATCAATAGACTAATAACGGACCACAGTCGATTTTGGTTAAATCGGTTCGGCTAATAGGTTCACCATAAAAATACTATACTTCTACAGGAGTTAATGCAAACAACTAATTGGATTGGAATGCACCTAGCAAGAAATAAACCATGTAACAAATAAAAGAAAAATCTCAACAAACAATGCTTCTGATAAATAAAGTCTCGTAGAAATACATTTAAATAGTGTTTAATATTAATAGGAAGAAAGAATTTTGGTTAAATCGGTTATTGTTAGTTCAAAACCGAATAAATCTTAGCAAGCCGAAACAACGCCAAAGTCCTCACCAAATAGATCACCAGAATTTCAATTAACAGATTTTTTGGTTAAATCATTTTCGTGAAATTTTGGCCACCTCTATTTACAACACAAGAATTTCATATGAATTATAAAAAATTATATAAACATTTGTAGTTCATTAAATTTTTATAGAAAATACAGGATTATAAAAATATCGTGTTTCATACATATTTCTACAGCAGCAGTTGGTGCGCATATATGTGAGGCTCTTCCGAATCCTTAATAGAAAGGTAACTTATTTTTTTTCTTTTTTGAGTTTTGCTACATGGAGCATTGTATACCGATGGGAAATCAAATTTATTTTAGGAAAGGAATTGTTTGTAGCCTTTCCAGTCGCACAAAAATACAAATTTTCTTCCATTCATTTTTTACCAAAATAAAAATTTTCTTCAACTCATTTTTAGACCAAAGACCATTAGTCCCACTTTATATAAAGCAGTAGAAGGTTTGCTGGGGATACCAACTATTACAGACATTAAGTTCAGAATGCCCAAGGCACAGCCCTCTGAGCAACAGTTCAAACAAACCCTCTAAAACGAAAAAAGACGAACCCTCTAGGCCAACAGTTTCTGAGCAAACGAGATGATAAAAGAACAGAGATTACATCCCAAAAGAACGCTACACAGAGCGCTAAAGACATGATCAGCTAAAAGAGCGATTGCACTACACAGCTAACCTTTGCCGCTTCGCTCCAAATGTCTTGAAAGCCTTTCTGCCGTCTTCGAAGCCCATCTCTTTTCCTCCCCCCTCAGCAGAATACTCCATTTCTCTAAGAAGATAAGAGAACGATGCACTACAACATCAGGGCACGAAATGATCTTGTTATTGAGCCAATAGAAAAGAAAAAAAATGCAAGCCAATAGAAAAATCATCTTAGATTTCGGTACACCTCCTCTACCACTACTCAGTTCTAGAAAATGTTGAAACGTTGTTGGTGTAAAGTTCCAGCAAAGAGAATCGTGAAAAGTCCACCAGCAGAAATTAGCCAGATAGCATTCGAAAAAAATATGTTGAGCTGTTTCAGTTTGGCCACACATTTTACAGTAAACATCCCCAGGCCAGATAGCATTCTTCAACTCATTGTTGACCAAAATATCCAAGGCGACGACCTCTAATGCTCTTCCTGCCAAAGTTGATAGTTTCCAGTGACAGCGACACCCAAATTGCAACAAGTATGTTTCCTAAAAGTAGCCTACATAAAAGAAAAAAAATATCGTTTTGCAATATCATTATCTGTGAACCAATTTTTTTTTAAGTCAACAGGGAAGATCCCCACCTGACCGTGCACCAAATTTGACCCCCACAAAAATATTTTTTTTGGTCTTCAGTGTAACACCTCTGGTGTTTAGCTTGCATTTAGCCTCTGCAAATCACATGCATAAGTCTCATCATGCACTAAGCATTCACATGAAATGATAGCATTTTCACATATGTGTTAGCTTTTTGTGTTAAGTAGAAATGACAGGATCCTGCTGATTATAATTAAGTGCCATGCTTGTTTGTTAATTCTAATAGTTCACTAATGTTTTGGAGCCAATTTGGAGCAAAGTTTATTTTGAAAATATATCCAAATTATGCTTTTAAAAATAAGTTCAGAAATTGGTTTCTCTTTAAAGAATTAACTTTAAATCCCTATCTCAAAAACTAGTGAGATTTTGATTTGGGTCCTTTTGGCAAAGTTGTAGATCTAAAAATCTAGAACAACTTCTATTTTTGGACCATCTTGAGAAAACGTCATTTACTTGCTAAAAATTTGATTTGGGGAGGTGTTTGGAAAAATAGAATTTGAAAACATAAATGAAAATCCTTTTACTCACCTTAGCGGGCTTCGGCCTCACTTCTTGGCCCGTGGCCGATTCGGCCCGGCCTGCGCCGCACCCCCCCCCCCCCCCCCCGCGCTCCCGCTCTGCTCTTGGGCCGGCCCGTTCGCGCCGCCCGCTCCACGCTCGCACCGCTCCCGCGCGAGTGCGCTCACGCCCCGACCGCGCCAAGACGCGTGAGCCGCGTGGCGGCCATGCGATGGCGAGCTCGCCGCGCGTAACCACCGACATGCCGTCCGACCGGCTTTGCCCGCCTTCAAAGTGCCCCTGTCCTAGCCTCCCTCCACTCTCGCTCTCTTTGTCCCCTCGCTCGCCCGTTTCAAAATCCCGAGCGGGAGAACCGCTCGCCACCGTAAGCTTCGCCTCCACCGCCGCATTCCGACAACGGCAAGCCACCGCCGTTCGATTTCCTGCGCACAGAGCTTCGCCGCCCTTTTCCCTCCTCCGAACAAGTGTCAGCGGCTTCTTGCTCGCGTTGGTAGGGCGCAATTTCTCGTTTCCCGCCGCGCCGCCGTGGACGGAGCCGCCGAGCTCGCGCTCCGGCCACCGGCACCCTCGCTCCTCCTCATTTCCCTCGAACAGCTCCATCATGTTCGCCTTTTCATCACGATTCTTGTGCGTGCCTCGCCTTGTCCGCTCGCGACCAGAAACGGCCACTGGCCGTCGGCGGCTACCGCACCGCCGCGGTCCCGGGCTCCGGCGTGGCTCGGCCTCGGTAACGCCCGCCCGTGTTGGGTCGGGACGGCCTTGGGCCGGAGCCTAAGCCGGGCCGGCTCGTTTTCCTTCCCCCACGCGTGCACAGGCCGCAATGCCGTAGCCGGCCGGTTTGTTTCACTGGGCCGGCCCGTTAGCGTTAAGGAAAATCGGTTTTTCATTTTTCTTTTATTATTGGGAATAGAAATGCTTTAGAAAATGTTTGTGCAATTATTTTGGCTCCAAAAATTGTGAAATAAATTTTTGTAGACTTATTAGGACCAGATCTATGATCTAAAAATGTTGCATGTCAAGTTTGCAATACTTTTCTGTAGGGTTTTTATTTAATTATTGAAATTGCTGTTTTCTTGATAAATATGTATTAAATCATAGAAAACTCAGAAAAATATGGTTTCAATTTTGTTAATCTTTTTGTGTAATATAATTTCTAGGAAAAATATGTGCCATGCATGTTCTGTAGAAAAATTCTTATGTGTAGTATAAGTGCTTATTATGGTTAGAAGTTGTTATTTTTGATAGAAAGGAAAATATAAATAAAACATGCATATAATAATTTTTCTATAGGGATTGTTTAGTGTGTAGAATGTAGAAAAATGTTAAATCTGTTGTTTGATACTTTTCATAGTATAAAGTATTTCTATGCTCATTTTTAGGCCCTAGATTATTGTTTTTATGTAGGCAGTTCTAGTACTCCAAATGTAATGAAATTTTTGTGGCATGCTAAAGTAGATGATAGTAATCCACTGTAATTTTATCAGATTTTTCCATGCTACCAAAACAAGTGTTGCTATTCAAATATGGTGTCAACTAGGGTTTAATTAACCTTGTTAATGCAAGATTAGTTGATAAGATTTGTTTTGGTGTATCTTTAAAGCATCTTAGATTTCTGGGGTGACTTGGCATGGTGAAGAATGTTTGTAGTAGTCGATGAGTATATGTTCTTGGATGATGTAGACTACCTTGTAGAAGAGTTGTATTTCCCCTTTAGGCAATAAAGTAAACCTGTTCATCTACATCTCATTCCTCATTATCATTTCATGTCATCTCTGCAATGCACCTAGGCATGAGCACTTATACATTTGCATCATACAGGATCGCAAGAAGTAACTCCGGTAGCAGTTCCCGAGGAGCCGGAAGAGCAGCCCGAGGTGCAAGAGCAGGAGGTGCCCGAAGCCGACGAGGAGGCCGGTGATGATCTTCCAGAGTGCCCCGACCACCGCCCGAGCTCTTTCGAAAGAGGCAAGTCCCGGAGCATTTCTCTCCCGGTTTGCAAATATTTTATTAATGCTTTACTTTAATTGATGCATTACGTTTAGGAGTTGTTTGCAACTATTGTTGCATTATACCTTGCTTACCCTTGCTCTACCATATCCTTGTTACCTTGGTATTTGCAGTCTAGAAATGCTTAGCTTGCTTAGACCGGTAGAAATCGGGTGATTTCCTGTCACCTGCGAGCTATAGGTGGTTACCTGGATCTGCTTGAAAAAGTATGTCATATGGGAATAACTAAGTGTCAAATTGAAATTGAGACCGGACGGAGACTTGCAGGGTTTTGGACTGTAGTGTTTTCCATCTGTGTCGATTAAGGACCGACCGTTGTTGGGCCTCGAGTCATGTTGAATGCATGCCTCACATTTAGCTGGCGGAATAATGTACCTTTCGACCGCGAAGCTGGGAGATTATTCGGGCCTAATGGATTGCCCGCAACGCACTGTACCGGAGCAGGTGTGGTAGGACACGGGGGCGCGATGATAAGGCCAAAGAGCAGTCGGGCGGCCCCCGGGTACATGTGGTTCCTGACAAACTCGAGACTTTACCTGAATAGTTGACTTGGTGACAAATATCTCACTTTAGCGGGTGAGTGAGGTTTGTGTGAGGAATAAATTACCAGCTGGTTAATAATCGATTCGAATCGCCATCGTTCATTGGATAGTGAACACTTGACTTGAGTTACTTCATCGTAGTAATACTGATGGAACACTTGGACAGTTATATGGAATTATGACATGATGGAGGTTGTTAATGATCATTGGTTATCCTTACCTATTTAATTACATGTTACTCTAGTACAGGTGCAAATGTAGTTGACAGGTTAATAAAGATTTAACTTGATGCAAGCTTTTGGAAAAAGATTCTTTAATACTAAAAATGCCTTTTTGCAAATGAGTCAGCTACCCTACCATAAAGCCTATCATGATCCTTGGTGTCATTTTATTTTCAGTTATGTCGGGTAAGTCTAGTTGAGTACCTTCTCGTACTCAGGACTTTGTTAACAATTGTTGCAGATGGGCAGATGTATTACGGCTACTGTATCAACTGCCTTTATCCTGCGATGGGTGAAGCTTAGGACCATGAGCAGTGGTCATTCACTACGTCTCGTCTGATGCTTTTGTTGGAGATGATCATAAGCTGGCACTTTATTTCGAACTCTGTGTGAGTGTGTGTGGTTTGAACTAAATGCTTCCGCTACTTTTATTTGAACTCGGTTTGTAATAACTATGTTTAAACTCCGATGTATTTGTGATGCGAACTTTTATGTAACTTATGATGGTGACCGCTAAACTTATTACGATCTTGGCTGGTATGTAAGTTGGTTTGAAATCCGTCGTGATTTCACGGACTACCGGGTTATACGAGCTTAAGTTTGCTAAATCGTCTGCTTGATGGATGATTTTCTTACTTAATTTCGTATAATTGGTCGGTTCTGTTACATTCAGCTATTCCAGTTAACCAATTTCCAAACATATACAATATGGCTATAGATTTAGGTGGGGTTAACCTAGCCATCTTTTTTGTTTTTTAGCCTTTTTTCGAAAGATTCTCGCAAATATGCCCCTGGCGGAATGCTTTTAAAAAATAAACCCTCATCTTGGCGCCATCGCCATTGGCGCCAAGGTTACACAACACGGTGCCAGCCTTATTGGCGCCAAGATCGTTGCGCTGACGCATACGTGGAGCTGACGTGGCGTGTATCTTCGCGCCAAGCTTGGCACTGTTGCCTAGCGCTATAGATCTTGGCGGCGAGGTGTTACCGTATTTGGCGTTTGAAATGAAACAAGTATAATTATTCCAAGGTACATGACAGAACTTCACTGCAGTGTAGTTGGTTAGGACGCCTGCTTCTTAACTCAAGCGCCTAGGTTCAAACCCCATGGCTGAATATTTTTTTGCTACATTTTAATAAGCAACAGAACAAGAAAAATAATCTAAACTTAGTTATTATTAACATGAGAGAACACTATTCACTAATTTGTAATTTATTTATATACAAATGAGGTAGAGCTGCATGGAGATGAATGTGATTCTGCATATCTCCTATTTTTCGGGGCAAAATGGTGCGTTGTATGTGTCTTAAAAAAAATGGTGTGTTGTACATGAATTTAAACCACAACTTCACGTATGTGTCTTCTAAGAATCACACCACCTGCTTCTTAACTCAAGCGCCTAGGTTCAAACCCCATGGCTGAATATTTTTTTGCTACATTTTAATAAGCAACAGAACAAGAAAAATAATCTAAACTTAGTTATTATTAACATGAGAGAACACTATTCACTAATTTGTAATTTATTTATATACAAATGAGGTAGAGCTGCATGGAGATGAATGTGATTCTGCATATCTCCTATTTTTCGGGGCAAAATGGTGCGTTGTATGTGTCTTCAAAAAAAATGGTGTGTTGTACATGAATTTAAACCACAACTTCACGTATGTGTCTTCTAAGAATCACACCATTTTTTAAGAGAAAAAATGGTGTAGACTACAGGCGCACCATTCTTAGAAAAAAATTAAGATCCCTAAAAAAGAGAAAAAAAAATCATGACATAGAATACATCATATATAGTCTATCATATATACCTTAAAAAAATTTTAGCTCAGGCAAAAGAAAATTTAGCTCAGGATACGTGAAGTTGTGCGGACCTGCTCATGATATAGAAAAATTTTAGCTCAGGCAACCATCTCCATGAATTTTTAGATACGTGAAGGTGTGGTTAATAATATGGTGCGCCTGTAGTCTATCAAAAAAGAGGAAAAAAAATTCTTAGATATGTGAAGTTGTGGTTTAAATTCATGTGCTCCCTCCGTTTCAAAAAAAAATATCGTTTTTACTTTTATACATCTTGTTTGACTATCTGTCTTATTCAAATTTTTTATATAAATATCATCTATTTTGTTATGAATTATTTTATCATTAAAGATATTTTAATAATGATTTTTTTTATTTTATAATTTACACAAAAATTTTGAATAAAACGGACGGTCAAACACGATGTCTGAAAGTCAAAAATATCACTTTTTTGGGACGGAGGGAGTACAACACACCATTTTTTTAAGACATGTACAATGCACCATTTTGCCCCAAAAACTCATCTCCATGCAGCTCTACCTCATTTGTATATAAATAAATTACAAATTAGTGAATAGTGTTCTCTCATGTTAATAATAACTAAGTTTAGATTATTTTTCTTCTTTTGTTGCTTATTAAAATGCAGCAAAAAAATATGCTGCCATGGGGTTCGAACCCAGGTGCCTGAGTTAAGACGCTAGCATCCTAACCATCTGGACTGTAGTGAAGTTCTGTCATATACTTGTTTCATTTCAAATGCCAAATATGATAACACCTCGGCACCAAGATCTATGGCGCTAGGCTTGGCGCCAATGACAACGGCGCCAAGCTTGGCGCCAAGATACACGTCACGTCAGCTCCACGTATGCGTCGGCGCAACGATCTTGGCACCAATAAGGCTGGTGTCGTGCTATGTAACCTTGGCGCCAATGACACATGGCACCAAAATGAGGGTCTATTTTTTGAAAACATTCCGTCAGAGGTATATTTGAGAAAATCTTTCGAAAAAAGGGTAAAAACAAAAAAGACGGGTTAACCTAACAGCTATGCAAATTTGATTAAAATCTTAGCATCCTGACATTAATTATTTCGTTATTACAATCATAGGAATCTGATATTGACTGTCTCGTTATAATCATAATATAAATCCGGGATTAATTGTTGAATTTTATTTTAAATAATATTTTTTAATGAATAAGTGCAAATGTAGAAGCTGTTATGTAAGAATTTCACATATAGCAGCCTGTCGGCCGGTTAACAGCCGATAGGATCCCTATCGGCAGCTCGAAAGCCGAGCAGGGAGGGCTACGTGGCACCGGCCCAAACTCACGGTAAAACTGGTTGTCGGCACCAACAGGGCTCCTGTCGGCAGCTGGAGGACCGACAGGTGTCTGGCCGATACTCCGCGTGAACGACGCGCTCTGGTGGGTCTCCATCGCGCTCATGGCGTTCGTCTCGGCCACCCACCTCCTCAAGGCCGTCTTCTACTTCGAGGCGTTGCGGCTCGCCAGCCTCTTCCTCGCCAAGGGCCTGCCGGAGCCCGTGACGGCGGTGCACCACGTGGTGTGGTACGCCCTCATGGCCCCCGTCCTGTTCCTCGACCTCAAGATGTACGGCCAGTGGATGTCCGGCGGTGGCGGCTGTCCCGCGTGGCGAGCCCGACCAGCCACCTGGCCGTCGTGGGCAACGTCGTCGGCGTGCTGCTCAACGCACGGATGGGCCTCTGGGAGTCGGCGCTCTTCTTCGCCGTCGGATCCGTGGTCCGTGCACTATGTGGTGCTGTTCGTGACGCTGTACCAGCGGCTCCCCACCAACGTGCCGCTGCCGAGGGACCTCCACCCGGTGTTCTTCCTCTTCGGTGGCGTGGGCCAGGATCAGCGGCGAGTTCGGCCTCGGCGCCAGGGTCTCCCTCCACGCCTCGCTGGTGGCGCGCGTCAGCTTCTTCTTCCGGGACGTCCGCTTCTCGCTGGCGTGGTGGGCGTACACGTTCCCGGTCACGAGCGCCGCCATCGCCACGGCGGTGTACGCGTCGGCGATGACCAGCGCGCTCAACCAGGCGCTTGCGGTCGGGATGTCCGGTGTGCCGTCCGTCACCGACGACGGCGTGCTGGCCACCACCGTGTTCCGCGCGTTCGTGCGCCGGGACCTGCTCCCGAACGACGTGTCCATCGCCATCCGGTGGAGGCCCAGCCCAGGGCAAGTTCGGCAAGATCCTCAAGCGCCTCCGCACCTCCAGCGCCGACCTCAAGGAGCTCGTCGTCTACAGGCACGGCGGCGGCGGCCGCTCGGCGTCGGAGACGAGCAGCGTCGGATCGTTCCTTCATATCAGTTGCCTGTGCAGTTATTTGGGCCTTTTCGCTGGTGAGCCACGAACTGTCCCAGCTGTAATAATCCAGCCCAATTAGATTAGGCCCAACCAAAATTCTTCTCATTCCCTAATAACTAGTGCTAAGTACTAATAACTACTTTTGCTAAAAAAATACTAATAACTACTGGTCCTCACTCCTAAAATTCCCCTGTAAATATGGTTGTATATAGGGCATGTTCGGCAGAGCTCCAATTGTTCTAGATTTTTTTAAAAAGTAGTACTAGATCTAAATTTTTACCTAAGCACCTCAGCTCCACGGAATTCAGATTCACTAAAAGTCCAGATCTAAGAGCCAGATCTATTGATTTCTCGAAACACCTCAATAGGTGCTTTGAAAACTCATGCACCCTGTTCGTTTGAGCTATTCAGCGGAATCAGCAGCCATCCAACAATGTTTTTCTCTCACAACAAACCAGCGAACAGTACTTTCAGCCACAATAAACCAGCGAAACGAACAGGCTGATGGATCTCTAGAGTTGACCAAATTTATCCACCAAGCTACTGGTTAAAAAACGATTTGTTTCTTTTTGTCCTCTCGTTCCGGTCGCGCTTGAGTAGAGTGCTCGCGCCGAACCTGGCCAGCCCATGACCGCACGTGGTGGTGCTGTCTCGCACCCAGCCGCGTCACGGTCACCCCGACTAGCCGCGTCTGACCTCGCTCACCTCGGTTGGTTTTCCAAACAAGCTGGTTTTCTTATCCTGTGGTTGCACTTTGCCTTCCTCCGTCTAAGAAAATGTAAATCTCGCTTTACATAGAGTCAAAGAATCTTAAGTTTGATTAGGTTTGTAGACGATATTATCTATATTGAGATCTTTAGTTAAATTTATTATGAAAAGTATATTATATGATTAATCTAATGATACTTATTGGCCCTGTTCGGCAGGCTGTTTTTTTAGCTTATAAGCCGGCTGTGGCTGATTTGTTGTGAGAGAAAAACACTGTTCCACGGCTGATAAGCCGTGCTGATAAGCTCAGCCGAACAGGGGGATTATGTATCATAAACCTCAATATTTTTTATATTTATTTAGTCAAAATTAACAAATCTTTGACTAATCAGGAGGATGCGAGATTTACATTCTTCGTGGACGGAGGCAGTACCTTTCTGCTTTCTTCGGTTTCACTGTTACGGACAGTAACACAACAGCTTGCTATGCTAGCTGGTTCAACTGCATATCATTCTGTACGTACGTTGTGTAGCCATCATGCATATATAGCTGTCAATAATTACGTCCACCGTACCCAGGTCCGGTCGACGATCGTACACTTCGTCCATTCCAAATTAAATCAACTTCTAAATTATCCTAAGTCAAACTATTTTAAACCAACACCTTCCTCTCCAAGATGCTCTCATCGTTGTTTTTCTCTCCTATGATCTCACGCTCTCTCCACTAGTTTGCAGTTTCCACACCCTTCCCTCCGCCGGCCCTCCACACCCTTCCCTCCGCAATTCAGCGAGCTCCTACCCTTCTGGCACCCCATGCATGGCCCCACGCCCATTCGACAAAGGCGCGCGGCCTCGTCCCCTCGCCCCTCCTGGTGGCAGTGGCGGGCCCATTAGTATTCAAGGGTATTCTGTTGAATACCCAAATTTTCTGACAAAATTTTTCATATATATAGGATATATACAAGTCTGTATATTAAAGAAACAAAAATACACAGTGAAACTGTATCTATACATCAAATCCACTCAAAATGGCATGTTCCTGCTCTTTTTCTCCCACACCTGAAGGCCCAACGAGGCCCAGCAGCCTGAGAGCTCATATTCTCCACTCCCACACCCGCAAAGCCGCAGGTACGGTCTGTTCGACTCCCAATAGCGGGCGGCGGTAGCGGCACGACGCACCGGCACTGCGCACGACGGACTCAGCGGGCGGGCGGGCGGCGGCACCACGACGCTAGGCTGCCAGCGTCGGCCGCTCGCCGGTTGGCCTGCTGGGGCGTCGGGCGGAGGGCGGCAGCCAGCAGCACGCAGCAGCGAGGCGGAGTCCGAGGCTCTGACGGCGACACTCTAGCTGATGAGCCCGAGTTTGTCCTGGCCAACTTCTGTAAGTTTCAGTCTCTATCTCTTGGCTTAGCTTCCGGATTTCATATATTTCCTATATAATATTATGCAATTTCAAATTATATATATATTTCCTATATATGTTATGCAATTTCAAATTTCATATATATTTCATATATAAATTATGCATTATGCAATTTCAACCATGTGGCATTATACATGCCAAATATTAGCCTTTTGGTTGAGTTTTTTTTTGCGCTCTTGTACGTTTCGAATACCCAACCTCAAAATCCTGGGCCCGCCACTGCCTGGTGGGGTGGCCCTGCCCCACTCCGCATAGCTTTTGTCGATATTATTAGTCAAGTGCACACTATCAACATACTCCTAAGAGGGAGAAAATTGTATAAGTTTTTCTTGTTGGACACAGTTTATGTTAAACAACTGTTGCTCAATACTCACTCTGTTCTAATTATAAGTTGTACATGCTTTTTTGGGCATAGAGCTTTGTTATGTATTTAGATATATATTATGTCTAGATACATATAATAAAAGCTATTAAAAGCTGTGTACGTAAAAAAATTAGAACAACTTATAATTTGATGAAACGGATGAAGTGCCTACTATGTGCTTAGATGATGAAACACTTGGGTTTGTAGAAGAAAAAAGAAATATATGTTTCTAAAAAATTGAGAAAAAGAATTGTGCTAATTTTCATGGATGTACACCCTCTTTTTTTTTGCAAATTATGGTTGAATACCCTCAGAAAACGAAAATGACATATACGTCAAGGGAACAAGTATGATGACGAGCGTGATTTATATATACAGATTCAGAAGAAACGAGTGTAAATCATAGAGGATTAATAGAAGTTTATACAAGTGGGCTTGCATGTTGTAGTGTCATGAACGTACGATATTGATTTTTATAGGGCGTGCTTGGGTTATTACGTACAATATTGAATTTTAGGGAGTGTTTGCGTTGTTACCAAACTGCGCCACCATCCGCCACAACTCTGACGTCGCATTTTTTTGCATGTGTTTGTTTCGTGGCCAGAGTTAAGGCGCTGCCAGAACTCATCAACGCTGTCGGAGGAGGTGTTTATTTCCCGAGTGAAAAATATTAAGTGTCACATCAGATATTTTATGGGATGTTAGAAGAGGTGTTCGGATACTAATAAAAAAACTAATTACATAACTGTCAGTGTTTAGAAACCGCCGACTAGTAAATTTAGTGGATTGGGCGTTTGGGTTCGAATGACTGTGCAAAGAGGAACGAGGATGTATACTGGTTCGGGCTAAATGTCCCTACGTCCAGTTGCGAGCTGCTGCCCGTGTTACTAGCACCGAGTTCATAGTAGGGGCTACAATCGATCGAAAGAGGGACGAGCTCTTAAGTCTTTGTGGGTTGAGGTTCAAAGTGTGTTTTCCCGATTCGTGGGATTGGGATCGGTCTGTTGAGTCGTCTTCTCAAAAGGTACTGGACTTTCCCTTTTATAACTCCTAGGGAAAGGCCAGTCATACAACAGAGAGAATGGAGAGAGAAGAGAGAGAAAAACCAAAAAGAGAGGGAGGGGGTCCCGAAGCTATGATGTTCCCCTTCTCCTGCCGGCAGCCCCAGGTGGTCTGTAGATGATGGGGACATCCCCACGCTGCAGTCTTGCCTCCCACCGGTCCCACACAGGGGTGTCACGGGTCATTCGTGGCGCTCCGTACCGCTCGGGAGGACGATATAGTCAACAGACTCCGCCGACGGAGGCCACGCCGGAGTTGAAGGCACAGTGTAGAACCGTGGATGTCTGACGGGGTCGCACGCGGAGTTGGTGAGACATGATCACCCTACTGACGCCAAGGCGACATGAGCTTCCAAAGATGACCTGTCGCAGTCACAGGCCGCGTGGAAGCATACCTGCCCACGGGGATGACCCGTCACAGTCGCAGGCCGCATGGAAGCATCCCTGCTTATAGGGATGACCCGTCACGGTTGCAGGCCGTAGGAAGCATACGTGCTTCCCTTTTTGTGTCAGGGGCGTGCGCTCGTGGCGGTTAAGGCGGCACGGGCCCATTTCGGGATCTTTCCTCCACTCCTAAGAGAGGACCCGATCCTCAGGAGTCAGGCGAGGCGGAGTTGTCTCTTGGGGGTCGAAAGAGGAGAGACCCGCAGTCGGGCGAGGCAGAACGCCCTCCAGGGGGGTCGAATGAGCTGAGGACCTCCTCTGTTGGACCGAACTGGGCCATAGCTGTTTTCACGATTATTTTAGGCGAGCTGAGGCCGACGTCTTTTGACTCCTGTTTTATGGGTACCGTAATATTGGTACCCGACAATAACTCGCATAGAAACCTCGAGACGAATTTATTAAGCCTAATTAATTTGTCATTAACATATGTTTACTGTAGCATCACATTGTCAAATCATAGACTAATTAGGCTTAAAAAATTCATCTCGCAAATTTATCACAATCTATGTAATTAGTTATTTTTTTCGTCTATATTTAAGACTCCATGCATGTGTCAAACATCCGATGTGACGGGGTGAAAAATTTTAGGATAAATACCCCTAAGTCATTTTCTATACCAAACCGTGCCGAACCGAAACTACTGCGAAGCTCACTAGACTTTTGGCGTCGCTGCGACTTCGGTGCGGCATGCCGGCATGCATAGGCGGCGTCCAAACAAACCCTTGTTACAGAATTTCCGTTGGATACAACGAATGCACAAAACGAAAAGGGGGAAAAAAAGAAAAGACAAAGAAACTACCCTGCAAGAGAAAACCTCAATATGGTTATGGTACCTACTTTTAGCCAAGATCGATTAGGCGCTGGTCAAGCAAGCATTTAAGAAATTTAATTTGATATATACACATGTATATGCCTGCCTTTATCTTACATATATTGGTGTTGGAGAAACACGAGGTACCCATCAGAGATCCACTCTCAAAAAAGAATTCACATTTTCTTTCATATAATCATTAAGGGTATATGTATATGATTGATTAAATATGATGAACTTTAGACTACTATTTTTTAACGCAAAAGATTTAGACATTTTTGTATTAAAATCAGCCCTATGCCACTTGGCGGACGACGCCGAGCTGGCGCAGACGTGGCAGCACCTTAGCGCAGTCACCATTGGCGCCATCGTCATTGACGCCAAGCCTGGCGCCACATACCTGTTACCATATATATCATTTTTTATCCTAAGTATTTCTAGGTTGTTCTAAGTGATCAAACAGAAAGTCACTGTAAAAACTCTAGAGTTAGTCACATTTCTCAATATCCAAGTCATGTTAAAATTTCAAATTTGTAAATGTCCAAGTCATGGTAAAAAAGTCATTTTTCTATATGTCTATCACATGGTAGTTAGTATTCTAACATATTCAAGCCGTAGCAAAAATCCAGATTTATTTGGCTAAGTCTTTAAATTTACTATGGGATGGGGATGGAAATATGGCTATCGGGGTCTTGTGTCGTGAACTGTGACGCCAGACTTGGCGCCAATTAGAGTGACGCCAAGTCTTGGCGCCAAAGATCACGACGCCAAAACCCTGCCACGTCAGTGCCACGCGTTAAGGTCTTGGCGCTATGCCGTGTTACCTTGGCGCCAACGACCATGACGCTAAGATAAGGGTCTATTTTTTTTTGAAATCTTTCCACCATAGGCATATTTGAGAGAATCTTTCGAAAAAAAAGGCTATAAAACAAAAAAAAGACGTTAAAAATTACAACGACACGCTATGAATGACACACTAGAAGGGATATTGTTATACAATCGGCTTTGCCCTCCCTAGCAGAAGAAGATCATGACCTATTACTCTCTAATCATGTTACCAGCCATCACCGGCGATCAGACTAGTATAGGTGTCTCCTCCCCTCATCACAAATGACACGTGTCACACTAGGCAACCTATTGTAAATGAATAGGGTGCCCTTCTGGAAAATACAGTTATGCTAAAAAAGAAATGGGTACACGTGCCATGTACTCCCTCCGTCCAGAAAAACATGCAATTCTAACACAGTATCACATTTCAGTATCTTAACTTTGATCAATTATAGATAAACAAATATCAATGTTTATGATATCAAATAAATATCATTAGATTAATTATAAAATATATTTTCATAATAAATTGATTTAGAGTCATAAATATGAATAGTATTCACTATAAACTTAGTCAAACGTGAGCTACTTTTTCTGGCACGCAACTCATAGTTACATGTTTTTACAGACGGAGGAAGTAGTTTCATGGATACTATCTTTTTTTTTTACGAAATAGGCAACCATTCGTAAATAGAAATCCTTTCACGCACGGACACAGGCGGCTGCTTAGACGCCTACTGCCTACACATGCTACGTATACAGCGAGAGGAGAGGGGGTATTGCATTGGGATATCTGTTTAAGCCTCTGAGCATCTCCAACCAACCCCTCATTCAGCCCCCTGTCCATGTTTGCAATAATCGAAGAAACAGAGGACGGGCCATTGTAAACCTGAGCAAGGAAACGAGAATAAGAAAACTTACACATAGAAAAAGCATAGAAAACTTGGACACCCATTGGTAGCTACGTGGTGTAAAACTTTTACCAAAAGCAAAGAAAAAAAATTCATAGAGCTACTTTGTCTCTTCGGGAATGTGCATGCCAAAGCCACGTTTCATTTTCTCAATCCTGATGATAAAATAAATGTTGAAAAATAATTAGTATCTGAAATTCCCACCAAATTAAGAAATGTTATCAAGATACAGTTGGCGATCAAAATCGATAACATTTAGCACTGGACATTTCCTAAAAAAAGTAGAGAAGACTATACAGTGTCAAGCAACTTACGTGGGGGCAAGCTTTCCAAGACCACGTAGCTTCATGCCAGTCGTATCATCGATCACATTTCCTGATATCTCAACAGAATATGACTTTCCAGGTATACGAGGGAGCCCCCTCCCTACAAGCAAATCAAAATCTTTCTGATGGAGCTCTCTGCCATTTACAAAAACTCCAGTATTACCACCAGCACAATTCTTGGGCATCGGATAGTTGAATTCTTTTATAAATGGCTGCAAGGAAAGAACATTGTGTGATGACTTGGAAACAAACAGCGATTGAGCAAATATAACTTGCAGAAAGTTCAACTTACAGGTATAATGCCTCTACATTCTTGTCCAAAGACACCCCAAAATCCAGCACGATAGTCATACCTAAATTACAAAAAGGATGTGTTACTTTGCTTTAAATAATTCACAATGCACTGTGAACTAAAGTTCCGGTGCTGAGAAGTGAAGATCTAGTAGAATTTAAGATCAAAATGATGGTAAATGTCTCTTTACACACTGTTGGTCTCCAAAATGAATCTACTCATACTACTCATATGTCAACCCAGATATTTACAAAGATACTGTCATCAGCATTAAAATAGTTGACAACACATGTTCTAGGATAAATTTATTCTTTGTACAGAGGCAGACCCTTGTCAAAGTAGAACCTTCAACTCAAGTGAAAATGCCATTATTCAGCATCAACTTTGATAAGGAAAAAACAGGGTCAGAGGAAATGTTGGTAGACTTCCATTCAAGATCAAAGGAGAATGATTTAAATCATAACTTAGTGTGATCACTACAACAGTATGCTTCAGTCCTTTAGGTGCTGTGTAAATAATTGCACAGAATGTCCTGAGTAAATTACTATGATCCTGTGAATTAGGTGGGCTAGAAATTTTTAAATTTATTGCTTGTTAATGCAGACGAATGAACTATAGAACATATCATCTGAACACGAATTAGGTGAACTATAGAACATACCTAGTGATATGGCCATAACTATGAAGCTAAAGCATGGATAAGCAATTTCTTACCAAAAATTAATTGTTTTTAGTTATGCCAGCAAGCCAGCAAGTAGCACTAGCTTTCTATTTACTGAGGTGCCAAGAAAAAATGTTATATATTGATTTCCTGGTGAAAGATATTGAAAATGAAAAGCTATTGCTGATATGGAAGATGGCATGATTTTGTGTGGTTCCAGCTGACATCACTTGAAGCAATCAATAATGAAAACAAGGATTGATCACAAGAAAAAACATTGCTTAGCAACAGAAACCAGCATGATAACAATTGATCAAAATGGGATAGTTCTAGTAGTGTTTGAACCAAGTCATCAAGTTTCCACTAATAAATAAGAATTTCACTGAAGGATGAAAGCAAAAGGCATGTGTTTTCTGCCCATTCACTCATTGTTTCATACTTTGCAAGCGACATCAGTGTTGTCTGAATAAGGTGGATGACGCTAAAATAAAAATGAGTAGGTCAAGTGATGTAGGACTGTATGCAGAATAAGCTAAACAAATAAAGTTTTGCAGAACGCAGTCTGAATGGCTAAGAGAATAAGCTAAACAAATAAAGTTTTGCAGAACACAATCTAAATGGCTGAGTGAGCAAATGACTTACCAATATGAACCAGGGCCAACAGGTCCAGCTTTCTTCTCTGCTTTCCGGAGAGCTCGTTCAGAGATTGGATGACCATTGATTGAAACCTTAGCACTGTCTACAGACTGGTTGAATAAAGAAAGGTCCTTTAAACCTTTCTTCAGGAAACCAGTAAAAAAGGATGAATCCCCATTCTTACCAACTGAAGACTGTATCTCATGTAACTCGGCCTCCGAAGAAACACGAGAACTTGAATTTGTTTGTTCCTTAATTGATGAATCATTCTTGGCTGTTCTGTTGCCATTTCTACTAGCTGAGTGCAGCAATTTCCCAGAGTCATCTTTGATGCTGTCTTGTTCACATCCCCTAGCTATGCTCTCAACTTCAAGAATATTGCTGCCATCCTTTTTGTTGCATTTGTCATCTCTCTTACTAAGTTCTTCAACTCTAAAGCTACTTTTATGTTCATACTTGATGCTCATATCTTCATCTTCAGGGCTGCTAGTAACAACATTACTGGTCTTATGTTTGTATTTGTTGCCCACGATTCCATCTTCAGGACCGTCAATATTACCGTGTCTACCTTTTTGTTCATGTGTTCTTCCATTACTGAATTCATCTCCAAGCCCAACCTTATGGCCTTCTTTGCTCTTCTGTATGCATTTCCTACCGAGGCTTTCATCTCTAGCATTGGCTTCATAATCTGATTTGGTATTTATATCATATTCCTTTCTTTTGATTTGAGTTCCACCACTATAATCTTTCCTTTGACTAGAGAACGGATCAATTTGTTTGTCCACTAAAATTGGACCTTGTGGACTGACTGTACACTGTCCTGAAGCTTCCACTTGACTGCCTGTATCTCCTTGACATAATATATCCTTTGGGTCATTTGAAAATCTAGACCTGCTGGCTGGCACAGATTTTAACTGAATGCTCCTGTTTGACCCATGCTCACTGTCTGTTCTATCATAACTCGCGGTAGAAGAGGGCGACATACTGTCAGCAAAATCCTTCTTCTGTCGGTGGATGTCGTGTGCTTGCAGCTTATAGAAATTAAAGTTGTCACCATCCTGATGTTGATACCACCCGGAACTCTTGGCGTCCAGGTGATTGGAACCTCTAGTTCTGACACTTTTTGATACAGGGAAAGATGACGGTGGGATCACCGGATGGACTTTCACTTCCTTATTAGGCTTGAAAGTAATGATCTCTGAACATGAACCACACTGAACCTGATTCTTCCTCCGGCCTGTGAATTTCCCCTGAGGCAGCTGCAGAAGATGGGAACAGGAGGTGCACACAACAAAAGGTGCAGCGCCCCTCATCGGCCGGCAAAATTTCTCAGCTTTCTTCCTGAAATACTCCCCCCTCCTCTTGGACATGGAAAGGTGCGAGTACAGAGATGAAGCCACCGACCTCCGGTCAAGCTCCGACGAGATTGGCTGGGATCTATCGAACCGAAAGGACCCCTGCCCCTGCTGCCCTGCGAAGTACCTGGCCATCAGGGTGTGCTCCTCGGGCGGCGCCGCCACCGCGCGCTGGCTCTGAAGGCACTGCGCGCACTGGCAAGCGCTGTGATGGCGCCTCCCATGGGCAAAGCCGTAGCTCTCCCGCTGCCCCTCATGGTACTGCTGCCGGAACCGCCCGCTCGGCTGCCTGGCGTACGTCTCGTCAGAGACGGAGCGCTGTAGCTGGTCGTACGAACTCGGTGCCAAGCCAGTCCTGTACCGGCCGGCGTAGCGCGAGCGGTAGTGGTTCGGCGGCCCCCGGTCTGCCGCGTGCGGCGACGGCGGCTCGGCGTACGAGGGGCGCAGCGAGACCGTGCGGCGGCTCATCACGCGGTGGCGCTCCGGCGGCTGGCCCACGAGCTCGCAGGAGCGGGTGATCTGGTCCCGTATCTCGTCGAGCTTCCGGAGCAGCTCCGCGGGGTCGTGCTTGAGCGCGGCCCAGTCCAGCGCGCCGCTCCGGTCGCTGCATTGCCCGTACTCGGACGGCGGCTCGGGGACCCTGCCCCTCCTCCTGTACTTCATCGCCTTCGCCTCGCTCGCCATGGCGCCTGGCGCCTAGCTCCCAAGGCGGGATAGGATTCCCCCCTCTCCGTTCGGCGAACGGAATGCCTCCTCTGCAGAGCCGCAAATCGATTCAGTGGAAGAAATCGCAGCGGCCGGAAGAGAAACGGTAGATATCAAGGTGGATCGGAGTACTCAGAGAAGTAAGGTCAGAGAAGAGAGGAGGAGGAATGAAGAGCTCGTGGAGGGGGCTGCCGGCGGTTACCTGGACTTGGAGAGCTCGCTCGCGGCCGGCGGCGGCAACGGCCAGCGCAGCCGCGCAGGAGCAGAGGAGCTACGGCGCGCGGGATGGGAGGGGGGATGCAGAAGCGCGTCCCGTTCGGCGCTATGGCTCCCCGCGTCCGCAGCGGCTCGCCGGGTCCGCCATTGGCGAGGCGAGCGCAGGGTGGCGCGGCGGGCGGCGAGGGAGACGTGGAGGGAGGGGGGCAAGTGGAAGAGGGCTTTATGTACACGGGCGGCTGCGAAGGGCCTGATTGTGATTTCAGTCTCGTGAGAGGTCCCGTGCGCGAATAGAGTGAGTGAGCTGTGAGTCTGGCGGCCTGGTGGGCCCGGCGGTGCCGGGCTTCGGTTGGGAACTGGGCATCGTGACCTGGCTGGACCGCCGACGTGCGGGGCCCGCGTGGACAGCTGGTCTGATCTGGATTTGACTAAAAAGGCCTTATCTTTGTTGCTACTATAATTCGACGCGCAAATGCTCTGCTTTTACGACTTGCTTATATATTGTTCCTCCGTTTTCGTTTACTTGTCACCAAAATTTTACTGTAGTAATTTTAACTATACTTTTTTTTTGCAAAAGATTTTTAGATACATCAAGTTTTTACATATATAATTCTTTATTGAACATACACTTCATTAGTGTTATATATATTGAAGTATCTAAGATTTTTTAGAAGAAAAAAACAGATAGTCAAATTTGCTATAGCAAAAGGTTAGTGACAAGTAAACGAAAACGGAGACAAATACACGCAAATAAGGTGGCACGGCAGAGAAGTTAGCTGACCTTGATTGATGCAAATAAATTAATAGTTAAATAAATAAAGTCAGGGGTAGCATTATTCAACTTTGGGATTTGTTATTTTTTCAGGTACCTGAAAAATGGCATATGTTATGAGCCATGAGATGAAGATTTAACAGAAAGATGTACTAATCTTGAAGCAAGGTCAAAAGATCAATGTCATCGTCTGAACCAAATACTGGGCCCGTTCGGCTGGTCTTTTTCCGGCTGGATTCGGCTTATGCTGATGGGTCTTGGGGCCCAGACGTGCAGCAGGCCTCTTCCAGCCGTTCGGCTGGTCTAGAAGAATCAGCTCGCGCCCTCCTCACTCTCCCTCTTGCATTCGCTTGCGCGGTCGTTGCGCTGTTCCCCGCTGCCGCGGCTACTTCTTCGCCCGCACCCGCACTCCCGCTTCGCCGCCAGCCGCCCACCGTCCTTCTCCCCGGCCCAACCTGCCGCCCCTAGTGACGGACGGCGCCATCCACCCGGCTCCGCTGGCCGGATTCGGTTCGTTTCTACGGTACCACGTCCGCCACGCCGTCGTCGCCGTATTGCCCCCCCCGGATCCAGTCCCTTCGTCGCATACGGAGTCAGATCCGAGCAATCCGGTAAGTACTCCACCCCCCCCCCCCTTTCTCGTATGTTCGTGTCCATCCATTCGGTTAGGGTTTACTGTTCCCTCCACTGAGACTTGAATGAGCACAACATGCAAGTGATAAGGCTCCACATAGAGTAATGAGCTTAAGATGGTCATTTTGTAGCTGTGATTTAAAGGGACACTACAAAGCCGGGGCGCGGCGTTGTCGAGCCATCTTTGAGCTGAGTTGTTGAGTTTTGCCTGAGGTCCATTAGGTATCTTTGTAGCACTTCTAGGGATGTGATTTTATCAACTAAATTAAATGTCTGTGGCCCCAGTTTTTGCATTTGCTTTTCAATTGATCAATTGTGACAGAAATTTTTGTGCAATGCATTTATATCTAATATTCTGTAAAGGAAAGAACAAAGTGGTCTTTGAATATATAAGATGTTATTTGGCCTGGTGATTTTGGTCTTTTATTTAACTGTAACTGCGTGGGTGAAGTATACAATGATCCAGTGCATCAATGTCTAAAGATATAGATACAGTGAACACATTTCAAGTTGTAGGACGTTTTCTAGAATGTTATCAAAAATTAAATGCAGAAACTTCATCATGCTCTAGAATTTTGGACTCCAAATAATAGTTACTCAGTGTGATGACTTGTAGCTACTTTCTTGAGTCGCCTCGAGTGACTGGTAAAGTACAGCTAGTTCCACTGAAAATATGAACCTACAAAACAATTAGTTAGAATACATGCTTACAGTGCAGAGGACAACGATAAGCCTGATACTAAAAAAAAGAAGAGATATATGCGTGATAGTAATAAAAAGAAAGGATACCTGCCTGATAATGGCATGCCATGCTGTTTTATGATAAATACACATAACCAGTTGCGGTATTCTACTCTTCTTGGACATAAACTTGGATAACCAGGTCATGTGGGTGAGCAAATTCAGTTGTGGTGATGCTACTGCAAATTAGCAAACAAAACAAAAGTATTGTTATTGTACATGTAGGTAACTCCTGTGAAGTTGCGGTGGTACACATTACTACTTCTTTTTCAGTGACTATGCACAATTAGGTAACTCCTGTGAAGTAGTGTCTGCAAGCTATCCCTCCCAATGTTTAGTTCGTTTCTGTCTTTTTTCATGTGATGACCTAGTTTACAGTTAAAACTTTGGTTCATTCTCATCATTCTATAGTCACATACATGTGTTCTTCCATTTATTACCTAGACTGAGATGCCAACACAAGACTCTGCCTTGGCTTCCTTTGTGAGATACGGCATTATTCATTCCATAATGGTAGCAAATACATAGGTCATGTAATGAGAAGATATTTCTTACTCTCTTCCTGCTGGACGACCAATATCTATTCAACATATATCCTATGTTTGATGTGTTCTTATTCATTCCGTCATGGTAACAAAAAAGAGAAGTACCTGACCTATTACAACATGCAGGTGGCATATTCGATTTCTTTATTCTGGCACCGTCTTCGACAGGATCCTGCTCTCCGCAGGCACCACCTCGCTACAACTTGCGCAACAAACGCGTCAAGCGAAGCACCAAGGCAAGTGTATGTTGCGTCCCACATTCATATCTTTTCGTACTTGCCTATTGTATGTCTTTCATAGTTTGCGCTACCATTTTTATGCGAACCCACAAACGACATTAGCCATTCCACGTGCCAACAGATGCCAAAAGACCGCGCGCATTGGGCCGAGGATGAAACCAGGCTTCTGCTGACTTTGGCGCTGCAAGAGAAGGAAAAGTTCAAATTCAACCATCAAGGTCTCACTAATGCGGGGTGGTCAAACGTTTACACCTACTTCCCCCATTATGATAGGAAACAATGCAACAACAAACTGGGTGCTTTGAAACTTTCATACTTCAAATGGAAAGATGCACAAACAGCCACTGGTTTAGGCAGGGACCCTCGTACGGGTGATATTGATGCTGACCCTGAGTACTGGGACACCCATGATGCTGCCCAGCCGGACGATGTGGTAAGTGCACTTGTTTCCCCTGTTTTGCATTGGTTGTTCATCACGTCTGCTATACCCGCTAGCCTTTGCTTGTGGTCTACCTTTCCTAGGGAACATGTGTGATGGACCACTTTGTTTGTTTATCCAGGAAACAAGTATGTCTGGTGGCAGCCGTGGAAGGCCTCCACGCCATTTGGACCTTCTTGAGGCATTATATGGGGACCGCAACCGGAACATGGGTTGTTTCATGACCGCCGGTGGTATTCGTGAAACAACGCCTCCTCCTGGTGCCCCCTCGGTAGATTTCAGTGAACCGTCCAGTTACCACTCGGGTTCAAAGAGGGCCAGCAGGGACCTTGTTGTGACAAGCCCAGAGAAAAAGAAGAGTTTTGGTGTGGGCGACTCAATTGCACGTTTGTGTGACAGCATTGCTGCTAGGAGCACTTCCCGTGAGCGAGAACGGACTCGTGAACAAGTTGAGGTTGGCGAAGCAATGGCAATCTTAAGATCCGATGGAGTTCCAAGGCTGTCACCCTTGTTCTTCGAAGCAATGGAACTGTTTAAGAACTCAGTGTCCCGTCGGTTGTATAAGAATCTGGAGGACGCTGAAGAGCAGATTGCTTGGCTGCAGTGGCATTTGGACAGGAATAAGAAATAGGCATGCTTGCTGTTGACAAGTACCTATGCGACAGCCGATTGGATGCTGTTTGATAGTCATCGTGTTTCCTTTACATTCACGCATGTTGTAGTTTTGGAACTTGTGTATGTTGAGTTGAGTTGCTGTGATGTACTGTGGCCAGTGGCCACACCTATTTGTCGATTTGTTTCCTGAACTCTTCATACTCTTTGTTCGTCAGTTGTGTTTGAAGTGGTCGTATAATAAGCTAGTTGCTGTTATGTACATGTCGTAACCCCCCTACAACTAATATGTCTATTTATATGTTGTATGATGCATAAGATTACATTGGTGGGCAGTTAAATGATGGACAAATTTAATGTGGCTATGAAGGCTAACTATTCTTTTGGTGCAGGTGATCATGTGGACGACCTCTATAAAATAGTGAAGGCTGTTAGGAGGCTAAGGGAACTCTTGACCACCAAACTGCACCAAGCCATATTTGCATTAAAGGTACACTATCTGCCATCTTGATTTCAGAATGACCCTAGTAAATGGATCTGGTATTTGCTTGTGCCGGCACTTTTGGTTCTATGGTACAATGTTCTATTTGCAAAGCAAATTATAGCTTGGTTTGCAATCTATACCATTGTTGTCAACAATTCAGCTAGAGAAGTAATGACTCAATATTGCATATTAAGTCTTTGATCTGTCATTTGCAGAAGTAATGACTCAAACTGTGAATTTCTGCATAGTGACTACATCGGCTTATTTTTTGCAGGTTGCTGCGAACATGGACAGGGGTGACGAGGAAAGTGAAAATTCAAGTGAAAACAGCTTTAACGAGTGTGCATCAGCAGCATTGGTAGCAGCATATGCATATGAAGAAATGCATATGTCGGAGGTGCCGCTGCAAGTTACCGGGGGGTACCGTGTGCAGGACATCAGCGGTCGATAATGAGTACATAACCTACTATCTAATCCTAGTAGGTGCTTTAAGAGCTTTCGTATGCGGCCTGAAAATTTCGTTAGGTTGCATACCCTATTAACCTCAAAGTACGGTTTAGAATCCCGTAGGAAGATTGATTCTGTTGAAGCTTTAGGCATGTTTCTTTGGGCATGTGGGACAAATCAGTGTCAGAGACAAATGGAGGAGAGATTTCAGAGGGGTTTGGGCACATGTTGCACCATATTTGGCCTTGTTCTTGCCGCCATTGTTAGGTTTGCCAATGACGTGATTAGGCCAGTAGACTACACTTATGCACTACTGCCGGAGGAGTTGGTAGAGTATGCACCTTTCTTTGATGGCTGCATAGGCGCCGTGGATAATACGCACATAGATGTCATTGTTGATGAAGAAGTGCGTGATGACCACATTAATAGGCATGGGGATACATCCCAAAATGTTCTAGCGGTGTGTGACTTCAATATGCGGTTTGTGTATATTGGCGCGGGGACAGAGGGTTCCGCACATGACATGCGGGTCAAGAAGAAGGCAGAGTTGGATCCATATTTCCCCCACCCACCACCAGGTGAGTTTATCACATTTGGTATGGTTGTTGTGGTGATGTGAAGGGTGTGTGGTGGTGCATATTATGTGACTGTGACCTACTGCGGTGTGTTGTCTTTATGCAGGCCACTATTATTTGGCGGACTCGGGGTTTGCTTTGCGGCTGGGATTTCTGACTCCGTGTCTAAGGAAGAGGTACTGGGTGAAGGAGTTCCAGAAGAAGGGACCTAGCGATGAGCAGGAGGTGTTCAACCGGCATCATTCGAAGCTGAGGAATGTCATAGAAAGAACGTTTGGTGCTGCAAAAGCAAAGTGGAAGATGCTGAAAGGCGTGCCTCACTATCCGGGAACCAAGCAAACACAGATAATCATAGCTCTGTGTGCACTGCACAACTACGTGCATGACCTGGAGGGAGAGAAGCAACCAGGGAGGTACAGGGGAGCAGCAAACCTTGGGCCTTTGGGATCTATAGCAAATTTGGCGAAGGGTGACCCCAACGATATGGAACAGCACCGTGACTGGATCACTTATGGACTTCTACTCCTTGGGAAGACAACGTAAGTGGAAGAGTCATGATTGTACAGACTACCATCTTATGATGTGCAACCTTGTTTTGCCTGCCAATAGTGGTGCTCATCACGGTGTGTACACATGCAGGTGATTGGTAGGGGAGCACCGGCTGAACTGAGGAAGAGGGTGGCCGATGGTAAGTGGATTTTCTCATCTGATGGAATTCTTAGCAAGAATTTAGTTTTTAAGTAATCATTATATGAAGTACGAAGTTAAGATATATGGAGTTGTATACACAATTTGCTTTTATAGTGTTCCATTTCAAGGTTCATGGATGATCAGTGATTAAGCTTACGCTATCGCGAACTGTGCACAGGATAGATAGTTTGAGGTGAACAGCCTTGTCTAGATGATATTGGTTAGCTAAACAATGTGGATTGTTGTTCAAGTAACTATATAGTGAGGTTACTAATCTGAGTGTAATGGATGTGTGCACATGTTAGTTCTGTAGTGTGTCCATTTTGTGGTTCATGGATGCTGTATACATGATGTTCAGTTTGAGATGAACAGATTTATGTAGATAATATTGGCCAATTAACAATCTGGACCATTTCTTGCTTGAATTGTCGTGCATTTGTTACAGAGACATTTTATTTGTTCTATACAGCTGACCTTCCGGTGTATCATACACCATATAAAGCTTGTGTGTGGCATTTACGATTGGAATTTTCCTATTACTACTTCTTATCTTTGTGTCAAAAAGGCTTGTGATGGCTGATTAACTATTCCATTTTACAGCTGCAAGAGCATTGGAAGTGCTGAACTTCGTGCTTCTTAACAACAAGCCTATGAAGGTGATGTATTCAAACCGTGACCGAAGCAGCTGAAGGAGTGGATCTGCTAACATTTTCAGAAAGGTACTTGTGGATTTTGACCAATTAGGCTTCGTCTTCTTGGCGTCTTAACTACCTTATAATGGGAGTAGGTTAGTATTGTTGTTCCACCTTAAAATTTATGACCAATGATGCACTGATGAAATGGGGTGCTGTATAGAAGAAGACAACACATGGGTTTCTTCTAGCAGTTTGTGGCTCCTATGGTCAGCTAGTTTTGTAAATGTGGCAACTGATTCAATTCGAATGCTGTAAGGAGTAGAAACTAGTGTAGGGAACTAGCAGAACATATGTAATCCTGTTGTTTTATTGAACTATTTTGTGGAACTGGTGCCTAAATGTACTGAAGGGCCATTGGTGGATGTTCGGTGGTACTTCCCAATTATTTGCATGCTGCATCGGTTGTCATATGTGTATTCAACTGGTGTTGTTTGGAGATGGAGGTATTCTGGTTTTTGAATTTGAATGTGGATTGCATGAAGTGATCTCAGGTGTCAGTTTTTTGAATTCAAATGCCTGCTGCTTCTGCTCGGCTGTTGCTGGGTTCAGCAGGCTGGTTGCTGGCTGATGCTAGTCACTGTTCCAGTTGCAGCTTCAGCCAAAAACAGACCAACCGAACAGGCCCACTGATTTCAGGCGCTTGCCTTTTAGAAAAATTGTTCCAGTTTTTGTAGAGACAAATTTTAGTTGGCAGATGCAAAATGCTCATGGCCACCTTCAAGGTCATGGCGAGCGAGGTGTCTCATTTCATGTAACACCCTCGGTGTTACCGCGTGTAACAATGCACCTAAACATGGCATGAGCATCTTTTTCTTGTGTTTGCATAATGTTCATAGAACCATTTTAGTAATCTAAGTATAATTAATAAAAATGTTATTGGAAGATTGACGTTTCAACTGGAAGATAGCAACTTAGGTTGGAAACTAATTTTTATAAACGAAAATGCTATAAAACATATATGTGAACCCTAAATAAAATGTGAAGTGCAAAGTGTGTTAGTGTTAATGCAACTTTGGTTTTAGCAAAGTAGTAAGGCTTGCTAGGGTTTCGTATAGCTCGGAGATGGAAGCTAAGTTAGGGTTCATTTAGGGATTTAGCTGTTTTTCCGACCTTGACAGCAGTGCGGCGAGGTTGCGTTCGTGGTGGTGTTCTGCATGATTTTGTTAGTAGCTAGTGTTGAGTCTTAGCCCTGGCAGGTAGCCTATAGTACCTTCTTGCGCACGGTGCAGGTGGTCGTGTCGGGTTCGAGCCGTTTTAGCCGGGGTGGATGCTTTAAAATTTGTGCACGTGCGTAGCATCGGGTTGTCGAGTTTCCGGTGCGTGGTCACCGTGCTCTGTCCTTGCCGTAGCGTGCTCGGCCGGGTCACGTGGGAGGAGGGTGCTGTCGTCGTCGATCTCGGCCGATCGCTGCTGGCGGCTGCTGCGTGGGCTCTTGCGGCCGCCCCGTCGCCTCGCTGCCCTCCCTAACACTCGACCCCAGCGCTACAGCCTGCCGCTGTGGTTTTGCTTCGCGTCGCTGTTGCTCTGCCCCGCTGTCTCTAGCATGTGGCCGATCGCCAGGACCTACCGTAGCTGCTGCCCCCCCCCCCCCGTAGACGCACTGTTGTGGTTGACTCCTCTGGCCACTCGCGTGAGAGTTGTTCTTCCCACCCCATTGTCCCCCCCTTGCGTGGCGCGCGGTGGCATGTTGCTGCCCGGAGTCAGCGGGTGTCGTGTCAGCACCGACCCTGCATCGCTGCAAGCAATCCGGTCAGAGGAGGCCGCCACCACCCAATCAGCCGTGCCCGGGGGTTCGCCGCCTAATGGCCCTACCGACCGACCTCGCCTCGCCTCCAGCGCGGTCCCACCGAGCTCAAATTTTTGGAGTGTTCAGCATCGGGCCATTAAGGCCGAGCTCGGCCGTGACCGCCGCAGTAGTCCGAGCCATTTGCCCCCAAGTCTAATTGAGCGTACCAACAGCCTTGTTGTGCCCTCGGCTCCACCCTGCGCCCGATCCCAAACCCCTGCTGCCCTTGAGCGCTCGTGACGCGCTCGCGCCGCCGCGGAGCGCCGCCTTGCCCCCCTTGGGCGTGTGTGGCCAGGTTGTTGTGGGCAAGCTCGGACAAAGCCACCACTTTGGCCGTGTTCGCGGTAAGTCACCGATGCTCGTAGGCCACCTTGTTCGGTTTGCCTTGACCGTAGCTCACCGGAACGGCGGCGCCACCCCTTGCAGGTTGCCGCTGCCGTGGAGGAGTCGCCCTGCTTCGTCTCCACTCTCCGAACCACCACCCATCATCGCGCGTCGCCCTGTAGGTGGGTGTCTCCCTCTTAGCTGCGTGGTAGAGACTCTCCGTGGACCGGCGTAGCCGCTCAGTGCCGCCTCCGGTGCGCCGGAGTGCGCGGGGATGGTCAGGGACCCCGTAGTGGTGAAGACGGGTCCGTTCAGGGGTTTTAGTGCAAAGGCGCTGAGAGGAGAAATAGTAGTTCGGGGCGCGGGTTGTTTTCGGCGTAGTTCGAGGTGTTTTCTGTTAGTTCGCTAGCGCGCGCGAGCTCCCCCAGCCGTGGGCCGTGCCGCGTGGGCCGCGTGCGTGGGCGCGCGCTGCGCGCAGTTGGGCCGCACGACAGGGCCGCTTTCGCGTGGTTGCGGGCCGCGCCGAGGATTCGATTTCTTTTTCTAGGAAATCTAATAATGGTTTGTAATTTGGTTTGAAGCAAACTTTGAGGAATTTTTGTGATTTGTGTAGATGTCCAAAAATTATGAAATCACTTTAGTTGAGTTCCTAAATTCATGCTCTATCAGTTAGTAAATTCCTTTCTTGCAGTGTTGTAATGATGCTCGGTCGATTAAATCAATGCATAAGGCGATGAATATTAATGCAGCTGGTATTGTATGAATTTTTGTGGTAAATCTAGGATAGCTCTAGCTCTAAAGTTTTTACAGTAGCTTCATGATGTTGTTAGATGCTTGCTGTAATTTTTATAGCCATCGGATAGCTCGTTGATAGGGTAGCTAAGTTCCCCTAGCAGTGCTTTGCAGTAAATCGGTAATCAAAAGATGATGTGCTTGTTAGTTGTTAGGGTTTAGATAGATCAGTCACCTCTTGATTGGTAGAATTAATGGGTAGCTTAGCATGTTAGTCGTTAGAGTTAGCTTAATAGCTTAGTAGTTGTTGTGGTTTTAGGAGCTACTGTTGCCACCGTGCTTAATTGTCGTTTTATCATTGCATGCATGTAGATCATGAGGTAGTTGAGTACGTGGCCGCGGAGGAGCAAGACTTCGAGAAAGTCATTGAGGAGTACAAGGAGGAAATCTTTGTACCGGAGGAGTTCCCGGAGCCGCCTGCGACTGACACCTCTGACTTTGCGCTTGCCCAAGGCAAGCCCCGGTGCATAACCCTTATTTTGCAAATTTTTATATATTCAAATGTTGTGCATTTACGTTTCAGGAATTTTATGATACCCACATGCATATATATCTACCCATGAGTCTTACTAGTACAGGATCGCGTAGTTGCTTTGCTTAGGATCATCGGTAGAGTGAGTAACTTATCGTTACTCACAATAGAGAGTTACTCATATGATTATTACATTTTGGATAAAATGGTGGAAAAGGAAATGGCGACCGGGCAGGGATGTGGTATGGGTATTGGTGGGTGTAGCAAGTTGTATCCCGTGGCCACGGGGCACAACTAGGTTGCACTGTTTCCCTGTCCGTGTCAATTAAGGACCGTTCGTTGCACGGACCCTGGTCAAGTCACAGACTTATTATCCTGAGCATATACTAGCGGATGGGGGCTAGGAAGACTTGTTACTCTATTGTCATGGGCTCCGGCTCTTTTCTGGACCGACTGATTGGAGGCGGGGATAGGTGGAGGTCTTAGCACCGTATTGAGGCCGGGCCTCAAGTACGAGAGCTAGGGGTCTAAGTTTGGACGGGAACCTAGAAACCCGTGACAGGAGGGGAACGGGTTGGTCTTGCTTGTGCCTAGGGTACAAGCGAGGCGTGTGTTTTTCGAGGTATCCAGCTGGGCACATTGATTCGCGAATTGCTGTTTCTGCGTGACGGTACGGATTGACTACGCTCTGGCATCGTAGTAAGAATTGGCAATGGAAAGATGGAGAAATGGTCCTGATTTGCTCGACCCTTACTTGATTATAGCATAGGTGCTTATATAGAATATTGGTTAATGAATAAAATATGGCTTCTAAAAGTTACATAATTAAGGACCCACTCTTCGTGCTGCTTTTCGCAAACAAGAAACCCACAAGACATAAAAGCCTATCATAATCCTTGAGAGTCAGGGAATATAATTCCCAGTCGGGTAAGTCTTGCGAGTACATTGTGTACTTAGGGTTTATTTTACCCTTGTTGCAGGTGCGCCTTGAGCAGATAGGCCTTGTGTGGAGGATTCTTCTGGTGGGCACAGATGGATTCTCATTACGTTCCGCTAGACGTTATTTTATTTTCGCTGTTAATTTCTCGCACTCTGAACCTCTGGTATTGTAATAACTATTTCTGAGACTCTGTGTTGTATGAAATGGACTAAGTATTGTAAGTTTGTACTCATTATTGGATCCCGGGTGTAAAATATGAATTGTTCGAGTTCTCCCGTCGGGTGTGCTCGACGGAATCATCTGGTTTAGCTCACTTTCAGGGTACTTAGTGTCTAGTGGAAGACAAGCGCCCCTGAAAGCGTGCTAAACCGGGCGATTCTGCCACATTTCATTTGCTTGAATGAAGTGTTCATAGGAGTGAGTGTACGTGCGTGTTGAGCGTCTGCGACATAATTACTTATGTAATTCGTAAAAAAATAAAGAAGAAAAAAATTAAAAAAAATATTTCCAACTTTCTTTTCCCCAGCCGGTGTATTTGTATTTCCACCAACCAAAGACTTTGGTTGTCACATGAATAATAAACTGCTGGCTGATCGATGGAATTAATTAATGGTATGATGAAAATCATGCATGCAGGGAGTTGGAATCGAATAATAATTAATTATTGGATGTGATGTGAGAGGTGCATGTGCATTGTCTTGGAAAGTTTGACCTGCCCTACTGCCTACTCCCTCCGTCCCATTGAAAGTGTCGCCCGGGAAACGTGTTTGTGAGGGGGGCACGCTTTTCCAACGACACTTTCAATGGGACGGAGGGAGTAGTGATGATAGCAGAAATGTTTATACCGAGTCTAGGGGCTGCCTGTTGTAATGAGCGCCGCACTACACAGTGGTTATCTAGCGAGTGACATGATCAATCGCTATGCCGGGTCGGATAAGGAAAAAAAAAGAGAGATAGGTCTCAGGATGGGTTGGGTCGAGCTATTTTTCAGAGTTTTCTAGCTGGATGAGTTATGGATCAAAGTATAATAACTTGAGTCTCCACCAATATACTGGTTGGGGTTGGGTATTTTGGATGGTTCGAATCAAGATGGCATATGATTAGTGTGGCCTAGAAATCTAGCAGAGGAGGAGCTTGCTTCTTCCCCTTCTTTCTTTCTCTCTCTTCTTCTTCTTCCTTTATTTGCTCCTTCTCCTCTTCTTCTTACTTTTTCCATAAAAATAGAGGGCTCAAGGAGAGCTCATGTTGGGGGATGCCTCCGACGCGTCGCCCGGACCAAGCCTCGTCCATAGGGCTGAACCCTCAGCCACCTTTCTCCCCATTTGCTTAAGGAAGCTACCGATGCTGCTCCGTCTTTCAAGACCTAGGGGCAATCCTCCGTGAGACCTTCGTTGCCTTACTGTGCGGCGCTCCGGGCGAAGGTAACTATGCTCATGTGTCTTTGCAGGTTGAGCATCGGTCATGAGATCAGATGAGAAGGGACCCTCGCGAGGGTAACGCCATGCCGTGAGATGAAGGACAGAAGGTGGCGGTCCCTAGAGACGGCGTTCCCCGCGCCATTAGAAGAGTGGTAGGAACGAGCATGTGAAATGACTGTAGAATGATTAGTGTCCTATAAATACAAGATGGGTGGCACTATAAGACGGTTGTATTTTTGCCATGCTACTGGGTGTGTCCTATAAATAAAAGATAGGTGGCACTGTAAGAGTGGTTGAGACAGACGTGTGAAATGACCGAAGGTGCCCCATGCCCCTGTAGAATGATGACGCCCTACCTAGCAAGGGTAATTTGTAATTTTGCCACGTCACTGGGTGTGATATAAATACCCGGTGGTGGCACTGTAACCAGTGGCGGATTTACAGGGGGGCTGGGGGGCTCCAGCCCCCCCTAATGACTTGATTTACCACTAAAAATACTGTAGCAAAATCTCAAATCACTATTAAATTTTCATGCAAATCAACATCTCCATTGTTTTAGCCCCCCCTTGATTCTCATCCTGCATCCGCCACTGACTGTAACGGATAATGAATTAATGGTTATTTACACCAAAAATTATTGCAACATCTCCCCGCTGTTCTAGTTTAACCCCCTCTTTACTTTCTCTGTGTGGCATCCTCAGTCTCCTACGTGCTAATCCTTAGCGAGGGTACGTAAGAAGCCAGCCGAAGCCCCCCACAGCTCCATCATTGTGCGAGAGACGGTAGGAGAAGAGTCCCACACTCCCACCCAACCCACCGCTGGATCAACCCGCATGTATCATCGTAGACCTGGTCAGTTTTAAAATAAAAGTCCGTAATCTTCTTACGTTTGCATGCATTGTGCCCAACTACTAGCAATCAATCATCTATGTCAACGACATGGCAGACGACGGGGTGCATATGTAGTGTATTGTAGATTTGTATAGATGTGGGAGTTTTTTTTTTTTTGCGATTAGTATAGATGTAGGAGTAGGAGGTATATATATATATATATATATATATATATATATATATATATATATATATATATATATATATATATATATATATATATATATATATATATAGTCATGCATGCATGTGGTCTGCTTCTGCTATACTAGTTGTTTAATTAATAAAAATAAATGAGGATTATATATATTATTGTCAGATTATTCCATGTGCATCCGACCCGACCGACCGATATACGTCTGCAGTCTGGTGTAATAATAATAATATAACGTGGATGCTGCAATGAGCCAATGAGAAGGAAGGTAAGGAACAACACGACATTTTAGTCGTCAACCAGATGGAGCTGACTAAGCTAATTATCACACTAGCTAGCTAATTAAAAGAGAGCGAGAAATGCATGGGTCGAGTAATCCAGATTCGATCGAGAACTCTAACTAGGCGCTACCTACGTGGCTGCTCATGCATGTACAGTGTACGTGCAGGCATGCTCAACGTGTACATATATATAGGGCCGATGAGACCTGTAGTGTTAACCGAATTGTACTGTACTTCTTATTGCAATTAAGATTACGATAACGTTGGGCATAGGGCACGGTGCTGATGGTGGGACATGACGTAACCCAACAACCGCATCTTATCTGCTTATCCACCCATCCCCAACCATTCTAAAGAAAGAAAAAACTCACCTCATTGTATCGCCGCGACAGCTCTTCGCGACCGTGCTCCGCCTCGCGCCTCAGCGACAACGCTCTCCACCGTGCTTCCCTCTCTACCGCGCCTTCCCATCCATCGCACCTCCGCTCCGCCAGCCGGCATCTCCTCCGAGCCCAAGCACGACAGCTTGTCTTCCTCTCCACTGCACCTCCCGCCTGCCACAGGCTTCTCACGCGCACGGACCCGCTGCAGCCTTCTCCACGAAACCTGTCGCGGTCTTTTTCACCGGAGCAGTGAGTTCCGCACCACGGGTGAGCCCTACATCAGTGAACTCCACACGCCGACGAGCCTCCATTCCCAAACAGCAAGGAGATGTTGCGCTGAAAGCGCATGTTGTAAATGTATGTTTCAAGTGTTTCAGATGTTTGAGAGGTAGTTGCAAGTGTTTTATATGGATATTGCAAAAGTAGATTGGGATGTTGCATATGCTGCAAGTGTTTCAGAGGCATGCTGCAAACGTTTGTTCTTCAAAGTGTTTTATCTGTTTTAGACGTATGTTGCAAGCGTTTTGACTTGGTTGTTGCATATGTTTCACACATATGTTGCAAGAGTATGTTCCAAATGTTTCAATTGTTTTATTCTGATGTTGCAGTAAGTATTTTCATGTTGCAAGTGTTTTATTTGGATGTTGCATATGTTTCAAATATGTTGTAAGTGTATGTTCTACATGTTTCATCTGCTTCAGACTTATGTTGCATTCTAGTGTTTCATGTTGCAAGTGTTTCGTGTTTCAGAGTTATGTTCAGAGAGTTATGGGGGCACGGCCCAGACGCTGGGGGAAGGGGAGCGGCGAGCCAGGGGATGGCAGATGGAGCGCACGACGTGCCTGGGGTCCTGCGGACAGGGCGTGCTCATCCTCATCTGGGCTCCCGGGTCCTGCCCACGTGGAGAGAGGAAGGGGTCAGGGCGAAGGAGTGGCGGCGCAGTCGAGGTCAGTGCGCATGCGGGGCGGGGTGAGGAGACGAGAGCGAGGTACGCGTGCGAGGCAGGGCGAGACAGCCTGGGGACAGGCGGGCATGCGCGTGCAGCGGCGATACGGCGCAGCAGCAAGCACGGGCGGGCGGAGTGGGGCAGCAGCATGCACGGGGTGTTCGGACGCGTTCATCTGCTCCGGACGTCTGGGTGCTAGTAATTCCCTTAAGACACCATTTGGATCCTTGGAATTGAATTAATTTTAATAATCATAATTTAGACATATATTAATTAAGCTAATATGGTTGTATATGAATTATATTTGTATATTATTATTGGCTATATGATAGAGATACTTATGTGTTGCATTTCTTTCATAGGGGAGTGAGTTGAAGAGCGTGTTATAATTTGCAAAGTAGAAACATATATAAGATGATAATCTATAGAATCAATTTTCATCTCTCATCCTATGAATTTGAGATATGCTTATATATGAACTTTGAAAAGTGGTGAAATGTCAAATTCCAAGTCAAATAGTCTAATTTATTAAGTAGATTTTAATTCACCCCAAAATAAAATGATCTAAACTGCCCTAAGATTATTCATGTCCTGCATGCTGTAGTCTCCCATAGCCACACAAGAAGCAAGAATAAGGAGGCTCGAAAAAGAAGCAAGAATATGAACAACTCCAAACAACCATATGTACTCCTCATGCACACCTCACACGCGGAACCTAAAGCCAAACAAAAACCACACGACAAGGACAAAAGACAACGACTATATATACGACACGACACAGCCACACAGGGACGCGGAAAACAAGAGAGAGCGACTCATGTGAGTGAGTCAGAAGGCTCTCATTTATTTGCTGAAACATTTTTTTTTCATTCCTTGTAATATAAATAGATACTATAGGCCACCAGGTTGAAATAATTCATCGTCAACCTGTCAAAAACTTGCTTTTCTGGTCTTTAGGAACATACAGGTGCAGTACACACAGCGAGGAGCTTCGGCCTTCAGGAGAGTCATGTACAATGCAGTGGAGGGTGACGGGAAGATCTAAAGATCTCATATGATGCAAGTCGGTACGAAAAAAAAGACCACGTTAAAAAAATTATAATTTTCATTTTTTCGAGAAGTCACAGTTTTTAAAATTTTAATTAAGCCTATAAAAATAAATAATATTTATGATACACAATAAATATTAGTAAATTATTAGTTATTGAATAGTAGTATATATTTATGTAATAAACCTGTTTTAGAGAAATTGGGACTTAAATATTTTTTTCTAGAAGGAGAGGGTATATTTTGCTGTGTCATGGACGCGACACTCACGGACTGCACGCAGTTCTGCAGATGTGCCGGCGCTAGCTGTGCATGTCATATCATGCCTGGCGGGAAACAGCGAGGCAACGCCACCTAACTCGATCTTCCTTCGTTCCCGTCCGTCCGTCCGATCCGATTCTGATCTGCAGAGAAGCAAGAGGCCAGCAGGGACAAAGGAGACACCACACAAGCGCGAAAGCAGGCAGCTCAACAATCACCCTCACCTAAACCTGCATCTGCTGCGTGACCCATGCATGATGCTCCATCGGCAACCATACACCGAGACAGATACATGAAATACGTACTCCTCGATTTTAAATTATAAGTCGCTTTAACTATTTTTTCATTTATTTTGATATGTATTTAAATATATACATAACAAAATGGAGGTATAAAAAAATCAAAGATCTTATAATTTGAAATAGAGGGTTCTTCGTCGTCTAATTAAGAAAATACAGTTTTAAATATAAATCTAGACAAACATTTATTCATATACTTCATGGTATCTAGAATTACATTTCTCGAGGAAGTATACCAATGCCATGCATGCATTCCACACAAGATTCTCCTCCACCGGCCTTTTGCTCTGCTGTCTATTCCTGCAAGCATCACCTGACAACCGATCGTTGTCCGATCACCAGCACCGCCCGGCGTCGTACGCATGGACAGTCAAACACGGCTGTCGTATGGCATGACGCTAAATGCATGTGCTTTTCTTTCTGGTCAGAGCTCAGCTGAAGTGGCGCATAAAAGTTTTTGGATTTTAATTCAGAGCTAAAGAAATACGGCCTCCTTATCAATGCAATTCTAGGGTTAGATTGAAGCGAGCTTTGTTAAATTTAACTAAGAGAAAATATTATTAACATTCATGATTCTAGATAGATAATAACAATATTCGTAATTAATTTATTATTTAATCATATTTATTAGTACCATAAATGTTTGTATTTTTTATAGATTTGATTACATTTTAAATTATTTTTTACACCGACTGAGTACAAATACCGTACTACAGTACCTACCAGCTAGCAGTAGGGTCAACTGCAGGAGTATACATGTCTAGCAATAGAGAGACTCGCCAACTACCCTGTCCTTAGCCGCGGGCCGGCTCAATCGATGGTTTTTTTAGAGAGAGAATAATAAGTGAGTCGAGATGGATAGATAAAAATGTACTGCAAACCTAAAGATATGTGTAAGCATATAAGCTTTTTTTTTGAAAAAGATACTTTTATTGTTTGAAAAAGTTTTAGACGATACACGTTCATCGTATATCTATATGTGTAATTTGTTCCAAAGTTGAGATTCAAACTCAATCTATTAAAATTCACCCAAAAATAATATGCAAGTACATGTGCACTACAACACAAATTCCTAGTAATTTCGTCTTCTAGTGCACATGCATTCCAATTTTGTTATTTTTGCATTATTTTTTTCTAAAGTGAGTTTGAATCTCAACTTTTGCAACAGTGTGTACATATATAGACGTGCATCATTTCAATTTTGTTCAACATACAAAAAATATGTCATTTGAAAACGATTACATGTTTGAACCTACCTTTAGGTTGAGCTATATATTTTGCTGAGATAGAGGTGGCTTGCTGTTTTCCAACTCGGGAGGGCTTTGTATCTTTTTTTTTTTGTTTCTCAGAGCAATTTATTCTAATTTGACTGTTGAGACCTTTTTTTAGAAGAGTTTTGCAGAGACTGAGAGAAGCACCTTTGGACATGAGTTGTCATCGGTTAATTTTTTTTAAAAATGAAGGGAATGGCTTTTTTTTCCTTGTCGGAGCAAAGGGATGCGCCAATGAGGCCGTGAGCAGGCTTTGCCTGGCGCGAGGCTGCAAGAGGGAGTCAAAGGCACTGCGCGGATTCCATAACTCCGGGAAAAGGAAATGCGAGAACGAGGCCCACGTCTACAGAGAAGCCCGTTATATCCGTCCATCGGTCCCTGGGCCAGTGTAGCGTTGGGCCTTGCTTGAGGGCTTCTTGAGGCAGCCCACCTGGTAATTCGCACGACGTCATGTCTCGCCCACCGTCCATCTCTCTCCTCTGCCCCTGCCCAATTCGTTGTCGTTAGCCGAGCTGATCCCGAATTCCTCCTGATCATCCGAGAGGCGAGAGGCCAAAGAGAGAGCCAGAGAAGGAGAGGGAGGGAATTATCACGGGCGGCGTCGGCGTCGGCGTCGGCGCGGCGACCTTTATAAATCTGCACCCATGCATCTCATGCCGAGAAAGAAGAAAGCGAGAAAAAAGAAGAGGCGCCCGCCCGTGATCATCCTTCATCCATGACGCGTCGGCGGCGGCGGCGGACAGAGAGAGACCGAGAGGGAGCTAAGACGACTAAGACCGCCGCGCCGACGGAGACGAAAAAAAGGAGAGGCGGGGAGCGCCGCGCATGTGAACAACATAACTCACCGGCCGGAGGAGCGGAGAGCGGAGCTAATACGCTAACCCCTTTGTTGGAGGCGGCCACCGCCGCGGCGACCTAGAATTCATCAGCCTCGCTCGTCCGTCCTACGCACGCACGCCTCTACCATCAAGAGCTGAGGGCCTCCTCTCTCCCTCGTCCCTCCCTGTCCGCCATGCATGCTCAAAGCCTCAAACACGAGAAGCTAGTTTATCTCCTTAATTAGCTAGCTTCGTCTTCCTCCAGTCCCCGGCCGGCCCGCGGCCCGCCCTCCTTGTTCGCTACTTCTCTCGTGTTCCTGCAATCCGTACCATCCTAGCTATACAAGTGCACAACATGCATGATGCATGGTGATCAGTGACTGATCGTTGCTGAGTTCTTTCATTGAGAGCCTTGCTTCTTCTTGTTTATTTAGCTGCTGCGGCTGCTGCCTGCCTCGGCCATGCACACGCACCACCTGTGAGCCTTCCTAGCTACCTGCATGTGTCCATCGTGAGTTCATCAAAGCACCTACGCTGCTCCTCGACCTGATCATGGACAAAGAGGTATGCATCGCAGCATGCGTGCGCGCGGCCGGTTCACATGCATCAATGCATTCACACCTCTGAAATTTCAACTTCTTAGTTCCCTATCTACTCAAAGGTTGATGATCTCTGAACTCTGATACGTATTGATCCTACCTTGTTTGCAAATGGCGCACGCTTCCGTTCCGTTCGCAGCAGCAGGGGAGTCACCACGGTCACCTCGACAGTTTCGCGCCGCTGGACGGCGCGGCGCCGGAAGACCAGCAGCACGCCGGCGGGGCCGAGATGGTCGACTACATGCTCGGCCACCACGTGCACGCGCCGCCCGCACCAGCACCGCCGACGCAGAGCCAGCAGGCGGTGTCGTTCGACAAGCTCAGCTTCTCCGACGTGCTGCAGTTCGCCGACTTCGGCCCCAAGCTCGCGCTCAACCAGCCCGCCGCGTCCGCCGGCCAGGAGCCAGCGCTCGGCGGCGGCGTCGACGACTCGGACGACGTCGACGACGACGACGGCTACTTCTTCAGGTTCCAGTCTCTGCCGGCGACCCTCCCCCAGCGCCACGCGGTGGACCATGAGGCGGCGGGCAGCAAGACGACGGCCGATCAGGACGGAGGAGCCGGCGGCGGCGGCGGCGTCTCCGAGAGCACCACGCTGGTGCAGCAGGGCGATGACGGCCGCGCGGACAAGGGCGCCGGGGACCCGCAGGGGAAGAGCGGCCGCCGGAAGCGCCCGCGGACGGTCAAGACCAGCGAGGAGGTGGAGAGCCAGCGGATGACGCACATCGCCGTCGAGCGCAACCGCCGGCGCCAGATGAACGACTACCTCAGGATCCTCAGGTCCCTCATGCCAGGATCCTACGTCCAAAGGGTACGTCCACTCACTCACTCTGCAGATGCTAGTATGCTACACTCTCTTCTCTGCTGCACTTGCACACACATTTCAACCTCATCTTACACGATGCTCCAACACCGCTATGTCTCCCCCCCCCCCCCCCCCCCCCCCCCGTAAGAACTTTTTCTTGAATCTCCTACGAATTGAACTCTTCCATGTGAGGTTCCTGCATTCCAAAGAGAGGCCTTAAGGAACTAGGAGAGCAGCACTAATCTAAATGGCATGCCTCGTATACTCCATATACCTGAAATTGGCAAGATTCCAGGCATTCGAATGTGAACAAAGTATGAACCATGCATGTTTGACCGTATTAGTTGTCATCGCCATCACCGCACCATGTCATAATTGCAGCGATGGTAGGGCTTCGGTTTTAGGGTTTTGGGTTATTATGGATGGACGTGCACCGATGAATTTAGGAAGGGGGTAGTGTTTGGGAGGCGGCTAGACCAGGAGGACTAAGGTGGGCCGCAGCCGCAGGGGTGGAAGCAGGTGTGGGAAACAACGGTCAACGGTGGATACAACGAACTAGAGTGATCGAATAGGGTTTGGTGGTGTGTTCCTATTTTAGGGACGTCGCTCAAGATGGACAAATGGAAGGTAGGAGGCAAGAGTAAACTCACGTGAACCAAGCGAGACCTTGGTGAAGCAAGTCGGGCGAACAACAATTGGATCTATATTAGACAACTCTCATACATTCCATGAATGAAAAGTCTAAAAGATCAAGTGCTTATAATTTAGCACCCTTTCATGTGAAATTAATTCTTGCATTCCAAAGAGAGACCTTAAGGAAGTAGGGGAGCGGTACTAATCTATGTGGCATGCCTCCTATACTCCATATGCCTGAAATTGGCAAGATTCCAAAAGAACAAAGTGTGAATCATGCATGTTTGACCGTACTGGTTGTCATTGTCACCATCACGCCGTACTGCACGTCACAATTGTAGCGATGTTAGGGCTTTGGTTTTTTAGGGTTTTGGGTTACCATGGACGGACATGCACTGGTGGATTTAGGAGGCAGACATTGGTTGGGAGGCGGCTAAACCAGGAGGGTTCAGATGAGATGCAGGGTTGGAAGAAGGTATGGGAAACCAGGGTGGAGACAACAAACTAGAGTGATTAGGGTTTGGCGGTGTGTTCCGGTTTTAGCGAGGTCGCTCAAGATGGACAAAGGGAAGGTAGGAGGCAATGGTGAACTCACTTGAAGCAAGCGAGGCCATGGTGAAGCAAGTCGAGCGAACAACAATATTGCTTGGATCTATATTACACAACTCTCATATACTGCATGGAAAATCTAAAAAACAAATGCTTATAATTTAGCACCTCATTAGGAAACTAGGGCTACTTAGGCTACATATGGGTAGAGGTTGACATTTTCTATATCACCTTCATTTAGGAAGTACGACAAATGTGAGCTCAGCCTTAATTTTGCATTGCTAGGCCAGGTTGTTTCATTGTTTCCTACAAAATTTGAGAAACTTGGGCTTGGATAGGCTAGGGATGGTGATGCATGCATGGCAGGTTTAGGTACGTAAGTGGACCCTTCATTTCAAAATGTAAGTCTACTTAGTTTTCTTTTTTTTCCTTTTTAAGTTAAACTTCTATAACTTTGATTAAGTCTGGAAAAGAATATATTAACATCGGTCCATTATACCAAATAAATACGACATCATGATGGATCCAGTGAAACTAACCTAATAGTGTATATGTTTATGGATCTTTCTATTCTATTAACTTGATCAAAGTTAGACAGAGGGAGCACGAACTTGGTTAGTCTTGAGATTTGGGACACTTTAGGTTTGTCAGTCAAGTGATGTATGCACCATGTTTTTCTTATGATTTTTTTCTTTGAAATGACCTACCCACGATAAAAAAAATTGTGAATGCAATATAATGAACAACTAAAAAATCATGTTGTTGCTAACTACTCCGATAAAAGAAATACTCCCCTCAATTCCAAATTTAACAAGACGTTTTGATTTATCTAGATATATAGCTTTTGCTATACACTTAGATATACACTATATATCTTTAGATACACAGTAAGAAAAGTCAAAACGTCTTATAATTTGAAACAGATGAAGTAGTGGACGATTTTGGCTAGTAATGGTTTTTGAGATGCAACTTGTGTTATAAATAAATGAGATTATGATACAAGGCAAATCTACACATATTATTCTTTTTAATATTTCAGAAAAGCAAAATATTGTCAAAGTTTTTTTTAAATAAAAAAGTTAACTAGACCATGGTTAAAGGGTATATATCTACTTCCTTTGTTTCAAATTATAAGTCACTTTAGCTTTTCTAGATTCATAGTTCATACCTTTTACTATGTATCAAGACATAGTGTATATATATAGGTACACATCAAAAGATATGTGCTTAGAAAAGCTAAAATGACTTATAATTTAGAACGGATGTAGTGTAATCAAAGTGAGTACCACACAAGGTTGCATGCACATATAAAACACATACCGCATAAGTGTTAGGTTACTACAAGCAACCACGAGAAATACTAGAGAAGTGTTATGCGAACAATTATGAAACATATGTTCCCTATCAATACATGTGGATTTAGTTAGAAAATGAACTAATTCCCTCTCCACTCTCTCAAAAGTTATATAGGATTGGAGCCGTGTCTTATAGCCAGGATTTTAGACTACGGTGGTCCAACTTAACGAGGAAATAATGCTACAAACGCAACATGGTGCCATATATAAATATAGAAGATTATCCAAATACAACACGATCAAAATTAATATCTTTTACAAACATATTAAAACGAACAAGCCTGGAATTTGTGTCGCTAAATTGTCTCAATTTATATGCCCTACTGAAATCCTAAGCTCGAACTGAAACTTGAACTCTGCTGTGTAGACTGCATTCTGCATACAGTTCTGAATGTCGGTAAGGGCGTACATGCAGCACTTGTGTGCACTTCTCTTGTCTCCGGATGAAGCAAAATAGATAATTTTCAGCTAATTCGCTGATTTCTGCTAATAACAGTGGTCACTTGGAAAAAGAAAATACACAAACACGCTGTAACTGACTGACACGTGGCACGTATGCTGGGTGCAGGGAGACCAAGCATCGATCATAGGAGGCGCCATCGAGTTCATCAGAGAGCTAGAGCAGCTGATCCAGTGCCTGGAGTCGCAGAAGCGGCGGCGCCTGTACGGCGGGTCCGGCGACGCGCCACGGCCGCCGCCGGTGGTGGACGCAGCAGTGCCCGGCGGCGCGCCAATAACATCCACTACTCAGCCACAGGTGCCGCCGCCGCCGCCGTTCTTCCCTCCGAGCCACCCCTTCCCGGTGTCGTCTGGCGGCGGCGACGCCAAGATAATACTGGACCTGGAAGCGGCAGGAGGCGCCGTCGTCGACGCCGGCGGCGGGCTCCGGGAGGAGGTGGCCGAGAACAAATCGTGCCTGGCGGACATCGAGGTGCGCGCGCTGGGCGCCGACGCCATGATCAAGATCCTGTCCCGCCGCCGCCCAGGCCAGCTGATCAAGACCATCGCTGCGCTCGAGGACATGCAGATGTCCATCCTGCATACAAACATCACCACCATCGAGCAGACCGTCCTCTACTCCTTCAACGTCAAGGTAATAAAAATATATATTTTGTTATATATATCTTGAGCTTCATCAGGATTGAAATTGAATAAGTTGCTGCGATGTGATAGATCGTCGGCGAGGCAAGATACTCGGCGGAGGACATCGCCGGCGCCGTGCACCAGATCCTCAGCTTCATCGACGTCAACTACACCCTGTGATCTTCTCTTGCAGCCTCTGTGCCAACTGCCAAGACAAGGGGGGCAAGTATCCGGTTAACGTTGGCAGCCACTTGTGTATTTAAATTTCTACAAGTCCCCCACGTTCTATATGTGCTTGATTATTTACATATTTAATTCTGTGTATGTTTTGTCCGTTTCTATGTATGTAAAACTGATTGATTGAAGGACAAGTAAGAGATTAGCACTAGTAGTATTATGCTTAGGGACAATATATTATGTGTATGATTGAAGCGTCAGTGTGCTGCAACTGTCAGCTAATCAAACAAGATAGGTGCATGATGCCTTCTACTGTCACATGTCTCATGGACCACTGCTCTTTTCTTTTCCCTGTAATCAGTGCTTTACCTTGGTGTCGCTGACTCTGTTATGGGTACCAACAACAATTGTTGGATGATTGCAACCTTCACAGAATGATTCCCAGCTAGATCCAAGTAGCCCAAATAAAGCAGCGCTTACCTAACCATGTTACGATTGATGCATGAAATCTGCAGAACTGCTTGTTCAAGTAAAGACTCCAAGACATTATAGCCAGCTGGGCAGAAATGATTTTGGCTGCGTGTACTCTGGAGTCTGGAGTGGAGACTGAATGCTTTTGCTTGCTGTGCACAGAAATCAGAACACAGGCAGAGGGAGCAGCAGCTTCACTTTTCTGATACCTCTTGCTACAACTGCATATGGATTTACAGATATTCTAGCAACCAGCAGCACTAGAACATGAGTACCATGGCAAGAGACTAAGACAGATTGTTTTCTTTATCTGGAGACTAGGACGGAACAGTGAAAAAGATAATTACATGGAACTACTAGCAGCATTTCTTATTTATCAGAGCCCATAGGCAGTACTGAAGTAACTTCTGGTGGTGTTCCTACTTAGTATCTGCAGAACCTTGACGTTCAATGGGCTGACGAATCGAGGTGCCTTGAACTGACTCACAGCGCCACCAAGGCTCAGGAAGTGATCTAGGATCTCCTTGAAGGTTCCCTTTTTCAGAATCCGTAGCTCAAGTGGGCCAATGGCTCTGATCTTCCTTGAACCCGTATATCCTGCATCAACAAAGGCTAGGTCCAAGCAATTTGCGCAGCTTCGTAAGACATCCTCACTTGCATCAGAGCTCAGCTCCCAGAAGATGACATAGCGACCGGGGTCACATGACTTCTCCACGAAGCTAGTGAAATCCACAATTTCCAGCTTCTCTGCATCCAAGAGCTTTGCTGCCTCCTCAACAGCAAGCTGGAGGTCTTTCTCGGTGTTCTTGTCGATGTTGATGCTCAGGACTAGGCTTCTGCGGCAGATGAACCGGAGCTCTGGTGTTGAGTTGTGGAAGCCCGCTACCTTCACAATATCTCCTAGCCGGTAGCGATATAGACCTACAGCAACACAATCAAAACGGGATTGTAAAAGTATTCAAAGATATGTACATTTTTCCAGCAACTTAATTGTCAAACTTTCTGTATTCAAATCATTTGTGTCTAAGGTTTACAATATCCAAACGTAGATGTATCTAAAACTGCTCGTGACATATGCATTAGAACTAACCATCTGAGATAATAAAGGGATAAAGATGTGTTTGTTGACTCTACTAACATCAAAACATTGTGCAGCTATGGCTACCTAATACAATATGAACCAAACATCAATGGATAGGCTGCAGGGAGTGGACCACAAATACAAGCAATAATTACTCCATGTGCTTAAGGTATAACTTTGATGTATGCACCCCAACTGTGCGCTTTTTTTGGTTCTGTTCAAAAATGCATTTCATTGAAAAATATAAATAGCGTAAACCATCAGGCATCATAATTATACTTCTGAAATGATATAAGGTAACATATCTGAATCAGGTGACTGAGGCAGAAATAGAAGATATGATTACCAAGAATGCTGTCCTTTGCTATAGGTAATCTCAATTTAGAATGGTACAGTAACAGAGAAGGAATGTACCTCCAAAGGTAGTTATGACAACTTCATAGATTTTGCCGACCTCAACTTCAGTCAGGCCAACTGGTTCTGATTCTATGTAATGAATGGAGGCACTATTCTCCGTCTCCTCCCCTTCTGGTTTCTCCAAACGAATGAACTCAAAATAACCAGTCTGGGGGAGAACGGTGTATGTCACCTGTTCAGGTGGTAGTGTGGGGTTTATATTAGCACCAACCCATCCTTCAGATGCACCGTAATCTGCACTAATCAGAGGCAAGTGCCCAGCATAGTGCCTCAATCTTTTTAGGTATGGCTCCATGGAACCTGTCATGATACCATAAACATACTTCGCATTTGGCCAGAGCGCTGGGATTACACCATACCAGTTGCTCAAGCCCATGCACTTCTCATAGATCAAGTCAGCGAGCTCAGGGTTAGGCTTCAGGATCTTTGTAACAGCTTCACGAATCGATGGCACGGTAACTTTCTCTGAGAGGACACCACCTCTTATGTCAGCACATAGATCTTCCCAGACCTCCTCAAATGTTTGAAACGCATGGACTAAGCTGTGAGCGAATGGTGAGAACACCTGATGGACCTCGTCAGAGTATATTAGCCCACAGAGCAAGTGACAATATAAGGACTGATTGAAGTCAGGGCCAAAAACAACTTCATCGGGACTGCAGCACTGAGATTGAATATCCTTCATCCCTTCCTTGTAACGTGCCCTCCGGTACAAGTTTGTTGTTGCAGTTGTAGCAAGGATGCCACCTTTTGTTACCACTTGCTTGCTACCATAGATAAACTGCAAGGCTTTTCCTCTTCCTATTGGATACTCACTGTCAAAAGAAAACTGTTTTAAAATCTAGGATGTAAGAAATCTAAATCCAATCAATGGTTTAATCACATGCACATGACATTAATTAGAGCCTTATAAAGAAAATTTTTATCTTGCACATGGTCAGATAAAAACCCTGCTCATTCAGAAGTAGGAGCATTAGTTGTGAAAAATGAAACATAATGAAGATGCTTACCGGTTCCTAAATGCATATGAAGTCTGGAATATTTGAAGTGTGGTCTCAAGCAATTCATCAGTAAATGGCAAGAACTTGGGCTTTCCCTGTGTTGTGCCGGAACTGGATCCAAAGAAAGAACATCAAGTTACAAACAACGACATCCATAAAACAATATAAACAATAAGATGACACATTTTTCAAGCACTGTAATTACCTGAGGGAAAGGGAGGTGACGGGCTTCCCAGTGAGGAGTGGAGAGCTATCACCATCAGCAATCCTATGGATGTATGGCTCAAGATCACTGTGCACACACAATGGGATGCAGGATTTGTAGCTCTCTACATCAGTCCTGCCATTGAGGCCGAACTTCTTCAGATATTCAGCATCGGCATTCAACTCGAGGATCTTTTTCAGTGTATCCTTCTGTACACGCCCAGCATCGCGTGTTAGCATCTCAAACTCGTGGATAGTTTCTTCACAGCTACAGATCGGCATCTTTACTGGCAGAATCTTCGATTTATCACCTGATTCGTAAGTTGGATGACAAAGAACCAATCAAAATTTGTAAGATGAACCACAAGAATTGTAAATGAAAGCAAGCAAAATTTTGGGCTATTTTATTTAAATTAAATGCATAGCACCGAAGTCATTGCTTCTACGAATACAAGTTAGAGGATAGAATGTATGGAAAAATACTGCACTTTGCAACCACTAACCGAGCTGAAAAGCAAATATGCAGCACAGTTGGGAAGTCTATCGACAGAATGCAAGGAAACTATTTAAGGGTGCAGAACTCTACTGCCGACATGAGAACTGGTCAGATTTGATTAACCTTGGAATGAAACGAATAACATTGCAAGCCTGGATAGCAGAGAGGAAAAGGAAGTAAAAGCAACAAAAAAAAGTAGTATACTCTACACCTACTAAAGCTAACAACCAAAAAAAATAGGGCTACTTTGCAAACCTCCTGTAGAAACAACGTTGACAGAAAAATGGTATAGTTAGGCTTTACTTTCCGACACAGCCTATACTAGGTAATCCGTCAGAATCCAAATAAAGTAAAGGTATTATTCATCAACCTTTTTACTAGATCGAGATTCGACTAGGCACAAGAATCGCAACATGAGACAAACCTCTAAAAGCTGGATACATACTGACTGGAGACGGAGAGAGCAGCTTGCTGGCTATCCAGGCTATATGATTCCGGTTGGTGCCAGGGTTTGACAATACAATTATACGAAGGATAAAGCAGTATCCTAAAGAAACAGACATGAGAATAGCAACAAAGGCAGATGATGAGTGGGAATTTGCAAGCTTAAAGTTCACAACAGCCAAACTTTTTTTTTTCGAGTAACGGGGAAATTGCCATAACGGTCAACCACCCACTAGCAATACAACCTACCAGTGAAGTGACCACTCTAGCACGGCCTGCCCTTTACACATCAGTCTTACGAAACCCTGTTCGTTTGTGCTTATCGGCACTTATCAGCCAGCCATTCAGCTGTGTTTTTCTCTTATAACAAATCAGCATCAGCCAGAAACCGTTCAGCGAAGAGGATGATGATTTCTTTCGTGAAATAATGGGCCAATCATAGGGATGGTTTTTTTGGTTTCCCAAAAAAGAAGAAAAAAACACATAGTGGTGGCTGTTTAACTGGAATATTTAAGTAGGGTCCCTGAGGGACTAAGAGCAGAAAGAACATGGTGCTGTGGAGAGCGAGCAAGAGCCAAGAGAAGAGATGCCCAGAAAGGCATGGGCAGGGGGCAGCCTTCCGGGGCGGACCGAACAGGAATCCACCATGGACGGATGGAGATCAGAGTAATTGCCGCACGGCTCGCTGCACCTGGTACTAGCTAAAAACGGAAGCAAATCCACGGAGCTCACTGTGCAAGCATTGCCGCAGAGGGATAGAAACATGCGTGCTTTGACTGTTGAGTCCAGGTGCGTGCTAGCGAGCGAACGATCTCTGGGAAGGCTGCTGTTTTGTTTAATACCTGTTATTGAAAAAAAAAAAGAAAGCTGCTCCTGGAGGGTAGCACGAAAGAGGCAAGGCAAGGAGGAAAGAAAGAATATATGCGGTGAATTTGTGCCGGCAATCCGCCATGGGCGAATCAGCGCGCGAGTCAACCTGCGGTAGCAAAACGCAGGAGCCCTTTTTAGTAGCTCGGTCACCAGAGATTCTTGGAAGAATTATTTTTTTTACCGCCAAGAGAATCAGCAGAAACTAAGCGGCTGAGGCTGAGCATCTAGTAAGTAGAATTCTAGAGGGGCCGACCGACACCCACCCACCGCCGTTTCTTGTGTGTGGCTTTTATAAAAGAAGAGAGAAAATCCCGATTTTTTTTGGAGGAGAAAAGGTACGGAAAGCTGGATACAGTAGCAGTAACCAGTAGTAGCATGGATTATTGAAAGGGAGGAGTTGGAGGCGCCATGAGACCACAGGAAGAAAGGTTTGAATTTGATTGCGTACAGACAGTCACAGGCTCACAGCGACGAAACAGAAGAAGAAGCGAGAAACAAGTCAGTCGGTCGGTCAGGCAGTCATCGGAAGGGAAGGGCTGCTTACCGGTAGCAGCAGCGGCGCGGTCAGACGGATCTGCACTCCGGGCACCGGCGGCAGAGGGGAGCGGAGGGGGAAGGAGCAGGCGGCTGTGGCGCCGCCACGCCGACGCCGACGCCGACGCCTGTGGCTCCGCGCGCGGGGGCCGGCGAGGCGGCCCGGTGGACGGAGGGGGAATGGGTAGGCGCGGGCGCGGCGCGAGGAGGGTTCTCCTCGGGCGCGGCCTGGCTCATGGGACTGCGGAGGAGTTGGCCGGGCGGAGGAGGAGGATTATAAGGAATTAAGGAGATGACGGAACGGAACAACAGCACGGAGGCGGGCGGGGGCTGGTGGTGTGGTGCCGCGCCCGGCGGCGGGATTTCTGGTCTTTCGGGGTGGTCCGTGCAAAAGTGCCCGAAATCAGAGCGGACGGAACGGGGGTTGGGTTGCCCCACCCGTCACGTCCCCGGGTCGGATCCGTAGCCCGTTAAACGGAGCCGTGCGCTGTGCGGTTTGTCTTGTCTCCTGCTTGTTCTGGACTGACACACCGACCGGTGGGGCCGGACTGCACATGTATCTCTATGCATGGCATGGACGGAGGCAGGAAACGTTTGCAGGTACGACCTGTCTCATGTCTTGTTCTAACACAACATGTGTCCTAGAATATAGTACAAGCTAAGTATAGGCAGATAATGTATAATAGTACTTCAATATAATAGTTCATGGTGAAAGATCTGTTGGCAAAAAAATGATTTTTTTTCTGAGCCTCCAACGCCAAGCTAGCTAAAGGACATTCTTGTTCTTTGTAATAACCTCATGCAGAACAAGCTAAAAGACATCTAGCCTTGTCTATATCTCCCAATGTAACGATTGTTCCTGGAATATGATCTCAACTGCTCATTTAGTTCTAAATATGAGTAAATCAAAGCTCAGCACGTATATATAGTCGGCCTATTTGCTTCAGCTGCGACTGCGGCTTATGAAATAGCACCTAGTGTACCGAAAACTGCCGCATGCACATCATAAACGAACAGAGTCGGAGTAGCAGTGCCAGTATAGTATGTTCTTAGAGTAAACTCATGTCATGTCATGTAATTGTTTAAACTTCACAAGTTAAGAATATAAGAAATCATGGCACCATACAACCCTTTATAATTAATCACAGAAAAGTAAAACAAAATCACTCACCGCCAATCAGTCAGCAAATGGTTGGCGTCGTCAACTGGTTTGTATGATGAGTGGAGAGTGGTCGGCTTTTCTCTCCGAATGAATGAAAGGTAGAAGGCTTGTGGTAGTGGATGAAATGGCACTAACAATCATAAACACACATTGGGAGTGGTATGGTGTATTGCTGTGGGTGTGTGTGTGGCAATGAATGGGATGGAAGAAGCTTTGCGCCTCCTCCCTGCCATTTTATAGACGTATTGTCGTTTCAATAGGGTTCACTTCTTGCTCTTTGCCCCCTACGTTCCCTAGGCCTGTGCCAGGGCAAAGCTAGCTAGCTAGCATCAAGGTGAAGATGGTGCGCCACTAAAGCAAAATACCAAATTTACTTGTCATATATGATGAATACTAACAGAAGTTCTGTGCACCCTGGTGCCAGTGCATCAGGGAAATATATCATGTGGCTTCGCCACTGGTTGTTCTCCTTGCGTGAGTCGCATGTGGTGACTTCCACTGAAGAAAGTGGAATGAGAATACCAAATAACCGCAAGGTGTATACGTGAACTAAAGCACACCTTTAATTTTACCCATTTGGGAAGAATCATGGTATGTTGTTCCATTCTACTGAAGTTATTGGGTGTTTGGTATGCCAAACCACCTGCAATTGTTGGTAAATTGTTGCCCTGTGCGTACGTTAAGTTTTACAAGGTTCATTTGGTTATATATAGACATATAGGAAAAATAAAGGATCCACTCGCATGGTCTGATTTCTTCTTATACAGTCGACCAAGCACTATAGCAACATGCATACACACTGAAGTAGAAGAAGCAGGCGGCAGTCCATTTCATGCACCTATATATGAATGGCGACCACCAAACCGAAATAGTAGACAGTGACATGTTCTTTTGCATTGGATGATTTCTTGTGGAAAAATAAATTAAAACATGCCCACTTGGCCAAATGGCTGCCAGTGTGCAGCAGGTACTTCGGTTGAAAACTATGTGTGCATATATATATGCCACAGAGATTAGGTGTGTGTGATAAACCAACATTAACATAATTAATTAATCAATTTAATCACCTATTATGTATCTACAGTAAATACCAAAGGTGTAGTGCCTCCAATCGATCTGTAGGGTACGTCTCCACCCAATTTTTTTTCCATTTATATCCTTGGTACCTCTAATATGTATTGCATGCCTCGTTCGAGAAAAACTAATTAAAGCGGGAAAAAACCATGAGAACTGAGACGGCTGCTACATGTCACCTTAGATGAGTTCCTCCATCCTCGGTTTCGACGCATATTTGTATGTCTATGCTTCCTCAGTTTTGAATTATATGTTGTTTTGGGTTTTCCTAGATATATAGATATAGATATAGCTTTTTTTGCGATTACTAGACATGGACATAGCTAAATGTATAACAAAAAATATTATATATCAAGAAAAGGTAGAGTTTTTCTAGATATATAGACATAGATATAGCTTTTTTTTTTGGCGTTTACTAGACATAGATATAGCTAAACGTATAACAAAAAAATATTATATGCCAAGAAAAAGCCAGAGCGATACTGATAATTTGAAATGGGACGAAGTGAGCTTATTGTTTTTTCCGCTAGCGGCACCTGCACTGATGCTGTCATCATCACCTGTGTGGTTATTGTGATGCCTATATGTTTGTGGATGGAGAGTAGTCCAGGTCGAGGTCATGCCACATATATATGCGTCGCCGTCGTTGCCGGCCATATGGATATATGTGCATGGTGCATACTCTCTTTGTCTCCATTTATTTGTTGTTTCCAGTTTTCGTGTCACAAGTTTGACTCGATTTGTAGAAAATACGTGTAACATTTTTATCTCCAAATAAATTTATTAAAAAATTAGATTCAAAGATCTTTTTAATAATACCAATTATATACTATAAATATTAATATTTTTTAATATATATTTTGTCAAAGTTATTTCTCGGAAAACGTAAACGACAGATATTAGGGATGGAGGGAGTATGTACCGGTCACAAACGGACACCACCACCAGCAGGTGCCGGTTGCACTGGCCGGGGCCCGGGAGAGCCGGGCAGCCGGCCTCCCGGCCGCAAGTAGTCAACCAACCGGCGGCGGCGTCCGACTGGCGTACGTCGTCGTCGTCGTCGCCTCCGATCCGATCCTCTCGTCGGCGAATCATGCATGCATACATGTCGGCCATGAACACTACCATCGGTAGCTAGTGGGCGATCGATCGGAGCAGCTAGCTAGCCTCGATCGATCGATGGACACCGTATCGTCGACGACGACGGCCAGCTGCAGCCAGAGCAGCCCTAGCTGCTCTGTCTCTTCTGACTTGTGTCGTGTAGTGGAGCGGCCGGGTGCCTTGCATGTCACGTCGTTGTACATATTTTCTTTTGCAATATTGCGTACATCTAGGATATGCATGCCACGTACTACTGTCACCACGGTATTCCCTCTGTCCAGAAAAATATGTAATGCGTGCCAAATGAAGTAATTCATGTTTGACCAAATTTTTAGTGAATAATATTTATACTTATGACTCCAAATTGATTTATTATGAAACTACGTTTCGTAAATAATCTAATAATATTTATTTGATATCATAAATATTTATAATTTTTTATCTATAATTGGTCAAACTTAATGTACTAAAACAGAACACTGTGCTAGAATTGTATGTTTTTCTGGACGGAGGGAGTACATATTTTCTTTGCTATATATGCATTTAACTAGACATATATTGTGTGTTTAGATACATAGTAAAAAAATATTTAGAAAAATCAAAACGTCTTATAATTTAGAGTGGAGAGAGTGAAATTTCAGGAATTGCCCCTCTGCCGAGCAGCCGTGCATCATCGTCCACGTCACTTTTTTCATCACTAGTTGTCGTAATTAATAAATATATATGGATGCACATGTTATGCTGTTTTTATTCTATTTTTCCGACCACTCCTAGTGCAGTGTGTACGTACGTAACAATGCTTCTGCTGAGAATAATACGTAGTATTTCTCTGACTTTTATATTTGCCCAACGTACGTGTTACACTTGATGCATGTATAATTGTACTTGAGGTTGACTTCAGCTCTCTGGTACGGTTCGCCGAAATCACCACTAAATTGCAGTAATTGCTCATACGTACAGATCATAATGCTTAAGTTTTTTTTATTAACAATCATCAGGTCAAGGTCTTGAAACTTAATTTGACTATCGATAATGCTTTAGTTTAATTTATAGATAGATGAACGAGTTAACTCATAAAATAATTTAGACGAATTTATTGGATTTATTTAAACCGTTCTAGTTCTAGTATATAAAAATACCAAGTCAAACAAAGCAACAATACTCCTTGCATTTCTCAACATTTCAGAAAATCTTTCAAGACACAATTTTTACCATTATTTTCAAGACACAATTTTTACCATTATTTTCTCATCGAAATGGAGTATTACAACCACAGTCTTTAATTTTACGGCAATGCTAGCGCCCGGACGTCCAAATGGACGCCCGCGTCCGGACACCCCCGCCTGCACTCCATTTCGCGCACTCCACGCAGCGCCCGCGTCACCCGAGCTAGAAGAGGGGGAGGAGGTGACGCGTCTGGTTCGGAAGAACGTGGCCGTAGCGTCGTATGGATGCCTAACTAGCGTTGGGATAAGGACACACCAAGACGAGGCAGCAGAAGGCGAGGAGGAAGATACAACACCTGATCTACTTTTGAAACATTCAGATGCAACACTTGCAACATACGTCTGAAGACAGGTGAAACATTTGAAACATCATCTGAAACACTTGCAAAACACACCTGAAAAACACTTAAAACCATTGTAAACATACGAAACATCTAGATAAAATACTAGTAAACATATGTGTGAAATATCAAGCATATACAACATCCAGATAAACACACTTGCAACGTACGTCTGAAAAAATAGATGAAACATTGGGAACAGAAGCTTGCAACATACGTGTACTTGCAACATCCCACTCTATTTTTGTAACATCCGTATGAAACACTTGCAACATATTTATGAAACATCTTAAACACTTGAAACATACGCTTGCAACATACACTTTCAAGCGGGACATCTACTTGCTGCTTGGATGAAATGGAGGCTCGTTGACACGGAGCTCGAGGTCGGTGCAAAGCTTGATGCCGCAGAGGGATGAGGGGGATGCTAGTAGGTAGGTAGCTGCGAAGCTCCAGCGATAGGGTGGGGGGTGTGGTCCCTTGCAGCGAGGCGCCCCCGCGGTGGCGGCAGCAGCACTACCCATGGCAAGCACGTGCGCTACCTGCGGGGACCATGGCGAGGCGGCCCTATGGTGGAGGCGGCAGCACTGCGCGCGGCGAGAGGTTTGATAGCACAGTGGATAAGGCCTTCTAAGCAAGTGGACATGAATGAGTCAATAGATGCGTCTAGATGGAAGGGGCGGACGAACACCCTATTCTAATCGTTATCGTTAATTTTATAAAATTTTTAGGTACCCTGGGATCTCCCCCATAGTCTTTTTATAAAAGGGTTAAGTCCAATTTACAACCTCCAACTCTCGTCAAAGTCCAGATTTCAACCTCGAATTTCAAAATCGGATAACTTTGGCCCTCCAACTCTTGAAACCGTTCAATTTTTAACCTTAAATTTTTAAAGTTAGGTCTTGTCACGCCACTCCCGGAAAGTTGAAGAGTTGAAAAATCAACTTTCAAAAAAATCATAACTCTTGAATAAGACGTCAGATGAAGATGATTTTATATGAAAATTGTAGACCTCGAAGAGGTTTACAACTTTGTAGTTTTAAGTTTTTCCATTTGAGGACGTTAAGAAGTTTAAAAAATAATATAAAATTTTAGTACCATAATAATTGCGTACTAGCGCTTGCCGTATTAGAAAATTAATATAATTTTTATATGGAGTCAAATGAATATACTTTTTATACCAAAGTTGTAGCTCTCAATGAGATCTACAACTTTGTAGTTTTGAGTTTTTTCATTTGAGGACGTTAAGATGCTTAAAAAAAGAATATAAAATTTCAGCGCCTCTCAAAAATAGAAAACCGCTTTTGAAACCAGCCCAAGTTTGAAAATTGAATGGTTTCAAGAGTTGGAGGGCCAAAGTTATCTAGTTTTAGAGTTCGAGGTTGAAATCCGGACTTTGACAAGAGTTGGAGGTTGTAAATTGGACTTAACCCTTTATAAAAAAACTACTACAACCAACATTTATATTTTTATGACCAAATTAAAAGGCCATGTCAATTAGTATGAACCTAGCTATACATCGACCCATCTTCCGTACACTATACATACATCCATATATTTGACCAATGCTGGTCAAAGTTTACGATATTTGACATTTGAATTTGTGGTAGAACCACCCGATTTAACATATTTTCGGAGACACTTATCTTCCACTAGACACTAAGTACCTTGAAAGGGAGTAATCGAGCAGTTTCGTCGAGCACACCCAACAGGAGAACTCGAACAATCCATATTTTACATCCATAACCCAATAATGAGTACAAGCTTATAATACTTAGTCTATTTCATACAACATAGAGTCTTAAAAATTATTTATTACAATATCAGAGTTCAGAGTGTGATAATTTAAACAGCGAAAATAAAATAAACATCTAGCGGTACGATATAAGGATCCGTCTGTGCCCACCAGAAGAATCCTCTACACAAGACCTAACTTCTCAAGGTACATCTTCAACGAGGGTAAAGAAACCCTGAGTACACACTGCACTCGCAAGACTTACCCGACTAGGGGATATATTTTCCGACTCTCAAGGAATATGATAGGCTTTATGGCTGGTGGGTTTCTTGTTTGCGGAAAGTAATACTAAGAGTGTTTCCTTAGATTATTAGCAGCCATGTTTTATTCATTATCCAACATTTTAGGTAAGCACCTGTTCTATATTCAAAGCAAGGGTTGAGCAATCAGAGCTATTTTTTCATCTTTCATATGTCAGTTCTTACTATAGTGTCAAAGCGTAGTCAAGTCGTACCGTCACATAGAAACGGCGATTCGCTAATCAATGTGCCTAACAGGGTACCTCGAAAAACACACGCCTCGAGTGCACCCCAGGCACAAGTGAGACCAACCCGTTCCACTCCCATCAAGGGTTCTAGGTCCCCATCCAAACTTGGACTCTAAGCCCCCACACTTGAGGCCCGACCTCAAAGTGGTGCTTAGACCTCCACCTATCCTCGCCTCCAATCAGTCAGTCCGGAAAGAGTCGGAGCCCATGACAAGAGAGTAACAAGCCTTCCCGCTCCCATAAGCAAGTATGGGCTCGGGATACTAAGTCTGTGACTTGACTAGGGTCCATGCAACGAACGGTCCTTAATCGACACGGACAGGAAAAACGGTGCAACCAAGCTATGCCCCGTGGCCGTGGGACACAACCTGTTACACCCACCAATATCCATACCCATCTCTGTCCGGTCACCATTTCTTTTCCACCATTTCATTTTGAGGTTTATGATAATAATAATCACCTGTTGTGAGTAATGACAGGTTACCCATGCTACTGGTAAACCTAAGCAAAGCAACTACACGATCCTGCACTAGTAAGACTCATAGGTAGATATATATGCATGTGGGTATCATAAAATTCCTGCAACGTAAATGTACCACACATATAGATATAATGATTATGAAAATACGGGCTATGCACCGGGGCTTGCCTTGGACAGGTGCAGTGTTAGTGATGTCAGTCACGGGCGGCTCCTGGAACTCCTCCGGCACGAAGATCTCCTCGTACTCTTCGACGATCTCCTCGTACTCCTGATCGTCAACGGTCACGAACTCCACCAGGTCGTTATCTACATGCATGCGATGATGATGCACAGTTAGTATTTAGGCAACAGCAACTCTTAAAATACAACACACATGCTACGCTACAAAGCTAGCTCTAATGACTAAGGTAATAAGCTATCTATCATCTTCATCAAAAGATATCAAACTCATCTTACAAGTGCTTCATTTTACCAATCAATATGATGCTTTCATTTATATTGAGTTTTAATGGCTATTTAGCTACCATACGAAACAGTCTAATCTAATACTATGAAATTTACAACAAGCACATGTAACACTACAAAGCTACTATGAGAATTCCATGATCAAAACTACTACCAATTTACCACCAAAATTCCTACGAATATTATCCTAATAATATTAATCTTTTCCAAATGATTTAATATATCCCGGCATCATCATAGAAACATATAAACTAATTATACCAGTAGGTAGATCATGAATTTAGGAACTTAACTAAAGTGGTTTCACAATTTTTGGACATCTACACGAATCGCTATTAAATATCAAAGTTTAGCTCAGAAAGTAAATTGTAAAACCATTACTTAATTTATTAGAAAAGGAAAACTCATTTCATCGGTGCAGCCCACAACAAGCAGGCGCGGCCCAAATCACGCGCAGTGCGCGCGAGCTCCCACTGCCCACGCGACGCGCAAGACAGCCCACGCAGGGGAAAACCTCATGCGTGTTGGCACAATTGCAGGAAGGCCCCCGCACTAACCAGCAATATCGAGATGACCCCGTGCGCTATTCCTACTGTCAGCGCTATGCAAAAAGGCCCTCCTAAAAACGCACCTTCGCAATGGGGAGGTCCCAAGAGCTTCGCGCGCTCGCCGGCGCCGCACAGCCGACACGGAGCAGCAACGCCGGCCAACAGTGACCCGCACAAGCCTAGTTAGGGGGCCGATGCTCACCTAGGGGTCGAAGCGTGGCACTGGGCGGTGGTTCGGTGACTGAAGACGAGTGCGGACGGCTTCCCACTGCGGCAGTGGCGACGTTGCTCCGGTGAGTAGAGGTGCCAACAGGAAGGTAGGGGTAGTGCATGAGCAACAACGACTCACCACCCACCTAGCTGTGAGGTTTGCTTGGCCAAAGATTACCTAAAGAGGGCCGGCCACGTGTGCCCTACAGGGTATGGTGGCGCCCACGGCGACGCAGCCGCATCAGCAACTACAGGGAGGCAGTAGCGGTTCCAGCAAGGTGCGCAGGGTGGAGCGGAGGTTGCGGCGAAGTTAGCGGTGCAACTGATTGAGCTCAAGGCGGTCAGGTGGGGAGCTGTTCGCGCTAATGGCGGCCATGGCCTTAATGGCGTGGTGGGGAGAAAGGCTCCAAATTGGGCTCAGTGGGGGCCGAGCTCGATGTGGGGTGGGGGTGGCCGGTTGCCTAGCTCCACTGCGATAACGCGGGTGCGGGGAATTGGGCGCTGACGGTCCCTTGTTGTCGGAGTATAGGAGGCGGACCCCCACCGGCCTTAGCGGACAGCGGAGAGGGGGGAAGAGGTAGTCAACGCTTGGGTCACCTCCGTCTGGCTGGATGAGAGCAGCGACGCAGGCAAGGACTACGGCCACGCACGGTGGTAGCCACGCCATGCACGCGAGCAGCAAAGACAGTGCCCTCGGTCGGGGCTGACCGCGGCACAGAGCTGCAGTGGGGCGCGGACGCGACGTGAGTTGACCCTGACGCGCGCAATGTGGGGAGGAGGGCAGCGGGGCAGCGCGAGGGAGGTGGCTAGCTGCGGCCGACCCCGGCCAAGCCAGGGCGTACCGGGCCAGCCTAGTGTGGTAGCGCGGCCAAGCGCACGACATCGGGTGGCCCACGGGGTGACCGCGCACGCCGAGGCCGACAGTCGAGACAAGTGTTCGTGCATGATTTTTAAAACATGTGTACCCACTAACCAAGCTTGACTCGAGCTCAACCAACAATACAATGCCCGAGAGGTTACTTAGGGCTAGCTACCAGGACTAAGACTCGACACAATCTACTAACAAACTCAAGCAAAATAAATTCCCGAACATGGCCTCATCAAGCTGTTTTTAGACTTGAAAATTACTCCAAATCTTGGGTTGATTTTTGGTGCAAGTTCAATTTTTGAGCTTCTAGAACTATTAGCTAGCCATAACACCTTACTAAGTCAAATGTTGCATTATCATCTATAAACTTCGCACTTCAAACTTTATTTATGGTTCACATATATGTCCTATAGTATTTTTGCTCAATAAAAATCAGTTTTCAACCTTAAGTGATAAAACAAGGACTATTGCGTCAACTTCCATTTAACATTTTTTATTAATTATTTAAGTTACTAAAATGGTTCTACGCATTTCAACACATGCAAAATCACATAGACATGATGCTCATGACATGCTTTGGTGAGTTGTTTTGCGCGATAACACCGAAGGTGTTGCAGAATTGCACTAGCTGGGGTAAAACCCCCTAGTTTTTGAATGACGAAGTACATAATTAAGGAACCTTAATAGGCTGGTGTCATGTTGTACAAATAGAACATCGAGTTTTTTTCTGTTTTTTTTTTGGACGGAGGGAATCGGAGTTACATACATATAACATATAGATATGTGTGGAGTCTTCAAGGTTTATTTATATATTCTAGTTTTGCAGAAAACTAGAGTAGGTGCCATCGTCCTCTCAATTTGTATGATCAACTTTTGATATGCGTAGCCTAGCAACGTCGCCTTCAAACCTTTCACTATGTGTATGAGGCTGTTTGGTTCCTCGCCTCAATACGCTACGCCAAACTGTGGCGAAGTGTGGCGGCGGCGAGGAAAACCAACGCCATAGCTATGGCAAGATTTTACGCTGAAACCATGTGTGGCTGCCGTGTGGCTGCCGCAGCTTTTTACTCAACCAAACAGCAGCCTTCCGTGGTATGACGTGCCGCATGTGAAGTGTGGCTCACCGTGGCAGGAACCAAACACCCTCTGTATGCCCAAAAATGGATGGATGTGGTCCATCCCGCTAGTTGTGTCCTCTACTCCATTCCATTAGCTTTTTGCGTGTTCTTGGCTTGACAAGGAGGTTACCGTACGTCTCTCCATACCAAGTTGCTTCCTAGTAGAGATCAACGGCCGGCTGCTAGCTAGCATGTCCCATTCAAGGCCTCAAATATATACTAATTTCTTTCGATAAGAGAAGCTTTATTAATTTTAAGATCGTTACATCGAGATGATATAAAGATGTTGAAACACTCATAGTTTACGGTTTGGCTGTTCTTAAAAAGCAAAATTGCCGCAGCTCCTACGGCCAAAATTCTCTCACAGTTTACTGTACAAGAAGCAGCAGCTAGCTGCAAGGTAGCTTAAACGAACATGTTGAAAAATCTGAGACGCACAAATAACATTCAATCAGTAGCCTTTCGAAATATTTAAAAAGCTCGTATACACACAAATAACACTCGATCCGCGAACTAGACTGCCATATATATTTTTTTAAATAGAAAACTCCTTGGCCGCCCGTATACATGTCCATGAGATCATTGTATTGTCCCAAATTATCCTCAACTTAAATATAAACCATTTTTTATATATGTATGTATGTATCTTTTGGTGTCTTAAGATAGCGCTAGTCAATCATCAGTTACCATTCAACCAAGCCTTGTACTTCTCGCATAGTATGTGAACATGTAGAAAGCTGCGAGTAAAGTAGTAATAATAATAATCCAACACGCGACAAAAAGTCAAAGTCCGGTCAACAAAACAAAGGTGTGTTTTTTTTATTATTATAGTTTATTTATTATATATCATATAAGTACTTCCTATCTAAAGCGTCGTCATTAGCTGGATTATTTATTTGTGACTTCAACGATGCAATATTAACAATCATAAGCGTGGCCATCGAGGCCCTGTACGGCGTCCAAGAGATGAGACAAAAAGGCTCACGCGAAATCAACCCATGACATCCAGTTGCTCAAGGAACAAAGCAAGTATTCCGTGAGTGCCTTCTCTTTATATATAGGCAATAGATACAAAAAACACTTTGAATTTACCATTTTTGCAATAATATACGTATATATTTTTATGAAAAAAGAAGGAAGTTCTATTGTAATCTCAGCATAAGTTCTATTCTATACACTCAACTAATATTTATAAAAAAAACACCTGTAATTAATTAATTAATTTTACTAGATGAATCGCATGGTCCACAAGGCAAACATGATCATGAATAATCTAAGGCTTTGTTTGTTTTAGCATACAGATGATAGTAAATTACAATATGCATGTTGATGGAAAATGGGTGTGCTAGAATCGCCCGATTTAACACGCTTTCAGGGCACTCGTCTTCTACTAGACACTAAGTGCACTGAGAGTGAGCTGACCCAAGCGATTCCATCGAGCACACCCAACGGGAGAACTAGAACAATCCACATTTTTCACCCGGAATCCAATAATAAGTACAAGCTTACAACACTTAGTCCATTTCATACAACATAGAGTCTCATAAATCAATTATTACAATACCAGGGTTCAGAGTGCGATAAATTAAACAACAGAAATAAAAGAAACATCTAGTGGAGCGAAATGGGAATCCATCTGTGCCCACCAGAAGAATCCTCCACACAAGGCCTATCTGCTCAAGGTGCACCTGCAACAGGGGTAAAAATAAACCATGAGTACATAGAAAATATATTTCCTGACTCTTAAGGATTATGATAGGCTTTATGGCTTCTGGGTTTCTTGTTTGCGAAAAGCAGCACTAAGAGTGTGTCCTTAATTTCTTACTTTTAGTAGTTGTATTTTATTTATTATCCAACCTTCTATATAAACACCTAGTCTATAATCAATCAGGGTTGAGCAATCAGAACCATTTCTTCATCTTTCAACCGTCATTTCTTACTACGGTGCCAGAGCATAGTCAAGCCGTACCGTCACGTAGAAACGACGATTCGCGAATCAATGTGCCCAGCTGGGTACCCCAAAAAACACACGCCTCGCTTGCACCCCAGGTACAAACGAGACCAACCCGTTTCACTCCTGTCACGGGTTCCAGGTCCCCGTCCAAACTTGGACTCCAAGCCCCCACACTTGAGGCCCGGTCTTAATGCGGTGCTTAGACCTCCACCTATCCCCGCCTCCAATCAGTCAGTCCAGAAAGAGCCAGAGTCCATGACAAGAGAGTAACAAGTCTTCCCGCTTCCATAAGCAAGTATGTGCTCGGGATAATAAGTCTATAACTTGACCAGGGTCCATGCAATGAGCAGTCCTTAATTGACATGGACAGGGAAACAATGCAACCCAGCTATGCCTCGTGGCCGCGGGACACAACTTGTTACACCCACCAATACCCATACCATATCTCTGCCCGGTCACCATTTCCTTTTCAGCATTTTATCATGAATGTAAAAGTATAGTAATAACCACCTATTGTGAGTAGTAACGACATGTTACTCACACTACCGTTAAACCTAAGCAAAGCAGCTACACGATCCTGTACTAGTAAGACTCATGGGTAGATATGTATATGCATGTGGGTATCATAAAATTCCTACAACGTAAATGCACAACATTTAAATATATATATAATGGTTTGCAAAATAAGGGTTATGCACCGGGGCTTGTCTTGGGCAGGTGCAAGGTCAGAGGTGTCAGTCATGGGCGGCTCCTAGAACTCCTCTGGCATAAAAATCTCCTCCTCGTACCCCTCGATGACTTTCTCGTAGTCCTGCTCCTCCGCGGCCACGTACTCGACTACCTCGTGATTCACATGCATGAAATGATAATGCGGCACTTAATACGGTGACAACAGTAGCTCTTATAATAACAAAAACTACTAACTAATTAGCTTACTCTAATGGCTAACATACCAAGCCATCCACTACTCCTAATAAGCAAGAGCTAACCGGTCTAAATGTTTTCTACCAATTAGATTGCATCACTTTCGTTTGTTATCGATTCAACGTATACTTGAATAGGAGAACTTAGCTACCACATCTAGCAAGCTATTAAAATGCTACAAAAATTACAGTAAGCATATCACATAGCCGTTAAGCTACTGTAAAATTTTTAGGGTTAAAGCTATCACGGTTTTGCCACAACAATTTCTACAAAATTTACTATATCAACAATAGTCATTTTTGCATCAATTTAATAGACTTAGTATCACTACAGATATATAAAAAATGATTTCATCAACTGATAGAGCATGAATTTATGAATCTAACAAAAGTGGTTTCATGATTTTTGGATGCTTACGTGACCTATTACAACTTCTCAAAGTTTAGTCATTCACATGAAATAATAAGCTACTTGATTCACTTAAGAAAAATGGAAAACTCAATTTGACAGCGCGGCCCAACCCTCGCCACCACGGCCCACGCGAGCACAAGGCGGCCCACGCGGACAGCCCGCATGTGCGCTCTGGTGGTTTTGCGAAAACAACCCCGCGCTTAAGCTAAACTCACCCGCGATCCTATGTACTGTTCTCTGAGTCACAAACCTTTCAAGAAAACCCCTCTGCTCTACCTCCTTCGCAATGGGAAGGTCCCTGGGCGCCTCCCCATGCTCTGGCGCGGCGCCCACCGGCACTGAGCCGCCACGCCGGCCACCTGAGACCCAACTACTCTGATTAAGGGGGCCGATACTCACCAGGATAACAACACGGGGCGATGGGGCGACGATTAGGGGACCGAGGGCGGACCAGCGCAGCCTCTCCACGATAGCAGCCGAACTGCAGAGCTGGTGAGGATGTTCCGGTGAGCGGTGGCGCAAAAAGGTCAGTCGGGTTAGGGTAAAAGCTTCCAGGGCTCACTGGAGTACTGCCCGAGGCGACGGTCCACTCGGAGAAAACCCACACCGAGTCGGCCCCGAACGACCCAAGGGTGCGGTGGCGTTCCGCAGCGGCGCGATCGCGTCAGCAGCGGTGAGAGGGCGATGGGGGTGGCGAAGCTAGCTACGCGACCAATTAGGGGTTCGAGGCGAACGGAAATGGATGTCGTGATGCATGGCCGAGCTTGGCCTTAAGGCTAGGCGGAATGGGGAAACTCCAATTGGAGCACGGTGGGGCCAAGCTCGAGGTGCGGTGAGGTTGGTAGGCTGGCAGGCTAGAAGACGAAGTCGTGCTCGAGGGGAATTGGAAAATGGTGGCCGCTCGCGGACGAAAAGAAGCAGCGGGTCCGCGGCATGGCGACAGTGTGAGGGAGAGAGAGGAGACCTGCTAGCACTGACGATGTCGCGGCGCAGGGCAGACAAGCCGCGGGCATCCCATGCACGCAACACGACATGACACAGCAACGCAACAGGGGGCGGCAGCGAGGTGTGGGTGGGCGCGACGGCTGGCAGGGCGACCACTGCGCCAGTGCCTCAGCGGTGCGCAAAGGGGCAAACGCCAAGGGGGGCAGCGGTTGCGGCTAGCCATAGGGGGAGTCAACGACGCGCTGCGGCCGACTACGGCCAAGCCAACTGAAAGGTCTTGATGGCTAGAGGGGGGGTGAATAGCCTTTTAAAAATTTCTATAAAGACAAGCTAAACAAGTTTATCAATACAACAAATAGCGAGATGCAAGTTGCTTAGCCTACGGGGTGTTTGCAAGCCACCTATCCAATTCACAATTCTAGTATAAAGACACTTAACCGCACAAGTCAAACCGAGAAGGTAACTACAACTACAACTAGCAAGGTACACAAAAGAGCTACTCTAGCAAAGCTAACTAGCTAGCAAAGATAACTAAGAAAGTAATGCGGAGTTGAGTTAGGAGGGTTTCACCGAGGGGCGAAGTATTGAGCCAACCAATATGATCAACAATGAATACAAAGACAACCGAACACCGGGATCAATCAATCACAATATGAAAGTGATGATACGAAGATTTATCCCGAGGTTCACGTGCTTGCCGGCACGCTAGTCCCCGTTGTGTCCCTCTTTACCACGTGGTTCGGTGGCTAATCGGTCTCACACCGAGCCTCTCAAAAGGCGCCACAAGAACCTACCATGGCAAAAGGTTGCAATGACACGAGCAATTTACTAATGTTGCCTTTGGCGCTTCGCCGAGGTAGGCACAAACCCCTCACAATCACCGGAGGTGGCCAAGAACAATCACCAACTCTTGCCAACGCCTCCAAGCTTGAAAGCCCAAGTTTGGTTTTGGTAATTAATGACACCAAGTTGCTAATGCCATGTGTTGAGTGTTTTGAGTTAGGCATAAGCAACACATGTGATGAAGGTGGACGTGGCAAGGAGTGGTGGCCACAAGATCACAAAGAGATGGTGCATGTACATGAAATGTTGATCATGGTGGAGATGCACTTAAAGTGGTGGACTTGATGATCAAGTGGAAGAGAAGGATCTAAGAGCGCAAGGCAAAGGTATAACCATAGGGTTTTCCTTTTACCGGTCTAAGATGAGTAAAGAAGTGATTGACCGGGTTTAGGATACATAGCCGACTATCAAGAGGGGCAATCACGGTTAGCTCGGGAATCAAGTGCCACTAGATCAATGTCTTGAGCATATGCATTTAGGATCTAGTAAAGAGCTAACATAACGCCTTGGAAAATGTTTGTGAAAATGCTAACACACGAGCACATGGTGGTGAACACTTGTTGGTGTTAGCACATTTGCGAAGGCGGTGGAGTTTAAGTGGTAGAGAGGGGTTTGGGTTCCTCTCTCCCTCCCGCCGAGCTTGCGAGGCGGGATTCGGCGCTTTTTGGAGAAGTGAAATGCCTATTTTCTATTGCGCCGAAAGTCGGAAAAGAAACGGAGGCGAACGGAGGTCACTGCGTGCACCGGACGCTGCACCGGACGCTGCACCGGACGCGGTTACTGTGCGACCGGCGCGTCCGGTCAGGCGAACAGCGGTTCACGAGGAACACCGGACGCGATGCGCGTCCGGTCATAGGTCACCGGACGCGTCCGGTCTTCCAGGGAGCTTACTGGAGTCGCACCGGACGCGGGCACTGTGGCGTCCGGTCCGTTCTTCAGCGCGTCCGGTGGTTGTTTTGCAGTGCGCGGCTCGGTGTTCACCGGCGCGTCCGGTGGGTCACGGGACCGGCGCGTCCGGTCGTGACCAGCGCGTCCGGTCGCTCGGTCGAGCGCGTCCGGTCAACGGTAACGGCTAGTTTGAACGGCACTATTCTCGTCTGTCGCGTAGTGACCGGACGCGTCCGGTCACCCGGACCGGCGCGTCCGGTGTGCGCGATTTCTGCTGCGTCGTTTCTAACGGCTAGTTGCGTACCCCTTCGTTATAAATAGATGGTGGACGGGTTTTGAGGGTAACTCTTGCACATTTTGAGACATAGAGACATCCTTTGAGCTAGAGAACAACCCCTCCACTCATCTCTTTGATTGATTGCACATCTTGAGTGAGATTGAGTGAGATTCAAGTGCATTGCTTGAGAGTTGCATTCTAGAGGCACTTGATCTTCGAGTTGCTGCGGATTTCTCATTACTCTTCCGTGTTTCCCGACACGGTAGACGGCTTGGAGCAGCGGAGGTGATTGAGCTCGCAATTGGAGATTGTTGGAGCCTTCACCAAGTGTTGTAAGGGGTTCTTGATCCTTCCCCGCGGGAGTTCGCGAATTGGATACTCTAGTGAAGCTCGTGGCTTGGAGGATCCCCATCTTGTGTGCGGTTGTGCGGCGCCCGCCGAGGGCTCAACTCTTGATAGTTGATTAGCTCGCGAATCGACAAGTGGGTGCATCGCCACAACGAGGAGTAGCTTGCCGGGAAGCAAGTGAACCTCGGGATAAATTCTTGTGTCATTCTCTTCCCGAGGATTTCTCTTGTGTGATTGATTTATTGGTACTTCTCATCTCTACACGGCGGTATAATCACTCGAAGCTCTTCTCTCGTATTACTTCTCGTTTCTAGCTTGTTGTTGTTGTGTTTAGTGGATAGCCTTGCACTAGAATTGTGTAGGTGGCTTGCTTAATTAGTTAGAGTTAGTGCTTTGTGCTTCGCCACCTTTCGTACTAACTTGTGGTTAAGTAATTTGTGTAGAAGTTTTTATTAGGCTATTCACCCCCCCCTCTAGCCTATTTGGACCTTACAAGTGGTATCAGAGCCGAGGCACCGTTTATTTGAGGCTTAACAACCTACGGTGAAGAAGAAATGGCTCAAATAAGTTTGCACATCAACAACACAAAGAAGGCACCTCACTTTGATGGCACAAATTATGCATATTGGAAGGTTAAGATGACCGCACACCTCAAGTCAATCAATAGAGAAGTGTGGAAGGTCACCGAAACAAAATTTGAGGTTGCTAATCCGGAGGCACCTACACCGGTGGAAGAGAAGAAGCTCCAATGCAATGATATTGCCATTAGTGCTCTTCATGAGGCATTAGATGACAAGACATTTGAGCAAGTGAAGAACATAGAAGTTGCACATGATGCTTGGGCCAAGTTAGAAGAAACATTTGAGGGCACCGAAGGCACAAAGACCGCTAAGGCATATATCTTGCAAGAAAAGTTTTCTAGCTTCAAGATGCAAGAAGATGAGAGTGTACCGGAAATGTTTCATAGATTGCAAGTTATTGTGAATGAGCTCAAGGCACTTGGTGAGGAGGTCAAGGACAATCAATTCTCTATGAAGTTCTTGAGAAGCTTGCCGAAGAGATTTGATACATTGATCACCGTGCTAGTGAGGACTACATTGAAGGACTCAACTCCTCAACAAATATTTCAAGAAGTGATGACCGATGATTCATATAGAGAAGATGATGAGAAGGATGAGTTGGTCAAGAAGAAGAAGAAGGAGAATGAGAAGAAAGATGATGAAAAGAAGAAGAGTGTGGCATTCAAAGCCACCACATCCAAGGGCAAATCCAAGATTGAATCATCAAGTGAAGAAGACTCAAGCTCTTGTGATAGTGATGACATTGATGAGAAGATGGCTCTCTTTGTCAAGCAATTTGGCAAATTCATGAAGAAGAAGGGCTATCGTGCAAGGAGGAAGAAGAACACATCTAAGAAGAATGAGCATGCCATGAGATGCTTTAGATGCCATAGCAAGGACCATCTCATTGCAAAGTGTCCTTATGATAGTGATGATGAAGATGCTATCAAGAAGGAGAGAAAGAAGCAAAAGAAGAAGCAAGAAAAAAAGAGAGCTCTCATAAGAAGAAGAATGATTCTCATGTTGCTACATGGGATAGTGATGATTCCTCAAGTGATGATGAGGATGACTACAAGAGCAAGAAGAAGGGACATGCTAGCATTGCCATTCAAGAGAAGATCTCCCTCTTCGACACTCCATCGTGCTTCATGGCTAAGGCCGCTAAGGTATCATCCGATGATGAGAGTGATCATGATAATGCTAGTGATAGTGATAGTGATGAGGAAGAATTCACTAAAGATGAACTAATCACTATGCTAGAAGATTGCACTCAACATTATAAAGAATCTAGAAAGGAATGCAAGGGCTTGCTTAAGGAAAAGAAAAACCTTATGCAAGAACTTGATGAGCTTAGAGCATCTTATGAGAGTCTAAAGGTAGACCATAAGAAACTTCAAAAGTCTCACACTAAGCTTGAAGAAGCTCATTCCTCTCTAGTTGAAAAATGTGAAAACATGCCAACTAATGTTGAGAAAGCTAAAACTTGCAACATAGGCATATCTTGTGATATAATTGATGAATCTTGTCATAAGCCTATTGTTGTTGCTCCCACTAACCCTTCATGTAGCTCATCTACATCATCCTCATCTAGTAGTGATGGTTTCACTTGTGACTCCACACTTATAGTTGAGAATGAAAATCTCAAGAAGGAGGTAAAAGAGCTCAATCACACTTTAGCCAAGGCTTATGGTGGTGAGGACCGCTTGCTTATGTGCTTGGGTAGCCAAAGAGCTTCTCTCTATAAAGAGGGATTGGGCTATAACCCCAAGAAAGGCAAGGCCGCTTTTGCTCCTCACAAGACTCGTTTTGTGAAGAACAAAGGTAGCTATTGCAAAAGTTGCAAGCAAGTTGGTCACATAGAGCAATATTGCATGAACAAGAAATCCAATGCTAATGTATCCTCAATTAAGTTTGATTCTTTCTATATACTTACCAAGGGTACAAATGGTGTTCATGCTAAGTTCATTGGTGCACCATGGATGGGCTCAAAGAAGAAAGCCATTTGGGTACCAAAGAGCTTGGTCACTAACCTTGGAGGACCCAAACAAGTTTGGGTACCTAAAAAGAATTGATCTTATCTTGTAGGTCAATTACAAAGCCGGAGGAAGGCATTGGGTGCTTGATAGTGGGTGCACTCAACATATGACCGGGGATTCATGTATGTTCAAATCAATTGATACAAGTCAAAATGGTGGTTTTGATGCTATCACTTTCGGCAACAATAAGAAAGGCAAGGTCAAGGGGCTTGGTAAAATTGCTATCTCAAATGACATGAGCATATCTAATGTGTTGCTAGTTGAGAGCTTGGATTTCAATCTTTTGTCAGTGGCACAACTTTGTGATCTTGGCTTCAAGTGCATATTTGGTAGTGATGATGTTGAAGTCATTAGTGTTGATGGATCAAATTTGATATTCAAAGGATTTAGACATGGTAGCTTGTACTTGGTTGACTTCAATGATAGTGAGACACAATTGACATCATGCTTGCTTAGCAAATCTAGTATGGGTTGGTTATGGCATAGAAGGCTTGGTCATGTTGGAATGAAACAATTGAACAAACTTTTGAGGCATGACTTAGTTAGAGGCTTGAAGGATGTCACCTTTGAGAAGGATAAACCTTGTAGTGCTTGTCAAGCCGGCAAACAAGTTGGAAATAAACATCCTAGTAAGAGTGAAATGAGCACATCAAAGGCATTTGAGTTATTACACATGGACTTGTTTGGGCCAACAACATACACTAGTATTGGTGGCAACAAGTATGGTTTTGTGATAGTGGATGACTACACTAGATACACTTGGGTGTTCTTTCTCTATGACAAGAGTGATGTTTATGATCTATTCAAGTCTTTTGTCAAGAGAGTGCAAAATGAGTTTGAGACTACCATCAAGAAGATTAGAAGTGACAATGGTAGTGAATTCAAGAACACAAGAATTGAAGATTTATGTGATGATCTTGGAATTGGACATCAATTCTCACCAACATACACTCCTCAATCCAATGGTGTAGTTGAAAGGAAGAATAGAACTTTGATTGACATGGCTAGATCAATGCTTAGTGAATACAATGTGAGTCATTCATTTTGGAGTGAAGCTATCAACACGGCTTGCTACTGTAGCAACCGTCTTTATTGCCATAGAAAGCTTGGAAAGACACCATATGAGCTATTGAATGGAAGAAAGCCCAACATTGCATACTTTAGAGTGTTTGGTTGCAAATGCTATATTCTCAAGAAAGGCACTAGATTGAGCAAGTTTGAAAAGAAATGTGATGAAGGTTTCTTACTTGGCTATTCTACCACAAGCAAAGCATATAGAGTTTGGAATCTCACAAATGGCACCTTGGAAGAAGTTCATGATGTTGAGTTTGATGAAACCCAAGGTTCTCAAAATGAAGATCAAAACCTTGATGATGTGAGAGGAGATCAATTGTCAAATGCAATGAAGAACATGGACATTGGTGATGTTAGGCCAAGGCAAGTTGATGATGATGATATTCATGTGATCAACCAAAGTGTGCAAATTGATGCAAATCAAGCAAGCTCTAATGGTTCTCATGATGAAGTGCAAGATCAAGGTCAAGCTAGTGGAAGCAATCAACTCCCAATACTCCAACCTACTAGTATTGCAAGAGATCATCCATTGGATCAAATCATTGGTGGAATTCAAAGTGGTGTTCAAACTAGATCAAGATTAGCATCTTTTTGTGAGCACTACTCTTTCGTGTCACTTGAAGAACCTAAGAAAATAGAAGATGCTTTGAAGGATTCCGATTGGGTAAATGCCATGCATGAAGAACTAAACAACTTTGCTAGAAATCAAGTTTGGGAACTTGTGGAAAGACCAAAGAACTACAATGTAATTGGCACCAAGTGGGTCTTTAAAAATAAGCAAGATCAAGATGGCATGGTTGTGAGGAACAAAGCAAGATTAGTAGCACAAGGTTACACTCAAGTTGAGGGTCTTGACTTTGGAGAAACATATGCACCGGTTGCAAGATTGGAGGCTATTAGAATCTTATTAGCATATGCTTGTGCACACAACATCAAGCTCTATCAAATGGATGTCAAAAGTGCATTTCTCAATGGTTACATCAATGAAGAAGTTTATGTTGAGCAACCTCCCGGTTTTGAAGATGACAAAAAGTCCAACCATGTTTTCAAGCTCAAGAAGGCATTGTATGGTTTGAAACAAGCACCTAGAGCATGGTATGAGAGATTGAGGGACTTTCTTCTCTCTAAAGGGTTCAAGATGGGAAAGGTTGACACCACTCTCTTCACCAAGAAAATTGGAAATGACTTGTTTGTGTTGCAAATCTATGTGGATGACATTATCTTTGGATCAACCAATCAAGATTTTTGTGAAGAATTTGGAAATATGATGGCAAATGAGTTTGAGATGTCTATGATTGGAGAGCTTAGTTACTTCCTTGGACTTCAAATCAAGCAAATGAAGAATGGCACTTTTGTAAGTCAAGGCAAGTACATCAAGGACATGATCAAAAAGTTTGGATTGCAAGATGCTAAGTCAATGAGTACACCAATGGGCACAAATGATCAATTGGGTATTGATGATAGTGGTAACATGGTAGATCAAAAGCAATACCGGTCTATGATTGGAAGTTTGCTCTATGTCACCGCTTCTAGGCCGGATGTGATGTTTAGTGTGTGCAAGTGTGCAAGATATCAAGCTTCACCTAGAGAAAGTCACTTGAAAGCAACCAAGAGGATATTGAGATATCTTAAGGGCACTCATGATGTTGGATTATGGTTTCCAAAGGGGTCTAATTTTAAGTTGATTGGATATTCGGACTCCGACTATGGTGGATGCAAGATTGATAGAATGAGCACAAGTGGCACTTGTCAATTGCTTGGAAGGTCTCTTGTTTCATGGTCATCAAAGAAACAAAATAGTGTTGCACTATCTACCGCCGAGGCCGAATACATTAGTGCCGGTAGTTGTTGTGCACAATTGCTTTGGATGAAGGCCACCTTGAATGACTTTGGAATCAAGTTCAAGAATGTGCCATTATTTTGTGACAATGAAAGTGCTATCAAGATGACTCAAAATCCGGTTCAACATTCAAGAACCAAGCACATTGACATAAGGCATCACTTCATAAGAGACCATCAACAAAAGGGTGATATTAGCATTGAGAGCATTGGCACCGAAGATCAACTAGCCGACATCTTCACAAAGCCACTTGATGAGAAGAGATTTTATAAGTTGAAAAATGAATTGAACATACTTGACTTCTCCAACTTGAGATGAGTGCAACCCCACATTCTTATATGACATGCCTCTCCTCCGACATAGCAAGGTAAAGTTGTTTGACATGTCATCCATACTTTGCTAAGGACATGTTTAGAACATATAGACATATTTGCATGACAAATAGGCTCATTCATGAAAATTAAATGATTTTAATGTATATATGGTACCACTATTGCTTCTATGTTTGATTGATCTAGTGGTAGCATATGACATGTTTGTGGGCTTGCAAACCTAGTGTTGAATCTAGAAAATGAGCTCATGATGTGTAATTCAACATGGTCAAGATAACCCTTATACTTTATGAGGTGTGAAGAAGCTTGTCCTTGGATCAAACCGAATTACATATTCTAGGCAAGTGATCTAGATTGAACCATAATTTGGACTCCCTCATAATTGATTGACTTAACTCTCACTAAAATTGGCACCTTTTTGGTGATTGTTGACAAAGGGGGAGAGAATAGTCACAAAGATAGAAAAGTCACAAAGGGGGAGAAAGATATAATAAGAGGGGAGAGAAAAAGTTACTAAGGGGGAGAGAAAGCATAAGATAAGACTTTGGAAAGGAATCAATTAAACTTGAGCACACAAGTAGGGGGAGCAAGCTCATGAACTATTTGTTGCATTTGTATGCGCATTAACATGATGAATTGTTGCATTGCAAAGCTTAAATTCATATTCATGTTTGTTTGGTGATTGCTAGAATTAGAACTTGAATGATGATTTGTTAAGAGTAGCTTTTTAAGTGGTATCTAGACACCCTTTGCTTATAATGTTGATCTCACGGGGTACTTTAGTGTTTGTGATCTTTACAAGTGAGGTATTACAAGTGGTGTCTAGCTACATCGATGCTAAGGATGGTATATAAAGGCAACTCCGATTGGTATCACGCTTCAAAGGTCCATTCTATATACCTTAGCATCATTTTGATAGTAGTAACTCTCCCAAAATTTCAAATCCATACATATGTGCAACATTGGACCAAACTCATGGAAGCACATATGTAGGGGGAGCTAATACTATCGAAATTGAAAATTGATTTCATTTCATATCTTTGTGATGGTTGTCATCAATTACCAAAAAGGGGGAGATTGAAAGCCCAAGTTTGGTTTTGGTAATTAATGACACCAAGTTGCTAATGCCATGTGTTGAGTGTTTTGAGTTAGGCATAAGCAACACATGTGATGAAGGTGGACGTGGCAAGGAGTGGTGGCCACAAGATCACAAAGAGATGGTGCATGTACATGAAATGTTGATCATGGTGGAGATGCACTTAAAGTGGTGGACTTGATGATCAAGTGGAAGAGAAGGATCTAAGAGCGCAAGGCAAAGGTATAACCATAGGGTTTTCCTTTTACCGGTCTAAGATGAGTAAAGAAGTGATTGACCGGGTTTAGGATACATAGCCGACTATCAAGAGGGGCAATCACGGTTAGCTCGGGAATCAAGTGCCACTAGATCAATGTCTTGAGCATATGCATTTAGGATCTAGTAAAGAGCTAACATAACGCCTTGGAAAATGTTTGTGAAAATGCTAACACACGAGCACATGGTGGTGAACACTTGTTGGTGTTAGCACATTTGCGAAGGCGGTGGAGTTTAAGTGGTAGAGAGGGGTTTGGGTTCCTCTCTCCCTCCCGCCGAGCTTGCGAGGCGGGATTCGGCGCTTTTTGGAGAAGTGAAATGCCTATTTTCTATTGCGCCGAAAGTCGGAAAAGAAACGGAGGCGAACGGAGGTCACTGCGTGCACCGGACGCTGCACCGGACGCTGCACCGGACGCGGTTACTGTGCGACCGGCGCGTCCGGTCAGGCGAACAGCGGTTCACGAGGAACACCGGACGCGATGCGCGTCCGGTCATAGGTCACCGGACGCGTCCGGTCTTCCAGGGAGCTTACTGGAGTCGCACCGGACGCGGGCACTGTGGCGTCCGGTCCGTTCTTCAGCGCGTCCGGTGGTTGTTTTGCAGTGCGCGGCTCGGTGTTCACCGGCGCGTCCGGTGGGTCACGGGACCGGCGCGTCCGGTCGTGACCAGCGCGTCCGGTCGCTCGGTCGAGCGCGTCCGGTCAACGGTAACGGCTAGTTTGAACGGCACTATTCTCGTCTGTCGCGTAGTGACCGGACGCGTCCGGTCACCCGGACCGGCGCGTCCGGTGTGCGCGATTTCTGCTGCGTCGTTTCTAACGGCTAGTTGCGTACCCCTTCGTTATAAATAGATGGTGGACGGGTTTTGAGGGTAACTCTTGCACATTTTGAGACATAGAGACATCCTTTGAGCTAGAGAACAACCCCTCCACTCATCTCTTTGATTGATTGCACATCTTGAGTGAGATTGAGTGAGATTCAAGTGCATTGCTTGAGAGTTGCATTCTAGAGGCACTTGATCTTCGAGTTGCTGCGGATTTCTCATTACTCTTCCGTGTTTCCCGACATGGTAGACGGCTTGGAGCAGCGGAGGTGATTGAGCTCGCAATTGGAGATTGTTGGAGCCTTCACCAAGTGTTGTAAGGGGTTCTTGATCCTTCCCCGCGGGAGTTCGCGAATTGGATACTCTAGTGAAGCTCGTGGCTTGGAGGATCCCCATCTTGTGTGCGGTTGTGCGGCGCCCGCCGAGGGCTCAACTCTTGATAGTTGATTAGCTCGCGAATCGACAAGTGGGTGCATCGCCACAACGAGGAGTAGCTTGCCGGGAAGCAAGTGAACCTCGGGATAAATTCTTGTGTCATTCTCTTCCCGAGGATTTCTCTTGTGTGATTGATTTATTGGTACTTCTCATCTCTACACGGCGGTATAATCACTCGAAGCTCTTCTCTCGTATTACTTCTCGTTTCTAGCTTGTTGTTGTTGTGTTTAGTGGATAGCCTTGCACTAGAATTGTGTAGGTGGCTTGCTTAATTAGTTAGAGCTAGTGCTTTGTGCTTCGCCACCTTTCGTACTAACTTGTGGTTAAGTAATTTGTGTAGAAGTTTTTATTAGGCTATTCACCCCCCCCTCTAGCCTATTTGGACCTTACAAAGCTTCTCCAAGCCGTCTAGGTGGCGGCAACCACCAAGAGAAACAAGAATCCCGCAGCAAATCAACCACCAAGTGCCAACTAGATGCTATCTCACAATGCAAATGCACTTGGATCACTCAATCTCACTTTGAATATGCAAAGAAGCAAGAGAGATGAGTGGGAGGGGAGTTGCTTAGCTCAAAGTGCTCACAAGTATGTCAAAGAGTGCAAGAGATGGAGCCTTGAGCCGGCCAACGAGTATATATAGACGTACCCCTTCGAATATAGCCGTTAGAAACTTGAATCAGCCGAACTCGCGTTGACCGGACGCGCCGGTCGAACTGACCGGACGCGCCGGTCACGCAACGGCTATTTTTCGAAACACTGACCGGACGCGCCGGTCGCAACGACCGGACGCGCTGGTCACGACCGGACGCTCCGGTCCCGTGACCGACCGGACGCGCCGGTCAACACTGAGTCGCGCAAAACGAACTAGCGACCGGACGCGCTGAAGAACTGACCGGACGCCACAGTGCCCGCGTCCGGTCGGAGTCCAGTAAGCTCCCTGGACGACCGGACGCGTCCGGTCGCCTGTGACCGGACGCGCCTCGCGTCCGATCAAACAACTGAAAAACGCGCAGACACTGGACACTGACCGGACGCGTCCGGTCAAACAGTGACCGCGTCCGGTGCAGCGTCCGGTGCAGCGTCCGGTCACCACTGTGACCTCCGTTCGCTTCCGTTTGATTTCCGACTTCCGGCGTAGTGGAAAATAGGCATTTCATTTCCCCGAAATCGCCTGAATCCCGCGCTCGCACGCTCGGCGGGAGGGAGAGAGGAACCCAAACCCTCTCTACCGCTCAAACTCCACCGCCTTCGCAAACATGCTAACACCACCAAGTGATCATCACAATGTGCATGTGTGTTAGCATTTTCACAATCATTTTTCGAGGCGTTATTAGTTCTATCCAAATGCATATGACATGAAATGCACATCTAGAGGCACTTAGGAGTTCATTAGCCGCGTCATTCCCCTCTTTATAGTACGGCTATCTATCCTATAATGTAACCACACCCACTAGGTGTCTTGGTTACTAAAACACAACCCTTAAGCATATACCTTTGCCTTGATCACGTAGGGTTGCATCCAAATCCAAGTGTGGCCATCATGATCACCATGTCCATCTTGCCACCAACCTTGGAATGTACTAATCCTCATATGCTACATACAACTTAGGCATAGGATTAGTACTTAGGCATTGTCACTAATTACCAACACCAAACATAGGACTTTCAATCTCCCCCTTGTTGGTAATTGGTGACAACCCTTTCACAAAGATATTATGATAAAATTTTGATTGAACCCATGTCACATTGTCCAAGTATATTACCATGTGTAAGAAGTATGGACAAGTGATCATGAATTCAAATTGATAGCAATGGCTCCCCCTACATGTATGCTATATGTTTGGATTTTGGAAGCATACATGCTTAGATAGGAAAATATAGGAGCATTGACTATCAATAGGTGCTAAGTGTTTTAGATTATAGACCTTTGAAGCGTGATACCATCGGAGTAGCGATAAACACCATCTTAGCACCTTGTGTAGTTAGATACCACTTGTAAAAGCACAAACAAAACTAGAAACCTCGTGAGATCAACATTATAAGCAAGGCTTCTAGTGCCACTTTGGAAAACATGAAGCAAGAAAAATCTAACTACTTCCTATTCATGCTAGTGCTTCAATACACCATTCAATTGTATACTAGCAAAACACCACACAAGCAAAGTATTGGAGAAAAAGAAATGCATAACTATGCATCATACATATGAAGTGCACATAGAAATGCAACATTCATGTTTAAGAGCTTGCTCCCCCTACTTGTGTGCTCAAAATTTTAGTTGATCCCCTTCTTTTATCAATTTCTCCTCTTTTAGAATCTATCTTTGTGAACAACATTTTTCTCCCCCTTTTGTGCTTCTCCCCCTTTGATGAACAACATTTTCTCCCCCTTTGGCACCAATGACCACAAGGGACTAATTTTAGACAGATTATCATGTTGAATTATGGGGTGAGGATCAAGTTTGTGATTCAACCTAGATTGCTTGCATAAATAAAATGCTTCGGTTTGATCCAAGGGCAAGCTTCTTCACACCTCACTAGAAGGGTTATCATGCACCATGTTGAAGCAAATATTTAGACAAGTGATCTAGATTAAACACTTAGGATCACAAGCTACTTAAACAAGTTATATGCTACCACTAGATCATACAAGTCATTGAAACAATAGTGGCACCATATAAACTTCAAATTCATTTGATTTTCATGAATGAGCCTAGAACATGTAAATTATGACTAGATGCACTAACCAAGTCCTTAGCATATAATGTATGACATGTCAACCAATTGTACCTTGGGGCTCGAAGGAGAGGCATGTCATATCATGGAGGTGCATCAACTCATGTTGGAGAAGTCAAGTATGTTCAACTCATTTTTTAGCTTGTGAAATCTCTTATCATCAAGTGGCTTGGTGAATAGATCGGCTAGTTGATCTTCGGTGCCCACACTCTCAATAGCAATGTCACCCTTTTGTTGATGATCTCTAATGAAATGATGACGAACATCAATATGCTTTGTTCTTTGATGTTGAACCGGATTGTTGGTTAGCTTCACGGCACTTTCATTGTCACATATCAATGGCACATTCTTGAAATTGATTCCAAAATCCTTCAATGTTGCCTTCATCCACAAGATTTGTGCACAACAACTACCCGTGGCGATGTATTCGGCTTCGGCGGTAGATAGTGCAATACTATTTTGCTTCTTGGATGACCATGAGACAAGTGATCTTCCCAGCAATTGACAAGTCCCGGAAGTGCTCTTTCTCTCCACTTTGTCACCGGCATAGTCGGAATCCGAATATCCAACTAGCTCAAAGCTTGCACCTTTGGGATACCATAATCCAACATCTTGTGTGTGCTTCAAATACCTTAATATCCTCTTTGTCGCCTTCAAATGACTTTCTCTTGGTGAGGCTTGAAATCTTGCACACATACATACACTAAACATTACATCGGGTCTTGATGTCGTCACATAGAGTAGGCTACCAATCATTGATCTATAAAGCTTTTGATCCACCATGTTGCCACTCTTGTCACTATCCAAACTTCCACTAGTGCCCATTGGGGTTGTAATGCCCTTTGCATCTTCCATGCCAAACTTCTTGAGCATATCTTTGATGTACTTGGTTTGGCTCACAAATGTTCCTTCCTTCATTTGTTTGATTTGAAGTCCAAGAAAGAAACTAAGTTCACCAATCATTGACATTTCAAATTCCTTTGCCATCATTTTCCCAAACTCATCACAATAATCTTGATTGGTTGAACCGAAGATGATATCATCAACATATATTTGCAATACAAACAAGTCTTTCCCAATCTTCTTGGTGAAGAGAGTAGTATCCACTTTGCCCATGACAAATCCTTTGGATAGCAAGAAGTTCCTCAATCTTTCATACCATGCTCTAGGTGCTTGCTTCAATCCATACAAAGCCTTCCTTAACTTGTATACATGGTTGGGTTTCTTGTCATCTTCAAAACCGGGAGGTTGCTTCACATACACCTCCTCTTGAATGTACCCATTGAGAAATGCACTCTTCACATCCATTTGATATAGCTTGATATTGTGAGCACAAGCATAGGCAAGTAAGATCCTAATTGCTTCCAATCTTGCAACTGGGGCATAAGTTTCACCAAAGTCAAGACCCTCTATTTGTGTGTATCCTTGAGCCACTAGTCTTGCTTTGTTCCTCACTATTATCCCATCTTGATCTTGCTTGTTGCGAAAGACTCATCTTGTTCCAATGACATTGTGATCCTTAGGCCTCTCAACTAGTTCCCATACTTTATTTCTCTTGAAGTTGTTGAGCTCTTCATGCATTGCATTTACCCAATCCGGATCTCTCAATGCTTTATCAATGTCTTAGGGTTCTTCCATTGACACAAAAGAAGAGTGAGCGCAAAATGATGACAATCTTGATCTAGTTTGAACTCCCCTTTGTATGTCACCAATGATGGAATCTAATGGATGGTCTCTAGCAATGTTGGTTGGTTGAAGCACTTGCACTTGATTGCTTGGATGTTGATGTTGATCATGAGTTGGAGTTGATGAACTAACCACTTGTTGATCTTGTTGCACTTGAGATGATGTACTAGCTTGATTTTGCATTAGAGAACCACTAGCTTGTGTAATTGGACTTTGGAGCACTTGATCTTTGTTGTCATCCACATCAATCACTTGCTTTGGCCTAATATCACCAATATCCATTTCTTTCATAGCATTGGTCAATTGAGTTCCTCTCACATCATCCAAGTTATTTTCTTCATCTTGAGAGCCATTTGTTTCATCAAACTCAACATCATGAACTTCCTCAAGCAAACCACTAGCCAAATTCCAAACTCTATAAGCTTTACTAGTAGTGGAGTAACCAAGTAAGAATCCTTCATCACATTTCTTCTCAAACTTGCTCAATCTAGAGCCCTTCTTTAAGATGTAGCATTTGCAACCAAATACCCGAAAGTATGCAATGTTGGGCTTTCTTCCATTTAAGATCTCATATGGTGTCTTCTCTAGAAACTTGTGGCAATAGAGGCGATTGCTATAGAAGCAAGCCGTGTTGATTGCTTCGGCCCAAAATGAATGACTCACATTATACTCATTCAACATTGATCTTGCCATATCAATCAAGGTTCTATTCTTCCTCTCAACTAAGCCATTTGATTGAGGTGTATACTTGGCCGAAAATTGATGTTTGATTCCAAGCTCATCACATAGCTCATCAATTCTTGTATTTCTAAACTCACTTCCATTGTCACTTCTCACTTTCTTGATTGTGGTCTCAAACTCATTTTGCACTCTCTTGATGAACTTCTTGAATATGTCAAATACATCACTCTTGTCCACAAGAAAGAATACCCATGTGTATCTAGTGAAATCATCCACAATCACAAAGCCATACTTGTTGCCACCAATGCTTGTATATGTAGTTGGCCCAAATAAATCCATGTGCAACAACTCAAATGCCTTGGAAGTACTCATGATGCTTTTCAATGGATGAGTGTTGCCCACTTGCTTTCCGGCTTGACATGCACTACATAGCTTATCCTTCTCAAATGTGACATCCTTCAAACCTCTAACTAAGTCATGCTTCACTAACTTGTTCAATTGCTTCATACCAACGTGACCAAGTCTTCTATGCCATAACCAACCCATACTTGATTTGGTGAGCAAGCATGTTGAAAGTTGAGTGTCACTAGCATTGAAATCAACCAAGTATAGATTCTCATATCTAAAACCCTTGAAGATCAAGTTGGAGCCATCAACACTAACTATCTCCACATCATCAACACCAAATATGCACTTGAAACCAAGATCACACAATTGAGCAACCGAGAGAAGATTGAAGTTCAACTTTTCAACTAGGAGCACATTGGAAATGCTATGATCATTTGAGATTGCAATCCTTCCAAGAGCCTTCACATCACCCTTGCTATTGTCACCAAATGTGATATTATCAATGCCACTATCATTTGATTTGAGAGAGTTGAACATTCTTGAATCACCGGTCATATGTTGAGAGCACCCACTATCAAGCACCCAATGCCTTCCTCCGGCCTTATAATTTACCTACAAAATAAATTAATGTTTCTTAGGTACCCATACTTGTTTGGGTCCTTGGAGGTTAGTAACTAAGCTCTTTGGTACCCAAATAGCCTTCTTCTTTGGACCCACAATTGGTGTACCAACAAACCTAGCATGCACACCTTTCTCACCCTTGGTAAGCACATAACAAGAATCAAAAGGAATGTAATCCATTTTAGCATGAAACTTGTTGTTGCTCTTGTTCATTTTATTACAATTAATCTCTAGATGCCCAACTTGCTTGCATCTATTGCAATAACGACCATTGCTCTTCACAAAGCGAGACTTTGGAGTAGCAAAGGCCGCCTTGCCTTTCTTGGGAGTATAGCCCAAACCCTCTTTGTTAAGAGAGAACCTTTGTCTACCCAAGCATTTTAGCAAGCGGGCATCCCCACCATAGGCATTGCCTAGTGCGCGGGTGAGATCATCCACCTCTCTCTTGAGAGTCTCATTCTCAACCACAAGTGATGAATCACTAGTAGTAGAGGTAGAGTTGGTTGTGGTGGATGATGATGAGCTACATGAAGCATTAGTAGGACCAACAAATAAAGAATCATCAATAATATCACATGTTAGTCCAATATCACAAGTGACAATCACTTGCTCCTCCTTAGCTTCCTTCATGAGCTTCTCCAACTTGAGGTCCTTCTTCTTGATGAGCTCAAGTAGAGAGGAGTGGGCTTCCTTTAGCCTAGTATGAGCAACTTCAAGGTCCTCGTGGTCTTCCTTTAGACACTCACGAGAGGCCTCTAGCTCATCAAAGGATTTCCTAAGAGCTTTGAGCTCTTGTTCAATCCCTTTGCACTCCTTACTCTTTTTGAGAGCAACAAGCTCTTCCATCAAGGTATCAATTTCATTGCTCTTGGCAATGAGCTCTTGCTCCAAGATTTTACATTTCTTGGTTGTCCTCTTGTAGCCCTTGCTCATTTGATCTATTATGCCTAATAGATCATCCTTGGAGTAGTCCTCATCCTCCTCATCATCACTCCTACAACCATCACTAGCACAAGAGTCATCATCACTATCATCATATTTTACCTTGGTAGGCTTGGCCATAAGGCATGTCGATGTAGTGTCGAAGATGGATGGCTTGTTGGAGAGGGCGATGCTTGCAATGGCTCGCCGAGTGGTCCTCTCATCATCACTAGAGCTTTCATCATCATCACTATCGGATTTGTCACTATCCCAAGTGACCACATAGCCACCACCCTTCTTCTTCTTGTTGATAGTGAAGCTCTTCTTCTCTTTCTTCTCCTTCTTGTCCTTCTTGTTCTTCTTCAACTTCAACTCCCCATCATGATATCTTTTGTCTTCATAGGGGCACTTTGCCACTACATGATCGGGGCTATTGCAATTGTAGCAAAGCATCTCCTTTGCCTTCATGAAGTCCCTTCTCTTTCTTGCCCCATATCCTTTCTTCTTCATGAACCTCCCCATCTTGTGCACTAGGAGGGCCATGGTCTCATCATCGAATGGATCATCATCATCGCTCTCCACCTTGCTCTTGCCCTTAGAAGATGAAGCCTTGAATGCAATGGGCTTCTCTTGCTTGACCTTGATCTCCTTCTTCACATCTTCATCTTCATCATCATCATATTGAGCATCGGTCATGACATCTCCAAGCACTTGGTTTGGAGTCACCTTGTCCAAACCCTCTCTTTGGATCATCTTCCTCAAGATAGCAAACTTCTTAGGTAAGTTCATCAAGAACTTATGTGAGAAGTCCTTGTCCTTGACATCTTCTCCTAGGCTCTTGAGATCATTGACAATAACTTGTAGCCTATAGAACATCTCCGGTATGGACTCATCATCCTTCATCTTGAAGCTTGCAAACTTATCCTTGAGCATATAGAGCTTGGCACTCTTTACCGTTGAAGTGCCCTCATATGTTTCCTCTAATCTTGTCCACACTTCACTTGCCATCTCAAGATCCTTGATTTGCTCAAAGACCTTTGCATCAATCCCATTGTAGAGAGTGTTGAGAGCCATAGTGTTGCATTGGTTGTTGATACGGTCATTGTTGGTGAGGTTGTCGGGATCAATGATAGCATAATCATGATGTGTCACCTCCCAAACCTTCTCATTGATAGAGCCAAGATATTGCTTCATCTTTCTTTTCCAATGATCAAAAGATGAGACACCATCAAAGAATGGAGGCTTGCCCCCGACATGGTTGAACATAACTTGAGCCATCTTACACCGAGGTTGTTAAGCCTTACAAACGGTGACCACGGCTCCGATACCACTTGAAAGGTCTTGATGGCTAGAGGGGGGGTGAATAGCCTTTTAAAAATTTCTATAAAGACAAGCTAAACAAGTTTATCAATACAACAAATAGCGAGATGCAAGTTGCTTAGCCTACGGGGTGTTTGCAAGCCACCTATCCAATTCACAATTCTAGTATAAAGACACTTAACCGCACAAGTCAAACCGAGAAGGTAACTACAACTACAACTAGCAAGGTACACAAAAGAGCTACTCTAGCAAAGCTAACTAGCTAGCAAAGATAACTAAGAAAGTAATGCGGAGTTGAGTTAGGAGGGTTTCACCGAGGGGCGAAGTATTGAGCCAACCAATATGATCAACAATGAATACAAAGACAACCGAACACCGGGATCAATCAATCACAATATGAAAGTGATGATACGAAGATTTATCCCGAGGTTCACGTGCTTGCCGGCACGCTAGTCCCCGTTGTGTCCCTCTTTACCACGTGGTTCGGTGGCTAATCGGTCTCACACCGAGCCTCTCAAAAGGTGCCACAAGAACCTACCATGGCAAAAGGTTGCAATGACACGAGCAATTTACTAATGTTGCCTTTGGCGCTTCGCCGAGGTAGGCACAAACCCCTCACAATTACCGGAGGTGGCCAAGAACAATCACCAACTCTTGCCAACGCCTCCAAGCTGCTCCAAGCCGTCTAGGTGGCGGCAACCACCAAGAGAAACAAGAATCCCGCAGCAAATCAACCACCAAGTGCCAACTAGATGCTATCTCACAATGCAAATGCACTTGCATTCTAGAGGCACTTGATCTTCGAGTTGCTGCGGATTTCTCATTACTCTTCCGTGTTTCCCGACATGGTAGACGGCTTGGAGCAGCGGAGGTGATTGAGCTCGCAATTGGAGATTGTTGGAGCCTTCACCAAGTGTTGTAAGGGGTTCTTGATCCTTCCCCGCGGGAGTTCGCGAATTGGATACTCTAGTGAAGCTCGTGGCTTGGAGGATCCCCATCTTGTGTGCGGTTGTGCGGCGCCCGCCGAGGGCTCAACTCTTGATAGTTGATTAGCTCGCGAATCGACAAGTGGGTGCATCGCCACAACGAGGAGTAGCTTGCCGGGAAGCAAGTGAACCTCGGGATAAATTCTTGTGTCATTCTCTTCCCGAGGATTTCTCTTGTGTGATTGATTTATTGGTACTTCTCATCTCTACACGGCGGTATAATCACTCGAAGCTCTTCTCTCGTATTACTTCTCGTTTCTAGCTTGTTGTTGTTGTGTTTAGTGGATAGCCTTGCACTAGAATTGTGTAGGTGGCTTGCTTAATTAGTTAGAGCTAGTGCTTTGTGCTTCGCCACCTTTCGTACTAACTTGTGGTTAAGTAATTTGTGTAGAAGTTTTTATTAGGCTATTCACCCCCCCCTCTAGCCTATTTGGACCTTACAAAGCTTCTCCAAGCCGTCTAGGTGGCGGCAACCACCAAGAGAAACAAGAATCCCGCAGCAAATCAACCACCAAGTGCCAACTAGATGCTATCTCACAATGCAAATGCACTTGGATCACTCAATCTCACTTTGAATATGCAAAGAAGCAAGAGAGATGAGTGGGAGGGGAGTTGCTTAGCTCAAAGTGCTCACAAGTATGTCAAAGAGTGCAAGAGATGGAGCCTTGAGCCGGCCAACGAGTATATATAGACGTACCCCTTCGAATATAGCCGTTAGAAACTTGAATCAGCCGAACTCGCGTTGACCGGACGCGCCGGTCGAACTGACCGGACGCGCCGGTCACGCAACGGCTATTTTTCGAAACACTGACCGGACGCGCCGGTCGCAACGACCGGACGCGCTGGTCACGACCGGACGCTCCGGTCCCGTGACCGACCGGACGCGCCGGTCAACACTGAGTCGCGCAAAACGAACTAGCGACCGGACGCGCTGAAGAACTGACCGGACGCCACAGTGCCCGCGTCCGGTCGGAGTCCAGTAAGCTCCCTGGACGACCGGACGCGTCCGGTCGCCTGTGACCGGACGCGCCTCGCGTCCGATCAAACAACTGAAAAACGCGCAGACACTGGACACTGACCGGACGCGTCCGGTCAAACAGTGACCGCGTCCGGTGCAGCGTCCGGTGCAGCGTCCGGTCACCACTGTGACCTCCGTTCGCTTCCGTTTGATTTCCGACTTCCGGCGTAGTGGAAAATAGGCATTTCATTTCCCCGAAATCGCCTGAATCCCGCGCTCGCACGCTCGGCGGGAGGGAGAGAGGAACCCAAACCCTCTCTACCGCTCAAACTCCACCGCCTTCGCAAACATGCTAACACCACCAAGTGATCATCACAATGTGCATGTGTGTTAGCATTTTCACAATCATTTTTCGAGGCGTTATTAGTTCTATCCAAATGCATATGACATGAAATGCACATCTAGAGGCACTTAGGAGTTCATTAGCCGCGTCATTCCCCTCTTTATAGTACGGCTATCTATCCTATAATGTAACCACACCCACTAGGTGTCTTGGTTACTAAAACACAACCCTTAAGCATATACCTTTGCCTTGATCACGTAGGGTTGCATCCAAATCCAAGTGTGGCCATCATGATCACCATGTCCATCTTGCCACCAACCTTGGAATGTACTAATCCTCATATGCTACATACAACTTAGGCATAGGATTAGTACTTAGGCATTGTCACTAATTACCAACACCAAACATAGGACTTTCACCAACGCAGGACCCGGCCGGCAGCACGGCGCGCGAACAGACCGGCACGACGCGCGGTGACCGCGCACACAGAGGGCAACAAGTGCCGATGGAACGCGTGCACGAATTTTAAAGCGCCTGCCAAAACTATCTCGGGGCATACTAAGCTCCAACCTCGATGCCAAGAGAAACGTGGTACATCCGAGTACCAACTAGAGCCAAAACCCGACACCATTGCCTAGCTAAATTTCCCAGAACCAACTCACGAACTTGATGACGTCAAACTGTTTTCCATTTGGAATTTTACTCTAGTCCAAAGCTGATTTTACTTCAAGTCCAAGTTCCAGGCTCATAGAAATACTATCTTTCCAACTTTCTTTTTCACAGCAATGCAATCTCCAAAGTTTGTACTTCAATGTTTATTAACGTTTTGCGTATATGTTCTATATCATTTTTGTTCAATAAAATTAGTGTTCGGACCCTAACTGATATTACACGGCTAAAGCGTCAACTTCCATTTAACCTTTTCATTAATTATATGAAGTCGCTCAAATGGTTCTACACACTTCAAATATGCAAAAACTACAATTACATGATGCTCATGAATGTTTTGATGAGTTGTTACACGCGGTAACACCGAGGGTGTTACAATGGGGAAATAGATTGTTGCATTGTAACAATTTATACTAGGATTTGGTTTCTTACAGGCATGTTTGTTGGTTTGCAACTACAACAGACATGCCATCTTCTAATTATAACAATGTCAATGTATATAAAGTGAAAGGTTCATTTTACATGAAATTTGTGACAAACTAATTCAGAGGGAATTTTGGTTTCAACTGGAACCCTAATTTCCATGTGGAATTAGTTTGCTGAATTTTTTAATATTTTCAAAGAAAAACCTGTTGATGTTCATGTCAATGGAAAAAACGACTTATATCAATTTGTGGTCTAAGAGTAAATCTAGAAGAAGAAAAAACATTTGTTATTAGTCTTCTCAATTCATATATGCCTAGCATTTCCGACTTCCGAGGATGCCATTTTTCTAAGGCCCCATTTGGGTCCTTGAAATTAAATTCATTCTAATAATTTAGGCATAGATTAATTAAGCTAATATGGTTGTATATGAAATATATTTTTATATTATTGTTAGCCATACAAAGAAGATACTTATATGTTGCATGTCTACTATAGGGAAAGTGAATTGAAGCATGGTGATTTATATAATCAATTTTCATCTCCCACCTTATGAATCCGAGATAGGCTTATATGTGAACTTGGGAAAGTTATGAAATGTCAAATTCCAAGCCAAATAACATAATCTATTAAGTAAATTCCAGTTTTCCCAAAATGAAAGGATCCAAACGACCCCTAAATGAAATTAATCACTCTTTATTTGTCAATGTGATTTCCAAAATAAGAGAAAAAGGACCACATATCTTATAAAAGTATATATTCTTCCTGATAAATCTTCCAACACTAATTTTACATTGTCATCTTTCTAATTCTTCGTATATATGTCTGTATGTACGTATTCCCTCTATCCCAAAATACTTGACCTTGTAGAGTTTAAATTTTAATTTTGTCTCAAAATAAAATAGTTATCGTTCGCACTTCTCAATGTATCTTTCTCTTCTCTAAATATACCTTTTTCTTTTTTTCAATACATTTCTATCTCTAATTCTAGGGGTACTAAGGTCATTTACCTTGAGCATTAATATCCGTCATGCATAGATCTTAAAAGTCTACTATTATGAGACAGAGGGACTGTATATGTATGTATATGTGTATGTGTATGTGTATAAAGATAGAGACGTCATCTGATAAAATAATAAATAAAATAACTTAAATGGAGGAAATACGTGTCGCCTGACTAAACATCGGTGTGATCATCCTTGTCTGTTCCACATTAGTGCTAGCTTCTGAAACTCTATCTGACAACAGACCGTTGCACGCTGCCTCTTGTCACGTACTTGTTGTCAGATCCCCATGCACATGCATACAGGGTCTTGTTTAGATGTACCCAAAAGTTAGAATTTTTTCACTCTCTCCGTCACATCAATCTTTGGACCCATGCATGAAGCAGTAAATGTAGGTAAAAAAATAACTAATTACACAGTTTAGTTGGAAATCACGAGATGAATCTTTTGAGCTAGTTGGTTCACCATTGGATAATATTTGCCAAATAAGACGAAAGTGGTACTATTTATCGGGTTGAAATTTTTTGCAATCTAATCGTGGCCCAGATATATAGGGCAATGCAAGGTACATGAGGTCTCCGTGTTCAGTAAAGTAAACAAGCAACCAAACAAAGGTAGGGTTGTTGGTGCTGATTGCCCGTATCACTTTGAACATATCCTACAAATGCATTCTTTGTTAATAGCAGATTCCAAGGAAGAATACTTTTTTTTGTCTTTTTTTGTGGTTTAGTTTAGCTAGGGCTGTCTACGCGGTCACTTGCGTGTGTCCTGTGTGGTGCCTCGTGCTCGTGCATGTGTCTTTCCTTCGGTTATCCATCAGTTTCAGTCAACCTCTCCACCCCCTCTCTCTCGATCTGGTTCTTGTTAATTAAAAACATGTGCGTGTAACGTTGCCAACTTAGATATACAGTGCGATCCATGCACATGCCTCCATGCATCCCTTTTAGTGAGGGGTTTATTCCTTAATTAGCATGGTTCACCTTCAATAAGTAGGGGTTGATGAGTAATTTGTGTTGAGCACTAATCTGTCCTAAATAAAAAATCCTAAAACACTAAGTTTTTTAGGGGATGGAAGGAGTAGTTTTAAATTTCACTAGGGGGCTCGTTCGGTTATCACGGATCTGCTCATGGCTGGATTGCTTCTCTAATCTGTATAAGCTTTTCATCATCTGGAACAATTCCTGGGGCAATCCAAAATAACCGAACAGGGCCCTGAATCACATGGTCCACAAGGCAAACATGATCATGAATAATCTAAAGCTATGTTTGTTTTAGCTTACATATTATAATAAATTACTTTATGCATGTTTATGGAGAAATGGAGAAATAGATTGTTGAATTGTAACAATTTATTAGGATGTGGTTTCTTACAATCTGTAGGGAATGTTTGGTTTCATTTTGCAACTACAACAAACAAGCCATATTCTAATTATAACATTGCTGATGTATATATATTGAAAGGTTTATTTACAAGGGATTTATGGAAAACTAATAATTTTGAAGGGAATTTTGGTTCCAACTGGATGTAACTGTAATTTCCATGAAGTAGTTTGCTAATATTTTGAGGAATATATACCATGTTTTTAAAGAAAATCCTGTAAATAAAGTTTTGTCTTATATGCTGTGTCGATGCACAAAACGACTTTTATTAATTTGTGATCTGAGAGTAAATCTAGTAGAAGAAAAAAATTGATATTAGCATTCTCAGTTCATGTGCGCTGAGCATTTCCGAGGAAGCCATTTTTTTGAATGAAATTAATCACCAGTTTTTTTGTAAATGTGATTTCCAAAAAAAAGAAAAAAGGATCATGTGTATCTTATAAAAGTATATATTCTTCCTATCAAATCTTATTTCCAACACCAATTTTACATTGTCATTTTTCTATTTTTTTATATATTGATGGCTCAAACAAAAAACTTTTGTTTGACTGATATCAATCATAAAATATACTTTCTCTGTCCCACATAAATGAAATTGACACATCCCAATAAGTCAAACAATTCTAATTTAACTAGATTTATAGAAAAATAGCATCAATATTTGTATCTTCAAATAAGTTCACGATAAAAATATATTCTATTAGTATCTAGTTATACTTATTACGTATCATAAGCATTACTCCCTCTATCCTGAAATATAGTGCGTGACTTCTAAATTTGGACTGAAATATAATGCATTATATGTAATAACTATGCCTAGATTTGCCAAATTTTGTTAAGAATAAAACCATAATTTAAGGAGAAACTCTTTAACTCGGTATAATTCATGGGTACATGCATCATTTGAGTGCTCCTTAAGTTGTCTTAAAATTTTTAGAATGCATTGTATTTGAGAACAGAGGTAGTAGTATTTTTATATATATTTAGTTAGACTTAGGCTATATATGGACTAATTTAAAATTTCTTTTTTCTAATGAGTTCTACTCATCAATTTTTTTTAGAAAAGTTCTACTTATCAATTAGCCTTGATCAGTTTTTGCTAGACCATAGTTTGTTTTAGGCCTTCTACTCATCAAACAGGCCCTTAGATTGTCTGATTCATCCCGAAGTGACAATTTCTTTCTTTCTTTCTTTCTTTCTTTCTTTCTTTTTTGATAAAGGGAGTACTCCGTCCATCCATAAAAGAATGTAATTCTCGCACTTCAAGAAACCAAATGTTTTCTAATTTGACCAAATTTATATAAAATACTAACATTTATGATACATATTATTAGATTCTTATGAAATATTCTTTTATAATTAAAATTATTCACTATAAATTTTGTCAAACTTGCATCCTAGGAGTAACTGAAATAGAGGAAATACGTGTTGTCTGACAAAACATCGGTGTCATCGTACTTTCCGCATGCTCCTGCTACGCTGGCTCTTGTCACTTGTCAAATCCCCATGCACAGCGGGGCAAAATACATGAGGTCACTGTGTTCAGTAGGAGTAAAGTACAGTAACCAAACAAGCTAAGGGTTGTTGGTGCTGATTGCCCGTATCTCTTTTAACATATACTGCAAAATACACTCTTTGTTAATAGCAGATTCCAAGGAAGAATACTTTTTTTTTGTCTTTTGGTTTATCTTAGCTAGGGGCCGGGCTGTCTACGCGGTCACTTGTGTGTCCTGTGGTGCCTCGTGCATGCGTCTTTCCTTTGGTTATCCATCAGTTTCAGTCAACCTCTCCACCATACACTCTCTCTCTCTGGATCTTTTGTTAAAAACATGTGCGTGTAACACGTTGGCAACTAAGATACATACAGTGTGAACATTATTTATTCCCTCAGTTTCCAGTAAAAATAGAAATCTCGCTTCTCGAGAAGTCAGACGGTTTTAATTTTAACTAGATTAGAAAATAGTATTACAATTTATATTTTAAATGGGGTTATTATTATAAAAATATGTTTTATGATGTTTTAATTTTAACTAGATTAGAAAATAGTATTACAATTTATATTTTAAATGGGGTTATTATTATAAAAATATGTTTTATGATTAATCTAATGATATTTATTAAATATCATAAATATTAATATTTTTATATACTTTTTGAAATTGTTTGAACACTCGAGAAGCAAATTTTTTATTTTTTAGGGGGCAGAGGGAGTACCTACTAGTACTAGTACTCAAATGTGGCCATTGTTAACAACTACATCTGTTAAAAAAGAATACAATACTAGGTACATTTTTTGTTAAAGTGTCTAAATTTTACCAGATATATAGGTAAAAAATATTGACATTTATAACACCAGATGGGTATTACTAGCTATAGAAAATATATCTCATGACAAATCTAATGATACTTATTCGATTTTATAATTACACATGTAAGATGCCTTTTGATATTATGCTAGCATTATATTCTGTTTTGGACGGAGAGAGTAGAGATAAAGTGATATTTATCCATGTGCATGTTGAGGGAGAGAGAAATGACCTCGTGATGGAATTGATACTAGAATAATCCTCTGATAGCTTTTGAGGTTTGTTCAAAGGAAACATATGTGTTTGTTTTCCCCTCCTAAACTTTAGCCGTCACATCGGATGTTTGGACACATGCATAAAGTATTAAATATGGACTAATTACGAAACTAAATGCACAGATTGAGACTAATGTGCGAGATGAATTTTTAAAGTCTAGTTAGTCCATGATTTGACAATGTGGTGCTACAGTAGTATTTGTGCTAATGACGGATTAATTAGGCTTAATAAATTCGTCTCGCAGATTACTGAGGACTTATATAATTTGTTTTATTATTGCTATCCGAATACTCAATGTGACACCTCTATGTAACACGCGATATGACCCTCCTGAGCTTTAGCCTTGTATTCTCACAGCTGAGATACTGATAAGACCCAATCACCCAAGACAGGCCAGTGACGCAACAGTAGAGCATTTTTTTTCTAAAGCTGCAGCTGCTGGGGACAATCTAACGCTGACCAGGAGAGAAGTGACTGATGTGCCACTCGGATCGTGGTCAGTCATGGTCCATCCTTACTCAAAATGACAACGGGTACGTACCCGACGGGTAGTAGCCACCCGTATCCGCACCTGCACCCGTCAAGTTATACCCGTCGGGTTACCCGTAACCGCGCACGGGTAGGAAAATGCTTTCATACCCGCACCCGCGCGGGTAAATTTTACCCGACGGGTAACCCGCACCCAACAACATACCCGAGAATTACATATAAATATCAAACATTCACATGCAAAAATAAATCATTCCAAGCTTCCAACAAAATACAAACTAACATTCATATAATGGCATCATTGCAATATATATACTAGAAGGGTTTAGTTGGATTTGAGCTAAATTCATAGGTTGTATAAGCAAAAATGATGAGGGTGGCTTGTTCTTTCTGCGGGTGTTTTTTACCCGCGGGGTAGCGGGTATGGGTAGTATACACCCACACCCGTACCCGCCATACCCGATGGGTATAGGATTTTGCCTAATAACGTACCCACGGGTAGAAAATTTATCCCATATCCACCTCTTTATCGAGTAAAACCCGTCGGGTACTCGGGTTTCGGGTACCCGTGCCATCTCTATACCATACCAAACCAAGCGCTTGTAACGGCAGCATACATCCGTCGTCAGTTTTGTTCTTGCGCATGCAGCACCTGCATCTCGTGTGCCCTATGATATGATCCTTCGTTCTCTTTCCAAGAATCGCTCAAGAAAGGACTAGATAGAGATAGTGCAAACAAGGCCAAGATGTCGATCACTTTTTGGAGATCTTTGCTGGTGAAACTAGCTAAACGCGTTCCATGTTTCACTTTAATCATGGTTTATTTGAAGGCAGTATAGCCAGATTGTGAAAGGTAGCTAGCATTTCAACTGAAATGGTATAATAAAACACTGCATGCACTACCAACTGAAACACTGTATGCACTGGCCTATTCTCTCTTCTCAACTACCACAAAATGTCTCTCTATATGTGAACCGAAAGCGACGATGAAACAGAACCATTATGCTATTTAAAAGACCTGAAGAGAGTAGTAGTATATTTTATCAGTTTAATCCGTGGCAGAGAAAATTAAGACGACATTTTCAGAGATAAAAAGGATTTAATTTGTTGAACATGCAGTTATCATGAAAAGGCTAGGTAGCTAGAACAGAAAATATCGGCAGCTTGGTTTTTTAGTAAGAGAAAAGAAGCGGTGCACTAATAAGGTGTCAAATCGGATCAGATGTGATGCTTACATGCCTGCAAGCAAGGATGGCATGGATATACTATAACTTTCTCTGCGGTCCTCGCTCTATAGCTGGAAAAACTTTGAACAAGAAAATAAAAGAAACGGCCGGAGTAATATAAAGTAGGGCAGAGAAATTAAGGCCAAAACGCTTAACGACCGCCATTATATTGATTTCACAATAATTGGACGGAACGAGATTATTGTCTGATGATAGATGGAGGCATGAATTGAATGAGGCCGGGGGCCGGGCCACCTGCAGCATTGCGATTTGCCAATTTCAAATTTTGCAATGGTCCTCTGTAAGTGTGCTCATCACAAACACCTAAACAGTGTTCTGACAGTGCAGCACAGCGCAGCACTAGTGTGGTACTGCTCCTACGGCTCCTGCTGCATTGCATGCTCTGCCCATTCACTTCACGCCAGATCCGTGGCCTCAATGAAATCTACCACCCCGCAAATACCAGTCATGAATAAGTGTGTCATCAAAATTTAACCATCTTTCGTTAGTACTTTGGAGTTTGAGAGTCCTTGACGCCAGGTTCGCCTATATATGTGAACGAGAGCGAGTGTCCACAAGACTAGGAGTCCAGGAGGCGGAGGCGGAGGGAGTGGATGCCATGTGCATGCAACATGCAGTTAACTGAGGGGTGTTTGGCACTGTTTCATAAACTCTATCGTGGAGCAGCTCTACAAACTCTAGGTTTTTGTGGAGCACCTCTTTAGGTGCTCTCACAACTCCACAATTTTTTCTCGAACAAAGTACGTAGAGCTAAAATTGTTTGGCTAAAAAACGTAGAGCGAAGCTAAAAAAAAGTGGAGTGAAGCAGTCCCAAAGACCCCCTAAGCTAAATGCAGAACATGGGCATGCTTTGCTATCTCCTGAAGGTGTTTTGCTGGACAGGGATGAGAACGATTGAAAACTGTACGATAAATACAAAATCGTCCAGAAAGAAACTGTGAAGTCGTAGTTGTGGTTTTATTGCAAAATTGACTCAAAGTGATAATTAGGTTTGTGTTTTGCTAAAATATAAAGTAAAATGGTCGGCAAGTATCATAAATACGAAAACGATTTAGAGCGGTATGGGAACTCCCCTGGAATGGTTTGATTGTGACCCCTAATTATAACGATGAGCATCAATACAGTGCAAGTATATGGTGTGGTAGCATGAAGGTACAATAGGGTGGTTTTTGCAACAAAGTGCGGTACGGATGGGTATTTGCAACAAAACATATTATATGGTGGTATCAGCATGAAGGTACATTTGGGGTGTTTTCTGCAAATGTTTCAGGCTGGGCAGCATGAATCACGTGTTGGTATTGCATTGGTACGAGCCTGTCGCAAACAATTCCGTGGTTCGTTTTAATGCCTTGTTTAGCTAGATAGTACTACTAAATAGTACTGTTACTGTGCTACTCACTCCATTACACATTATAAATTGTTTTTGCTTTTCTAGCACCCTGTTCGTTTGAGCTATTCAGCGGAATGAATCAACAGTTATTCAGCAGTGTTTTTCTCTCACAACAAACCAGCGAACCGTACTTTCAGCCACAATAAACCAGCGAAACGAACAGGCTGTAGATACATAATTTTTTTGTTATATAATAGATTCTACACTATTGCTAGATGATAGCTCGTTTGGAATTTTGTCCGTAATTCTTTAAAGTTAAGGTGATGATCAATTTCATACTATATTTGTGAACGAGGCCCCAAGGAAAAGCCACGTGCGGTTTAGGTCTCTTTGGTAGGCCTTTCGTGCGCTTCAGTTTCAGCGCTGTCGGGCACTATTGTAGCCACTGTAGCCAGAGCCAGATGAAGCTTTGAAATGCTGGCTTCTCTGACTTTGTCACATACGCAGTTCCATTTTGTTGAAAACAGCTTCCGCCGTCCTGTTCGTTTGAACTATTCAGCGGAATCAACAGCCATCTAACAGTGTTTTTCTCTCACAATAAACCAGCGAACAGTACTTTCAGTCACAGTAAACCAGCGAAACGAACAGGCTGTTCGTCTTTAGCTTAACGCTACAGCAACCAAACAGTACTTTTGAGGTTTAATTTGCAAAGAGGGCTAGGCATTTGGTATGACTTTTGATTGAGCGGTGGAGAAATCATAGGAAAAGCTGTGCCAAATTACTAATAGGCACTCACTCAGTTGCAGGTATTACTGCTCCAGTATACTCCATCCGTCCTAAAAATATCTGTCGCTTTCGCTTCCCGAGAAACAACTTTGACAAAATACATATATTAATATTTATGTGTCGGTACCAATAGCATAGGGGTACCCACATTCGACGATAATAAAAACTAAAACGACTAAGCCACGACAAAGCACCACCCATTTCAAAATGCACGACAGGTCCGCCCCGTACGAGACCGACTCGATGGGATGCCTCGACCGCGTCCCGTTTCCGACTCGTACGAGGCCCCCTCGACGGGATGCCTCGACCGCGTCCCGCACGACAGGGCACCTCGACTGAACTCCGACTCGCGTGAGCCCGGGTCGGGGCGCTCGACCCCCTCTCTTACCTACCTCTGGACAAAAGTCTTAGCATTTAATGCAATTACCTACTACCACCTACCGGCATGGCTGCACGCATGGTCGACGTGGGAACAATACCAGTGTCAGTCATCACTGTTAAACCGCCCATCCCGTGATGGGAGGTGAAAAACGTCACTGTACCCACCTTACCTCACACTGTACATCACTAGTTACCCTCGAGGGAAGGTACGACAAAGTCCGTACGCCACGATTTCAGGGATTCGGACTTATCCGATCGGCCTCGACCCAGCCTCGACCCCCAACATAGCGTAACAGGGGAGGAAGGACGGTATGGCACGACGCTCCGGGTCATTTCGACGCCTACGACATCACGTCCCAAAGGATGGCCTCCCATTTCTAAGGCACGTCGCTACAGCCACCTCAACAGGATCGACAAAACGTCATCTCAAGGCTCCCGTCGTCCTGGCCTCCTCTCGTCCTATAAAAGGGTAGGCCAGGGCTCTGGAGAGGACGACGGACAACCAGATATACACAACATAGCGATCAACATCTCAAGCAATCATCTTGTACTCTTTCTTTTTCTCCTTTGAGACTTGGGCTCGTCGCCCTCTCTCGCAAGCTTGTAGCCCCTACACAAGCACCTTGGTGCAAGGAAATACAAACCTCTCCTCCCCCGCTGGACGTAGGGCCTTCTTTTGCCCGAACCAGGATAAACCCCCGTGTGTTCTCCTTGCATCACCATCCAGGAAAGGGACACGCAGCATTTTACTCGTTGGTTTAGGACCCCCTCGGGTCCGAACACCGACATTATGATACATAGTTGGTATTATTGAAAAGATTTTTTGAATCAGTTTTTTAATAAATTTATTTAGAGATATAAATGTTATACATATTTTCTACAAATCGAGTCAAACTTGTGACATAAAAACTGAAAACGACAAATAAATTAGGACAGGGCGAGTACTTACTGGCAGTACTTACTGGCCAGTGGACGTTACCAAATGGTACTAGTAGCACAAGTGACACAAGTAAAGTACTGCAGCCTACTGGTCGTAGTGCCTGGTGACAATGATTCGGGGCCGTTTATTTCACAGAAAATTTTGCAAAATTTTTCAGATTTCTCGTCACATCGAATCTGTGGACACATGCATGAAGCATTAAATATAGATAAAAAAAATAAAATTAATTACACAGTTCAGACGAAATAAACGAGATGAATCTTTTAAGCCTAATTAGACCATGATTGAACACTAATTACCAAATAACAACGAAAAGTGCTACAGTGTCATTTTGCAAAAAAAAAATTGCAACTAAACCGGCCCTCGATCAGGTTTTGTGGCCGGCCAAGAACTGAAAGCAGACTAACTGCACCTGCACCTGCTAGTAGTATTACCTGCACCTGCAGACTGCCACCCTGTTCGTTTCGCTGGTTTATTGTGCTGAAAGTACTATTCACTGGTTTGTTGATAGAGAAAAACACTGTTAGATGACTGCTGATTCTGCTGATAAGTTCAAACGAACAGGGTGTGCAGTTGTTTTTGAACCAGACGACAAGGCAACCAGCTGGTTAGGTAGCAGTTGTTTTGATCCAGACAACCTGCTGCTAGTAGTATGTGCTGCTGCCTGTGCTTGCATGCAGTTCAATTCAACAGTCTTGTTCAAAGCAACCGTGGTTTGAGTACCATGGTTTTGAGTTTTGGAAAAATTAACACTACTGTGTAGCGTTAATAAAAGTCTTCATGCGACTTTCACGTACTGCACTATAGGTAGTACATACACATGCATCCTATCCTAGCTAGTAAGCTAGATGAGGACGACGAGATGAGGATGCATGGGTACGGCTGTTGACGTCCATGCATATGCATGCATAGTCATGCTGCTGCTGCACGGGCTGACAGAGGAGTCAGTACGTCTTGTTGGCTTCCAGACCACCATCCGATAAGATGGCTAGTGAGTGATCCAATGCATGCAACAGGGACAGGATCACAGCCTCACAGGACAGGACATTTTGTCGTCGGATTCATCGGATATTCCCGGCGGCGGCGGCGGTGTGTTGGTCTTGGTCCGGTCGTCGTCGGCGACCTGCAGTTTCCAGCCGTACAGGCCCAGGGTTGATTCCCAGCGCTCAAGGGTTGGTCCGGTCGTCGTGGGCGGCGGCGGTATGTTGCTCGGTCAGCACTTAGCTTGTGTTGCCGTCGTCGACGGCGGCGGCGGCGCTGGTTTACATGTCAGAGCACCTAAAGCTGCCGCTGCTGCTGCTTCGGTACCCTCGCACTCCCAGTCGCAGGTCGCAGCAGAGAGAGCCAGAGAAGGAGATGGATCGGGCCGATCGGGTCCCAAAGAGCTAATGGGCCAACCAATACTATCCGTCCGTGTTAAATAAAGCCCATCAACAGTGCTGACGTCACCACCCTCGGTAGCCCATGGGCCTAGCCTAATGGGGTGTCTCTGTCTCAGCTTGTACTATAACTCCCTTCATTCAAAAAAGAACAAAATGTACAGACTTATCTGTTTGACTAAGTCAACCGATCCCAAATCACTAAATTAATTATATATTTTTTTCATAATAAACATATTTGAGGATACAAAAGTTGATGTTATTTCTATTCTTTTTTGAGAGGGAGAGTATACAAGACATAATCTTTTGTTTGATATCTCTGCTAGATGTTTTACTTTACAACATATCGGCCACTGATAACAAGCACACTGTTTGTTACACCTTCAAGCAATACGTGCATTTTCACCAATGATTATTGCAAGAGCTAGAATTGCTGGTACCACTATCCTATGAATAACTCTGGGTTCATCTTGCAAACTATTTTGAGCCTCAATGGGTAGTGCCAATATCAGCAGTATCCTCTTCTTCTGAGTTTGAATGCTTCTCCACCAGACAACTAAAATTTCTGGAGAAGAAAAACTGCTCCAATTTCTTTGAAGTCTTATTCGGATGTTGATGACTTCGTGCGCTACCACATGACTCAAGAGTGAAGGTTGAGCCTAAGCGAAGCTCGATGAGCCCAACATCAGCTCGAACATGTCATCTGGAGTAAGAAGGGTTGTCCCACCAAGAATAAGCTCTACATCCGGTCTACTGCTCTCTGAGATTGCGGTCATGACTTCCCGGACCTTGCATAGAATAGACCATATAATTTGTTAGGACACAGTTTACCGTATTGTATGTTATAGCACATTAGCACTATTGCTCTCTGACAGGCTGCCACTAAGATATACGGTTTCAAGTTCAGCTCTGCTTTTCAAGAGAGAACTACAAGGTGGAATTTTGGCGATTGTTTATCATTAACCCAAAACTGAAAATGGAGATCAATACAAATGCTTTAAAGCAGTAAAGCTGCAGTAACTAAAACCTTATGTGTCATAGCCACAATCTCAGATCCAACAGAACAATTCGAAAACAGTACACTTACAAAAATATATAATGAAAAAGGACGAAATATATGGTCCACAGTAAAAGTAATTTGACAGAACAATTTAGAAAATAGGGAAACGAATATTACAAATAAAATAAATAAATAAATAAATAAAATCTTGCTTCCTTTGTACCAAGATAAACACATTATACAAAAAAGTGTATATGTACTATCGACTATTGTAGATGACCAATAAACTGAAACATCATTCTTCATATCATAGGATAATAAATGACAAAGATAATGGATTTCCATTGAGATTAAAAGCTAATGACAGGTTTGTTGTAGTTTCATAGAGATCAAATATTCATGTAAAAACCAACCAAACTCTGGGAGGAATAAAGAATTATCTTGGCATGAATAACTGAAACCAAAGAAATGGACCATACCTCAAGAGTATTAATACCTCCCAGAACAAAAACGATAAGAACAGTTTGATCGCCGAAGGTTGGTTTAGACTGCAAATGAAACAAAACTTAGAAATGAACAATTTAAATAGAAACAGGCAAGAAAAACTGTGAAACTCACCTGTCCAAGCCCAAATCTACCTAATCCACTTTTGAATAGGCGACCAACAGTTGATGAATGATACTCGAGGCCAGGTACATCATACCTCGACAAGAGAGCTAATAGTAACTTATAAAGCAAGCCTTTCCTCGAGTAGCCGTCAGTCTCGAATCTACTTAGTGCTGCTAGACCTTCACCAAGGGCTTGATTTCTTAACCTCATACTGGATAATTTGTGAAAAAATTTGAAAAGCTGATCAACCCTATCCCGCACTTCCAACTTAAGTTGCATGTCCCCATAAGCTTCCTCCTTTTGGTGATCAGTATTATCACTGTCATCCCAGGTGCCCCATTCGTCATCAAAATCATCAGTACTGGGTGCTGCCTCACTTGAGTTTTTATTCCTCTCACCATCCTTAGATCTAGCTTTAGCTTCAAGTTCACTATCCAGACCATCAAGGAAACGCAACTTCACAGATGATGGTCGTTCAAGGATAGAGTCCACTATAACATCCTTAAGAGACCGCTCATCTTCCCAAGAAAAGGGACCACCAGCTATAGATGTAGGGAAATTTTCACCAGCTAAGATATATCCTATAATCGTTAGAAGCAGTACATCCTGGAAACTAAGTAGGCCCTGTGAAGACTCCATTGTAGTAGTTTGTGTGTGTGATTCAACTGAAGTGCTAGTGTTGATGAAATCACGAAGCTCACTGGCAAGACTTTGAGTTGTCTCTGCAGATGTCACACTTAATATTCTCTCGGCACTTGTAAAGGCGTCCCAGCGAGAACTTTGAGGCTCCCGTAGAGTCATTTCAGCAGCTAGTGCTAACTGGATAACACCTCTGTTTTTCAACAATGACAACTGGTCTCGAGAAAGCATTTGCACCATAGAGCGAATCTCTGAAACAGATGTGGCTCCTTGTCGACCTTTAGATGCAGAGGATAGCTTCCCATGCTGCAAGGCTTCGACAAGCCATTTTTTAATCAGCACTAACCCATCTTTTGCTCCTCTGTCTAGTAATGCTTCTAAATAGTGTGCTCCAGCACAATTGGATAGGAATGAGCCACTTATAGTGTCAAGTTCACAGCCAAGTATGTGATCATGTGCTTTATCAGCGTAATCAGGTAACCAGCTAACTTCAGAGTCAACATCAACAGAGTTCCATCCAGACGCAAATGACATGAAACCTTCAGATAACACACTGCTCCTAATCTTTGGTTCTTCCTTGCTAAAGACTGTCTCAAAAGGAACTTTTATATCCAGTGGGGAACGTTTAATGGTGCCTTGAGAATGCTTGCTTGGAGTTTGTGGATTTTTCACTGCAGAATTGGATGACATCCTTTCCTTGCGCGGTAACGAGGATAGCATCCTATCAAGAAACGAGTCACCATGGAAGCAAGGAGTTAGAAGATCAACTGTACGATCTACGATCAGTAGACCAGCAGATCTCTTATTGCGACCAACATCATATAGACTTGACATATCCATCATCAGCTTTCCAATGACCTTTGATGTATCACCAAGTGAAAATATATCAAGCTTTAGGTCCATCTGCGCACATTTTTACAATGAAGAATTGAGATCAACAAAGTGTATGCTTTTAAAGAACAGACAAAAGTCACGAGAGAATAATCTCGATGCGTAAATCATTACCTTATTGGCCAAATGGTACAGGAACTGAGCAGTCAATGTCACTCCTGGAGGTACCTCGTCACTATCAAAAGGTTTACCAGTAGATATGGAGGGTAAACCAGGGCCAAGGGAATCTTCATGATGATTCGACAGGCTTGAGTCAGCAATTATGCCTTCAGAGGGCAAAACAAAAACCCTTGAGGAAATAGGAGAGAAAATCATCGGAAAGTGACGCACAGCTACAGACAACCTTCTCCCTCTTGCTTCTACCTGGCCCATGTCATCATCAAAAAAATCCCTTTTCGTTGGGCTAGATTCAGAATTAGAGCCATAATGCACCCCAGAACCCCACTTAGAATAATTATCAATGTCAGAGGTGAAATCACTCGCTGTTTTATGAATGTTTTCTTTATGTCTGTCTAACTTCTCATACTTCTTAAGAAGCTCATCATGGTCCTGAATAAGTAAGGTTTCATATTCCCGAAACGCATCTTGCCCGAGTGGAGAATCAACATATGCTGAGTGTCCAATCTGCATTAAATTTCACAAATGATTCAAGGTCCTTGCAAAAAAGGAAGGCAGTATATCTATATAGTTTCAAGAACGCTTTCAAAAACAAGATGAATAGTGATAGCACAATAAACAGTTATGTAGCATTTTTCTCAGTGACGCTGAAGTTATTGTGGATTACAAAGAAACCATATTCCTCAAGCATATTCATTCAGTAAACAGTGAATCAGATATAGCCATATATGGGCCTGTTTGGTTGGTGCCTAACCTTACCACACTACCTTAGGCAAACAGAAAGTGTGGCGAACAAAATCCACTGGGAACATGCAAGTTGCTGCAAGACTACTGAGAAGATAAAATGATCCAGTTAAGATACAAATGCTGCCTACAAAATTTAATTGAAACTGGCAAGAATATTTCTGCTTTTCAAAAGAAAAGCAAAAACTCTTAAAGGCATCCAAATATACTATAGGGAAATATGTATGAAGAGAACTCACTAAAGAAAATAATTTCATGGCAGGATTCAGGTACTTCAAAAGCAATCTAGACTACACACATCATATTCTTTCAGGGATTAAGCACCTCTGAAATAGCTGTCAGTACAGTACAATGTGAAACGGTTCCGTGGTTGCTCAGACATCGCAAAATATACCGATGTGCATCACTGAGAAGGCATGATGTCAGCACTATGATCTTCCTTGGTGGATTAGAAAAACTTGATTGCCAGTCAGCTGCCTGCAATACACAGGGTACAACAGGTGATCAGGTAAAGAGCAAAGCAAAACCATCTGCCTTATTTCATTTTTTATCACAGCAAAAGCACAGGAAGCCTGGTTATTATTATGCATAAAAGTGGAGAATGAATTTACAGGCAAAATTTAACAGGAAGGTATTAAAATTGGGGCTTCTCATGCATCAGAAGTACTGAAACAAACAAATATGTGGATTAAGGCCAACATACAGCAGATAAAAAGAAGTAAAAGAAAACCACAGCATAAGTCATATATCTGTAATAACGTACAATTCAAGAAACTTTACGATGCATTATTGTCTATGAACTTAACATGGAGGAAATATTTTCAATGCCATCTTAGGTGTCATATTTAGACAGATTTCCCTCTTAATATCTGTCATGCATTAAAGTCCTTGGAGTTCAGGCATAGAGCAGGAAAATGAACAAATCAAGCACATCTTTCAATTGTCATGCTGTAGGACATTCATTAATCATGCATACAACAAACAAATAGCTGAAAAAAGTGTTGCATTGTCATATTTTACCATAGATATTATCTGCTTTCTGCTTTTAAAGATGACTCTAAAGCGGCTACTGTTAAAGATGTTCCATGACAGTGTCAAGGTCAAGTTTACCATGTGAACTAGAAACCTATAGATCTTTAACATTTCCGCTTACAACATGCATTTACTTGCTTGGGGGGTCTGACACACGAACATGTTGAGCTTTCATTGCAAATGAACTTTCAAGAATATTGCAAATGAGAGCTTTCTGCACACAAATGAACTTTCATTGCAATCTACAATATTGATACTCCTTAGTTTGTGGTAGCAAGGTGTTGCAGGAATCTCACAGCATTGAGAGGGGACGCATTCTCCAAGCTGCACACAGCACGAGCACCGAGTTCAAGAAGAAGGGGGAAGCCTCCTATGAACTGAAATGCCTCCAAGGTGCCCGCGTCAATATACACTATTGAATCTGCAATCTCATCTCCAATCTGCAACCACAATTAATAATAATAATAATAAGTTCCATCTTGGAAGCTGAAAAGAATACGAAATTTTGACATTCAGAATTCTGCATAGAACAAATACTTGTCACATTATCCATGCGAATTGAGCCGGTTACAAAAGGCGAATTCTCAGTTCAGGACCTCAAAGATGATATTTTTGACAAGCGGAACTGCTGAGTTTTGTGGTCAGATATTGACATTAAACTTGGCACAAGAAAAATGAACCAGTGTGGGGTCTTTTTTTCCAACAGGATAATTGCCCCAGCGGACACTGAACAACACAAATTTGTGTGACTAGGCACGAAAGAAAAAAATTTGAGTCCCCAAAATTCCAACCAAAAGTAGCTGAACTTCAAGCCCTTGAAACATATCACCTAGAATCCGGAATCAGCAACAGGTCGAGAGGAGATCCGACCTGGCGGATGGAGTCGATGCAGGAGGCAATCAGATCCACGGACCCCATAGCACCGTCCCCTCCTCTCCCTTATTCTCGAATCCTCCAGAAAGTTCAAAGAGATCGCCGGGGCGCCACCCTCCCAGCGTCGTCGATGCGGAGGGATCTTGGGGAGGGGGAGAAGAGAAGCGACAGCAGACCACCAAGACAGGGCGAGAGCTTTCGTCCCGTGCTCGTGCAGAACCCGCACGGTGGATTCTCCACCGTTCGGCTGGCCCCGAGCTGCGCTGTGGGTCTTCGCCGGAGGACTCGCTGGCGGCGAGTCGGCGACTTGCCCGGTGGCTGGGCACGAACGCCGGCGACGAATCGCGGACAAGAACGAACGATGGGCCCGTGTTGTGTGGTGGTAGACTTGAGAATTAGGCATTGGGCTATTACCCTATTGGGCCGAGACGGCCTGCTACGTAGACTTGCAAGAGGAAAAAGGAAAAAAAATGACACAGTTCAGGGTGAGTTTTTTAGTTGTAGAGAGGAGTAGTGCTTTGCCACGGAACTCAATTTATAATGAAACTGGACTCCGTATCATCGCTAGACGTGAATTGTAACTCGTATAAGCACTAATCTGGTTGAAGAAGTGAGCTTCTGAGCTAAGTTGCAGTTTGTTTGTACTTTTTAGTTTTAGCAAACAATCACCATGTTCGGCTGAGCTTATCAGCACGGCTTATCAGCCGTGGAACAGTGTTTTTCTCTCACAGCAAAACAGCCACAGCCGGCTTATAAGCCGCAAAAACAGCCTGCCAAACAGGGTGAATAATGTGAGCTTACAGAAAAGGGCTCCTGATTCGATGGCCCTGGGAGGAATGCAAACCCCTGCTAGCAAGGCCACACAATTGCAGGAGGAATGGCAGCCACAACATATATAGCTTCTGTAGGAGGGCGGCAACAGCAGTTTGAGAAGCCACAACCTTCAGAGTAACAGACAAGTCGTAAGTCGTAGTAACTCAGTACTAAATTGAGTTGTATCTGAATATTGACTTTAATGTTTGAATGCCTTTGTCAATTTGTGGCTGTTGATTATCGTGTCAATCTAAGAATTTTAGATTGCAATGCTTGTTGCTTGGATAGTGAAAAATGCTGTATCCAATTTCAGAATATACATTGGACAGTGAACAGTGTAATGTTGTCTTTTAAGGAGGTGGACACTGAATATACACCAATTCAGAATTTGACTCTTGTTGTTTGGACTGTGAACCCTAAATATGTCAATGTGATGTGATGACTGGACAAGTTTATGGAATGTATGTTTGTAACTGCAAAATGGAAGCACCAACTTGAATTGAAGCATGACAAGCATGCAGACTTGCATACTGCTGTATTCTTGCTTGCAAAATCGCAAAAGATATGAGTTCCTTTTGATTTTGAAAAAAGAAACAGTCCAAAGGGCATGGTCCCGGTCCCGGCTGCCACCATGGTGACAGTTGCTGTGTGCCGTGTTCTCTCATCCGCCAAGCGTTCCCCGCCAAGAGTTACCAGCCGCCGAGACCTCTACCTACTTGGGAGTTGGGGGCACTTTCTGAGCCACATATCGCCACGAGCTTTTGGTCCAGATCGATCGGACCCCGAAAAAGCGAGCTAGTATATCCAGATTATCCATAATCTGCACAGGCTTGAATTTCTTGTGGCGCTGAGGCTCTGCCGATTCCGGCTCCAACCTATTTACTTGAAGGAGAGAGGACTCTCCTGCTACCTTGCTGTCACTCACTACAATGGAAACCACGTCATGCTTCCTGACCTCCAAAGCATCGTCCAACAGCATGGCGGTGCTGTCGCCCACCGCCTTCGCAAAGCCTAAGCCTCGCCTGCTCTTTGGCGGCCGGCGTGCGACTTGTGAGTGATGTCTTTGCTTCCTTCGCTCCCTTGCTCACTACCGTCACTAACCAGATCGATCGGAACATAACGTACGCAGGCTGCAGCAGCATCAACGCGCGGGGGGCGTCGGAGGACGGTGGCGCGCCGCCGCCCGTCGATGCCGACTGGCGGTCATTCCGCGCGCAGCTCTACTTCAACGAGCAGTACGACGCCAAGAGTAGCGTGAACAACCCGGGCGTGACGACCGCGATGCCGTCGCCGCCGCAGCAGCCGGTGAAGAAGATCGGCGACAAGTGGGCGCACCCGCTGCTGGAGCCCGAGAAGGGGTGCCTCCTGATCGCCACGGAGAAGCTGGACGGCTCGCACATCTTCGAGCGCACGGTGATCCTGCTCCTCTCCTCGGGCGCGCGGCGGCTGGGCCCCGTCGGCGTGATCCTGAACCGGCCCTCGCTCATGTCCATCAAGGAGGCGTCGGAGACCATCTTCGCGGACGACGCCGACATCGCCGCCGCCTTCGCGGGCCGCCCGCTCTTCTTCGGCGGGCCGCTGGAGGAGTGCTTCTTCATTCTCGGGCCCCAGGCCCAGGCGGCCGCCGGCGGCGACGTGGTGGCGCGGACGGGGCTGTTCGAGGAGGTGATGCCGGGGCTCCACTACGGGACGCGGGAGACCGTCGGGTGCGCCGCGGAGCTGGCCAAGCGCGGCGTGGTGGGCGTCCGGGACTTCAGGTTCTTCGACGGCTTCTGCGGGTGGGAGCGCGAGCAGCTCCGCGACGAGGTGCGCGCGGGGCTCTGGCACGTCGCGGCTTGCAGCGCCGCCGTGCTGGGGCTCGCCACCGTCGTCAAGGGCGGACTCTGGGAGGAGGTGCAGGGGCTCGTCAGGGAGAGGAGGGTCTAGTGTAGTGAACTGCCTGCTGCCTCACTGCTGGGTGGGTCAGCAGGAATGGCTTTGTAAATTACTCAATCAATTAACTTGCAAGTTAAATCAATCAACGCATTCATTTCGAAAGCATTCTTCCTTGACGATCCAGACTTGGAAATATCCATCGAGAAATAGAGAGCAGAAAGCTATGTTCAGAGCTTGACTGCTTGAGGACACACAACTGAACTGAAGAGCAGCATTTTTTTTTTTCTTGTTATCATCGACCAGAGATGAAGATGTTAGCTACAATTCCCAGAACGAATAGAAGATCAAGTTTAGGATCTGTCAAAAGACTACTCAATTCCACAAATCATTTGATGCTGCATTTACAATTACTGAACAGCATTAGTAATTTTTTTCACAAAAATGTCTGTCTGTAATAAGTTCAGGAGAGAAATGAGCTCGTAGTACCTCTAGATGACACCAACAGCAGGACAAACTAACTAAATCTGGGCAAATGTTTCTGAGCTGTGGCATTTTCAATAGTGAGAATCAAACCATGCAGTTCACAAGAGTAACAGACACCCACTAGTAACAATCAGAAAGCTGCAAACAAGTGTAAAATGTAAGTCACAAGTAGTTAAGGTAATTAATCATCACCTCCTGCAGAAGAACGCACATGCCGCCTCCTACACGGGCGCCAGTGCGAGCCCTCGACGGTACAACCGATGAGGCCGTCCGAGTCGCGCTAGGCCCTGGGGTGGAGCGAGCTCGACTTGAATGTCCTCTCACCTTCGGCTAATTATCTTGTTGCTGTACTTTTTCTTATCACATAGTTAGTGCTTAATCCCCATATAGGTACATATAACTACAAGCGGTGCTTACTGGATATAAGGGGCTCTGAAGTTCGAAAGAATATGCTAATGAATTATAGCTCAGTGAAAGCAGTGCCTATTTTGTCAATCTTCATGTCAAGTAATGTTGTTTTTTTACCATTCCTCTGAAATTGGCTTCATGGATGCAGACTGCGGAGTGATGTAAAGGTTGGCAGATCTGTGTAGAGAAGTTCCCTATTCGCGGTACAAAGATCTTACTGGGCAATGCTATAGTACACTTTTTACTCCATAGGAGGTAATACCTCAAATGAATCTAAGCCCTTGATTTTTTTAATTTTTGAAATTAATTAATCAATTAATTAATTAATCTAAGAGAGAAAAAATATTGTCGAATCCCCAAATCATGGAGACAGAACCCGTGTGTGCCCCCTTCCTTTTACAAGCCGTGTGACCCTTCCTTTTCCATGGTTAGTGGACAATTTTGAAAATAAGAAACATGTAGCCCCGTGTAGCCCCAAATATATTATATTATTAAGAAAATATTTATTGATAAATATGTTTTTAAACCTTTTACACTCAATATTTAAATCTGTACATATACAGTTGCACAAAATTTTCCGTCAAAAAAATTATACAATTATATTAAAGTGGTTAAATAGTACACAAAGTCTAATGAGAAGCACGTCATGCTAACTAATAAAAACCATTAAACAAATCACATAATGTGATAATGAACACATCATGTCACGTCACTTGCAAATCAAGTACATGACACGTTTTTTTAAGCATAAGTACAGGACACGTTGACACACATGCATATTCAAACGTATTATGTCACATCACATGTAAAATTACGTGTTCTAAATATATCAAGTTCAACAAATAGAAAAGATTTATCATATCCGCCGACCATACATGCATGCATCAATCAAATCTAGAAAAAAGATTTGTTTATCTAAAACATTCCTAATTTATCATGCTTTACAAAATAAAAATTAAATAAATGTCTCTTCCAACTATTACTTCCTTGGAGATAATACGTGACTATAACCGTCCGATTAAAATAAATGAATGGCTCACAGTCATTTAGAAGTACCGCAGCAAAGCCCATCTTACTATCTCTACGTGAATCAAGAATAGTGTTCAGATTTCTGCTAGATAAGAGTAAAGTGCTTTCGTATTTGCAGACATGTTTTTGTCTGGGATTGGGACTTGGCTCTTTCAGTTTTGTGTGAGATGCTAGGTAACTCTCAGTTTATTGTACAAATCTGGCATGTTTTTATCTTTGAATTCTTTTACTGGTTAGTACTTTTAATTCGTATAAGGAGAATGGATAAATGATATTGTAAGTCAGCAATTTTAGATCAGACAATTCATGTCAGGTCTGGAGTTCAAGGCTTCTGGCGTGGAGGTAAGCGGCATGTTTGTGAGCACTTTTGGTTTCTTCTCTATCAAGTTGCAGACTTATGATATGCAGTAGGATATTCAAAGTATTTCTAGAAAACTTATACCTATCTAAAAATTTCCACCTAGACTGGGTGTTTGGGACTGCTCCGCTCCACGTTTTTCAGCTCCGCTCCACGTTTTTTAGCCAAACAGTTTTAGCTCCATGCACTCTGTTCTAAGTGTAAGAGAAAGAGTATTTTGGTTTAACGTGATGCCTTTGCCTCGGCTCACGGTTCGTGTTATATGGGTGGAAATAGCCCCCACCGTGGTATGCATGTACAAGACTCGATATACAAGGTGGTCCATACATCTAGATGATACTTACCGCACACACTCATCTAGACTCATGCATACCACACATTACATCACGACTCATTCACACCGCTCATTACATACTATTTTCTAACACCTGAACTATTCTAACATTCCCCCTCAATCTCAGCCACTTTGGAGGTTGAGATTGTCTCTAAAATTCTTCAACTTGACAACAGGTAATGCTTTTGTGAAGCCATCAGTCAATTGATCTCCAGTTGAGATGAATCTAACTTCTAGTAGTTTTTGAGCTACCCTTTCTCTAACAAAGTGAAAATCTATTTCAATATGCTTTGTTCGGGCATGAAAGATTGGATTTGCAGATAGATAAGTTGCACCCAAGTTGTCGCACCACAAACGCGCTCTAGGAGGATGCCTGACTCCAAGTTCAGTTAACAATTTTTGAACCCATATCAATTCTGCAGTTGCATTGGCAAGTGCCTTGTATTCTGCCTCAGTGCTTGACCGTGATACTGTTGGTTGCTTCTTAGCTGTCCAAGAAATCAAGTTGTTGCTAAGGAACACAGCAAAGCCTCCTGTGGATCTTCTATCATCCACACAGCCAGCCAATCAGCATCTGAAAAAGCACTTACTAGCATAGATTCACATTTGCTAAGTTTAAGTCCAAATTTAATGGTCCCTTTTATATACCTCAGGATCCTTTTTACAGCGCTCCAATGCACAGTAGTAGGTGAATGCAAGAATTGGCATACCTTGTTAACTGAGAAGGATATATCTGGCCTGGTCAGGGTTAAATATTGTAGTGCACCTACTATACTGCGGTATTTTGTTGTATCTTCAGGCCCAAGTTTCTCTCCATCTTCTATGCTTAGTTTTTCCGAGCTAGATAGCGGTGTATCAACAGGGTTGCACTTGTCCATACCAGAACGTTTTAACATCTCTGTAACATATCTTTCTTGGGTGAGAAGCATACTAGTGTTTCCCCTCTTGACTTCGATGCCCAAGAAATAATGGAGATCACCAAGGTCCTTGAGCGCAAAATCCTGTTGTAGATCAGCAAGTAAAGCCATAGTAGCATCAGTCGACGAGCTGGCTACTATAATGTCATCCACATACACAAGAACAAATAGAGTATGCCGACCCGTGTTGAAATAAAAAAGTGAGGCATCCGCCTTGGAGGGAACAAAACCAAGGGACTCAAGTTTTGCACAAAGTCGAGCATGCCATGCTCGAGGAGCTTGTTTGAGGCCATAGATTGCTTTGTCTAATTTGCAAACATATCCGAGGTATTTGGAATCAACATAGCCAGGCGGTTGATGCATGTATACTTCTTCTTGAAGGATGCCATGAAGAAAAGCATTTTTGATGTCTAACTGACGAAGAGACCATCCTCTAGAAAGAGCTATAGCCAAAATAAGACGAATCGTGGCAGCTTTGACAACTGGGCTAAAAGTGTCTTCATAATCAAGACCATACCTTTGCCGATAGCCCTTGGCCACCAAGCGTGCTTTATACCTTTCAATTTGACCATCAGCACGTCTCTTGATTTTGTACACCCACTTGCATCCAATGACATTCTTGCCACGTGGAGGAGGTACCAAGTGCCAAGTCTGATTGTTGAGTAGAGCACGATGTTCTTCGTCCATTGCCGTTGTCCAATTTTTTTCTTGCATAGCTTCAATAACCGAGGATGGTTCCTCGGACTTGACGAGATTGCACCAGCGAACCGTGCCGTCGGTGCGGCGCTTGGGTTGTACAATGCCATGTTGCAAGCGGGTCGTAGGTCTTGGCGGTGTAGCGGTCGTCGTGCTTGATGTAGGTGCTTGCATGAAGGCCACAGGATCGGGTTCAGCAGTCCTTGGCGCACTGGATCCGCGAACAACCACACCAGATCCCGTGGGTAGGATTTGTTCCCCACCGCCTGGATGCATTTGTGCGGTTGCATGGTGTGGCAATGCGGAAGGAGTGGTGGATGGCGTAGAGGATCCAGCGGGGGTGCATTCAACAGGCGAAGTTGTCGAAGCCGCATGCAAGCCACCAGATGAGTCCGCCGCATGCAGGCCACCAGGTGAGTCTGCCGCATGCAGGCCACCAGGTGAGTCCGCCGCATGTAGCGCCCCGCCTGATTCACCTTCTGTGGTCGCATGTGGATCACCTCCGGGAGCTGTGCGGCCGCCCGTGGGAAAGCACACCAGATGGTGGTGGTTTGTGCCCAAAATAGCAAGGCGCGCATCCGAATTTTCATCTGCATTTGTCAAATCTTCAACAGAATTTGATGATGGGTTAGTAGGTAATGAAGATTGCACATACTGATCACGTACTTGAGTTCCCTTTAGTGGAAAATTTGGATTGAGAAGAATGTCGGGTAGGAGGGTGAGTTCAGCTCGAAGTTGGGCAGCCGCGTTGGGATGGAGTTTGGAGAAAGGAAATAATTGTTCATCGAAGACAACATCGCGAGATATGTAAACGCGGCTAGTACTGGGCTCAAGGCACTTGAATCCTTTATGTTGATTGCTATAGCCAAGGAAAACACATTGTTTGGACCGAAACTCAAGTTTTCGAGGATTGAAGGGTCTAAGGTTGGGCCAGCAGGCGCAACCAAAGGTTCAAAGTGACATATAGTCAGGTGCTTGTCCATGGAGACGTTCATGAGGTGTATTTTGGTCTATAACCTTTGAGGGTAGACGATTAATAAGAAAAACAGCTGTGATAAAGGCCTCATCCCAAAATTTGAGAGGCATGGATGCATGAGCTAGGAGAGAGAGACCAACCTCAACTATGTGTCTATGTTTGCGTTCAGCTGCTCCATTTTGTTGATGGGCATGAGGACATGAAATTTGGTGAGATATCCCAACACGTTTAAAGAAAGAGCTAAGGGATTGATACTCGCCACCCCAATTGGTTTGCATAGTACGAATTTTACAGTCAAATTGTCTCTCTACGAGTTTTTGGAAATCATGAAAACATTGAAAAACATCAGACTTTTGATGAAGTAAATAAATCCATGTGTGTTTACTATAATCATCAATGAAGCTTAAATAATATTTATTTCGACCAACTGAGTTGGGAGCAGGACCCCAAACATCAGAGAAAACAAGATCAAAAGGATAATTGGATACACTAGTTGATCTAGGATAGGGCAACTGGTGACTTTTCCCTTATTGACATGCATCACACACACTAGTGGAAATGGAATCATGAATGTAGGGAAGTTTATGTTGACTAATAACTCGTTGAACTACTGGAATGGACGCATGGCCGAGTCGATGATGCCATAATGAGGTGGTTGGCTTGACGGCAGCAAAAACTTCTTTATTGATGGGTTGAAGAGGATAGAGGCCATGCTCACATCTGCCCTGGAGTAGGGTTTTGCTCGTTCCCTGCTCCTTGACAAAAAAATGATCGGGGTGAAATTCTAGAAACACATTATTGTCTTGAGTAATACGATTAACAGATGCAAGGTTTTTGTGGGCTTGTGGAACATGTAATATGTTACGAAGGTGAAGATTACTAGTAGGAAAACTCAAAGTACTATGACCAATATGATTTATCTTCATACCTGATCCACTGGCTATATGTACGTGATCATTGCCGTTGTAGCGATCACGAACTGTGAGCTGATCTAGCTCGCTGGTGATGTGGTCCGTGGCACCTGTGTCCATGTACCAATTTGTATCTACGCCGTAGGATGTTGATGCCGCTGATGCGCTCTTTTTTGGGTAGCCGATGTACTCGTAGCAGCGATCAGCACCGTGGCCTTTCCTGCCACATATCTGGCAGATCACATCTGCAAGAAAAGTTTTGTTGGTGAAGCTGTTGTTGTTGTTGCGACCACCGTTCCGACCATTGTTTCGTCCACGGCCGAAACCACCGCGACCACCACCGCCACGGCCGCCGCGGAAAGAGGGAGGGCGACCACCACCACGGCCGCCCCTTTCTGCAGAGTTGACGGAGGAGTAGGAGCCCCCATCACGCAGCGCCTTGCGCTGCTCGTGGCTCGCCATCTGAGCGTACAGCTCCGCGACGGAGAGGGGCTCGACCCGCATCATAGCTGTGGAGACGACGGACTCGAAGTCATCACCGAGTCCCGTGAGGATGTAGGAGACAAGCTCCTCATCATCCAGCTTCCGCCCCGCCGACGCCATGTCGTCGGCAAGGCCCTTCATCTTCGTGAAATACTCCGCGACCGTCGAGGATCCCTTGGTGGCGTTTGCGAGAGCCATGCGCGTGGAGATGACCCGCGCACGGGACTGCGACGCATGGTGTTCTTGGATCGCCGCCCAGAGCGTGGCCGATGTTGTTGATGAAGAAACTTGGGAGAAAATCTCCTTGGAGAGCGAAGAGAAGAGATAGCCGCGGACTTGACTGTCCTTAGCGATCCACTTCTCATACTCCGGATTTGGTACTGGATCCGCCTTCTTGCCGTCCGCCGTGGCAGTGGCGTCAACCTCCAGGAACTCCGTTGGAGGGTGGGCGGTGGGCTTGATGAAGCCGGCAAGATGAGCACCTGTGAGGGTGGCAGTCACATGGGCTTCCCACATGGTGTAGTTGCCCCGGGTGAGCTTGTCTTGTACTGGTGGAAGGAAGACACCGAAGGAGAACGCAGCAGCTTCTTGCGCCATGATCTAACTATTTCCGTGAGGAATTTGTGTGGCTCTGATACCATGTAAGAGAAAGAATATTTTGGTTTAACGTGATGCCTTTGCCTCGGCTCACGGTTCGTGTTATATGGGTGGGAATAGCCCCCACCATGGCATGCATGTACAAGACTCGATATACAAGGTGGTCCATACATCTAGATGATACTTACCGCACATACTCATTTAGACTCATGCACACCACACATTACATCACGACTCATTCACACCGCTCATTACATACTATTTTCTAACACCTGAACTATTCTAACACTAAGAAAAAGGGTGGAGTTGTGAGAGCACCTAAAAAGATGCTCCACAAACTTCAGTTTTTCGTGGAGCTGCTCCACGGTGGAGTTTGTGATACAGAGTTTGTGAAGCAGTCTCAAACACCCCAATAGAAACATGCATGATTGTTTACTGGAATTTTTATCACCTAGACTGATGCATTGGCTGACACATTGTTCCTTAAAACCTGCAGATGATGAGCTCTATACATTGGGGACCCTAGATCTTCTGATACAAAGCCAACAGAGTTCGTTATGCGGTCCAAGAACAACGAACTTGCTATTGTTGGCTTGTTGCTAGCTTGGTTCAGAAGCTCCGGCAACTTGGCATGAACATGGATGAGGACGCACCTCCGGTTGGCCATATTACTTTCTAGTGTGAGATATAAGCACAAACCACATTTTATATAAGTTCTCAGGATAGGCAAGTGTCCAGCTCTGGCCCTTTTGGCGATCTGATCAACCCTGATTCTTACACGAGTTGGAGCCAAGGAAGGCAGAGGGTAGGTTAGTAAACTTGATGGATCCATCATATCTGAAACGGTGCAGAATCTGATCCCAAGAGAGCGCACCGGAAACAGATGTTTGATGCTGTGAGTGAGCTCCAATAGTTCAAATGCAACTATGCTTCAGTGTAGTGTAGTTCCATTTCCTTTAGAAACTAAAAACAAGTTATGGTAACTGTCAGCTATGAGGGGAGTTCTGGAATTTATGCCCAAAGTTTGTTGGACACGTGCAGCTGCAAAAGTTGATGGATCGGTTCCATTCACTGTGTGTCTGGTTACCGAGTTATCTAGAAGGTGCTGGTCTTTTTTGCGTGCCCCATGTGATCGTCTCATTTGTGTTCTCAATTCTTCATGTAAAGGAGCTCAATTAGGCTTGACCAATAGGTAGCATGACCGGGCTGAACCCAAACCAAATTGTCACATTTGTTTTTACGATTTTTTTTTGAAACTGGAAGCATTCTCCATTACGAAATAACCGGCGCCAAATTGTTGGCCACCAAAACCTGGGTACAAGGAGGGATGCAATCCGTGACCGACACCATGTCAAGACTTAGACTAGCCCCGTGGGCAGCCAGAGCTACTGAATTACAAGAGCGGGGTATATGAGCTACTTTCTTAAAAGCAAAATTACAAGAAAGGTCTTTTAGTTCCCAAAGTACGCTGAGCTCCTATCCATCTCCATGGATAACACCGCATTGACGACCGCTGCCGCATCAGATTCTAGAATTATATTCTGAATGCCCAGATCAGCTGCACTTTGGACTGCCTGCAAGCAGGCTATAATTTCAGTATGAGCCGGCTCCAACACTTTAGCCAATTTTCCAAAACCCGAGCCGATTACATTTCCTTCATGATCCCGCAAAATAAAGCCCCAGCCGCCGCTACGACTCGACTGACTGAAGGCACCATCGCAGTTAAATTTCACCACTCCATTCGGAGGTCTGCACCATCTTGGTTTCGGCCCAGCTTGTACTAGTTCAGGCTTTTGCCGTTTCAGAACTGAAAACTCCTCAGCATAGGGGCGAATGTACTGGACCATCTGCGTGCTACCTCTAGGCGTATCTCCTTCACGAATACAACATCTCTCAGACCACCATACATATAGCAAGGTAACAACTCTGCTTTGAACATCTTCCTGCAAGTTCAGAATGCTTCCCAGAACTTGTTTAGCTGAAACAGCCTGTTCCAACTGAACTCTGATGTGTTCCAGTTGCAAATCCCTCCAAAGCCTGCGAACATTCTTGCATTTAAAAAACAAGTGGCCACCATCTTCATCCAGGCGCCCACACAGGATGCACACCGTATTCTAACTTCATTCCTCTGCGTTTAAGATTCACTCTTAATGCCAAGCTGTTATGTCCAAGGCGCCAAAGAAAGTGCAGCATTTTACGCGGACAATTTAGCTTCCACAATCGCGTCCAAAGCCGATCTGTCCCTGCACCCCCAGCTGTAGTGGATGAACTCCCACCACTAGCCCTGGCCCGTCTCTTCTCTTCTAGTCAAACTTTGTATGCCGACTTCTCCGTGAACATGCCGTTTTGGTTGTAAATGCCAGGCCGCTAAATCATCCATTCCTTCACGGACTGGGATGCCGAGAATGATATCTGCATCTTCTTCCCAAAAGATGTTGCGTACCAACATTTCATCCCATGAACCTGTATATGGATTCAACAATTCATTAACTCGAGATACCCCCCCCCCCCCCCCCCCCCCCCCCCCCCCCCCCCCCCAATCGGTGAAAAAGGCCTGCGCAAGTGCTCTCTTGGTAGCCAGGCATCATCCCAAATATTGATCCTAGAGACATCCCCAACTCTCCATATTAAGCCCTTTTTGAGAAGATCAACACCCGACAAGATACTGCGCCAAGAATAGGACATGTTCCCAGTTGGTTTGGCCCCCAGCACATCTCCAGTCGGATACAGTAATATTTTGCCTTTAGAAGCTGAGGAATTTGTAGCATTTCGTGACTGTGGGCCTGTGGCCGCTGCTCGGCCTGTGTTGAGGTGGTGGTGGCCACTTGCGTGTTGAGGTATCTGGTTGGCATCTACTGGGCTTCTGCAGCCCATCACTGTCGCGAGGTCCATCGGCATCAACCTTTGTAACGGCATCTGGCATCTCCTCAATACGCGGCCCAAACACAGCGCAGCTTCCGTCGTGCTTCTGGAGCGGAAAAGCTGCGTGGGCGGAAAGCCGGTCCCCGGAGCCGTCCGTCCGTTCGAGCTGGACCTCGCGCCGCACCGATGCGCGACGGCGACCATTTTTGGTTCGGGCTCGCGGTCGCCGGTGAGGAGAAAGAAATGCGAATGCCCCCCATTTTTCGTGATCCAGAACAGAGCGCGTCCCGCTCGCCGGCGACGCTTCTCGCGGGCCCCACGGCGTTTATCCGGCGTTTATCCGTGCGGTGCAAAAGACTGTTCAGCTGGGGCGGCACAACCTGGTCGAGAAAGGCCAAATTCCAGTCCACATCCAACGTGCAACTGTCCAAGTCCAAATCAAAAAAAGGAGCGAGCGAGGAAATTTCGTTCCTTTTTCAAAGGGTTATTAATTGCAAATAATTTGTGATTGTTTGTAACGAGCTGGCTTTGTACGTGGCGAGTGCCGCCGCTGCTGCTGCTGCATGGCCCAGCGCCGCAGAAATGTCGTTTTGTGATTTGTGTCCGCGGTGCGAGACATGATGCCCGCCTACCATCCGTCAATCTACCCAGCCACCGAACTCCCCCCCCCCCCCCCCCGAGCCGTAGCAACCAAGCAATGCGCTCTCTTTCTTTGTACAGAAAGGAAACAAAAAGGCAAAAAAATTTGCTCCCTTCGTTTTGAAATTTATAAGGTCAGTCTCAATGGAGATTTCATACAGTTTTATGGACATTAAATATGCTGACATGACACCGTATTGATGAAGAAATAAAAGATAAAAATTTTATAGGAGTAGACATGGCGATGAAACTCTTCTGCACTGTTTTCTAAAATATAGGTGCGTTGGAAATTGGGGGTTAAAACTCCTAATGAGACTGGCCTAAGAGATCTAATAATTTTATAGTAAATGAAACTTGATAATTCCAAAGTTTTTTTTTGACAAGAGTGTTACCATACCACACATCATGGAGGTACATTATGAACCTATGTTTATTTAATGTTCTAACGACGTTGATGTGATAGTGTTGTAAAATGTTACTGTTATTCTATATACTTGACCAAACTTAGTACAATTTGGTTTAGAACAAATAAAGACCCATTATATTTAAGAGGGTCGGTATATATTTGACAATCAAAGTTAACACCAAATAGTTTAAGAAAAAAAGGTGAGCCAAAGGTATATTTTGATCGTCTAAGATTAATTATTAGCTAGGGCTAAATGCTAGTTATTATCTAACTATTAGCTCATACACACATGTTGGATCTTAGGTTACAAGGTGCATATAAAATTAGCAACGAACTATCAGCCCGTGTTAGCTAATTGTACCTATCATCAGTCCTGCTGTTTTAGATGAAGCAGAGCTAATTTCTCGTTGTTAGTTGTTAACAACCTATGGGATCAAACACATCCTAAGCATATTCATTCAAGTAGTTCACGGTGACATAAAAAATATATATACCTGGAACCAAGATGCACAAAAAAACTTCACACGTGAGCCACAGACATTTCATATGCCTCTTGTGTTTGAAAAAGAATTTTGGGTGTGTTTAGTTCCTCCATTTTACCCAAAAATTTTTGGGTTTTGGCCCAGTATTTTGCAAAATGGAACTAAACACCATGCAAATTTTTGGCAAAAAGATATCCATTCTCCATTTTGGATTTTGGCCTCAAGAGGCTAAAAAAAGCCAAAAAACCAAAAAGCTATCACCTACCCCATGAAAAATTTAGCATTTTGGATAGAACTAAACACACCCATAAAATAATTTGCATTTCATCGTTAGAAAGTAGTCGGTATTTTACATTTTGCATTCCATACGAAAAAACACAGGCTTTGAATAAAAGAACCCAAAGAGGGCCGGCATCGCCGTTGATGAGAAGAGCCCAGTCAGCAGGCCCGGCGGAGCACGCCGTCCCGGCCCCGGACGGATCTAGGTTTCCGTTAACCTCCTGACGCCCTCACTAATCCCACAGCTCCCAGCGCGTGCCACTGACGTGCGGGCCCCGCTCGTCCATCCCAAGGATGATCGCGCGGGGTGAGAGGGAGATGAGCACGGACGGCGAGATCTCTCCACTCCGCCTCTCCCCAACGAATCGCTGGGCCGCAGAAACGATCCGCGCACGCACCCCATCCCGATTTCCTCTCACTGCACGGCGGCCCCACCTCACCAGCATTCCTTCCGTGACCCCATCGCACCAGTGGTGTAGGCCTCGCCCGCGTGCACGTAGCATTTTCAGGCGCTAAAGCTGGGAGGGCTAATCGCGTCCGCCACCAGACGCCCGCCCCAGGCCCCAGCTGCTTAACACCCGTCGCCTCTCTATTCTATTCACCCGCCTCCCCTCTCGCTCATCACCGCACGCGCGCACGAACGCTCCCACCCCCCTCCCGCCGCCGCCGCCGCCGCCGCCGCCAAAACCCCAGCGCGAGCCGAGCACGACTCGGCGTCCTTAACCTCCTCCTCCTCCTCCTCGGCGGCGGGGGCGAGCCGGGCGGGGAGAGATGGCGTCGGAGGACGTGGTGGGGAAGAGCAGGGGCGACACGGCCGTCACCACCATCGTCAACCTGGCGGAGGAGGCCAAGCTCGCGCGCGAGGGGGTCAAGGCGCCCGGCCACCAGATCCTCACCATCGGCAAGTCGCTCGTCGCCGGTGGCGTCGCGGGAGGAGTGTGAGTCCCCTTCCCTTCGCTCGACTCTCCCCTGCTCCGATCCTCTGCCTCTCGTCGTCATCGTCCTCACGTGCCTGTGCCATTCGGTTGTTCTAGGTGGGGGTTTCCCTGATTGGGTTCGGCTCTGGATTTTGTTGTTGTATTGGCTACCGATTGGGTTCGGCTTTCTGGGATTTTGTTGTTGTAGGCTACCCAGAGTTTGATCCGTGTGGGTGTCGTCTGGCTCCTGGTATAGGGAATTGGGGGTTTCCGTGCTGCTTGTCACGGGATGTGTGTGTGCTTGGCACGAGTTGTGTGTGTGTGTGTGCGCGCGCTTGGCCTGGCCTCTCAACTTGATGCCCGATCGTTGGGCGCGGCCGGTGTGATCTGCGTTGGATTCGCACCGGTCTTAAACCCAACACGCGACACACTCAGATCTCGGTTCGTTGACTGGTCACTTGGTTTGATTCGCTGGGAAACCACGCGGGGAGACACATTGACCATGGGCCGTTCTTCTCCACTGATCTAAACCATTTGCCAACTACTCGAGTTTTGGTTGATCTATTATCAATTCTCCAGACAGGATTCCATTCCCAAGAATAATTTAAAAAATTCCAGATGCATATCCATTTTTGCCAGTTGCCATAATGGACCTTAAATTTCAGTAGTTTGTTATTTTTGCGTTTTGTCCCTTCTCACTATTGGTATTAAATTGCTAGGGATGCGTCCAGCGTCCTACAGAGTTTGCTCACCCGGGGATGGATTTGTTTTTTTTTTTTTGAAGGAAATAGTAAAACTGTGTTCTAGATAGACATAACGAGCTGTCTTTCTGGTTTGGTCAGTGTTCGGTAATAACCGACAAATCCACCAGAAAAGGAGCGATTCACCACTGAGTTCATGCATCAGAATTTCGCTGTTGATGTCTCTACCCAGCCACTTTCCATTATTTGGAATTAGTTTAGATGTATTCAGCATTTTTGAGTAGTATATTGTTCTTCCTATTGTCATTTGTCATCACTGCATATCATCTACATCAGCAACACTGAAGGCCTACCAGTGTTTACTTTATCTGATGTCCTTGGTTGGTAGAAGACTATGGCGACTTGATCTTATCTTCCTTTGTTAGGACTAGCCAAATTATGCTTTAATAGTCACCTGAAGTCAGAGCTTAAACTAATTTTCTATTTAATTCGTTTTGGTCATTTTCAAATGATGCATACTGAAAGCGCAGATGAAAACTAGGAATATCTTAATGATATATGTTGATGAAATGGTCTTTTGCTCATTGATGTGCTTCATTTCCGCTTGTAAATTAAACAAACTATTCTCTTGGATCAACTATTGGGGTCTCTGCATGCTCTAAATTACTTTATTTGTATTTTGCACAGGTCACGTACTGCTGTTGCTCCGCTCGAACGATTGAAAATCTTGCTTCAGGTAAATTCCCTGTTCTGATGAATTTTCCTAGGTTCTTTTTAATGTTTCAAATCAACAGTGTATGGTTGACTGAGCGCTGCTGTATATAACAAGTTAAAAACCTGTTTTGTGCAATCTCTCCATATATCAGGATTGCATTGAATGAATGGTTTAAGAACTTGGGTTGTGAGTTGTATAAAATTGTTGTACATGAACTTTCCTGATTAATGTGGTAACAGTGTTTTTTAGTACTAGCATAGCTAGAGAGAGGATGCAAATTGAATCTTGACCGTGTTAATGCATATCTAATGTTCTCTATCTATTCTAATGCAAGACATGTCTTACTTTTATAATTAACACAAGTAAAGTAGCCTTCGGTGCATATAGATTGCTCTGGTTAGAAATGTGAAGCAGTATGTCCTGTGAGATATAGTGTTGGGTTACACCTTAAAAAGATCTCATCTGTTACTCAACCCTAGTTCAACAATTGGTAATGCTTCCCATAGTGTTTGTGTGAAGGGGGGGGGGGGGGGGGGTGTTCTAAATTATGTGGAGTTGACCTCTCACTTAATTTGCATTGCTTACTCAGGTTCAAAATCCACACAGCATCAAGTACAACGGAACAGTTCAGGGTCTCAAGTATATCTGGAGAACTGAGGGCCTCCGTGGACTTTTCAAGGGCAATGGTACCAATTGCGCAAGGATCGTTCCAAATTCTGCTGTGAAGTTTTTTAGCTACGAGCAGGCGTCAAAGTATGTCCTCTTTTTTTTTTTCCAATTACTCAAGTTGTCATGTTGTTGTTGTTGTTGTTGTACTCAAGTTGTCCTGTTCTGCTACCACTTACCTACTACTTGTAGTTTCCAGACCTTTTCTCTGTTGCGTGATTACTCTTTTATCCTGAAATTGGTTAGAAGCATTTCCTTTTTTTACTCCTCTTTTCATCTGTTCTCAGTGTCATGCAAAGCAATAAATGATTGCCGTTGCCTTTCTCTATTTGTTTTTATAGGGGAATTCTGTGGGCTTACCGTCAACAGACTGGGGAAGGTATGCCTTTTGCTACTATGCTACTGCCCAAATTAGATTTGCTGCATATTCATTTATTTTCAAGTGGAGATTGTCATCATATTCTACAAAACTTGTTTTTGTGACACCTGTGTATACTTTTAGTTTGGGTTAGTTCCCAGTTCTCAAACCAGTTGATAATCCTGTCGCGTAAAATCTTGGCCTTACGTAAATCCTAATCATTGTCTGTGCTTGTTGCAAATATTTTCAAGAAGGGGTGTAGTATTTTGCAGTATCCCTAATTCATGAATTGGGGTTTGTATTGAATGAACTGCATGCGCCGAGAAAATTTTATTTCTTGTGACCTATGCATGTTTCATTTGTTGCCCAACTCTGTCACCCTTGCCATGGCTTAAGGCCAAAAACATCATGTGCTTGGTTGCTCGCCAACTTTAGACTAAGGTGTGCCATGCATGCTCTTAAATTTTGACTTGTCAAATAGGTAACTGAAATCTAGTTAACCTAATATTTTTTTTAGTACTTCATATAGAGGGGAGAAATGGGTAGAACACTAGCATCATGCCCATATGTAAAGTGTCAGCATTTCATGTCTTTTGCTAGTTTGCTGAGTCTACATGCGATGCCTGAAAGTTGCTGTTGAATGTTCAGTTTGGTGATATCATTTGCAACTCCCTGAGACACAACATACTTCTTACTTGCGATGTATTGATGTTTTCAGATTACACATGGTTCCACCTCACAATGATTTCACCATGTGCAAATTGTGTTAGTGCTTTGTGGTACAAAATATTTCATGCATGCATGAGCTTCGCATGAAATAATTGGTTTCATTTTTAACTGCATTATCGCATGAAGTTGATAGAAGTTTCTGAATTCAACAACATTGGTATGTTCCACAGAGGATGCTCAACTTACTCCACTCTTGCGCCTTGGAGCTGGAGCCTGTGCTGGTATCATAGCCATGTCTGCTACTTACCCAATGGATATGGTTAGGGGTAGGATCACTGTTCAGGTACCGTATAGTTTTCAATGCTTTCAAGCACCATGAGATTGCCAATCTTGGTAGCTAATCTATAAGCCACTTTGGACTTCTATTCCATTTCGTTTGATGTTTTGTTGACTCTGAACTTACATATGCAGACAGACAAGTCTCCCTACCAGTACCGTGGTATGTTTCATGCACTGGGTACAGTCTACCGTGAAGAAGGCTTTCGTGCTTTATACAGAGGGTGGCTTCCATCTGTAATCGGAGTTGTAGGTTTCTTGTAACTATTATACTATTCCTTTTTTGCTCTTGCTGATGAGTACTTACCACTTTATGCTTTGAGTACTTACCACTTTATGCTTGGTTATCTTCATGAAGGTTCCGTACGTTGGCCTCAACTTTGCTGTATATGAGTCCCTCAAAGACTGGCTACTCCAGACAAATCCACTTGGCCTTGCAAATGACAACGAGCTGCATGTGGTTACAAGGCTTGGGTGTGGAGCTGTGGCTGGGACTATTGGCCAGACTGTTGCATACCCCCTTGATGTCATCAGGAGAAGAATGCAGATGGTTGGTTGGAACCATGCTGACTCTATTATTACTGGAAAAGGCAAAGAAGCACTCCAGTACAATGGCATGATCGATGCATTCAGGAAGACTGTTCGTCATGAAGGCGTTGGTGCTCTGTACAAGGGTCTTGTTCCGAATTCAGTCAAGGTAATCCTTGTAACAGAAGTTTTACATGCTTTCGATGTTGTTGCCTAATTTTGGTTGACAAACTTCTTTGAGGAAGTTTTTATCAAAATTTCTTTTCTAAGTTTGTTTCTAGAGTTCTGTCAATAGTTTGTTTCTAAAATTCTGTATAGTCTGTTTCTAACATTCCGCCCTTGTTTTGCCGTCTTCAGGTGGTGCCCTCAATTGCCATTGCATTTGTCACTTACGAGGTTGTGAAGGATGTGCTAGGAGTAGAGATGAGGATATCAGACTAAGGAAGCGGGGGTAGTGCTGGTCGTTATCAACTGCTATTTTTGTAGGTTTTGGGGAGTTCTGTTTTTGTAGGCAGGGCGAGTAGGAGGATATGACTGCGGCCCCATTCAGCATCAGGCCCTCTCAGCCCATGTTGATATATCCTGCTACTGGCTTCAGGTCCTAGAATTGTTGTTGGATCATGCGAAAAGTAATAAGTTGGCTGTAAAGCTTTAAGCATTTGCCTAACTCATAAAAAATCTATTCCTTGTTGATGTACCGAGATTGAACTTAAAAGCGGTATTGCGTGCTGCTAATAGTTGATTCTAATGATTTTTCTCAGCCCTCTGTCGCGTTTCACTTTCATGTGGTTGCTGGTGATTTTAGCCCATCTGACCGCCAAATGTTGATGGCGTTCAGTGTGCCCTTGTATCGTTGTAATGCATGGATTTTGACTTCACTTGTCTGCCCGTTTCAAGTATATTACTTGTATGTTTAAGGGTGGATTGGTTGTGTATTCGTCTGCTTAATTTATGTACGTGATCGGAGAAATTCTGCATTAGATGGTAAACATTTGTTCATACATCTGAGAAGTAATTCTCACATAATCAATGGTCTAGTTGACAAAAATGTTATCATCAGAACACAACAGCAAAAATTCCTGCATTCTCAGGCTAGTTCGGAGTCTGAAGCGTGCCCTCCGCCAGAACCGCGCCGCCGGGGAGATGGCACGGCAGAATTCAAGTGGCCGTCCGACTTGATCCTCTGCGTTCGCCTGATGATCTGCGGCGGCCTCACCACGCCCATCGACTTGGACTTCTCCATCGACTTGGACTTCTCCGCCGGCCCTGCACCACCATGCAATCTCTCCCCCATAGCAAAGCGAAAGATGTCAACGAGGAGCAGCATGGACAGAAGGCTTGCCTGCTAGCCTGGAGGCGACCCTGCTACCATCCACCTTCCTCGGCGACGCCTTCCTGCTGCCGGCGCGGTCCGCCAGCGACCGCGTGGTGTTGGTGGTGCCGCGGCTCGACACGGACAGAGCATCGGCGTCCGACAGCGTCGCGCTGCCGCTCTCGTCCCCGCACAGCGAGTTGCCGTCGCTGCTGGAGTCGGAGGCCTTGTCCCTGCCGCCACCGCCGATGTGCAGGATGGCCGCCCGGTTCCTCTCCGTCTCCATCACCCTGTACGCGAACATCTGGAACGGCACGTCGGACACCCGCGGCGCCGCGTTCCCGGACCCGGACTGCCACGCCGGGAACCTCCTCTGCAGGCTCGCCTCGATGTCCAGGTAGTCCACTGGCGGAACGGGCGGCGGCTGCTCCGCGGGGGCCGGGTTCATGACCACGAACCGCTTCACGTAGCGGAGGACGCGGCAGATGGACGCGAACGCCGGCCGTTGCGCCGGGTCCCCGTGCCAGCACCGCTTGGTGAGGCTGGTCAGGTACTTGGGTGCCTGGAACGGGAACAGCGGCCGCTCGCCGGCGCGGATGTTCTTGCTCATGTGTTCCCCCTGCAGGTGGTTGTCCTCGAACGGGATCTTCCCCGTGAGCAGCTCGAAGCAGACCATCCCGAAGCTGTACACGTCCGCCTTCTCCGTGCACTTGGCCGCCTCCTGCTCCAGCACCTCCGGGGCGTACCAGATGCAAGGGTTGGCGGCGGCGACGGCGACGGCGGCGTTGATGGCGTTTGCCGCTTTCGCCGACGCCCTAGGGCTGGGCCTGGGGTTGGCGGCGGACTGCCCGAACCCGGCAACCTTGACGTGGAGGTGCGCGTCGCCGTGCCGCGTCCTGACGAGCACGTTGGACGGGTTCAGGTCGCCGTGGTAGATCTTTCTCGAGTGCAGGTACTCCATGCCCCGCGCGATCTGCAGCATCACGTCGACGACGACGGCGAGCGGGAACGGCACCCGTCGCTTGGCGCTGTTCACCTCCTTGACGTGGCTGGCCAGGTCCTTGGTCATGAGCTGGTCCATGACGAGGAAGAACTCCCGCTTGTCCTCGTCGTGGAAGCAGTACCGGCAGTGCGCCACGTTCGGGTGCGCCACGGAGGTGAGCAGCGCGGCCTCGGCGCCCACGGCGTCGGCGTCGGCGCCGACGAAGTGCTTCACCGCGAAGGCCTCCCCCATCCACTGCACCTCCTTGAGGTTGCCCACCAGGCGCCTCCGGACGTGGAAGTCGCCCTGGAGGAGCACGGACGCCGGGTGCACCTTCCCGCGCGGCGCGGTCAGGAGGTCGGCCAGCCGGTGCTCGCTCCGCGTCAGCGGCTCCGGCGAGCCGGGGCTCCTCCGTTCGTCGAGGTACTGCGACAGGAGCCACCGGTCCTCCTTCCACGCCGCGTCCATCCTGGCGGCGAGCTCACGCGTGGCCAGGTACCGCGCGCCGAGCCTCTGCCGGAACAGCCTCGGCTCCAGCATGTCCCTGTCGTAGTCCTTGGCGAACAGCAGCCGCCGCCGGGCGAGCTCGTCCGGGTCGGACCCCGTGACCTCCGAGACGAGCTCCACGGCCTCCAGCACCACGGCGACGCTCCACAGCAGGCTGTGCATGTGCTGCTCCACGCAGTCGGCGCCGTGCGTGGCCGCGGCGGCGCGCGCCCACCAGCTGTCCCGCGGCTCCAGGCAGTGGCGGACGTAGCCCTCGGCGTCGCGGACGGCGCGGTGGAGCTCCCGGAGCGGCGCCTCCAGGGGCTTCCACTTGGTCAGGCGCTCGCTGAAGCGGAGGTGGGCGCGCACCTCGGCGGCGACGGCGGCGAAGGCCAGCGCGCAGGCGTCGGCGAGGAGGCGGCATTGCCGCGGGTTGATGCGGAGATCGTCGGCGAAGGCCATGAGCGCTTGGACGCCGCCGAGGGCCTCGCCCACCTGGCGGAGCTGGTCCATGGATCGGCGATCCGATCCTCAATTTGGGGGCCTCCGGCAGTTTCTGTGAATGATGAGTGATGCAGAGAAGGAGAAGAATGAACGATTTGCTAAAAATGGACACGCTGCCTTGTATTTCTTTTCCGTTACATCTGAGAGCATCTCCAAGTATCCTATTTTTTTCCTAATTTTTTTTGTTGTTTTCTAAAAATCCATCTCCAAGAGTATCCTATAAACCACTTGAATAAATCAAATATTGGCCCCATATGCCTTGGAGTAGAGCAGCTCCACGATGGTCGGGAAGGATGTACTCCACCACCACCGCGCTACCTAAACAAAGAAAAAATACTATAACTCATAAACCAAAAATTCAAATTAAATTTCGATTGCACCGTTAAATTCGTCTCAATAAATCCTTCAAAACTAGATCACACATGGATATATTTAGATAAAGTGACAAGTGGGTCCCACAGTGAATAGAGTGGATAGAGGATGATATAGAGAATGGATGGGTGTGGAAGAATTAAGTATAGAGGAGAGAATCTTGCTGACTAGGATGTATAGAGGATGAATATAGAGGTCCATGAGTGCGGGTAGTCTAAAGCCAAGTCGGCGTGCTCTGCAACGGCGAGGTAAACAGTAGTCATTTTGACCCACCGTGCCTCTCTCGCCTCCTCATTTATTTCCAAATGTTCATGCTTATCGTTGTGTTCTTTGTTGTAGCCTAACACATCAAGGTCCCGTTCGGTTGTGCTAATAAACCGGCTAAAAAACACTGTTAGTTGATTTGTTGTGAGAAAAAAATACTGTTCCGACTGAAAAAACAAGTTAAAAAAGATGGATTATAAGCCAGATGAACAGAGTCTAAATGTTATTTCTTAGTGTTACCCCTTGATGTACTTGCTAAATTCTGACTTCTGCCGAGCTGATTATTGCTTTATTTTTTAGGGTGTGTTTAATTTCCAAAATATTTCACTTTAAAACATCACATCGAATCTTGTGGTATATGCATGGAGCATTAAATATAGACGAAACAAAAAACTAATTGCACAGTTCACCGTGAAATCGCGAGATGAATCTTTTGAGCATAATTAGTCCATGATTAAACAGTAATTGCCAAATAAAAAAAACTACAGTACCTAAAACCAAAATATTTTGGGAACTAAACACATCCTTAGGCGCGTATTGCATAGTACAGGTCTATGCTTTTTAGCCCTTATTTAGTTCCTAAAATATTTTTACAAAATGTAACTGTAGCGCCACTGTAGCACTTTCGTTGTTATTTGACAATTATTGTCCGATCATAGACTAATTAGGCTTAAAAGATTTGTCTCGTGATTTACAACTAAACTGTATAATTAGTTTTATTTTTTATTTTTTATCTATATTTAATGCTTTATGCATGTGTCTAAAGATTCGATGTAACGAAAATCTGAAATATTTTGCAAAATATTTTAGGAACTAAACAAAGGCTTAGACAGAGGTATCTTGGTTTCTATCAGTGCACTGGCATTCTGGCAAGGAGGACTTCAGAAGATACAGATTCTGGTTTCTGAATTCAGTTTTATGATTTCCGTTCTTGCAGAGAACAAAATGTTGTTGATATCCTCTTGGACACATTATTGCCTTAGGCCTGATTAGTTCCCAAAAAAATTTGCAAAAAACTACTATAGTATTTTCATTGTTATTTGGTAATTAGCGTCCAATCATAAACTAATTAGGTTTAAAAAATTTATCTCGTGATTTACAGCTAAACTGTATAATTAGTTTTTTTTCTATATTTAATGTTCCATACATGTGTCTAAAGATTTGTTACTGCAGTTTTTTGAGAAAATTTTTGGAAACTAAACATGCCCTGAGCATCACCGTGGAAGAGGGCCGTAGGTACGCCAGCCGCTGCAGCTGCAGGAGTGCACGAGGGTGAAGCGCCGCGATGGGGCACAGCTGCTACGGGGTCAATAGTGTAAGCAAGAAAGTATCTAGAATTTTATATACATTAATAGAACACATTCTATAGATTATTGGAACATAATTTTATATATCTATTGGGGCATATTTATACATTGTTGTGGCTGCGTCAAGGTAAGGGCTGGAGTGGACTCGACGGCGTGGGGCTAAGGGGAGGGCTCCAGGAGGCGTAAGGTGGTCGGAGAAGAAGGCCAACATGTCTGCGCTCCAGGCCACGGTGCTCACGGGGTGGTTCGGTGCATGACACAGTCCACGGCCACGGCGCAAGGTGATAATATTTTCTGCTGATGTTCAATGAATTGATATGCTTCTATTGGCTTCCTTTTTATGCACTTAGGATTGCTAGTTTTGTAGGTACATTTGCTCATCCATGTGTCTATGTGATTTGAATATAAATTGTGAATTAGATTGTTTACAGGGATGCCTGCCACTAGTTTTTTTTTGCTTTCCTTTGGTTACTATGCTTGCATGCATACTTTTCTATGCATGCTTAACTGTGTTTTGAGACCTTATTAGAAAAAAATGTATGCTTATATATGAATTTCTATATACAAGCTGCTCATTATACTTGAGTGAAATGTCTGATTTGTACTAACTATGTTTCTATGCATCCACGTGTGATTTAAGGGGAACATGCTAGGACTGTTCTATACATACATACAAAATCTTCAACATTGGACTATAAGTGTTGCGCTCCACAAGTGCAGGCTCAAAATGAGTTTCTATGCATATAAAAGTGAGTTTCTGTTCTAGCATCGGTTAGTTTCTATGCATATCAAAGTTGGTACTACATCTTTAATTTTCTTTGATTTATCTGGTGTATGCTTTCTTTAATTCAATTGCTTAGATGTGGATTACAGGGATGCTGTTCGTGGCACCAAGGATGAGTGGGTGCTGCCAGCAGGATGGAGGACTAGGTGGATTTTTTATGAACATGAATTATGTTTTTTGCTATATAAAAATATTTTTTACTAGGATGATTTGGTGCTACGTCTCCCAAAATGAAATCTTATTATTTTTTAATGCATAGAAATTAAAATCTTAGTATTTGGATAGTTAGCTATTCATTTTTTTGATGCTGGTAAGCGGCTGATAGTTCGGTAATCTAGTGGCAAGGTTTCTATGCGTGCAATTTTAGGTAGAAACATGCAGGTCTGAGTTTGGTAATCTGGCGACATGGTTTCCATGCAGTTTAGGAAGAAGCATTTAGGTGTCACCAGTTGCAAGCTTCTATTCCTTATTTTCTTGTTTTTTTTCCTAAATTCGTACGTACTCAATTATAGGCTCAATTTAATCGTTAGGTGTGCTTGCTGCTCCTAGGCATGTATCAATCCGTAAAAACTCATGCTTGCGTGCTGCTCGCATACTTTCTTACTGCTATCACTGCTTTTTATGCCACTACATGTTTATGATGTTCGTGCTGCTATCATTGATTTCTAATTTTTTTATTTACATCATAATTGCTTTCCTCCACTAAGCAACTAAGGTTTCTATGCAATTTTGATTCAAAAAATTGATGCATCTAGTGAGACAATTTTGCTTTTTGCACTTGAATGCATAAGTTTCTATGCATAAGCAGTTTATTTTGATGCATCCCAACGGTGGCTCCTCTCCTCGGCTGGGGGCTCCTCAGGGGCAGACAATGGCTGGTGGAGCTTCCCTGACTGGCGCCACCTCCTACACCGGTCATGGCGGTGTCTCATCTCCCATCAGCAATGGCGATGGCATCCCCCAGACGGCGGCACCCCGACGGTGACTGTGGTGGTTTTCCCCATATTGACGGCGACTCCGGCAGCCCTCCCCCACACCGATGGCGTCATGCATAGTCGAGGTGGATCCCCTTTCTGCAAGGTCCCAAAACTCCTATTATTTTGCATCCTGAGTCTAGGATTTTATGCAATGTGTGTCATCCGTCTACAAGCTGTTGAGAAGGAACAACAAGGTTTATGTGCAATTTATTTTTTTAGTTGTATATGCTTCTTAAGCCAGCCATGTAAGCAAGTAAGTAAGCATTGGTTTTTGATAGTATCAAGAATTTGAGCAGGAATGCTTTCTATTCACTCTGAGACATAAGATTTCTACTTCATAATCTAGCTATATCAGAGCCTTTATGATCAATTATTTTTATTTTTGTCCCAATTATTTTCTATGTTTGCATCTTCCAATTTATAGTGGTTGCATCAATGTAAGTTTCTATAATTGCATTAGTGGTCTGCTATGAAATTAAAATCTTAATTTTGATTCTATGCTTGATGAGTTAGATTTTTATGTGTTCAGTTCATGCGCATGGTGAGCAGCTCGAAGTTTCTCCTAATCTAATGTGGATTTCATTGCATATTTCTATGCTTCTTGAGCTAACTGTGTAAGCAAGCAACCATTGGTTTTTGTTTGAACAAGAATGACTTATTTCTCATAATCTAATCTTTCACTGCATATCGTTAGTTATTCATGCTTCTTTTTATACATCGTTGGAGCATAGTTCTATGCATTATCGGAGCACATTTCTATATATTGTTGGAACAAAATTTTATACATTATTGTTGGCTACCGGTGATGCGGCATCACTGATTACTGAGGATCTCCTCGAGCCCTCCCCGGCCACGAGCGGCGATCCCCGGCGTCTCCAACCTAGCCTTCTCACGTCAACAGCGATTCGGCCCATTAGCAACTGGGCTTCATCTGTCTCCAACGGTAGCTAGAAGCGCAACCGACATGCTCATGCTCACGTTGATTTTCCATACAACTGAATGACAAGTAAGCAAATTTTCTATATAGTTTTGATTTAAACTTTTTATGCTTCCCTCTCATATATGGCATTGGCAAAAACTAGTTGTCTTGTCCCATGCTTTGGATTTTGATTTATATATACTAGCAGTACCTGAGTGGTCCGTGATTTTAATCAATGTAGCTGATATTAGTTTCACAAATAAATTTGTATGCTTGACAAGTTAGATTTATATGCTATGTTCTTGTGATTTTTGCATTAATGTAACTGACATTAGTTTCATAAATAGATTTTTGCGCATGTTAAAACATGTTTATATGTCTTTCTTGTCGCTGTAAGGTTTCTACGCGTACTAAAACATGTTTCTATGTCTTTCTTTGCCTTCTAGAATATGTTTCTATGCCTTTGTTGTGATACAGGATGGTTGGAAGAATTGCTCTTCATTTGGTGTGAGAGGTCAATGGTGGCTCAGACATATGACATGGCTTGCGACGTCCACGATTTAGTTGGCTTGTGGTGGTGGCGTAGCGTGATCTTGATGTAGTTGATGGGTTAATGTAAAAGTTAGTTCCATATGTTGTGTTTATATGCTTGGATAACATGAGCAAAGTTATTGGTTTATATGTAACCTCAGTTGGGTTTCAATAGTTTTGTTGACTAGATTTCTATGCATGTTGTGAATTATGTGCTCATATGCACAGTGTTTGTAGGATTCAAAGTTCAAAATTTTACAGCAAAAATCATTCACTTCTATACTGGTAAGAATATAGTTCTATGCACAACTAAACTGTGTTGTCGAAGATATATGCAAGTGTTATGTGTTTTCTGTACTTGCATGCGTATGAGTGTATCCAAGTAAGATTCAAATTTCAAATTTTGTAGCATTAGAATGTTTGTTATGCTTGCGTTTCAAGATTCTATGCACGCTCCACAAGAACCACAGAACCTTTACGCCAATAGGATTCAAATTTCAAATTTTATAGTAAAAGGTAGATGTTTTTCTATGCTTTTCACCACCCCGTGATTCAAATTTCAAATTTTGGAGAAGACGAGATCGTCTTCATGTTTTACGCTTACGACCTTCATGTTAATTATACACCCCGATAGTGGAAAGCATGATGTTGGTGAAGGCAATCATGGTTGTGCCAGGTGGAATATCTATCCTGCGAAGAGGTTTTTACACAGTAATAAAATTAATTTTTATTCATCCAACTACTAATTTCTATGCAACATTAGCGTAAATAATTTTTTACGCATCTTGACTATTGTTTTTTATACATCCAATTAGCCATCACGTGCCATGATTTAAATTTTAAATTTATGAATTTTAAATTTTTTAAAGAATATTCACAATGAACTTTGAATCATGCATAAAAATGTCAGGAGTTTAATGGTAAAAACCATTTTTAAATTGGATGCTTGATTGAGGAATTATCGTAAAAAATAGAAGAGATTCAAGTGGATGCACGTATGCATGCATGTGTTAGCATGTGTCAGCCTGCGTCAAACGTTGTTAGTATAACGTCCAGCTCGCGGAGAGGTTTTTATGCCGTAACGAATTGATTTGAATTCATGCAACCACTAGATTTTATGCGTCGTCACGATAAAACCTTTCTGTGAAACCTGAACTAGGATTTTTTTTAGCAAAGTGTCACCCTTCTTTATTCATTAGGGTAACTGGTACAAATTCCATCAGGAGGAGCAACAAACCAAACATATATTCCTACCAAAAAGTTTACAGAGCTCCTAGTTAAATAATGAGCATCAACATTGGAGCGTTTGCCTTCATGAACAAACTCTACTTTTGTGAAGCTTCCCATCCAGGATTTGATTTCCAAGACGATTGGCCCGTACCTCCCAAAACCCTCACCATGGATGTTTCTTACTGCATTGACACAGTCGCTTGCCACCTGGAGCGTTTGGAGGTCAAGATCACTGGCCAAAGCCAGACCCTCACGGCATGCCATCACCTCGACTGTTTCTGGGTCGGCGCAGCCCTCCAAGACCAATACCGATGCGCCTAGAAAATTACTGTATTCGTCCCTAGACATTGTCGCTGCCGAGGCCTTGCTCGAATTCTTGGAGATCGCCGTGTCCACATTGCCCATCGCAAATCCTCTTGGCGGTTTGATCCATCGCGGTGCCGGATCGCCCACCTTCTCTTTTTGCTGGTTACTCGGCTTGATCATCTCCAATTCACTGATGAACCATTCCATAAAGCTGTTTGTCGAGAACGGACTCTGAAATTTGCTCTCGAACAGCGCCTGACGTCGCGCATACCAGACGGCCCAAAGACGGACCACAACACGTGTTAGCTCTTCATGCTTGAGCACCGCCATCACCTCTGCTAACCAAGCTCTTGCGTCTAGTGTTTCTATCTGGCATATAAAACCAGTAAGCTCCTCCCTCTCGAACGCCCAGACGCACTTGGCTAAATTGCACTCCAGCAATGCATGCCTCCAGGAGTCCGAACTGCCACACAAGGCACAGTTCCCATCCAACGCCATGTTCCTGCGATGTCGAACGTCCCCCGTTGGAATGGACTGCCTCGCCAAACGTCGCAGGAAAACACGGATTTTTGATGGAACTTTGATTCTCCATATGTCGCTCCATTCTTTCTCCTGCGCCCTTGTGTCCGAGCGGCTTGGCCTATCCTCCACCCAGGCCGACGTCACTTCCCGATTCCGAACAAGCATCCGATAAGCTGACCGGACAGAAAAAATACCCTTCTTCTCATAGTGCCATCCCCAGAAGTCGTCTTACGATGCCGTACGTAGCGGGATATTTTCAATGGTCTCCCAGTCCAATGGAGAGAAGAATTCAATCAAAAGTTGTCTGTTCCAACTTCGTGAGGACCGGTCAATAAGTTCAGAGACCCACTGTGGCGGGTTATCCTTCGTCGGTCGTAGCAGCTGCAACATACCATCCCTGAGAAGCCACGGTGACTCCCAAATTTTTGTCGTTTTGCCCGATCCAATCCTTTGGATCAGTCCTTGTTGTAGCACCTGAACGCCATTAACGATAGCTCTCCAAACCCGGGAAGGAGACGAGCCTACCTCCTCATCCAACAACTCACTCGTAGGAAAGTAGGCTTGTGTCCCAGGGGCCCCACATGCGTGCGCGTCAGCTCCGTGGTGGGCTGGGGTGGGGTGGTTGGCTGGGGCTTCCAATAGCTATTTGTAGCCCTGGGCTTCCAATAGCCCAGCTCGATAGATATAGATATAGATATAGATATGCATATCGATATTAGATATATAGATAAATAATCCGTGAATTCTGTCTATGGGGTTGATGAAACAACACCGGACTCGGTTGACCTGGGGCACCAGCCTTTTTAAGGCGTGTTTAGTTCAGGGGCTGTAAAGTTTTCAGGGTATTGTAGCACATGTGTAACTATAGCAATTAGTATCCAGTCATGGACCGATTAGGCTTAAAAGATTCGTCTCGCAAAATACATGCAAACTGTGTAATTAGTTATTTAATGCTCCATACATATCTCCAAACATTTGATGAGATGGGGTGTAAAGTTTTTAGGTGGAAACTAAACACCCCCTTATTATTGTATAATAGAACGGTAAATCTATGTGTCGGTCGAGTGTTTTTCTTCCTCGGGTGTGTTTAGTTCGCAAATTTTTTTTGCCTTTGGGTGTTGTAGCACTTTCATTTGTATTTATCAATTAATGTCCAATTATGGACTAATTAGACTCAAAAGATTCATCTCGTGGTTTTCTATCAAACCGTGTAATTAGTTTTTTTCCATCTACATTTAATGCTCCATATATGTGTCTAAACATTCGATGTGACGGGGAATCTTAAAAAATTTTGGGAACTAAACATTGGCCCTCCTGTCACTCGATTTTGTGGCCGTTGGATTACGTGCCGTCGACGGAGGCGATGAGCCGCAATCAGTTGCGGGGCCCACACACCCACACACACGGGATGGGACTGGGCGGGCATCTGCATGCTGCGAGACAGTGGAGATGGCGTGCATATGAGGCTAACCGCACTCGTGGTACTCTAAATTCATCATCTATATATCATAGTCACCAAGATTCTCTTCTCTATACCCAATTCTTTCGCACCCATCCATCCTCTATATCATCCTTTATCCACTGTGAGGCCCACTTGTCACTTTTTCTAAATATGTTCATGTGAGATTTAGTTTTGAAGAATTTATTGAAACGAATTTAATGGTGCAATATGAATTTAATTTGGTTTTTTTTGTTTATGAGTTATAACCTTTTTTCATCGTTGAACAAGTAGGGTCCGTGTTGCATGCCACCTCTCTCCTCTCTCTCCCTCCCGCGCGGACGCGCTTGCTCTCTGGCGAGGACGACCTGCAGGACGCGCGGCCCCGCGAGGCACGTACCGGACGACATGCTCGTCCGCCAGGAGTACCGGACGTCTGCCCGTCCGCTTGGATAGTGTGCGGGGTAACGTACCCCCTGCGGCCTTTTTTTTTCCCTGTAAACGCGTTCTTCAGATGATTTACAGTATGCGGTGCAGTCAGTCTCAAGGTGCATGCTGCTACAGGTGCATGGCGGTCGGGCCCTCGTTCTTGCGGCCGGAGATGGGGGTGCTGTGGTGTGTTGTCCCAACACCACCAGCTAGCCACCGGCTAGGCATACACATGTGCAGTAGTCTCTCTACTGACTTTTACTCCTACCTAGGAGTAGCTAGTGTTGCATTTGTAGCAAGGGGGTGTTTAGATGGAAAAAATTTAAAATTTGGCTACCGTAGCATTTTTGTTTGTATTTAGCAATTAGTGTTCAATCATAGACTAATTTGGCTTAAAAAATTTGTCTCGTGATTTACAATTAAACTGTGCAATTAGTTATTTTTTATCTATATTTAATGCTCCATACATGTGTCAAAGATTCGATGTGATGGAGAGATAGCGTAAAAATTTAGAATTTCGAAGGCATCTGAACAGGGCCTTGGTCTGGGTGATGGGCTGCTGAACCGTGATTCATTTATTTGGTAGTAGGAGCATATTACATTTTATTAGACCGTATTTTATTATTTTTGTTTGAGTGTAAGATAAATAAGAATGGTCAGAATTTTTCGAACAGTTATCTGATCATTGTTTTGCTTTTTATTTTCTGTATATTTTATTTGGTTTCTCTTTGAAATTTTTCAATTTGGCTTTCATATAAATAATCTGGCAGTTATCTGATCATTTTTTTGTTTTTTATATTTTCTGTATGTTTTATTTGGTTTCCCCTTGAATTTTTTCAATTTGGCTTTCATAGAAATAATCTGGCTATTTTTTTGTTTTTTGTTTAATATTTTGTATTATTTGTATAATTTTTTATCATTTGATTTAGATCCAATAGTCATGACACTCGATCTACTGGCCGTCAGATCAGGCACCGTCAACGCAAGGGATTGATATCGGTGAAGCCCAACAAGCTGTCAGCCAGCAGCAGCCCCCTACAATAGACGTATGTATGCTTGCAGATTTATTCCTTTAGTATGATAGATTACATCTTACTAGACTATATTTTACTGTTTTTGTTTGGGTGTAAATTTTGTATTTAATTGGTGTAAATTAATTTTTCATAAATGAGAATAGTCAGAATTACTCGAACAATTATCTGATCATGTTTTGGCATTTTTTATTTTTTGTATGTTTTATTTGGTTCCCATTTGAAATTTTTCAATTTGGCTACTATAGAAATAATCTGGCTATTTTTTGTTTGTTTAATATTTTTGTATTATTTGATAATTTTTTTGGTTCATTTGATTTGAATCCAATGGTCATGGCAATCAAGTGTTGGATAGATAAAAAAATACCTAATTTTTGTTTGCCTTCTCAATCGGGTGTTTTAGGGCCATCGTACACTCGCGTGGCACGTACGCCTGAAACCACTAAGCGAGGAGTAGGCAGCCCGCAAATTCCTCTACAAAGAGCAGTTATGTGTTCAATTGGTGTAAATTGACTATTCGTAAATCATAATGGTCAAAATTACTCGAACAATTATCTGATCATTTTTTTTGCTTTTTAATTTTCTGTATGTTTTATTTGGTTTCTCTTTGAAAATTTTCAATTTAACTTTTATAGGAATAATCTGGCTATTTTTTGTTTGTTTAATATTTTTGTACTATCTGTATATTTTTTGTGGTTCATTTGATATAGATCCAACGGTTCCAACGGTCTCATGACAATCGAGTGTCGCAGGGGTCAAAATCACTCGATTTTTGTCTGTTTGTCAATCCGTCCAACACTCGAGTGTCCCACACCCCTACAACACCCGACCGCTGATTAGACAGACCCTAGAACTGTTGACCGCTCGTGCGCGTTCTCTGTCTCGCGCGTGACGCGCAACTGGCCGACCGCCGACGTCCGAAGCTCTCTCTCTCTCGTGACCAACTGGGCGACCGCCGAGCTCCGCGTCCTGTGCCCGGTGCCCTGGTCTAGCCTCGCGTCAGTTCTTTCGCCAGGTCTTCGTCGGGCCCTTAGCCGGCGACGATCTCCAATCAGGTTTCTCTTCCCTTCGTACTGTGCAAAAGCAAGCAAACGAACCCTAACTTATTTTGTATTCTGATCTGACCTAATTATAAGTTTATATGCACTATGCTTTACTAATTCCGATTTTTCTTGCTGGTATTTGTACAACCATGTCCTTTACTGGTTGCGCCCCCCTGTAGTTAAGTCTACTGCTGCAACGTACGTCAAATTGACGGCATCCAAAACCCTAGTCTCCACTCAACATTACTAGGTTTAAACATTCTTCTCTTAATTCACTCTTGTAAAAAAAATTACTTTAAATATTCTGATATTCAAGGAATTTTGTCTTTTTGTTCTCAGTTTTAGAAGAATGGGAAATTATCTAATTGGAAAAGGAGCAGCATCAAGCGATGTCCAAGCCAAAACAGTCCATCATAGGGAAAAGAACCCTATTAAATTTGAAGACCTTCCTGAGGTATGTTTGTCTTAAGTTGAGTGTACATGGAACTTTCCATTTTTCATGATATGCCATTTGCTCTGAATCAGGACATACAGTGCACAATTCTATCAAAATTGTCTCTAAAAGAACTCATAAGGACCAGCGTCTTATCAAGTGAATGGAGATATATGTGGGTTAACTGCCCCAAGTTATGTTTCAATGGTGCTCAAGTGTCTGGCGGTCAAAGGTGCATGAAAAAATTCATAGATAATGTCAACGCTGTTCTGCAAAAGTGTAATGGCCATGTGGTTGAAGAGCTTAAGGTGAAATTTGGATTTGACAGTATACTTGTTGACCATCTCAACAATTGGATTAGATTTGCTGCATCCTCACGGACAAAAGTTCTTGCTTTTGATCTAGAACCTATTCGCTCTTGGCTCCGAGATGATCGTTACATATTTCCGCTTGAACTTTTGAACAAGGGAAGCATCTCCTGTCTACAAAATATTCAGCTTAGCTTTGTATACTTGAAGCTACCTTCCCAGTTTGGTGGCTTCCCAAACCTGAGAAAGCTTGATTTGAGTATGGTCCATGTGACTAGAAAGGATCTTGAAGATATGCTGTCCAGTTGCCGTAATATTGAGTGGCTAAGGCTGGACAGATGCCATCTTAATGATGAACTACAGGTGGATACCCCTCTGTCTCATCTGCTACATTTAAACATTGTACGCTGCAAATTCACCAAGATAGCGTTCGATGCTGTAAATCTCAAAACTTTAGTATACCAAGGACACTTTCGACCTATTGTCCTCAACCATTCTAGGGAGCTGAATATCGTAAGCATTTCGTTTTATGAAGCAGTCTTTCAGCATGCTCTCGCAGCACTTCTTGATGGCCTTCCGAGCATGAAGCGTCTGAATTTACATATTATTTTCCTACGAATAGAGGTTTGTTGTTGAAATATCTTGAAGTTCGAATTCTTCTCACCTGACACAATCTAGTCAGTGATTTCTGTTTCTTGCTTTTCAGATGCAAAGGTTGAACAATAACCTGTACAAGTTTTCTCGTCTTAGGAATCTACAGTTGTTCATGAACATAGACGAGGCAGATGCTGATAAGATTCTTTGTTTGGTCTCCTTTCTAAGCGCCACTCCTCTTATTGAAATACTGGAGGTTCATGTAAGTGCTTTTCCAGATTCTTATCACTTATATATGTGGTTTCCAATTTATGTTAGTTTATTTAGCAACTTGGAAGTTTTACAAAAGTTTGAAAATCAACCTTAGATTATAAAGCCAGACATTTATGTTAACTCATTTTATCTTTTCTTTTGGAGGTATTTGAGGTGCCACATAATGCCCCCTTTTGTGTTCTTTTGGCGCAATACTGTTTTTTATTTAGACAAGATATGAGTTGTGATGACACCTACGGGTAGGCTGGAACTTTTTTCCCTTATAAAAAAGAAGAAGAAGAGTTGTCTGACGACACCTTTGGTGAATAAAATCGCCGACCTCAGGAATTTCATAGGACATGTGCCGTACTAGTATACCTATTTATCCATGAACACAACTTGTCATTTGAAACAATAAGGTTCTTTTTTTCAGTGATTAGAACAAACGCAGACTGTTTCCTTTTCACCATATAGATTTGTTAATTATTTTGATGAGCTTGTTCTTTGCATGTTAGATTTGATCAAGGTGGTTTCCATTTACCAATGCATTGCGCATTAGAAATGCTAGCTATACTTTCATAGTTTTTTTTAAAAAAAAGTGGCAGGAGATCTGCTTTTCAATTAGTGAGAGAGAGGAGGGTTCAAACAGTTTTTGAATAAAGAGCACTCTGAACCTCAAGGCCCCCTCCCCCCCCAAAAAAAAACATAACAACACAGAGTCTGCACACTCATAACATGAATACAACAATAATAACAACGGAGTCTTTTAGTCCTAAGCAAGTTAGGGTAGGCTAGAGTTGAAACCCAACATGAGCCCCTAATCACTGTTTAGGCACGTCAATAGCTGCTTTCCAAGCACTCCTATGTAAACAAAGATCTCTAGGTATATCCCAACCTTTTAAATCTCTTTTTATTGCCTTCTCCCTTGTCAGCTTCGGTCTTCTTCTACCTCTCCTCACATTACATTGATATCTCGACTTAGGACTCCACAATGCACTGGTGACTTAGGACTCCACAATGCACTGGTGCCTCCGAAGGTCTCCTTTGGACATGGCAAAACCAACTCAACTTGAACAAGCTTTTCTTCAATTGGTGCTACCCCTAGATAGTCACGTATATCATCGTTCCAAACTCGGTCCATCCTCGTGTGACCATAAATCCAATGCAACATACGCACAAAATATATTTTCATAATATGCTTATTTTATATCATAGATAGATGTTGTTTCTCTTTTCTATAAAGTTAGTCAAATTTAAGATAGTTTGACTTATACGGTTTCTAGGAATTAATTTATTTGGGGATGGAGGGAGTACAACGTTTGCAGATTGCAACATTTCTATGTTATAGGTTTATGTGATTCCATCACATTGGCAAAATCGTGCGTCAAAACAAAAATGCAAGATATCAGAAAAAAAAACATTCTAAGAGATCTCGGAGTCATTGTTTTTTTAAGTCGTGAATATCGCATGGACACCCTCTTGTATGATGGAGCATTTGAACATTATGAATTGCACCATGACGCCTTAAGCATACAGACGCATATAGTATCCGAGTATTTATTTATACGATAGCAGTGAACCATAGGTTGCAACTCTGCTAACACAACTGTTTCTTTTTAACCTTACAGTTTGGATTTTCTGACGTATGTCTTGCGGATGTGGGGCCTACAAGGCAGAACCTTCGGCAATGTGAATACAATCATTTGAAGAGTACGTATATTACAGGCTATAAAGGAACAAGAGGCCAACTTGAATTTATTCTTCATGTTGTGGAAAATGCCCCTGCGCTGGAGGTTTTGACTGTAGATACAACTCGAGATATGTCTGAACATGCCGCTCTTATTGCTAAGACTTGTCTAAGTCAAAAGCATTCCCCAACATTGAAGTTCTGTGTCGTTTAAGACATAATAATACTGGTGTACGGAGTACATGTGCGGCTGTTTTACTGGTTTTTCTCCGAACAAAAAGGAGAGTTGCGATTCATTATATTATACTCCCTCCGGACAGCTTTATGACAGGTTTATAAGGCATGGCACGTTGAACAAGACGTGCGTCGCTTCGTATTTCAGCCCCAATAAATACACAAGAATAGACCATGCACTTGGAACCAATCGTCGGCTCCGCATTAAATACTCCTATCCTCCGTGATTTCCTCCATAGAAGCTTTTGCTGCGTGCATGCAGATAATGATGCATGGCTTCCCACTTGTCTTTGTCTCCTTGGTATCTGGTATTTTCTCTATTGCGCCTTAGAAAGCCGCCCAAGGGGAGTATTAAAAAGAAAATATGGAACAAGAATTCAAACACCCACACACTACACACGCCAAACTAAAGTTTTAGATTACAACCTCGCCCCCTAAACATACACTATACAGTAATATTTTGCGAGGAGGCTGTTTTTAGTTTTCGGAGACGGGCAAAGCAATCGCCTCCGTCACAAGGTCTACATGAGTGCAGACCTACGGAGGCGGGTCCTTTGTACGCCTAGGTTAATCAAACTAACAAAGGCACATAAATAATTTGGCAATTTTTTTTAAAAAAAAGCCCCGCGAGCCTAGTGGCCCGAGATCTGCTGACACCGGTGCCGCCCCTGGGCCGGATCTGGTGGTGGAGGGGGAGCCGCCGACACTGGTGCCGCCGGTTCTAGAGGTGTGAAGGCCATCGTGACGAACTCTGCGGCTGTGACAAGTACGCTGCCGCCAGGATCCGCCTTTCGGCCATCGGATCCGGTCTCTCCCGTCGCTGGATTTGGCCACCGCGTGCGCCACCGTTGGATACTAGCGCCCGTGCCACCGCATCCGTGGGGGACCTCATCATGCTGGCCGTTATTGGATTTCTACCCTTGTCCAGCTTCAAAACCTCGGCCTCCTGCTTGCAAACCCCATGCTCAACCTTTTGCTCATATGTGCCACCTTTCATGTATGCACCGAATGCCATGATAGCTTCATCTTTGGTATCAAATCTCTTATGACAATTGTCACAATACCTTGAGACTTGATTGTCAAAGTTAGCCCATTGATGGTAAACATCGGGCTCTTGCCACGAAAAAACAACATACCAAGGCATGGTCCTACCAGAACATAAATTAGTTAACAATCATGATGAAAAATTAGCCACGGCCAAGCTAAACGAGGGGTACCAACTATCGGTGGTGTGAACACGGAGCACGGCGGCGCGCGCGAGGCACGGGACGCCGTGGCACGCACGACATGGGCTGCTGGCTGGCGAGCACGCGGGGCACATGACGCCAATTGGCAAGCGCGCGGGGCACAGGCCGCCAGGCGGTGCGCGCGCGTGGGCACGGGGCGCGGCGGCACGCACACGGGGCATCGGATCCATCCACCGTTGGGCAGCACACGCACTGGCACAGGGCACGAAATCTCAACGGGAGGCCACCAGCGGATGTCGTCGTGAGTGAGTGTGGGGGAGAGGAGGGGTGAATGGGATTGCAGAGAAGACTCATCAAGGTAGGTGAAACGATCCTGATTTCCACGAAGGAAAATCCACAGATACGAAGTATAACGTGATAGTCCCAGATGATCATTCCATCCAAATCTCAGTCGATAACATAGTCATACATCGAATAAAAGAAAGTACAATAGTAAGGTTTACTCGTTATTACATCACCACTTGGCGGAATCACTCGACACACAGCATCTGGAATAGCATCAAAGTAGAACGGCAACGGATGCGGTCTTCATCTCCACGCACCAACTCGAGCGAAGGACAAGACTCCTACTCCTCCCATCCGTCGCCCTCGTAGTCGTACTCAGGCTCAGAACCCACCAAAAATCTTTCAGTACGATTTGTACTGGCCACTGGCTCCCACCCTATGCTTTGCGTTGCTTTGTGGTAGGTGGAATGCAAAAGGGTAAACAAAGGACCTACTTTGGCTGTAGTTTTCCCTATGCGAGTAAGTCACATTTTTATAATAGTATTTTATCGAGTTATAACCCATCTCATCCACACATTCTCCCATCCCATCACACACATCTCACCACACTCTCACACTCTCTATACGACAAGGACGACTCCCGCTCGTGCCCTACCTCAACGGCCAAAGCCGAAAACCAACACCGAACCCGGGGGAAGGTAGAAAGGACTCCTCTCACTAATCAAGTGAAGCCAGACTCAAGAAAGGTCCATAGCCGACAAGTCGGCATATGTATCGATCGATCAACCAGAAACTCTGCAAAGGTTTACACGACCCACAAGATCACCATCATTGATGATGCGCCTCGCTAGGCTGATTTTGGGCTGCCTTCCAACTAGACATGATGCCACCCTACTACTCAGAACTGGGATCCCGCCGAAGTACCACCGGCGGGCTGAGACTATGAGACGCAATATCGGGCCCCCAAAGGTCACTGCGCTGTCTTAGGAGGGTGTGGGTCCTCATGCCCATACCTCCCTACACTATCTACCAACAGCCTAGTAGTAGTGGCATCGCGCTAGCAGGTCGTACATCCGTCTCCTCCCCATAAAAGCGAGTGGGCGTGTAAGGTTCCTAAGACCAGGTTCTCAAGGCATACCAGTCCTTAGTGGGACCGAACAAGACATCTTCACGAGGGGCTAACCGATGCCCTGCTCGACGGGACATCCGGCGCCCCGTGCTAAAATAGCACCCCCAGTCCCGGGGCTTCATCCCACAAAGACACTCCACCCTAGGACCTCTCCCTGTCACATGTACTCACATAGGTACCTCTCATGGGGAATGCCCAGGTAGCACCCCCGGCAAGACTCGTCCCCAAGACTCGTCGTAGAATCCTGCTTGGTTGACTCGACCCTCACCATACACCCAAGACGTAAGCCAAGATCTCCCCAAGTTCATTATCCGGTTATTACCAAGTTATTGGCACCTTGTGCCTTATCCACTCACTTCATTCCTTCACCAAGCATCACATCACAGATATAATGCGAAGTAAAAGTAAAACAGTAAGTAGTATACGAGCATCTAGCCTATCAGCGGGTGTGCAAGAGTATAGGTTGCGACAAGGTAAAGGCTGACAAGCAATACTACCATGCAACCTATCACGGTTTCATTTGCATAAAAGTAAAGCGCTAGCGATCTAAGTAATGGCATGTCTAATAGGATTCTACGAGGTTGGGTGGGACGTGGCACCTAGAGGTCGTCTCCTAGCTCCTCGGTGTAGTCGGGGTCGAAGTCGTCAGTCGGCGGCTCCTCCGGGTCTATCAAACGGAACACATATAGCCGCGTGAGCGGCTCCTATAGATGAGCACAAAGAAGCAACTGAAAAATGAAAGATCCAAATTCACACATGCATAAGCCTACGATGTAGAGCTTGATTTTAGAAAAAATTGGACTCTGGCTTCATATTTTTTTCGAGCTTGTATGAATTAGTTATGAATTTTAGAAGATTAATTCATTATTTGAAAAAGAAAAAGGGTGGAATTATTCTTGGGCTGACACGTGGCATTCTGCGAGTTGCTGAGGCAACAGGGTCTATGACAGGTGGGTCCAGGTCAACGGTCAACGGTCATCGGTGATCGGGCCCGACTAGGCCTAGGCGGGCCGGTTAGGGCTGGATCTAGGCCAGGTTGGGCCGGTCTGGGCCGGGCCGACCTGGACACATATCGCACGTAGGGGCTAGCCACGTGGCAAGCTTGGTCTCTATTGGGCTCGGTTCACAAGGAGGGTGGCTCAAGATGGACAAGCAACGACGGCTCCCTGGTCCACTGGCTCGGTCCACTGTGGACCTAGTGCTTCTTCCTTCCCCTCTCTCAGTGGCTCATGGTGCACCGGGTGTACCCAGTGGCGCAGGGGCCACAACTGCTCCTCCCTCTCTGGTCGTGCTCCTCTGCCGATGGTAGGCTTACGCGGTGGCGCTCTACAGCGGTTGGACTAGGCGATGTAGGGCTCGTCGGCTTTGCGACTCCGAGATGAGCTTCCCAAGGGCAGACCAGGGTGGCTACGCCCTCCTTAACACCGGTCGGGACGATAGCGGAGGCGACGAACAGGGTGCGGCCAAATTGGCCATGCGGAGCAGCAAAAGGGGTTGGCTTTCCTCTGATTTGGAGTCGCCAGGGCTCTCTGCTATTGGTGCCAGCGACCAAAAGGGCACGACGCAGCTCCAGTGATGGCCGCGCCACTGCGACAGAGTCGACCGATGGCTCCTGGGGCCTCCTTCCCCTCCCCTTCTGAAAGGTCCTAATATGGCTAGAGGGGGGTGAATAGCCTATTAAAAATTCTACAAACTCACTAGAGCAAAAGGTTAGTATAACAAATGGCGAAATGCGAGTTAGCTCTAGCTTTACAAGGGTTGCAAGCCACCTATCCAACAATTCTAGTAACTATGATCACTATAACAAACAAAGGCTAAGTCACTACGAGCTCTCACAAGCTTGCTACACTAAAGAGCTCAACTAAGTGACAAGCTACACTAGCAAAGAAAATACAAGCTCTCAAAACTAATTACACTAAAGAGCTTGTTACAACTAGTTTACGAAATGTAAAAGAGAGGTAAGTGATCTTTATACCGCCGAGAAATGAACCAACCACAACAATATGAAGACTAATCACTAGGAGAAATCCAAGAAATCAATCACAAAGGTGACACATAATTTATCTCCCGAGGTTCACGTGCTTGCCGACACGCTACGTACCCGTTGTGTCGACCACCACTTCGTGGTTCGACGGCTAATTGGCAATCCAAAGCCAAACTCCTCAAGAGCACCGCAAGAACCTACCGCAAGTGAGGTAACTCAATGACACGAGCAATTTACTAGAGTTTCCTTTGGCGCTCCGCCGAGAAAGGCACAACACCCCTCACAAATCACTAGGAGGTGGCCAAGAACAAGCACCACTCTTGCCATAACTCCTCCGCTGCCTCCAAGCCATCTAGGTGACGGCAACCACCAAGAGTAACAAGAATCCTGCAGCCAATGCTCACCCAAGTGCCAACTAGATGCAAACTCATAAGCAAATGCACTTGAGATCACTCAAACTCACTTTGATTTGTCAATCAAGCAAGGGAGATGAGTGGGAGGGGATGTGCTCAGCTCAAGAGAATGTTAGAGAGTCAAAATGTCCAAGAGGTCCCTCTAGGAGCCGGCCAACAAGTATTTATAAGCAGCCCCAAAGAATAGAGCCGTTAGGAACAAGTTGTCGCTGCCTGCATACTGATCAGACGCGCCGGTCGAACTGACCGGACGCAGTCACAGTGTCCGGTCGCTGCTGATTCGCGTTGCTGACCACGCGATCGGATGCGCTGCTTGAACTGACCAGATGCCATAGTGCCAGCGTCCGATCGATTCCAGTAAGCACCCACACACGACCGGACGCGTTCAGTCGATCGTGACCGAACATGCCACCGCATCCAATCGATTTCGCGTCCTTCGCAACTTCTCTGGAGCTTGACTGGACATGTCGGTCCCATGACCGACCGGACGCACCAGTGCACGCGATGCCTCTGCATGTGGGATGAGCTGACCGGACATGCCAGCCGCGTCCGATCCAGCGTTCGGTCGTGCGTTTGGTCACCCCAGTGACTCCCTTTTGCCTCCGTTTCTTCACGTCCGGCGCAGTGGAAAATAGGTGTTTCACTTCCACAAAAGCGTCGAATCCCGCCGAGCTTGCATGTGTGTTAGCATTTTCACAATCACTGCCTTCGCAAATGTGCTAACATCACCAAGTGTACATCACCATGTGCATGTGTGTTAGCATTTTCACAATCATTTTTGAGGCGATAAGTTAGCCCTCCACTAGATCTAAATGCATATGCAAATGAATCTTCATCTAGTGGCACTTAAGTGATCAATAGCCCCGAAATTTTCCCTCTTTATAGTACGGCTATCGATTCTAAGTGTGATCACACCCTCTATGGTGTCTTGATCACTAAAAGCAAATCCTATCTATACCTTTGCCTTGAGCACCATAGGATTGCACTCCATCTCCTCGTCTTCTCCAAGTATGGCACCAAGTCACCATGATCAACATGCATCTTGCCATCACTTAGGAGTGTACCAATCACCTTTTGCTATCAAAACTCAAGCACATGTGATTAGTACTTAGGTTTCATCAATTAGCCAAAACCAAACTAGGGACTTTCACCTTCTAGGGTGCAGCGTGTCCCTCGGCAAGGCGAGGCGAACCACGCGTTCCTCCCTACCTCTACCGGTCTAGGGTACCCGGAACGGTGCCTCGCCATGGCGAGCGTGCTCTATGGCGTGCCACGACATCGGCGTTCCCGAGCCCTCGGGGCTCGATAAGGCAGCTCATCTCGTGTCCGTGTGCGTGAGTGCGTGTGCGTGCTGCGGTGCTAAAGGCCCTGCCTTGACCGTCCCCGATACGGAGACGTCACGGTGGCACCCACGGCTTACAACGGTGGCGGACATGGAATGACTCCAGGCTCACCATGGGGGTCGATGAGGTAGGCTGGTGGTGCAGCAAGGAGGCATTGCCGTGGTGGGTCGGTGCGGTGCAGGGCGAGCGGCAGTGTCAGAGTAGCCGACCGGGGCGACGTTCTCCGGTCAGCGGCTCCGGCATGGCTTCAGCTTGTTCCTCCGCTCCCCTTCTTCTTCCTCCCCTCTACCCCCTCCCCTCTTTCTTGGCATTGGCGCATGCAAGGCGAGGCCACCAGTGGCGGCGGTGTGGCTAGGAGGGCTAGGGCACCCGAATTGGGGGTACTTATAGGCCGAGCACGGCCATGGCGATCGGTGGACAGTGATGGGCCACACGGGGGACACGTGGTAGCGATTGGGGAAGGCTGTGCTAGGGTTGCGAGGCTTGGCGGGGTGGTTGGGCAAGTTTGGCATCCCTAATTCGAAAGCAAGTGGTCAAAAAGGTGGAGATAATGGTGGAGGCAAGGTGCTGCCATGGCAGATGGTGGCGTCACCACGGTTGGCTAGCGGCAGAGGTCGTTGCGGCATTCATGGATCATTGACGTGGTGATCATCTGGCTCAGCGTGGTTGGTGGCATGCGGGCGAACGGTGGAGATGGCGCGGACGCCTAGGATGCTGCCCTCGGCGTGGGGCTTTGCTCGTCGGAGCAAAAAGCAGAGGAGGGAATGGGGTAGGCGATGACGGGCAGGACCCGGTTGCCAGCGGCAGCGGGGGGGAGGGTAGGCACGTCATGACGCAAACGGCCGCGGTCATGGGCTGGGCCGGCTGCTGCTGCGGGTGGCTTGCTGGTGGGGTTGGGCAGACTCGAGGCGACATGGTGGCTGGCTCACTGGGCCAGGCCAACTGGTAGCACGGGTGCCGGTGGCTTGTTGGGTCGGCATGGCTAGCAGGCCGAGCTGGCCCACAACGGCTGCCTGGGCCAGAATGCCCTTCTCTCTTTCCCCTCCTTTTCTAAAGGCTTTTCTATTTCTTTTTCCACTATTTAGCTAACTCAAGTGCATCTCTATGTATAAACGTGAGTGCCAACCATGTATACGCCCTTAGGGGTGATCCACTAGGGGTCTTAGGTGATGGGGCTCACATCCAAGGGATGGCGCACACAAAAGACTTAATTAATTAAGCATTGGGGCTCATTTAATTAATTAAGGTTTGTTGGTTTTAATTAAATTACATAAAATCATAAGAACCAAAACACAAATGAATTAATTAATGCAATGCTCAACCATGCTAAGTAGGATCTACTTGTGCATCTACTTGGTGTTTTCCTAGTATGTCACTCACCATACATGGGTTATTTAAGAAAAAATTTTAAGTTGTGATTTTTGGGTGTTTGAAATTTCTAGGATGTTACAACAGGATGCAGAGAAGGACGCGGTGGTGGAAGGAGGTAGCAGCGGCGACGATGGATGCGTCCGTGGAGGAGTGCGGTAGATGTAGCCGTTACTTAGAAAAAAATGCTTGTTAGTGTGTTATATAGGGGGCAATTTATACTGGCAGTTATTTGTTAAAACAGCCAGTGTTAAAGATTAACACTGGCGGTTTTCTTAATTTGCTGCCAGTGAAAATATGAAAATAAAATAAAAAGGGTGTCCCATCCATGAATCAAACCCATGACCTAAGTATTATAAGTCTCGGGTGTTACTACTGCGCTATGCTTCTGAGTTTGACAGTAATGGTTTCGGAATTGTTTTAACCACAAAATGATTTCAAGAAATGACAGCTTCAAGCATGATTTTGAGATGCCAAATGATTTTTAGTGATCTTAGCCATGACTACTGGGTGTAATTGTACTAATCAATGTATGCTTTGACTTATAATAAAGAATGACTTAGGAATTATTCCTCTAATATTCTACCTAACCATGCTAATGCCATAGATAGGAGTGCTCTGAGTGATTTATCATTATCATTAATCAATGTTTATCATATACATATCCTATCCTATGACTTACCCCTATTATGAGTAGAATATTGGTTGTGGTTTGTTTCTCCATCAATACTATAAGTTATCAATACATGTCATGTTAGACCTTCCCTATAGAAAAATATAAATAATGATACCTACAATACTCTCGGGTGAAGTGCTACAATGGTATAATTATCTGTGTGCTTGCAGCTTTTGTAACGACCAGGAATTCAACCAATGCCATGCAACCTCACCCAACCACATTGTGAGAAGTCATCCAGGCACCTGTAGATTGCATGTGAGTCGTGATGGTCGGAACACCGAGAGAACACCCCATAGTCAAAAACTCAACTCAAACTCACGCTTAAGGCGGTGTAAGAGAAGACATTTTGAAGTCGTTACCGTTGGCTTAGACTGAGCAGAACACCTTGGACAAGATGTTAATCCCAGTGGCTAGTCACCTAGATAACCAGACTATCAAGTAGAACAAAAATTCCTGGATAACTTGTTAGTACGTCAGATCGTCCGGTAGGATCACAGGACAGCAGCAATGGATGAAGGAGATATTTGTCACTCAAGGAAGTGGGACCCACATGTTAGCTTGAAGGGGAGAATATCTATTAGCTGAAGCTTCACCCATTCATTCACTCTTTCATTTGCAACACTCATCCACTCCCCACCATATCCAAAGAGCAAGCAAGAACCTTAGGTTGGGAAGGGAGGAGATTGGAGATAGGATTGAGGAGGATGGCGATGAGGGGAGGGGAAAGGACCAGTGATAGCCCCGCATGTCAGGCGAGACGGAGCGGATACCCTAGTCTCTAGGTGGGGTCGATCCTGGGCTCCCTGGGGTCGAGCGAGGCAGAGTTCGTGCCCCTCTTGTCGGATGGCCTTGGAGGTTCTAGACCGCCCAGATAGGAGTAGGCCTTTGGGCCCACGACCGAGCCCAGGCCGCATCCTGGATCATTTAGGTGGCTCTAATTGCTTGTTGGGCCTCTTTATCCGAGTACCCCGACATTGGTGCCCAACAGACGTCCTCCACCTCTCCATTCCTCACCGTGAGCTCATGAAGTACCCACTATAGCTCTCGGATCCCTTATCTCGCCGGTGATACATGGATTTGGATGCAAGGACTTGGCGATTCCTTGTGCCGATGGAAGAACTCTGGTAAACAAGTAAGTCCATGGAGTCCACACCTAGCTTGTTCATCTAGCGATCTCATGAATAGCCTTTGATCCATGCGTTTGGCTGGTGCAAGGAGAAGCTTGTACAAAATCGAGCAAGGTTGAAGGGAAAGGAAGCTTGGATCTACAATAATGTGCTGAGGAAGCACCTAGATTCCAGAGTAGAGGTTACATCTTGAACCTTATGGTTTGTTCTCGGGTTTGTGCTTTAGATCCTAAGCTTAGGACACGAGCCCCACTTAGTGAAACAAGCCTTAACCCTAGCTACCTTGAGCCTAGTGAACCACCTAAGCTACCCTGGTAATATCATGCACATGCATAGATCACAGCTGAGCACATCAAGGCTTGAATCCCTTGGTCACCCATGAGCATAGATTCTATCGCCCAACCAACAGAGTACCCGCTAGCTTAACGGGATGTCCGTGCAACCTAGCAAAGCCGCACAACTAGAAAACCAGAGAGCAACCCATGAGCAACGGAGTATCCATGGTACCCATAGGATGTCCGCTCGTGAGAATAGAGTCAGCTTGTCCTAAGAGATCGGTACAGTGGATCACCCATCGCCAGGTACGGAGCATCCAACGGTACCCAGAGAGAATGTAAGACTACCCAACCACCTTACCTAAAGATCACTAGCACCTACCTAAGTACCATAACTACCTGCGTGACTACAAGACCTTAGAAGAGTTGTATAGGAGCCATAGCCAGAAACCTTTACCCAAGCCTTTAGTTAAGCCGAGTTCCTAAGTCATTCTTGTTAGTCCTTAGTCGTAGCCCTTGTTCTCTTACATTAGCCGAGTAGTGCGAGGACCGTGAGTGAAGCATTGTCAACAACACCGACCTTCATCAAACGACAAACCAAGCAGGCACCCCACTATGTACCCAAACCCTATTTTGGTTACTTACATGTTCATTATGGATGCATTGCATATAGTGTCAGCAAGCACTAAGTGGCACACTTAGAGTAGCATGTTAATCTATAGAAGCCTCTCATCTAATCAACCAGGATGGGACGTTAAGCTATTGCTTAGTTGGGAATTGCGATAGAAGTCAAGTGTGAGATGGGAGCTCATGCTTGCGATGGTAGGAAGTTACATCTAGATAATTAACTACTAAAACCTGAGAGGGTACAGCTTGATAATTCTTCTAAACCGGCTAAGGATATAGAGTACACGGCACCTATGATAACTTGATTATCTTGTTCATATGAGGGGTAGGTCATTGTGAGATGGGATCTCAAACGACGTAGCTCATGGAGCGTTAAGGACCGTGTATTGGGATACGTGAGATTGTATAGCCACCCATACAGACCACATGTCGCGGATGGGGGCGACAAGCCAGAACTAGTCATGACTAGTTTATCCGCGATACTGGCAAGGGGGTTGGCATCGGTCGAGAATGTCGTGGACATGACCAGGCAACCGCTCGAACCTATCATCAGACACTAAGGGCGGATTAGGAAAGGTTAGAGATGTGAGGCAACCCCTGCCTGTTGCTCGAGTATGGAGATTCGTCCCGTTCTCCATGTGGATACAGTTGTACACCTCTACATAGTTCTTTGAAAGCCTAGAGTCCTTCGGGATGGAACACCTTTTGGTTATCTCTCTTTCTATACCCATGGTAGATGATGATGGAACTGTGAACATGTTGATTTCATTAATGTCTATCTTATTGTACTTAGAGCAGAGCATGGCATTTCATACTTAACATGTGCTTCATATGCCTTGCCGCAATGTTACACATGCCTATTAATACTCATTTGCATCCACCAAATGAGTTATGTTAGAATTAAGTCCTGCGAGTACGAAATGTACTCACGGTGCTGCCGTTAAGTTGTTTTGCAGGTAGTTGTCTGGTGGATGTGAGGTAGAACTCTAATCACCACTGCATAGTAGCTCTTGGGCCGGGCATACCCAAGAAGGCCTACCAGTTAACTCCGATAAGCTACAAGTGATTTATCGATGAGTTGAACTAGTAGAGGGTCAATCTATAAGTGTTGAAACCGTAGTTATCTTTGTAATTGATGGTGCTATTCGGTGGAATAATATGCGAGAGTATGCATGTTGTGGTTTGTCATTATGGAAAACTTTGTGTCACTCAACCTAATCCTAAAGAGGAGTTGCTTGGTGCACTCCTAGAGATCCTCGACGTTGTTTTGCTAAACCAAAGACAGTAAAACATGGCTAAGCGTAGAAATGCGTCGGAGAAGGGTCTCACAGCCGGACGGGTATCAGAGCAATGGTTGACTTACACGAGCAATCCATTTGTCAAACCCTGCATAATCTCAGTATTGTACCCCCAAATAGATTGGGAATCAATAACTTCTATGCTTTAGAAACAACTCTATGAGTTAGGTTAATCCTTATCTCACTAGCAATTCTCACCTCTTACCTCCGAATTCCAACTATTTTTGGAAAGTGTAAAGATGATCTAGTGTCGCGAGGTAAAGAAAGTGTTTTAGGATCACCCAAGTCAAGATCGCAATCGTATTTAGTTGCCCTAAGCAATAGGCATGTTATGCTATGAGAGTCGTTGAGAGCGGTTCTAGCCCTCTTATCTTTTCATCTTTGTCTCTTGTGAAGCTCCTTGATCCCTTTACCTTAGGACCATCCCTGGACTCAATAACCCATAGCCTCTAGAAGTCCCGTAGCACCCCTGTGTTACCACCGAACCACGACCGGCACAAAGTAGAGAATGGACATGAGAATGATAGCATCGCACCATTGATCAGTTAGAGGCGTGCTTCACCATCAGCAAATCAACGGAATCGAATCAACATTGTAAGTTACAGTCAACCCAAGCAAATTAAAACAGTATCAACCGGAATCAAATCGAGTACAACTCAGTAGCACACAAGTTCAGACGATCATCATTTAGAGTTTTAGCAGACAAACCAAAACGCCTAAGCAACCACTGTTTAAGACACAAAATCAAGAGTCGGTCCCTATCCAAGCGGACCCTGAACCTAGAAATAACTGGACACTGGGAAGGTACGAAGCCGAGGAAGTGAGGACATGTTTGTGCTTGGAGTCATTAGGAGAATGAAAGGTACCCCTGCAGACTCTGCAAGAACAGGAAAGTTGAATGGTTAAAGAGTCAAGAAAATGATGCCAGTGAATTGGAAAGCTCAATCAGGCGCGGTAAGGAATTTTGGGGAAGGGCAAACAGAAGAAGGAACTGGGCCACTTCTACAGAATAGAGATATACCTACAAGCAGAATTTGTCACCTATAGGATCATGGAGAGGGGAGTCTCTTCAGGAAAGCCTCATTACTCAGATATGGTATGTAAGCACAATGTTGCTCCCCCCAACGATCCGTAGAAGCCTATCATAGAATGCCTCACCAAGGTCATGATGTACGTTTGCAAACCCAAGGGTGCATGCACATTATGCTTGCATTCAAGCAGCTGGGTAACCAGAAGATCCAACAAATTTATCTCTACTCCCTTCAGAACGGCTTGGATCACCTCCAGCGTGGGCCAACACACTTCACCTTCACCAACGGCAGCCGAAGGCAGAATAGTATGCCTCAGAATTTCATGAAGTACCCTAGGAATTCTCCTCAAGCCACCCCTTGGACCAAACTTAGAGTTCTCCTGATAGAAAAGCTCAAGAATATGTTGATCAACTGCCAGCACCAGAGGAAGTTCATCCAACCGCTTGCCACATGTCACCATGTGGTAGTCAATCTTCACAGCAGCTGCAAGATCCTTGTGACTAGCCTCGAACTTGTTCGGGCCTGTCAACCAAAGCAACTTTGCACTTTTAGAATGTACTTCCAATGTGGCATAGAATTGTCAAATCACTGCCTCATTCCAATCCTGTTGAAGACCCAGCGTCCACTTCTAGTCGAAGCCCGACAGTCTATTCATCAGCCCTGCTACTTGAGGAAGATCTTCTAGGAATTCCAAATGCACCCACTGTTGAGCTATGTGCATAGGCCTGATGTCAATGCCACCCCTAAATAATCAGTATTGTACCCGAGAGTAGTAGGGAGGTGGAGAGTCCCTTATTTGATAGAACTATTTGGACATTGCAGCCTGATGGAAACCCTTAGTTGTCCATTCGAATCTCTCCTTTGGAACTCTTATTGGATCCATGGGACGAATTTTTTAAGGTCAACGTCTTCCATGGATATGTCAAAGGATGACCCCTCAGACCCCTTATTGGAATCAGCAACAGATCTGCAAGAGAATGTAAAGAAGACCCCAGAGTATAAGTAACTGAATCAGCCTGAAATTAGAAACGGTGAGTAACAATGTATCTGAAGACCTAGGAGAGCATCCGTGCAAACAGAGAAAGAACAACAACTATGGGAAAAGTTTGTCGGACTATGCACAAGATAGTGTATTCAAGATGCACACTAGCCCTACACTGAGCATGACAAGCAAGTGAGCACACTAACAACTGCTACAAGTAATTGGGAATCCAGAAAGCGCTGAAGTAGAGTCAAGCGATGCACCCGCTGTCATCCCATCCCAGACCAATCGAAGCAAGCAAGACTATAACAATGAGTATACAGAAACTGACTAGGCAAAAGGAAAAATTTGGGGCTCGTACACGGGGATAGCATCTTAGAGATTCAGACAGACAGCAGGCAACCAATGCCTGAATGCTAGCAGAACAACTGCTTGACAGCGCAGATTGTATGGCGAAGTTTAGGATCCCTAACATCCCACCCAACGGGAATAGTGAGGATGAACCTGGATTGAATGCAACTAACCACCAATAATCTACTAGAACGCAGCAAGATGTAGAATAACCTTGACTTAGCAGCAAGATGTCGCAACCCTACCAGATTACCAGTCACCCTTAGTAAGAAGGCAACCGTTGTGAAAGTCCCAAGAGACTCAATCTGAGCATCCAATCAGTGGATCCAAACATGACCTATGTCAATCACTGCAACCTAGCCGACTCCAGAACCAGAACTCAATTTACCATGACACCGGAGTGCCCTAACCCTAGCCGCATGACAAGAATCAAGAGCCCAGATCCAACCCAGAGATAGTACAACCGAAGAAGTTAGCGGGAAGTGGGATCGAGTACCTGTCACTCATGATGGGCGGAGAGCGCGATGATTCAATCACCAAGCCTGAGTGAGTACTCTTAGAAAATGGGCACAGTTGCAACGGCGGCGGCGATGATAGAACAAAAGGGGGAAATTAAGTGAAGACCCAACCATTACTATCGGCCCATATACAATGACCCGCTAATGGAATAAACCCGTCAGGATTACAGACCATCCGTAGACCAGATAACTGCAAGGCCTCTGAAACGGTTAAAATTCTAGAAGATGACCGGATTCCTCAAAGACAGAACGGATCATCTGCGGACAAGCGAGAGGACCGAGATGGCCCAGAGGAGAAATGCAAATTAGCAAGTAAGGATAAGAGCCGTGAGAAACATTTGGAGTCAGCGCCTGTATCAGAGGTAGGATTGTGCAACCCACTGACGCGGCAAGTGAAGGGCAAGAAAGTGATCAGGACCAAAAGAGAATACCCCATGGGGACATGGAACCCCGAACTCCCTGTTAAGTGCCCTGTAATACCTCGGGAAAGCTCGAGGTCGAGCTTTTTATAGGGAGGGGAGGGTTGTAACGACCTGGAATTCAATAATAGTTAATATATATTATCTATAATTTTCTTATGGACATGGTTGTCACATGGCCAGCCGTGCGTCAGACCAGTCGCACAGCCAGCCGCATGCTCTCTCTCTCTTCTCTCATCTTCCTCCCATGGTCCCACCGCCCTGCTGCCTAGCTCACCCGTGGTGCCACCATAACCCCCTACCCCGCCGTTGTTGCCACCATGGCCATGGTGCCCCCACCCTAACCTGGCTCAGCCGCCTCCACCGATGCCAGGGTCCCTAAACCACCCTCCAACCATCTCTACCGCTTGGCCAGCCTTTCTCCCCTCAAATCTTCCCTTGTAAGCCCACCAGAGTTGAGGAAGATAATAAGGAGAGCTTGTCGGAAGCCTAACTCGTAGATCCAGGAAGAGGAGGAGGAGGAAGCCACCTACCTCATCGGCGCCACCGGCGCTGAACCCGCCGCAACCCTATCGGCAGGGCGCGGGCATGGTGGGGCACGAGTGCGGCCTTCACGTGGGCATGCGGAGAAGCTCGCCGAGTGTCGGGGGGGAGAGAGAGAGAAAGGTGGAAGAAGCATGGGGGAGTGCGTGCATGAGTTGGGGAGATGCCCATGTGGTCTCCCTAAAATACGGACGTGTAAATAAGTCATTGCCTTTTCTTATATTTCATATCTTAAATTATTGAAATATGAATTAAAATATTTAATTTTTGGTAGTTGTCTTTGTCCATGGTGTTATAGAGCTATATTTTAAATCCCTTCATCCATAATGATTATATTATACTATGAAACTATCGATAAGCAAATAGATACATATTATCTTCAAAATCAAGTAAATATCCGAATTCGAACTCGAATTCTGGGTATCCATTTTGCATTAGTATCTGACAGAGCCCAAAATACAATTCACAAAAGAGAATCCAAAACCAACACGTACACCATAATAATCGGCTCACAAGATGTTGGCCATCAACTCAAACTATATATCAAACTATTATCCACGGTTGCAAAGCACTGGTGTTAACAGAACTGTGGGTACCAGACGTAAAGCGAGTTACAATTTCTTTTGGTGGCTGCGGTAAATGTGAAATAGAAGCTAGCCCTCGATACTCGCATAGCCATTGAGCATTATCCTCACGCTTCAACAGAAGAGTGGCGCCAGCTAGCTGAAACACGCGCATTATAGTCCTCATCTCACTGAATTTACTATTTCCAACTACAGTGACTCTAGCATCATCAGGCTTTTCAATCAACTCCCATTGAAGTATTGCCTGTCGGGCTTCTGCTGCATTACCCACGAGCCACACCAGTTTAGGATTAGCTTGCTGCTTGGAGTTGCAAAACACTGTGAGCAACCGAAAGACCAACTCCCCCCCATTCGATTTGTCCAAGAGGTGTAACTGCTCTAGCCCTTACATTATCAGTCTCTGAAATAACGCAAAAGGCATAATGTTAGCAATTCAGATGTAATAATGGTTAAGTGAGTGAAGAACGGTACAGTATGTAGTGTCCTACGCTAGGAAGTATTACCTGTCTCAATGGGCAGAACTACAACATCTATAGATTCATTGCTTCTGCACAGATCGACAATCAATGGTGTCAGCCTTCCATATAACCCTGCACGGACATGTAGTGTGTAGCCCGAGCCTACAAGCTCATGAATTTTGCACTTCAAATTCAGCAGTGAATTGCCCATAAATAGAAGAAATCTGCATTCATCGTTATTTTGTTTGCTGACTCTCACAATGCGGGTGGCCAAACCAAAGTCTCTTGGTAATTGCGCGTGCAGCTGCAATTTAGAGTAAAGGCATCATGTCTGTGTGCATGGGCAAACTGTTCAAAGTGTCTCAGGGGCTATCAGATGTTAATATAGTGGCTGTTCAAAGTGTCTCGGGGGCTATCAGATGGAGTACTTTTCTTTGACAGATCAAAGAACAGCAATAATCAAGGGAGATAAGAAGATAGACTAATCTAGCATTGCAAGTACTAGAAGAATACTGAATTATTCACAAAGGAGATAAGAATAGAGAATCACAGAGACAGACTAATCTAGCATCATTAATTAGGTTACCTGAGGGGGCAATTGAAGCTTAGGTGGGCTTGCTGTGCTGATATTGTCCCATGGCTGAACATTGAGGGCGGCGGCGCTCTTCTTGAACCAGTTCTTGGCCCCGACTCAAAGATTGCCTCGATAGTACAGATGGCGCAGAATAATGTCATCGTTTTCTGATGTGGATGCCATCGCGAGCCATCTAATGTCGAATTCGTTCATGTCGTCGAAGTCCAGTAGCCCCACCCGGTGGCGGTGAGGTAGCGGCCGTAGGCGGCGCTGTGCAAGAGCAAAACTCTGTAGTGGCAGCTTTCCCTAAGCAGAAGATGCACGATCCATATGGCGCTCACGGAATCGCGGTTCCGGTGTAGAGAAACGCTCCTCCCGTCCTCATTGGCGTAGAGGTAGACGGTCGAGTGGGGGGTACGGAGCTCTTGGCGCAGGGAGGATGTTGGAAGGAGGTAGAGAGGGGAAGAGGTGGAGGATCGCAGGATGCCGACCGCTCGGGCTTTGGTTTCTTGTTTGGCGCGGGGCAGAGGTGGAAGGAGACGGAGAGGGAGGAGCCGTTGCTATTAGGAGGCAGTTTGTGGTCATGGGCCATAATGGGCCGAAAAATAGGACAGCAGCCTCCAATCCACATGAGTGGCGACGCTCTCTCACCTCCACCGCCGTCACCAACGCTCAGGGGACGCGGCGCCGGGGATCGAGGAGCCGCTCATATTGCGAGGGGCTCATATCGATTCGGCACGAAGGTGTTAAGGCCAAATGGGGCTATAAGGAATTTGGTTGCAGTTTTGTTAAATTGGTCGAATTAACCGCGGGCTGCCTGCTCTCTGTAGATGTCACTGTATGCTATCCTAGTGTTGACGAAATAAATGAGCAATCTGACAAGCCTGAGCTGACTTCTCAGGAGGATCTTGGTGTTCAGGTTGCATCAATGCTACTAGAAGAGGTGGCTCGTGGAGGGGTTGTTGACTCTACACATCAGAGGTCTGGGTTTTTTGTACATTGTTTCTCTTTGTTTTTGTTTTTTTGGTACATGTATGTTATTCTTGATGATTGCCCATATCTTGTTATAAGCTTAGACAGGGCAATGCAGCAGTTTTGTTCTTTTGCCTTGTTTGATGTCTGCTGAAGTTCTGCATGTTCTTCAGCAATCCTCTCTCTCGGGTTCGTGTGGACAGTTGACTCCACTCCATATGGTATAGATTAGTTATTGTTACTTGCAATGTGTAATACTCCAATCTGAGATTCGGTTCATCATATTTATTTTAAGAATATATGAGCATTCTTAGTTCCCCTGTTAAGCACTTTAGCTTCTTACTAACAGAGCTCCGACTGCCCCGCTCTGCCCCTGTCCGGACGACAATTATGTCATACATCACATTGGTCCGGTAGGCATGTGTCATGTGTGCGACTTCAGTCTGTACCTCTATGCTGCTCAGTGGACAGAGGATGATGTATGGGAAATCTTCCCTAAATGCTAATGTGTTAGAAGATGAATCAGAGTCGGCTCTTTGGTGCTGGAGGTAAGTTGGGTTTTACTTTACAAATTGGTGCTGTTTTGATTCTATTGTTTTGTATTTTTCATTAAAAATGCTGAATCTTTTAAATGCACATGTAGATGAGAGATCTGAAATCTATGCCTGTGAAAGCTTGCAGCGTTCTGAGTACGGTTAGAATGCATTGATCGATGGTTACTGCAAGTGTGGCAATGTGAGTGCTTCTCTATGTCATCAAGTTGATGGAGAGGAATGGGGTTCGAGCCAGATGTCCAGACTTCGAATGAGATCATCATTTGGTTCTGTTGCATTGGTAAGATGCCCAGGGCGATGTGAGTGCTGCCCCTTTGTTTCTGGCCTTTGTGATTATGGAGGCAGTAGCATAGAGTACAACACCTATTAGACTGCATGAAAACTCAAGATTGATTGTCTTGTCTACGTGAGAAGGGCCATGCTTTTGTTTGCTTGGAAATGTTATCAATAATGAAGTATAGAAAATGTTCTTGAGCTAGGATATATGTCCCTTCAGTTAGTTTAGTTGGAGGAACATGAAGGACGAATTGGGTTGTTCATTTCCTTGTTGACAAAAGAAATACTTTCCAGACACATGGATTAGCTGCCTCATGGTGGTGGTTTTTTTTTTCTAGAAGGGCAATGAGGCCTTTAGTTGATATTGAACTCTTTCGAACCTGGTCCATGCTCTGTGTACATCAGCAATGAAAGTGAATTTGATGTCTTCACGCTCTGTCAGTCTGCAGTCTGTACCTTCACATCCGTGGTCTTTCACTGAAGCCAAGATTTTTACAAGCTTCCAATATTTGATCAGTGCGGCAAGCTTGTTAGCATATACGAAGTAGTTCGTATCTAGTAAGCTTGTTAGCATATACGAAGTACTTGTTACCAAATACTTATTACTATAATTTTCTCTGCTTAAAATGTCATATTTCTATAAAAAAAATGGTAAGACAGAATGTCATATCGCAGGTTCATATTTTTAGCAGAGGGAGTACACCTGACAGTTCTGTTAGCGATTTTGGGCTGGGCCTGAAATCAAGGCCAGGCCTAGCCCAGTCTGAACTTCAGTTTCCATTTTGATTCTGGTCTTTCCTTTTGCAGTGACAGTGAGTGAAGTTCATCATTCCATATCCATCATGATATAGATATACCTGGTTCACGAAACACCAGATTTGTGCAAATTTACAATAATCTGTAAAATTCGGAGTTCCCAGAAACAACTAGCTTTTCGCAAAATAAAATAACTAAATGAAAACAAACAACTGACACCTCGCATTAAGTTGTTCAGAGAATTCAGAAACAAAGAAAAAAACTGTCAAATTTACGTATATCCAGACCAAATTTATATACAGACGATACATGAACTTAATGTACCATATACTTTACAACTTAAGCGTACTCTTTAGTCAGTGGCTAAGGCTACAGTTCCTTGGGCCGGGCTGTTAGCAGGAATCAACAAGACAATTGCGTGCTACGTGCACAACCTACCACTTTTACCACACAGAAGGTTCAGCAATGTAGTGTATAGCACGACCAAGCTTCATGCTAGTAGCAAAATTAACCAGCAATCCAGCAAGTCAACGGCAGCGTATCTTCAATCTCCCAAGGTTTGAACGGAGGAGTACATCGTACATAAAGATCACGATTTCTTGATTTCCCACCGGCGACCCCGTATGACAAAGCCATCTGGTGCCTGCTCAGTGCCTTCCCAACTATCCACGGCAGCAGCTGAGCTCGGATCTCTGCGATGCCTTTTCCCTTTACCAACGATCCCACTGTCACTGGCGCTCCCACTTATGAGAGGATCATCAATACCACGAATTGTCCTCTCCGGTGTGGATGCGCTCACCCAATTGTCATCCTGACTTTGCCTACTGAACTTGATATTCTTCTTCATTTTGTCAAAGCGCTTCTCCACTGGTCGTACTGCTTGGTTAACAGTGAACTTAAAATCTTTTATCACCTAGGGGAAAAAATGCAGGAGACGTCAAAGATAAATGGAAAAGGAGACATCCTAAATAAATCCCAATTAGCCTCATGAAATTTAAACAGGACATATAATAGACTAAGCGTGATCTGCATGTAAAAACTCACATATTCTCCGCTGCCAATTACAAAGTCTCGAACACTCTCTTTAATATTAGTTGCAACTATTTCATCTGGTTCCAACTGCGGAAGCCTCACTTTGGTAGGTCGACTGATATCCTTTACCTCATCAGGATCCACAGGATCAGATGCGGCGTAGTCCCCAAGTACTGAAATGTTTGTAGGCGAATATTGTTTACCTAATAGCTCATAAGGTTTTGCAGGGAACACATATAGGTGAACAACTGATGCTATGCCCATCTGTGTTGTTGGAAGACATGAAATATGATCAGTAAACAAGAAAAGTTTTGAAAGCCTGTCTAGCTTGAAAAGGTGAGGTACCTCTATACAAATGATGAAATCCTGAATACTTGTTTTTAACTCCAAGCTCTGTGCTAATGGACTTCTAACCAAGCCCAAAGAATACATGATGGCAATTATCACACCCTGCCACCAGGTCAGAAACACTATAGACTTGAAGGCGAGGAATTTAGCCAATGGCTTAATATGTGCCAATTCATCCTTAGTAGCTGTGTACCATTCCACTAAACAGTATAGGGCCCAATATTGACTGAAGTTCAGGACTACAGCAAAGTAAGGGTATCTGCAGCACAGAGTGATCAAGATTAAATAATGCAATTTCCACAATTTATATATTGCAGAAAAGGAGTGTAATGCAAAATGGAAATATATTTTCTGAGGATAAAGAATAGGCTATCACAGTTTCTAGAGATAGTTGATTCATCTTCTACATGAAAAGACATTTCTGTGACCTTTTAAAGCATTTATGCAACATCCTTCGAATAAACTATTTCAGTACTACAGATATTCAACCAATGAGAAAAGGATGGTTCTTTTCCTATGAGACTCAAATAATTAGTGAAAATGCAAGTTCTCGCTCGGACAAAGAAAAGTAAAGGTATCTGCAGCACAGAGTGAACAAAGCTAAACGTGCAATTTTCACCATTTATACATTGCAGAAAAGGACTGTAATGCAAGATGCACATATATTTCTGAGGACAAAGAAAAGCCTATCACAGTTCATACAGATAGAGGATTCATCTTCAATATGACAGAGATAATTACACATTTGGGTGTGCCTATCATCCCTGTTCGTTTGGCTGAAAAGCCATGGCCGAAAGTACTGTTCGCTGATTTGTTGTGAAAGAAAAACATTGTTCGTTGGCTGAAAAAGTACGGCTTATAAGCCAAGCGAACAGGGCATTAACCACCCTTCAACAAAACAAACTATTTCAACACTACAGATATTCAGTCGATGAGAGATGGATGGTTCTTTTTCTTCAGGGCTCAAGAAATAGTGAAATACAGAATTATCTCTGACAAAGAAAAGGAAAACGTGTCTTACCCACATCCCCATTTGAATTCGCCATCGCAGTATACACCAAAAGGTTGAAGAATAAGAGACAAGCTAGCTGTGAGGGTCTTTATAATAACCTGCACATGTAGGAAATATTTAACTAAGTTGCTCATAATTTCAACTGTTCTGATTCAAATTAGATGGACAAGGGATCATACATATTGAAATATACCAAATTTGATAATCTGGTAAAAGCGCACACCGAGTCTCCATGGTTTCAATATGTAATTAATAGGAAAATGATGATGAATAACTCCCTTTTCAGAGACATGATGCAGAAGAGGTTCTCCAGAATCTTCACCACCCTCCCTCTTCAAAAATGCAATTGTCCTATCCTCACCACCTATATTCCAATTGCAGTAAACAGTGAAACATAGTAAACAAGCAGCGGTAATTGAAAAGGAAACAGGGTAAGCTATACCAAATTCCAACTGTATACATTCCCCAGACAAAATAACAGCAGAATATATAAAAAAGTCAATGCAGGAGTATATCTACCTAACTGCTAACAAATCAGTCTCATATAATAATATCTTTAACAAGTCAATGCTTCTTTTGTTTTTCATCAAGAAGAAACCAATAAGCGAATAAGAACAGTGTTGGAATCCTATGAGTTCTAGATAGGATATGATATCTTTTATAACCTAAAGAAAGTCATATGAGCCACTGTTTAATCCTTGGATGAAGGGTAGTGACTTCATCTAGTTGCATAGCATGAAAGATGATCTAACAAAGGCTTGTGATTTCAGAAAGGGAATTCTTAGAAATTCTGCAGAGACCATTTTTTCCAGATTAAACCACTGATAGCAAGACAACGATAAGCTGTTACGTTTGAATAATCTACAGCACAGGCATGATGAAGCCCTTTCACACCTTAGATAGCCTCCATCCAAGCATGCTATTATACGAGTTGTTCAGGAATATAAACTGTGTCAAACATGTTCCAGTTTATGGATGTACGTATGATATCTAAAAGAATAAATGAAACCATGCCTTGTTCAAAACCAAATAGCTGCTTTTTTAAGTGTACTTCATATCCATGACCCATGTACCCTTAAAAGGGAAAAGAATATGTATCTAACAGCATTGATGTTACAGATTCATAACAGAAAGTGTACATCCAACCTTTAAGTAGGTGTAACGATGCAAGCAACCTCTGAGGGTGGCGATTTAGAAGTTAAAATGTCTCAGAGGCCCAGGAAAAGAACTCACCTAAACAAGCAGTTATATATCTTCCAAAGCAATACATAGCAAATGCTTCATAGCCATCACGCAAGATGCCACAATAGACACTAGTGTCTGGATTTACCAATGAAACATACTGTTGCAGAGAAGTACCAATGATCAACAAATAAGCAACTAGATGAGCTATAACCAACCAGCAAGAGCTAGAAGTTGTTTTAGAGGTATTACTGATTCAATAGCATAGCAAGGGACCATCAAGATAACACCAAGAACAAATTTCTGTTCCTGCAACAGAGCAAACATGACAAGATGGATATTTGATTATTTACAAACATTAAAAAAGGAACATTATTGAGCATGCTGTGGTGGTAAAACAAACCTCTGGATTGTTGTATGCCGAGAGGTGCTCAAATATCAAGTACATCGAGAGGGAAACAGAAAGAAGCATAAAGAATCCTGATATGAGTATGGCCCAGGTGGGTGCTGCGTATTTGTCCATCAAGGGCAAAAGAAGCCCAAGATTGACCCTCATGGAAGCTGATAGCACTTTGTTGACCTCCAATTCTCTTAGTCATCAGCATTATATGGCTACGTGTTCGCTATAAGACTGAGCATGCCAAGAACACGGATCAAATTACAGTACAAATTGTGCTTTGAATTTACTATCTGCAAGACCAGTGTATTAAGATATATTATTAGATAAATAAACGATCAAAAGTTTAATAGGTCAATAAGATATTTCAGATGATAAATAGATTGCCAAATAGATCGATCCATTCATAGAAAATTATGGAATAACTATTAACTAAATAGTCCTGGGATGAGTAGTGATTTGCGAGTATGACCTAAGAGATACCACATTACCACTTTCATATAAGTGAAAGATTTTTCTCTCAAATCAATGAAAAATCCTCTTGGATAAGTTAAGAATCGCTAGTCGTACAAAATGCAAGCTCAAATAAGCATTTCAGCAACCAATAGAACGTGACAAACTTAATGAAACCACTGTTAGCACAGCAGTGTCGTTTCTATTCTTAGGAAAAAAAAAATAGAAGTGTCATCTCCTGAAGGCAACGTTCTCCTCACGGCTAAGACAAGCAATTAGAAGCATATACATACAAACATATATATTAGCTCAACCAACAAACTCGGTCCGATTATTTTCTGATATGGAACCAGCGAACAGATGAGATGAAGCCCCGACCATGCAGACAAACAGCAAAACGCCAAACTCTCCAGTCGCGGGGGAAGCTACCAAATCTCCATTCCACTGGAATCATCCTCGTGTGGGAAGAGCAAAAGGGACGGCTAAATTCCGCTCAAATCAGACCACGCGTATACTAACTACTAAGTTAACTAGTTGGATGAGCTCAGAGAAAGGATTAGCCACGATTCGATTCGAAACCCTCAAGCGAAAAGAGAAAGCTGAATCAAGCACCTGAGCTGCTGCCGGGGTTGAAACGGCCCCGGCCCCCGGGGATTCGAGACCAATCCGAAGAACGAAGCGGGGGCTCGGGCGGCGGCGGCTGCTGGAGGCGCCTTGCTTACTCCGAGACAAGAGGGGAACGGCGCTGCACCGGCGTCTCGCGGTCGCGGCACGGGTCAGGGCGGAGAGGGGTGGGGACTGATCCGCTGACGTGGCGTCGATAGTCTCGGGGAAGACGCGGCTCCAGCTGAACTGAAAAGTTGGGAGCCGGCACGGCAAGTCGCCGCTAGACAAGTGTAAAGACTAAAGAGGGAGGACTTGGACCAGAACCAGCCAATCAAATAAAAGGAAAAATATTTTCAAAAAGAAAAAAAAAGGAAAATGAGGGGCCGAGGCCAAACAAGACTCGAAAATAGAGAAAATATATTTATGCCTTGTAGAATCATTTTATATACGCAATATGATTCAACAGTTCGCACTACAGTGAAGCTAACATTTTTTCCAATCTAGTGAATTTTGAGGCTAAAGGGTGATTCCTAATAATTTACTGTCCTAATCCCTTCGCGACAAGTGGGATGGGCGAAGACGAAAGTAGCAAGTGGTTTTAGCGCTTTCACCGGGGAGAGCCTCAATGCCCTCGTCGCAGACGACCACTTTGGCCACTAGAGAGGGGATCATGATTTTTCTAGCTGGTGTGTAGATATAGGTCTAATGTTTGCTAGGCATTTGGGATACCGGACATCAATGACGAGGTGGAGGTGGCGGCGATGCATTGACATAATGTGCTCACGCTTCCTCTATCTCATAGGTACTTTCTCCGATGTCGTTGCTGGGGTTGTGAGTTTGATGCCCCGCAGTTCTAGAACTTCATTAGAAGTTATGGTTTTGCTTGAGCTTTAGTCGTGAGTTGTTTTGTTAGTGGGACAACTAGTGTTGGCTCCTGGCGATGTCAGCTCTACTGCGTTGTGTCTTGTGGCTGGTGGACCTATGTCATGTTCGTTTAAACTTATTAACCCGGCTTATCAGTCATGTTACGATGTTTTTCTCTTCCATTAAATCCGCAACCGGCTTGTCAGCCACAAAAACCATCAACCGAACAGCTTGCTAGACTTCCATGCTCTTTCTTGATGGCGTGCTCAGGTCCAAAACTAGGAAGACTTGAGGTGTGGGCTCGGCTAACGGGCGACAATCAGACTTTTCTTCTTGTTCTCAGGAATGGGAGACTTTTGCGACTCCAACAAAGCATTGTTGCGATGGAGTTGTCATGTTTCTTGGGTGGTGTTGCCATATTCACGTCGTCAACTAGTGAATTAGCACCTTGTGTGGGTTTAGATGGCTTGGAAATTAGGGGATTTATACTCGTTCAGGCAATCCAGTTCGAGGATGAAGCTCAAGTTTACAGTAAGGTTGCAAATGGTGGTGAGAATGTTCAAGAGAATGTCTAGATTGTCGAGAGGGTCACGATGTTCCAACCCCTAAGAGAGAGTCCCTGTCTCGGCTTGAAAGCAAGAGTTAAAAAAGATATAGAAATTTTATTCATCGGACGGACAGGGTAGATGTCCCATCGCTGGTCTCACCTTGTACAGAGCAGCGCGACCACAACAAACTCTACCGAGTAGTGCCTATATGTTTTATCACTCTGGAAATAAAAGTAATATTTAATCTAAAGGGCTAATGGCGTCTGTTCACCTAGCGATCCTCAAAGTCCAAACTATACTGCCACAGTTGCTATAAGGTACTGCCTATAACCCGCAAAAAAGTACTGCCTATATGTTTTCGATAATGATTAGATCCGGACGTAAGTCCGTTTGGACGAATCAACCCACTCGCATCGCTTGTCCGCATCGCACGCCGCGCACCTCCGCCCAACTCTGCTCACTCCTTTCACCAGATCCACTACGCGCGAGAGATCTGGTGGTGATAGGGACTGCGGCCACCGACTGTAGGGGCTGCGTGTCCTGCGTGGAGCATAGGGATACAGGTGGCCACAAAGGGGTCCCCGAGCGGCCTCGTGGTAGGCGGAGTCAATTTGGTCAATGGTGGCATTGGTTGATGGTGGCGACAGCACGGTTGCCTCCGGTGAACTCCGCACCCCGACGAGCCAATGTTTCGCAAGCAGCAAGTAGATATGTGCTTGAAAGCACATGTTGTAAGCGTCTATTTCAAGTATTGTAGATGTTTCAGAGTTATATTGCAAGCGTTTAGATGGATGTTGTAAAAGTAGATTAAGATGTTGCATATGTTGCAATGGTTGTATATGTACTCCATCCGTCCCTAAATATCTGTCGTTTTTGCTTCTTGAGAAACAACTTTGACTAATATATATTAAAAATATTAATATTTATGGTACATAATTAATATCATTAGATAGATATTTGAATCTAGTTTTTTAATAATTTATTTAGAGATATAAATATAGCACGTATTTTCTACAAATTGAGTCAAACTTTCGGCATGAAACTAATGACGATAGTTATTTAGAGACGGATGGAGTATGTTGCAAATGCCTATTCCCAATATTTCATCTGTTTTTTCAAACGTATGTTGCAAGACTGTTTATCTGGATGTTGCATATGTTTCACACATATTTTGCAAGTGTTTTATGGATGTTGTGTATGTTTGTAATAGTTTTAAGTGTTTTTTCAGGTGTTTTTGTAAGCATTTTAGACGCATGTTTTAAGTATTTCATCTGTCTTCATACGTATGTTGCAAGTGTTGTATCTGGATATTTTAAAAGTAGATCGGGTGTTGCATCTCCCTCCTCGCCTTCTGCTATCTCACCTTAGTGTCTGCTCCTCGCCTTCTCCTGCTTTGCATCCTTCTCATACTATGGAGAGGACGCGTCGTGGTATGGCGGCGTGGACGCGAGCGCGCGCTCTCCCCATCTCTGTTACGTGGAGAGAGCAAGGATACCGCTTCGTTGTTCTATTACTACGAGCCGCCTGAGATCAAACTCCCGTTGGTGGGCCGAATCGTTTGGCTGGTGGGAGCTGCGTTCTGAGCGCCGGATATACAATTCTAGAGTAACAAGGCTATGATCTCTAATACACACCAACAAGACTAAGTCACTAAGCTACTTACTCCTATGTGATAAAGGCTACACTAAGCAAACTACACTAGGACTAGTATAAGAAAGTAAAGAGCAAGTGACTTGATTCTTATATCAACGATGTAGAGAAGTAATGCACTCGAAGAATCAATCACAATGATCAACCACAAGAGAAATCCTCGGTAAAGAGATGACACAAGATTTTTACTGAGGTTCACTTGCTTCCCGGCAAGCTACTCCTCGTTGTGGCGATGCACCCACTTGTCGGTTCGCGAGCTAATCGACTATCAAGAGTCGAGCCCTCAGCGGGCGCCGCACAACCGCACACAAGATAGGGATCCTCCAAGCCACGAGCTCCACTAGAGTATCCAATTTATGAACTCCCGCGGGGAAGGATCAAGAACCCCTTACAACACTTGGTGAGGGCTCCAACAATCTCTAATTGCGAGCTCAATCACCTTCGCTGCTCCAAGCCGTCTACCGTGTTGGGAAACACGGAAGAGTAACCAGAAATCCGCAGCAACTCGAAGATCAAGTGCCTCTAGAATATAACTCTCAAGCAATGCACTTGAATCTCACTCAATCTCACTCAAGATGAGCAATTAAACAAAGAGATGAGTGGAGGGGTTGTTCTCTAACTCGAAGGATGTCTCTAGGTCTCAAAATATGCAAGAGTTGCCTTCAAACCCCGGCCAACTTCTATTTATAGCGAAGGGGTACACAGCTAGCCGTTACCGGATGACGCAGTGCAAAACGTACTGACCGGACGCACCGGTCAGGGTGACCGGACGCGTCCGGTCACTACAGGACAAGCGTGAACAGTGCGCGTCAGAAGTTACCGTTGCCGTGACCGGACGCACTGCACCTGGCGTCCCGATCGGAGTCCAGTAAGCTCCCACCGCGACCGGACGCGCCGCGCGTCCGGTTGGCTCTACGACCACACCGTGACCGCGTCCGGTGCAGCGTCCGGTCACCACAGTGACCGCCGTTCGCCTTCGTTTCTTTTTCGACTTTCGGCGCAATAGAAAATAGGCGTTTCACTTCCCCAAAAAGCGCTGAATCCCGCCTCGCAAGCTCGGCGGGAGGGAGAGAGGAACCCAAACCCCTTTCTACCGCTTAAACTCCACCGCCTTCACAAATGTGCTAACACCACCGAGTGTACTCCACCATGTGCATGTGTGTTAGCATTTCACAAACATTTTCAAGGCGTTATGTTAGCTCTCTACTAGATCCTAATGCATATACTCAAGACATTGATCTAGTGGCACTTGATTCCCGAGCTAACCGTGATTGCCCCTCTTGATAGTCGGCTATGTATCCTAAACCCGGTCAATCACTTCTCTACTCATCTTAGACCGGCAAAAGGAAAACCCTATGGTTATACCTTTATCTTGCGCTCTTAGATCCTTCTCTTCCACTTGATCATCATGTCCATCATATTATGTGCATCTCCACCATGATCGTCATTTCATGTCCATGCACCATCTCTTTGTGATCTTGTGGCCACCACTTCTTGCCACATACACCTTCATCACATGTGTTGCTTATGCCTAACTCAAACCACTTAACACATGGCATTAGCAACTTGGTGTCATTAATTACCAAAACCAAACTTGGGCTTTCAGAGCCACCATTTCATAAGCAGCAAGTAGATATGCGTTTGAAAGCACATGTTGCAAGCGTCTATTTCAAGTGTTATAGATGTTTCAGAGTTATATTGTAAGCTTTTATATGGATGTTGCAAAAGTAGATCGAGATGTTGCATATGTTGCAATGGTTGTATATGTACTCCATCCGTCCCTAAATATCTGTCGTTTTCGCTTCTCGAAAAACAACTTTGACTAATATATATTAAAAATATTAATATTTATGGTACATAATTAATATCATTAGATATATATTTGAATCTAGTTTTTTAATAATTTATTTGGAGATATAAATATAACACGTATTTTCTACAAATTGAGTCAAACTTTCGGCATGAAACCAACGACGACAGTTATTTAGAGACGGATGGAGTATGTTGCAAATGTCTATTCCCAATGTTTCATCTGTTTTTTCAAACATATGTTGCAAGAGTGTTTATCTGGATGTTGCATATGTTTCACACATATGTTGCAAGTGTTTCATGGATGTTGCGTATGTTTGCAATGGTTTCAAGTGTTTTTTCAGGTGTTTTTGTAAGCATTTTAGACACATGTTTTAAGTATTTCATCTGTCTTCATACGTATGTTGCAAGTGTTGCATCTGGATATTTCAAAAGTAGATCAGGTGTTGCATCTCCCTCCTTGTCTTCTACTGCCTCACCTTAGTGTCTCCTCCTCGCCTTCTCCTGCCTTGCATCCTTCTCGTACTACGGAGAGGACGTGCCGGGGATGAGGGCGTGGACGCGAGCGCGCGCTCTTCTCATCTCTGTTACGTGGACAGGGCAAGGATACCACTTCGTTGTTCTATTACTACGAGCCATCTGAGATCGAACTTCCGTGTAGACCGTGACGCCAGCCCACGGTTAGTGGAATCGTTTGGCTGGTGGGAGCTGCGTCCTGAGCGCCGGATCCAGCCACTAGCATACATCTCCGATATGTTTTATCACGCCACAAATGGAAAAGTGAATATTTTATCTAAAGGACCCATGGCGTCAGTGACTCCTTGAGTAGGTGCAGACGTGCAGTGCAGCCATTCCGACATGGAATTTGAGGGAGATACACCTGCAAATGGGCCTCGGCCCTCGGCCCATGGAATTCCTCAATCATCAAGATCCTTTGATCGAGCCTTTGGAATTTTGATTTCGAGCAGACGTTTTATCTGAATCAAGAATCAACCACCTACAGAGATCCGTTGCTTGCTGGCGCGCAGTGAACATCAGTGACAGTTAATTTCCAACAAGGGCATGATCGCTAGATCGTTCTCTTTCTGGACTGAAAATCTGAAATCATGCTTGGCTACTACCAATGATTTGATATTCGGCCGTAGTAGAGATTGAGAAGAAAGAAAGCACCAAGCTACGGAGTAGATCATAAAGAACTGTGCAGTACTTTTTTTTAGATTAGAACTGTGCAGTACTACTGCAGTGCTTGGTGAGCATCTTCAAATTCCAAACTCTGCTTGAACTGAATGAGTATATAATCGATTGGAATTCCATCCTGATCGAAAACTAAACATGCACGCCAACCCTTTTTCTTCTTGTTGGGGGCAATTCAAATTCAATCCCTCGATCGTTCTTGTGCAGAACTGATCGGTGGTCTGCTACAACCTCTAGCACCGTCTTGTGCCATATCACTTTATGCCGTTTCAGATTCTCATCTCATCTCTGCTCATATCATATCGCCATAGGAAAACTGGAATATGGCTAGCTAGCCAGAGGCGGAGAGGCCGGAGCAGGGCAGGCACTCGCAATCACACACTCTCTCTCTCCCGGTGGGCACAACACAACTACTGAAGACTGTTCAACCATCCACACCACACACGGACACCTGATACCTGAGGAGGAAACTGAAACAGCAAGGTGGAATACGACTCCCTCTCGTTCACTATTTTAATTCTATTTGATTGACAAACCTGCATGCACTTTCAGTGATCCGTAATGAACCATGCTTGCTCACAGGACATCAGAGAGCAAAATATCTGTGCCGTATAAAGTAGTCTACTTACTTTGCCATGTGGTGCTATTGTATTTGTCTGACCACAATACGTGTAGATACCAATTACGAAATGGCAAATGCATGCCCGGATCGGATCAGCAGTGGACAAGTTCGTTTCGTCCTCCGCTTCTTCTGCTGCTTTATTTTATGCCGGTGTCCGAGTAGCTCATGAGCTTGTGTGCTCTGATTAAAAAAAAAAGGAATTATCATGTCAACTTCAGCAAGGGAAAGAGTGGCATACATCGATCTGTTGTTGCCTTTTCCCTCTATCTAAAGCATGTGTGCTAATCAAAAGGCTCTTGAAGGAACAAAAAGGCTGCTTGTTTTATTGATCCTTATTGCACATATATTTATATAGAGAGAGAATAGCACAAATTTTATTTTGCAGGATCACACAACAACTAGACAGAGAGACAAGAAAGGTGTCATATATTTGTCCACCCCTCCGTTTGTTGTTGATGTGTGCAGAGACCAGACCAGAGAGCAAGTGCCGCCCCCACAGAATCCAACAAGGCATCAGACAGGAACGGCCCAACGCATAGTGCCTCCATGATGAAGCAAAAGGCCAGCCAGCCATGGCAAATTGGCAATGCCTGCCTGCCTGCGACGCATCAAATCAGGAGGAAAGAGGCAGCAGTACCGGCCGGCAGGGCTCCAGTTCCAGGCCACCACACAAAGCGAACCTCACATGCATGCATGAACACACAAGTGCTGGAGAAATCTATCTACCTATCGATCGCTTTGCTGCGTAATATATTTTGTATGTCTGTCAGCTTGGCTTTCTATCCCGGTCCGATCGAGGGATGGATCGGACATCGGAGAAGCAGATCGCCATGACAGCGACGCTCGCTCTCACTGGCCTCCCCTCCCCATCCGTCGTCGTCAAATCTGCGTCGCCTTTGATGAACATGCACGCACGGATCCGATGGAGGAAAGATGGATCGATCTGCGCGCGGCGCTTTGGCATCATGCTCCTGCATCATCTATCATCGTCCTGCTTGGTGGTCACAACTCAATAATCGCGGCGATTAGACTCGTCAAACCCCGTCGTTTTCCATATCATAATTTATATAAACAACAACAATCAGAGCACGTTGTTATATACTCGCGCTCCGAACCTTAATAAAGCCTCGCCGCTTCTCGAATAATCCTAAGTTTAAATAGACTTATAGAAAATAATATTATTATTTTCAAATAAGTTTGTTATAAAATTCTGTCCTATAATAATAATTAATCTAGCAATACTTTAATTTCTTTGGACAGGGGAAATATTGTCTTATGGTTATTTAATTATTGTTCTATTCTGCTGGCCATAGATTCATTTTTATATTATGGATGTGATGACTGATGACCGGGGCAATGAGCTCCTGTCAGCCGTGAGATTATCGATGCATGGTGGTCACTCACTGGTCAGCCCACCATGGCACCATGTATGGGCCACACGCACACGCACACGCACTGTTCCATTCCATTGCTGCTTTCACCATTTCTAATTTACAGTTTTTCAGTGGCAGTTCTTTTTTTTTTTGCCAATTCTTCAGTGGCAATTCTTAGGCTCTGACCTTGCTTCTCAGAGTCAAGTTCTTTTCTCCTAATACTATGGAAAATCAATGCAAAAGCTTTTGCCATCTGTTTTAAAAGTTTCTAGAATCCAAACAGATCATTGTATTGCAGCATTATTGACAGGGATGAAAGTGAAAACGGAATATATATCGTTTACCGGAACAAATTTTGTTAGGTTTTATCGCCTTCTACCAGGGAAAAATATAGGAATGGTAACAGTTTCTATTGTTCTCGAGCAATTTTTTGGTTTACAGTTTCATACAAAAAATCCCCCATAATATTATTACCATTTTTTAATATAGGAACGTGTTTATGTGAACTTGCGTGAGTACTAAAATATGATTCTTCGTTCAAAAAACAATAAAACATGTTTGAAGATTTGGCTTATCATTCTTATGTATGGTATGGTATGGTATGGTATTATATAGACTTTTTTTTTACTATCCATTGTCAATTACCGACCATTATTGACATACCATAATACTGGTGGCGTATTCGTTTGCGGTAATATCAATTTTGGTGTTCATTCCCATGAAAAAGAAAACAATTTAGGCCTCTCCTAATCGTTCGTTTCTGACCGTTTTCATTCGATACCTAACTATTGGTATTATCCCTCTTGCTCCTACCATTACGAAATTGCAATCTCACCTCTCTAGCTTTTGTGCTTAAAGAAATTAATTAAAGTTAAGATCTGAGGGGTGTGAGCTTACGAGTAGCTCATTGTAGTACACACACATATATTTTTTATGTGATGTGCCATGTGGCACTGTGGCAGCATGTGGGTTTGGCTTGGCATGGCAGGGAGAAGACGACAAGTGGCATGGCCGATCGATGAGCAAAGAAAAGCAAGTATCAGCCGATGCAGCATGAGGAGGAAAGAAAAGAAATGCAAACCGTACGTCGTCTACTAGGAAAGATTCCTGGGCATCAACTAACGTGACAGCAACATAAATATATCCCATTATAGTGTGAGTCGCCCCATTTTGCGTTGCTAGCAAATAATCACATGCTTAAGGCGAAAGCAACAACAATTGGATCTGCCGATCTAGAAGCAGCAAATAATCTGACTTGCCGTCATCGAGCTGCCCATGCCCAAGAATCACAAATCACATCCTCGAGGTCGTTGCGAGTCTGCATCATAATTCATAAGTATATAATAGCATCCTCCTACTTGTTTTGAGCCACCAGCCAGTAATTTTTTTTGAGGATTAGAGAGAGAGACAGAGAGAAGGTTTTTACCGTAGCAATAATAATAATGGTGCAATGAGCTAATAAAAAACAGCAAAAGTCCGCCAGGCCACAGTAACCCCAGTAGCTAGAGTGCGAGACAGCCAAAGGAAAATAGAGAAAGGAGTGATGATTTGAGAGGCAGCACTCACTGCGATACGACTGAGAAGTGAGAAGAGAAGGATGGAGGGGCATCAAGAGGATATGCTTGCTAATGGAGTGACTCGGTTGTACTCTGGACGGTACCAAAATGGCTGCTTTTGACGATGCAGAGACCAATGGCCCCAACACAAGCAGAAAAGATATCCTGCAGGACTCTGCAAACAGCCGGTGGAGCATGTGGCATGTGGGGATTGGATTGGTTTTGGTGAAAAAAGTATATATTTTTATAACATTTATAGTAAATTCATTTGGAATATGAGCGTCGACATTATATTTTTATGTGCTCAGTGAAACTTAAAAAAATAGCTTCATTCAAAATTATAATTGCACTGCTTTTAGGTACAGAGGGAGTACTAATATGGTGCGTTGTTTGAAGAATTACTCTATCCTAAATATTGTGGTGCATCATGAGTTGTTCCTCAATTTTTTTTGAGAATTACTTCATTTCTCGTACCGATGCTAATTATTAGCTCGTGAGAAATGGTAGGATGATACATCGACCTATTCCATTGCTCAAACCAAACAAAAAAATGAGGATCGGAATGACTAGATGATGGAGTAACTAATTTTTTAAACTGAACACCCTATAAATATATTCTCCTTTGCAAACCTTGCATGCAAGGCCTGAATACAAAAGGTTGCTGCTAAAATTGGTAATGGACCTTTTTCCAGTGGGATGGACAATGAGTACAGTGTATATCTTGAGAACTGAGAAGACACCAGAAGAAGAGAGGGGAAAGACGAGTGCACAGCACAGACGCTACCTACGCTATCTTGCCTACGTAGCTACACTCACCGAGCATGTACAGCAGGTAGCTAGCTTACGGTAGGTGCTGAGAATTGAGATATGCATGTACATATACATCACTCCTAGCTACTACGTATAGTAGTGAGTGACAGTATTGTGCAAGCAACGAGGAGACAGGTGATAGGGTGATAGCATTAGCATATAGCATATGATAGCACAGCATTATTGAGCCGATGGATGGATGGATGGGCGAGCTGGGCTCAAGGAAAGGAAAGATAGATTCTGCATTGCCGGTTGCCGCAAGCTTTGGGCTTTGCTTTGCTGCTCCTACTCCCGTCCTAGCTCCTTATCTCTCTCTCTCTCTATCTGATGACTGATGCTAGCCGAGCCAAAAGGGAGGGCTACTAACTAGATAGAAAGAAGCCGCCTCATCATCCGTCCCGTCATCAGCAACAAGGAATGGAATTTGTTCGGTCAGGCAGCACGCACGGCAAGGGCATCCAAAAGGGGCGGCCATGCGCAGCTCGTTAAGCACCGCCATTCAGTTGCCCCATCCGGTCAAACACGTACCTAAACGCATACTAGTGTGTGTGTATATATATATATAATGCAATGCACTTTCCTTTTATTTATTTTTATTGTAGTAGACATCATCATGAGATTGAAAGTTCATTTTGGAGTAGTTTTATGCTCACTTAATGACAAGATTACTGCTCCTTCGCCGCTAGTCTGCTACTGCCTCTGTTTCAAAAAGAAAATGTAACTCTGAGTTTAGACTGAGTCGGATTTCTTAATTTTAACTTGATTTATTTATAGAAAAAATGCTATTAATACTTATATATGTACTATGAAAATACACATATTATTACTTTAAAGTAGATTTATTAAATTTAAAAACATTTAGGCCCTGTTCACTCGTCTTATGAGCCGTATTTTTTCAGCGAACGAACAGTGTTTTCCTCTCGTAATAAATTAACGAACAATACTTTGAGTTTTGGATTTTCAGCGAAGCAAACAGGGCCTTAACCTCTTAGACAGTGACATTATATATATATAATAATTTTGTAAAACTAATCAGCTAGGAAGAAACTGTACAATTTTATATAACAATCTGGAGTGCCTTTTGAGCTGGAGCAGACGGCGGCTTTCCTTCCTCGCTCCCTCGTCTGGACTGACCGGCACCGGCATGCCACCAACGCAGCCAAAGGCGGCGGGCCCCACGGGCGCGCGCACCACGGACGGTGGGCGGCGAACCGCTGCCGCCGCCCGCCGGCACGGCACACGCGCACATGCCCTGATGCTGATGCCCTGCCCCGCCCCGTGACATGGACACGCGGGGCCCTCGTCCTGGGGGGAGCAGCCGTGGGACCCGGACGACGTGACGACCCCTCTCACCGCTCCTCTCATGCTACCCGGGCCTGGTTTAGACGGAAAAAAAAAACCTGATAAGGTGTTGTAGCATTTTCATTTGTATTTAGTAATTATTGTTCCACTATGGTCTAAGTAAGCTTAAAAGATTCGTCCTAAATTACAGACAAACTATGTAATTAGTTATTTTTTTATCTATATTTAATATTTCATGCATACGTACAAAGATTTAATGTAACGAGAAATCTTAAAAAGTTTTCAACTTTTCATACCATCTAAACAAGGCCCAGTAAGCGAGCAATGGTAAAATGGTAAAAAAGCAGGCGAAAGCGAATTCGACGAGCTCCTGTGGTTTTGAACCTTTTATTAATTAATGGCTTATGATTGATTTGAGGTGAATTCAAATAAAAATCTGAAATCGAGCTTCATTGAAATTTGAAATTTATTTAGTTCCAAAATCCAGAATTCAAAAAGTGCTACACTAAAACTTGCGGCACATCAGCACATGCATAGAGCACTAAATATAGACGAAATAAAAAACTAATTACACAGTTTGCGTGAAAAATTGCGAGACGAACATTTTGAGCCTAATTAGTCCGTGATTTGACACTAAAGTGCTACAATACACTTTTGCTAATGGTGGATTAATTAGTCTTAATAAATTAGTCTCGCTGTTTCCAAGCTAGCTGTGCAATTAGTTTTTTTGTTAGTATCAAAAACCTCTCCCGACGTCATATAAAACATCTAATATGATGTTTTCGTCAAAAACTTTTCGAAACTAAACGAAACGAGGCCGAGCAAGGAAAAGAAAAGAGCTTTTTACCTGTGTGCCATTATAAAAGTTCGAAATGACCTGTGTACCACTGAAAGAGAAAAAAGTTCTTAAATACCCTTGATTGAAATTTCTTTTCCCTGCATGCCACTACCACCTATTTTGCTTGTAACAACAGCCAACGATGAACGGAAATGACTCTTTTGCCCTCAGCTATAGAATGCATTAAGAATTTTCATTCTTTCCTCTAGTGCCATTGTAACAGTATATGTTGCATCAAAGAAAGTTCAATAATTGTGACAACCAAAGTAAGTGTCTAAATTAAATACATTCAGACATAAAAAAGGTTCACATTTATCATCCACATTTTAACTGTGTATATGTGGTTCAAAATAATAAATTTCGCCTACTTTTGTTGTGTTCTATTTTTTGAAGAAAGAAGGAATAATAAATTTTGCACTGATTTGAGAAGATGTGGTTCATATTTTTCCCCTCCTAATATATATCTCCCGAAGAAGATCAGAAAATGTCAATGATTTTAAATTGACTTCTTGGTTGCTGGAACCTGTATTGGTAAAGTTTTCCTTCAGTAGCAGCAAAGAAAGCATAAGACTGAAACATATCCCGCCATTTTTATAGGTAAAAGAAGAATGTTTTTTTTCTGATGAGGACTCTGCATAAGTTAGGAACAGTAGTTGAATTGAGACAGATCCACCTCTCTTTCAGTCTTTTCAACCTGAAAAGGTTCGTTTTATATACCACCAATAAATACAACACACATTTCAATAAATAAATAAATAAATAAATAAATAAATAAATACTGTAAAAAAAGCAAGCGGAGAAACTTGCAGCCTGGAGCACGACCCGCGCGTCCCGCCCGTTTGCGCGCCAGATGCTGCCCGCGCCGCTCGCTCGCAGACCGCCGCCTAGCGCCCGTGACACAGCCAGTGAAAAAAATCATGGGTAATATGGTCAATTCACGTCTAGCTTTGCTGCCATCACCGTTAAGATTGGACGGAAGTGGACGATAGTGGTATGTAGGAAAAAGAAATATCAGAGAATGATATTGAAGAACTTTTTTCTCTTTCGGTGGTACCTAGGTCATTTCGAACTTTTATAATGGCACAGGTAAAAAGCTCAAAAGAAAACGCATGAAACGTAACTGCAGCGAGAAGGAAGTCAATGGCCAGCAGAGCAGAGGCAGAGCGCAACAAAAGGCATCGTCTTTTCTCCGCGGCGCGCGGGCGGGTCCAGCGATTTGCCGCGGCCGGGCGTCCGTGGCGGCCGCGGCGCCACCCCACCACGTCCCCCCTCCCGCAGCCGCTTTATTATAAGCCGCCTGCGCTGCGCCTCCTCCGGCTGCCCCCCTCGCTTCGCGTGCTCGATTTTTCCCCCCTGCCGCCCTGCGCACACCACCACCAAACCACCAACACCGTCCACCACACGCCGCCCGCCGCCCCTCATCCCCGTCCCCGTCCCGGCTCCCGCGCGCGCCCGCCGCCGCATCAGTCCGTCCGGGCTTCCTCGTCCCCCCCCCCCCCCTCCCCCGCTCCGCTGCCGCAGGTGAGGTACGCCGCCTCCCCCCTCGTTCTCCTTCCTTCCTGTGCTGTTTGGTTTGGCGCGCCCTCCTCCTCCTCCTCCTCCTCTCTTTGTCGCTGGATTCGGTGCTGAATCGATGGAGGGAAACGCCTCGGCTCTCGGGATGGCCGCGGATGCTATTTGTGTTTACATGCGTTGAAACTCTGGCACCGATTCCGTTCCTTCCGGTTCCGGCGACGGAAGAAACATCGGAGCTTCTCCATTCGCTCGTTCCTTCTCTTCTTATTTCGTTTCCCGGTTTCGCTTTAGGCAGAGAAGAAGAGATCTAGTCTGCTCCCGCCGTTCCGGTAGGTACCCAGTGCTCTGCTTCGGCAGAGGCGCTGCTGGCTCCGGCCGGATCTGTAGCCACCGCCGTTCGTGTGTCTCCATGTAAAACGATGGAGGATTCGTCTGTCTCCCTGACTCCCTCCGCGTCCTTGCCTGTTGCTTCCAATGCGCTCCACGAGACCCTCTCTGCCGATTCCTTCGGTTTCAAAATAGAGTTCGAGTTCAAATTGCTCTCCTTTATTTAGTTTTTTTTCTGTTCTGGGCTGTGTTTAGGTCCATCGAAAAGTGCACTATGCAAAAAAAAAAAATCTTCGGCACATCAAACTTGTGATACCTAAATGTGGATAAAATCAAAAACTAATTATACAGTTTGTTTGTACTGGGTGAGACGAACGTTTTGAGCCTAATTAGTAACGGTTGGACAATTATTACCTAATACAAACGAAATGCTACAGTATCGCTACGGTGCGATACCTAGAGTATAAAATGTGGATAAAATCAAAAACTAATTGTACAGTTTGTTTGGACTTTGTGAGACGAACGTTTTGAGCCTAATTAGTAACGGTTGGACAATTATTACCCAATACAAACGAAAAACTACAGTATCGCTACAGTATTTTTTGCACTCTAAATTTGGGAACTAAACACAGCCTTTATTGTCAACTTGTTCTTCCCTCCCCCAGTTAGTTTATCTTCAAATCTCACCTGCACTGCAAATACTAGCGCTGGTATGTGGTATTCCTCCTCCGTTGAAAAGAAGACACTTGGAGGAGGAAAAGAAAGAATATTTATTTACAGAAGTGAAAAGATTGGTGTCGTCCTTGCGCTAGCTGTTCTTGTCGGATAAAAGTGTCTGTCTATTACTCGGTAATATACTACTACACTGATGAAATTTCCTGCAAAGTGCAAACGACAGACAGACGGCGGAAGTGGCTGTGTAATAGGAAAGGAAAACATCTGCGCTGCAAGTTGTGTAGTGCGATCTGCACAGCACTCGCTGCGTGCGATAGACTGTAGTTGCCCATCTACGGAGTACTTGTGATGCATCATGCAATCTGCAGTCCTGCACTGTGGTTTCGCGTGGTCATAGTTGCCATCATCTTTTACCGAACCTTTTTTTCCCCCTGTCTGCCTAGTGGTCACCTTTGTTAACCTTTCTGCTCATACATCATATAAACAGATTTTTGTAGTGGCACAAGAATCCAGGGTTATGGTTAAACAACTGTTATTTCGTACTACTTTGTGTTATATCAACCACACAAGGCATGTGGGATTGGTTCAGTGGGCTATCTTGAACCTCTTGCCTAATGCTACTGCTGAGCCTCCTGTTTCTCTGTAAAGTGCTGTTGATTTGTTTTGTGTTGTTAGTACTCACTCTTTGTCCACACAATAGGATGTGCAATTTTTGCAAAAGCTGGTTTCACATCAGATTCTACCCTCTACCTGGCCTTTTCTAATCTACTATTGCTTTTTGTTAACCTGCAGGTCTATTGGCCCTTCCAGAAACTGAAGCTCAGCTCAAAACCTCACCATTCTCCTCTCATTCTTGAAAGTGGCGAGAAATGGATCGTGATGATGTGGCTGGCTTTGTTAGTGGAGGTTGCAAATATTCCTGCTGAGACTTCTAACCCAGTACAGTAGATGACAGTAGAGTTTTGATTTAGGCAGTCAGGCAGCGGGTTCTTTTCTTTTCATCTTTGGTTATGTTTCTTGATTGGAATGGACAGGGCCTCCCTAAACCTTGGATCTGGTGGTAACATTAACTCCTTGAACGATCCTTGTCACTGGAGCACAGTTCAGCAAGCAGTTGAGTACAAAGGTACTGCCATTGGCACACTAGTGTATTCCAACTTCTCTAGAGACAATCTGAGAGCACTGAAAAGGAAGTGGGTTGATATGGCTGGAGTGGAAGGTCCTGAAAACCCACTGCTCACCCTTGGTCTGGGCCGTTCACCAAGTTCCTCTGAAAATAGCAAGGTTAGCTCCCCCACAGCTTGCATGATGTCTCCATCTTCACTGAAAGAGACTGATGAGGAGTCATCAATGGATCTTGGTCTCAATTTTGATCTTTGTCTTGGTCATGATACTGCACATCATCACAAGAAGCCATGTGCTGAGCATGTGCCATCAGCAGGTGCTCCCAAATTGGATCTTCAGTTGAGTTTGTCCACTTGTTCGCCCGAATCAGCTGTGACTAATGCAAGTACTGCATCAATAAATGTTAATGATGGCTTAGAGACAGTGGCACCTAATTTGGTGACAGATGCTATTGGGGAAAAACTCGAGCCCTCCTCTAGTTGGGTTTTCAGGCATTATATAGCTTCATCATCATATGCTTCTGAAGCAATCTACAACTTTTCATTGCCAAAGATATCTGAAAAGGTTGATGATGCTGTGCCTTCTCCAGATGTCTCATCAGCCATTACAGTGAGTGTGAAAAGCCCAGCTGCCTGTACTTCTGGGGGAACTAACTCCCAAAAACGGAGCATTAACACTAAATGCTGTCAGTTCCCAGGATGTGAGAAAGGAGCAAGAGGAGCCTCTGGTTACTGCATTTCCCATGGCGGTGGTAGGCGATGCCAGAAACCTGGTTGCCAGAAGGGAGCTGAGGGAAGGACCATCTACTGCAAAGCACATGGTGGTGGTAGGCGATGCCAGTATCTTGGCTGTACGAAGAGTGCTGAAGGCCGCACTGACCACTGCATAGCCCATGGTGGTGGTCGCCGTTGTAATCAGGAAGGCTGTTCACGCGCCGCACGTGGAAAGTCTGGCTTGTGCATCAAGCATGGAGGCGGCAAGAGGTGCCAGAGGGAGAACTGCAAGAGAAGTGCGGAAGGATACTCTGGCCTCTGCATCTCTCATGGTGGTGGAAGGCGCTGTCAGTTTCCAGATTGTACAAAGGGTGCCCAGGGAAGCACAAAGTTCTGCAAGGCGCATGGTGGAGGGAAGCGCTGCACGTTCCCAGGCTGTACCAAAGGAGCTGAAGGTAGCACTTCTCTCTGCAAGGGGCACGGTGGAGGTAAGCGCTGCTCCTACCAGGGTGGCGGTGTGTGCCCAAAGAGTGTGCACGGTGGGACGCAGTACTGTGTTGCTCATGGTGGCGGGAAGAGGTGCTTAGTCTCAGGCTGTACCAAGAGCGCTAGAGGGAGGACAGAATACTGTGTCCGCCACGGCGGTGGTAAGAGGTGCAAGTTTGAGGGTTGTGCCAAGAGCGCACAGGGGAGCACCGATTTCTGCAAGGCCCATGGCGGAGGCAAACACTGCTCATGGGGCCAGGAGGGCTCAAGCTTTGGGGTTGGTGGGCCGCGGTGTGACAAGTTTGCTCGTAGCAAGATTGGTCTGTGTGCAGGTCACAGCGCTTTGGTTGAGGATCACTGTGTCCACGGCGGCGGCTCGTTAGGTCCTGCGATCAGACAGCTGACAACTGATTGCAAGTCCGATGAGACGCATGTCGCTGCAATGAAGGGCGATGCTGATATGGCGAACGGAGAAGACGATGAAGCTTTCCTGGGATGGACTGATGATGACTCTGTTGAGGCACAGCCCAGTGCAAGCCCGTTCCCAGAAGGCAGGGTCCATGGCAGTGGGCTGCTGGCTCTGCTCTCCGGAAGAGCCCATGTCAGTGCTGCCAGCTGCTCTGACAACGGCGCCTCGACTTCGTCTGCCATGCGCACCTGGATGTGATGTTGTAGGGGGGCAATTTTCGTGGAGGATCGGTCGGTTTCCTGGGTTGGAGCTTGGAGGTGTGAGTAGTGTCGTTTGTGTCTCAGGGATCGCCAAAACTGTCGCTGCCGCAATGCTTGGATCCCGCATAAACAGCTATCCCATGTAGCAGAAATAAGGGGGTGGCCAGGTCATAGTGTGAAGTCTGTCCAGTTATTGTTGTAATTACTAATTAGTGTCGTTGTGGTGTCTCTGTGTAGCGTGGCGTCCACATTCTGTGTTGCCGGTGATTGACTGCTCTATTAGCAGACAGCAATCTCAAGTTTGTTTGGTCTTTCCATTGTGAAGTACTAGTATCCTTGTGATAGTTTGTGTCCTAAGCATTGCGAGTTTTGAGTCTTTCAAGTGAAAAGCAGGGTGGGGAGTGGGGACTGGGGAGGGACAATTTAACCTTGTTTCGTTTAGTTTTGTAGTTCGAAATTCATGTTGCTTCTGCTGGTATGGTTGGATTTGGAGAAGAAGCTTGAGTACCTGGTGTGCCATCATCTGATTGCCCCTTGCAAGAAACCATCTTGTTGTGGCTGGTCTGGTTTATTAAGATTCGTGGCAAGTCATGGGTTTCCATTCCAGGTCGTATGGGCTCGTTTGGGAATTTGTATTGATTGCATTGCATTGCAAGCTGTAGGGGAGGCCGGCAGGGGAGCAGCGATTGAGCACCGGTCAGCGATTCTAGAGTTGTAGCCCCTGCCAGCCAGTCAGAAATCTGACAGCCTATTCGTTTCGCTGGTGTATTATGGCTGAAAGTACTGTTCGTTGGTTTATTGTGAGAGAAAAACATTGCTGGATAACTGCTGATTTGGCTGAATAGCTCAAACGAATAGGGTGTGAGTTGCAAGGAATGCATTGGCACTTTGCAAGGAATGCATTGACACCGATGCCGGTGCCGGTCACGGGGATCTGGCGCCGCGCTGGGCTGTCGGCGTCCGGATTGCCTTGAGAGGAGGGAAGCCGAGCACGAGCAGGACTTTGACTAGTGCAATTTGTTTGACATGGCTCAGGCTCTGCCTGTGCCTCTGACGACGGGTGGAGTCGTCGTTGCTCGTTGGACAAGGATAGTCGATTCCTATCGGAGTCCGATGCCAGCAGATGGCCAGTGCGTCTCTCTCTGTTCATCTCTGACCGACCGATCGGTCCGGGGCCCGGGGCCGGGTCTGGTTTCGACGAGGCGCGGCGCGAGAGGTCCATCGGCATCCATCACCCTGTTCGTTTGGACTTATCAGCAGAATCAGCAGCCATTCAGCAGTGTTTTCTCTCACAACAAACCAGCGAACAGTACTTTCAGCACAATAAACCAGCGAAACGAACAGGGTGCATGACATGAGAGGTGGACAGACAGGATTTGATGTGAGACTCGCCACACGCAACGCGCTGACGAGGTTGGTGGAGCGGAACCTCTGACTCGGAGTTGTCAGTTTTTTTAGCAGAAGATATCTCGGAGTTTTCAGTTTTTTTACGAAGCTGTGCACACAAAAGCAGATATCGATAATATCATAACGTTAAAATAATGGAGACTATTGTTTATCTCCCATGATCATTCAATCCATTGGTTGCTTGATTTGGCATGGCCCATCACCCATGCGGCCCATGGAGTTATCGGGTGACGATGAGAGGAAGGACAGCAAGAGGCACACGCGGCGGTGAGGGATCCACTACCAGTAGTGTCCCGTCCCGGTGCCGGCGGGCGGCGGTTATGGCTATGATGAACTGCCATAACTGGAACACGCGTGCACGGTGGTTTTGAGTCGTCGTCGCCACGTCTCGGGATGGGATGGATCATGGATCCATGGACAGCACAGAGGATACAGAGGAACCTTTTGGTCTTTTCTTTTATCGGCCTGAATCAGTCAGCTATCGTTTTCTTTCGCAACGAATCAATAGAATTAGCTAGAAACCATTCGGCGAATAGACCTTTACTCCCTCCGTAAAAAAACAAAACACGCAAAGGGGAGTAGTACCTGCCAAGTAAGTGCTTTTGGTTCACGTAACAGTACTCATTGCAGCGAACAGCCACGCGAGCCCACCGTTAGAATGTGCGGTCTACGGTGAGGACACAGGACAAGAGGTTCAGAGAGGCAGCCGAGACCGGACAGTGCAACTGCCTAATTTTTTTACTATTTGACCTTTTTTTAAAAAAATTCACATTTAAATCTTTAGACGAAATAAACTCAACTTTGGACCCTGGGGTCGACGTCAGATTCATGGCGTCGAGGTTACACGTCTCGACGCCGTGACTCATGGCGTTGAGCTTCGTGGCCCTATTTGACGTGACAGATGATCTGGCAGACAGCTCGACGTCGTAGATCACGGCGCCGAGCCTAGATTCAAAATTCACGAAGTTACTAGTTTGTGCCGTTGCTTGCAAGACACATATGGAAATTGTATTTGTGGGGATCGATCGGACCACACACGCACTTGACGTTAATTACTCACACATGCGCGTACTGCACACATTCGTCGCACGCATAGAATATATGCTGCTAATATAATTGGCACTGCCAGAGCCCGACTATACCACTAATTTAATATACATAAATACCCTGCCGATCAAATTAGTTTGGCTCGGCGACCGTCGATGACGACGGGACGACCGAGGAGGCCTCGCTTGCTGTCGCTGCCATAGCCGTTCGCTCTTGCTCGGCAGATTCCCAAGGCGCGGCGGCCCGGCGGGCGTTTGGGTTTGGGTTTGTGTCTGTTGCGTCCGATTCAGAGCACGCACGGGCTACGACGAGAGTGTTTCTTTGGCGCAAGCCGCGGCAGTGCTGATGCGTGGATGGCGACCGTGCCATGTGTCTGCGCAAACATGCACTTCATCTGTTCCATGCATGGCGTCTTGTCTCAGCATCAGCCATTAGCAGCATAGAATTGTTATTAGCGCCTTTTCTCCTTTTTTCACCCCCATTTATTTAAACGGAGCAGCAGCCCTATGGAGTTGTTGTGGACATTTTTTTTTTCTGAATCTCAATACATACATACACACACTCGTATGGATCTAGAGCATCGGCTGCATCGAGAAAAGCCACCAGGAAAGAATTTGTTAGAAAAAAATTATATACAAAATTATATTTTTAGGTGTCATTTAGAATTGTAGTGTACCTTGTCTTTAATATAATTCCATTTTTCTCTTTGCAAAAAAAGACACTTATATACATGCACGCATATACACTCTACACCTGTGACCACCTCTAAAAGACCGAGTGAGGCCCCCTTTTGAATGTAGGATTTTTTTTCTATTTCCTAGGTTTTCCTTAAAAAAATGAATCAATTTCTATACGGTTCCTAAGAGACTCCACATGAATTGCGATATTAAAATTACAGAGTACCAAATCGTCGCGGAAGTTACCGGTAGTAGGGGCACTGCATTCGCCCACGACCATGACATGACTGATGACTACGAATTGCGTATTAGTATACGAGTACTACTTGTACTACGGAGTAATAATCAAACAAAATATCTCAAGGCCCGTTAGAATCTGAACACATTCTAGGGAACCCCCACTTCCATCGTTAATTAAAGAAAAGAACTATCGATGTGACAATAACTAATGTGGGTATCAGAATCAGACTAGTTTGTGTGCCACGACTCACAATAACTAAACTGATTCGATCGGCAGGGTATTCATGTATATTAAATTAGTGGTGTAGTCTGGCTCTGGCAGTGCTGATTATATTAGTAGCATATATTTTATACTTGCGGCGGATGCGTGCAGTGTGCGTGTGTGTGAGTAATTAACGTCAAGTGCGTGCGTGGTCCGATCGATCCTCAAAAATACGATTCCCACATGCGTCTGGCAAGCAACGGCACTGTCGGCGTTGGGTCCCGTGGAGGTCCTAAGCCAACGAGTGAATCAAATGCTGCGTGTCCCTAATCTGAATGGTGATGCAAGGAGGATACACGGAGGTTTATCCTGATTCGGACAAAAGAAGACCCTATATCCAGCGGGGAGGGGGAGTATTGTATTTTCTTGCACCTAAGTGCTTGCGTAGGGGTTACAAGCTGTGAGACAGGGAACCGAGCCCAGGTCTCAAAGGAAAAGTGAGAGTACAAAGGAGATTGCTTGAGAAGTTGATCTTCTTTGGTGAGATGAAGACTGTTTTTTTGTTGTTTGTTGTTCGTTGTTCTTCTATCTGCCCCCTTGTAGAGCCCCAGTCTACCCTTTTATAGGGTAAGAGGAGGCTGGGACGCCGGGGGCGTCTTTTGAGGTGAAATTTTGTTGATCCCTGTGGAGGTGGCTGTAGCGACGTGCCCCGGGAATGGCCGGCCATCCCTAGACACCATGGTGACGTAGAGGACGAGACGGTGAAAAGACTCCGAGTCCTATACCACGTCGGTCTTTCTTCCTTGTTGACCGGCGGTGGGTCAAGGCTGGGTCGAGGCCAGGTCGAGGACGGGTGGATAAGGCCGAGTCCCCAAGATCGTGGGGTACGTCATTGTCGTATCCTCTCTCGAGGGTGATCAGTGGCAAAATAGTGCACGGTATGGTACGTATAGTGACAGGTTTTCACCTCCCATCCCAGGATGGGTAGTTAAAAGTGAGATTTGACACCGGCACTACTTCCACGCTGATTACTGTTGTAGCCATGATGGTAGGAAGTATTGGGTAGTCGTATTAAATGCTCTGACTTTTGTCTCAGAGTTGGTGAATAAGGTGGTCGAGCGGCCCGACCCGGGGTCGTGCTAGTCGGAGATTTCCCGATAGTCGAGGTGCCTTGTCGAGCGAGCCTCGTACGAGTCGGAACGTAGTTGAGGCGTCTCGTCGAGTGTGCCTCGTATGAGTTGGAACATAGTCGAGGTGTCTCGTTTGCTATTTTGACTTGTTTCATTTGTGGGTAGCGGTTTTGTTTTTCTTAATCGTTGATTGTGGGTACCCCTAGCTATAGGTACCCGACAGGCACAAACCAGCAACTTCGTGAATTTTGAATCCAGGCTCGACGCCGTGATCTATGGTGCTGAGCTCGACGCCGTGATCTATGACGTCGAGCTGTCTGCCAGACCATCTGTCACGTCAAATAGGGCCACGAAGCTCGACGCCGTGAGTTACGGAGTCGAGACATGTAACATCAACACCATAAATCATGGCGTCGATCCCAGAGGTCTAAATGTAAAAAAGAGCTAAATAGTAAAAAAAAATAGGGTGCAACTGCAAGTTGAGGGAGGGGGCGTGGCGCCCGTCTCCGTGGAGGCGGGCGTCAACGCCCGGAAACCGCGACGCAACTGCCTCGTTCGTTATCCAAAGCACACACTGTGACACTGCACACCCACGTCCCGTTCCCACCCCGCGCTGCGGGCTGCTCAGCTCCAGGCTCCCCCGCCCCACCGCGTCCGTGGAGACGGCGACCAGTCGCCCGCCGACCCGTGGCGTGCGTCTCCACGCGCAAACCCCCACTCCTGACCAAACCAAAGCCATCAGCAATGCTGCTGCTTCCTCCTCGTCTTCCTCCTCCACCTCAACTGCCCATGCTCCTCCTTCCAGTCCCCTCCTGCTCCTCCCAATCCTCTTCCGCCCCTCTATCAGGCCTCTCCCGCAGCTGATCGATCACACTCGCTCGCGCGCGCCATGGGCGGCCGCGCCTCCCGCCACCGCGCGCAGCCGCAGGACCAGTCCTCCCACCACGCCTCCTCCCAGCCTCCGCCGCCGCCGCCCAAGCACCACCACCACCACCACAACCCCAACAAGCCCAAGCAGCAGCAGCAGCAGCCCCCACCTCCGCGTCCTCCGCCGCCACACCATGCGCCTCCCCCCGCCCCCGCATCCGCCTCCCCCGCCACCGCGCCGGGCGCGGCGACGAACATCGGCCGCGTGCTGGGCCGGCCGATGGAGGACGTGCGGGCGTCCTACACGTTCGGGCGGGAGCTAGGCCGGGGCCAGTTCGGCGTCACCTACCTAGCCACGCACAAGCCCACGGGCCGCCGCTACGCGTGCAAGTCAATCGCCACCCGTAAGCTCGCGCACCGGGACGACGTGGACGACGTCCGCCGGGAGGTGCAGATCATGCACCACCTCACGGGCCACCGCAGCATCGTCGAGCTCCGGGGCGCCTACGAGGACCGCCACTCCGTCAACCTCGTCATGGAGCTCTGCGAGGGCGGGGAGCTCTTCGACCGCATCATCGCCCGGGGACACTACTCCGAGCGCGCCGCCGCCGCGCTCTGCAGGGAGATCGTCTCCGTCGTGCACAGCTGCCACTCCATGGGGGTCATGCATCGGGACCTCAAGCCCGAGAATTTCCTCTTCCTTAATAAGAGGGAGGACTCGCCGCTCAAGGCCACGGATTTCGGACTCTCCGTCTTCTTCAAGCCCGGTAACTAACTAATCCCCTTCGCTCTTCACTACTGTGTTCACAGGGATATCCATCGGTTTCGGATGCCTTTTCGATTTCAGTCCTACTCGCTCTACTCGCTATGTATGATTCTGCTTCGACCCGATTACTCACTATGTTATGTATGTATGATTCTGCTTCGATTCGATTCCATAGATATAGATAGGTGCTCATCCTCATCCTCATGTGGGAATTCAGCACATACCAAGCAAGACGAGGAATCATTGTTGTTTGATTGCCTCGTGCTTTAACTAGAGTCTAGATGAGTAATCGCTGTTGTTTGATTTGGTCTCAGCGATCCAGCTCCCACTCTGTAGTGTGTCCAACTCAACTCAAACTGAAAACGATCGATGGTTGGATTGCAAAATGCAGGCGAGCAGTTCAGGGATCTTGTCGGGAGCGCCTACTACGTCGCCCCCGAGGTGCTCAAGCGGCGATACGGAGCTGAGGCGGACATATGGAGTGCCGGAGTTATCCTCTACATCCTGCTATCCGGCGTCCCTCCTTTCTGGGCCGGTACGTCTCCCTGCGCCCTGCTGCATAAACCAGCCAGCCACATCTTGATGCCAATGCCATTGTCCCCTTACTTTTTTTTTTTTTTTTTTGGATAAAGGATAGAACATCCGGCCTCTACATCCGAAGATGTACACAGCCAAATAATACAACGTTTGTGACTAAAACAAAAAAAGGAGACTCAAAGTCTTAAAACCAAGACTAGGACTACTGAAGACGATAAATATTCTTCCACCCTCTGTTTGATAACTCTAGAGCAATTATTTCTAATTTCTTGCTCAAATCCGAGAGTGTGTCCTTGGTCTCCTCCTCACGCTGCAGCTGAGCCCAGAAGCGCATCCAGTATGCTCCCCTGAAAATGACCTGCATAACGGAATTAGTTTTTAATTTATTAAAAATAACATCATTTCGGCATCTCCAGATAGCCCAACATAAAGCAGCTACTCCAACCCAGATCATATTTTTGACCTTCTTATGTTGATTACTAAGCCAATTGCCAAACATATGACGAATAGATCTTGGTTGTTGTAGACTAGTAGCAAAGAAAATGATCCTCCAAATCATCTTAGCACAAGGGCAATCGAGGAACAAGTGTTGAATAGTCTCATTCCTATTGCAAAATATGCAATGCTGGCTCCCTTTCCAGTTTTTTCTAGCAAGGTTATCCTTGGTTAGGATTACGCCCCTTTGGAGGAACCAAAGAAAGATCTTAATTTTTAGGGGGGTCTTCATTTTCCATATTTTTCTATGCTGAAAAGGTGGCTGTGTATCAATAAGATGGAGATACATGGATCGCACAGAAAATAACCCCGAACTGGTTAGATTCCATTTAAAATAATCTGACCCTTCCACCAAAACAACATTAGAAATTTTTGCTACTAGGCTGAGCCACTCTAAAAGTTTATTATCCACCAAAGCCCTTCTAAAAGATATATTAAGAGGGGCTGAGGTCATCACTTTTGAGACAGTTGCGTGAGGATCTCTTACTATATTATAAAGAGATGGATAACTAACTTTTAGGGGCTTATCTCCTACCCATGTATCGTGCCAGAACCTCGTATGAGTCCCATCTTTAATATTAAAGGACCCATTAGCCAACACCTCATCTTTAATACGCATGAGGCCTCTCCAGAAATGAGAGTCATTCGGTTTGGCTGTCACTTGAGTGAGTGTTTTAGATCTTAGGTATTTATTCCTTAGCAATGACTGCCATAAGCCATCTGTGTTGAGTAAATTAACCAACCATTTGGCCAACAGACACTTGTTTTGTAATTTCAAATCAAGGATACCTAGACCTCCTTGGTCCTTGGGACGACACGACACGGATGCTCTGTCTTCTTTCTCCCCTGGTTTTGGTTTTGGTTTTACCAGAGAACGAGGATGGCATATTTGATGCTGTTTTGCGAGGTCATATTGATTTCGCATCTGATCCCTGGCCTTCCATATCGAATAGCGCAAAAGATTTGGTCAAGAAGATGCTGCGCCAAGATCCCAAGGAGCGGCTTACTGCTGCTGAAATTTTGAGTAAGTATCAATCTCCCTCCCAGCCATTGCCAATCCTGGTTCTATTGATCGGGGTGCTCCCATCATGCAACGTGCACTGCCGATTCATCTTCTTCTCTGTAAAAGCTTTTTTGCTCTCTTTGCAAACTGAGCCGTCATTCTTGCATTGTTTGCATATAGTGTCTCAATCTAATACATTAAGCACACAGACCATCCATGGATTAGAGAGGATGGAGAGGCCCCAGACAAGCCACTAGACATTACAGTAATAAGCAGAATGAAGCAGTTCCGGGCAATGAACAAGCTTAAGAAGGTTGCCTTGAAGGTAAACAAATCTTCTGGATTTCAGGTTCTGCTTCTCTATTTTTTTAGTGCCCCACCAGTCCTTAACAATACATGATACATCTTGACATCGCTTCTGTTTCAATCAGGTCGTTGCAGAGAATTTGTCAGAGGAAGAGATCGTGGGCTTGAAAGAAATGTTCAAATCCCTGGATACTGATAACAGTGGGACTATAACGCTGGAAGAATTGAGAGCTGGTTTACCAAAGCTCGGCACCAAAATCTCTGAATCAGAAATAAGGCAGTTGATGGAAGCGGTAAGCTCTTATCTTGTAGCCACATAGGCTTAAATCGTAATTCTTCCGCTATTCACACAATATCATGCAACTACCTGTTATGTGAAATTCCAGTAGTGCACAAAAGGGTTCTAGTGGATGTGCTCTTATTTGATAAGGGAGGAAATAAATAATACCATATGACTTTATTCAGTATGATGACGTTTGTGTGGATTTGAACCTTTCACATTTCTAGTAGTCTGACAGATCCAGTGCTTTCGTTTCATTGTTTTCCATTCATGAACAGGCTGATGTTGATGGAAATGGTACCATTGATTATGTTGAATTCATATCAGCAACGATGCACATGAATAGACTAGAGAAGGAGGATCACATATTTAAAGCATTCAAGTATTTTGATAAGGACCATAGCGGGTAATTTCACTTCGAACTCTACGTTTTCGTTACTTATGTACTGAGTTTGACCTTTAAAATTAACTTTATTTGTTGCTTGCACATTCCTGTACAGGCACATTACAGTTGATGAGTTGGAAGAAGCTCTAAAGAAGTATGATATGGGTGATGCAGCAACAATTAAAGACATTATTGCTGAAGTAGATACAGATCACGTGAGTAATTCCAAGAAACCCAAAATAATCTCACTTGCTATTGTTTCGTACATCACTGTTTTGATCTTCGAGACTTTTGGCATGTTCAAGGAGATTTTGTTTTAAAAAAACCACTAGTGTTTTTTCTGGTAAGCTAAACCATCAAGAAACCACTGTCTTTACATTTCCTGGTAAGCTAAACCATCATGTTATCAGGTTTCTCTTAACAATTTGAACTATATGGCTCACATTGTTAAGAAAAACTCATGATGAGTGAACTAATTGTGATGTTTACTATTTAAATTTACATGAATTGCTTGGTTCTGTTGCTAAGTGCTATATGTCCTTTGGTTTTACTACTTAGGATGGGAGAATTGACTACCAGGAGTTTGTTGCCATGATGAAGAATAATAGCCCCGATATTGTTCCAAATCGGAGGCGCATGTTTTAAGGGTATCCTACATTTAATTGAAAAAAAGGCTTCTAAGATATTTTCCACGGTCAGAGAAGAGAGCAACTCATACTTGGAAGTGGAATTCAGCCAAGCATCTGTGCAATGATATTCCATACTTGGATAAGTAACCAGTCATGGTTTGACTGCCTTTGTGTGCCCATCTACATGGATGGTAGGAGGCTCTTTCTGGCGCTTCCATATTCTACCATATCATCTTACGATTTTTCCATGTATCCTTAATGAGGTGTGCCTTACGGTCTAATGTTTCCTGCCTCTAGATCTTTTATGTAAAAAAATGGGCTTGTAAAACAGTTCCAAATTATCATATCAGGCAAAAAGTAATGCAATGTGCCATCTGATCGTCTCTCGTTTTTTTCTTCTTGGTCACTGGATCATTTATGTGAGAACCTGGCTTTGTATGACAGTCCCAGATGATGATACCAGACAAGATTACACTTTGTAACGAACATAGCTCGACTTTTAATTTCCATTTCCTGCAGTGCAAAGTACTGGAATCATAATGTATCATAATAATATTGTTTAGCTGAACTCCTAAATATTTAAGACTTTCTGTGACCAAATTCATTGCTGTAGAGTAGTTCGAACGGCACAAAGCCGAAAATAATAAGTTGGTACAGGACACCAACCACTTCACATGTTCACATGAGCAGGTTTGAGCACTTTCGATGTTTTCTCCAATTAACACAGGAGCCAATTGTAATTGCCCACTGTCCAAAAGGCATGTACATATCTTGAAATGGGCAGGCATTCATCAGCCAAAAGCACTGTTCTTACAGAATAGAAAATCAACTCTGGAAGGCTATTTCCAAGATGCATTTATTTATGCTAAATGCCAAAGCTTCAGGCATTACACGACGAGGATGTTGTATGAGCTTACGTGAAATCATTACATTTCGATCATCTGCAAGATGACATACTCTGAAATGAAATAGCCTAACAGAATACTCAGGCTCTAAACCATCAGCATACCCAACGCATAGTGATAGGCCAGATGTACAATAATAGGCTTCCGTTCCTGCACGAAATGAAATTTACAGTGATGTCGCCCCAATCAAATGTGAGCTTGTCAGCGAACTGTGATCTTTTTCATCTTCGATGATTTGTGCTTGATGAAGAGAGCCGCTAGCATGCTTTTAGTGCCAACAGGGGCCTTTTGGATTGCACGACCTTTAGGGTTGCCGAAGGAATGAAATGTTGAAAATTCCTTTACACCAGATTGGTTCTGAAAATAAAGGCATGGCTTATTAATTAACAGGTGAAATAAAAAAACAAACTATGCACAGTGAGACCTTTTAAACAAAAAAGATACAGATTATGCCATATTCGAGCCTACCTTAGTGCCAACCTTTTGCATAGCATCAGAACTGGTGCTCCTGTTAAACTGCAGAGGCCTGCGCATAGGAGAAGCAGACCGCTCCTTACCTGAAACATGAGAGATTCATATGAAGCATTCAATCTCTGCACACAAACTAAATAGAAAACAGCATACAGGAAATTAAACTGCAGTATGATTATGACACAGAAGGATTAAATCACCTGATGCAGGTTTTGATGGTGCTGTGTCCACTAGGCTGCACAGAAGCAGGGTTTAATCAGAAGTACATAAACCCCATTGCATTAACGAACAAACAATAAGAATTTTATACAAAGCTGAATAAAAAATGGAATAATTCTTACGCAAATGTAGGTTTATGTGTGTTTGCTTTGGTGCTGTTCTCTGAAGACAGATGCCAGGAAAGGGTTTTTGCTGCACCAACGAAATAAAAAATTAATTCTTTTTTGTTTAATATGGTACATTGCATGCCTTGAAACTTCATCATGAGCAAAGAGAATAGACAAGAATGCCCACCAGAGGGATAAGGTCTAGGCTTGGATTCCTGATCAGCGTCTGCTTGCTGGTGTCCATGCGCCGGGGATCTTTTATAACCAGCTAGCTTGGCAGATAAAAATGGAGAGTCAAAATTCAGCACCCTTTCTTTTGTAATCAAACAGTGTGTGAGCTATTAGTTTTACATTCACTTACGTGGCAGGATATAGTGCTTGTGGTGTTTAATGTTTGCTCCCATCATTTGCTGCTGCCTGAGGCCTTCTTTGTCCGTGTAGACTTGGCATGTGAAGATTTGCTACAGATTTGAAATAGATCAGTATTTGAAATGGCATGGTTTCATCGGCCTACAATGCAAGTATCGCAGATAAGTGGCATTACCTGGTTCAGGCGTGCAACTTTCAGTTCATAAGTTGACACCTCAGAAGCTTGCTGTTCAAAAAGATCTGTCAATTTGTAGGCAACAGTACCCAGATGATCTACCGCGTTGACAACGGCACGTACAGCATAGTCTTTCAAGTTGTCCAGCACCCTGACATAAGTTAACAACTTCAGTTGTCATAATATGGTCAGTGAATCTGAATGTTACAATTGAAAAATGTCCTGTGTTGAAATAAGTGTATACTGCAAATTAAAGTTCAGTACCCCATTGATTATTAATAAAAGATATGAAAGTGCAAATCCTATATTTCTGAAATTTATTCTGCGCTGTGAAACAAGAGTGGGGACCCTGTTGCTAAAATTTCAATGCAGTGACAAAATTCAGACTAGAAACAGTACACAGACAGTTGTCAGGTAACTCCAAAATTCCAGATGACACCAAAAATTTATATCCTTCTCTAGCCAGTAGAGTTTGTTTTCTAGCCACATCTCCACATCAAGTCCCTTCCTCACACCTGTTGCCGTCCTTGCCTTAGTTGGCTCAGTCCTCTACACCTATCATACGTAGTTGGGTAGTTGCTACCAGCACATGCTGCGCCCACGCTTCGACTGAATCCTTCAACCGTTGCGCGAAATGACAAAAATAGTGCTAGATAGCATGCAAAGATGCAATTGTACGAGGAGCAACCATGGCTGGCCGCTGTGGTAAGAAGTGGGTACTAAATTCCTTCACCCTTGACTCCTTGAGGCAACGAAATGCAGGAGCAGGAACGCGACTCACATCTGCTTCTGCTCGCTGTTGAGGTAGGACTTCTCGCAGTACTCGGAGGCGGAGTAGAGCTGCAGGCGCAGGTTCTTGAGCTCCTGCACACCATCATCACGAAGCAGAAATTTAGCCGGATCTCCGGTGAAACGGAGCAGGAACTAGTTTTTTATTTTTTTTAAGAAAAAGGGAACATTTTTGTGCGTGTGCGTGTATGGAACTATGGATGGATCTAGGAATGCGGGGTTCGGGGAGCACCTGGAGGGCCTTGATGAAGCTCTTGCTGCGCTCCATGGACGCCTCGTCGACGGTGGTGGGGCCAGCCCCGGCCCCCGCGACCCCGCCCCAGGCGCCGGCCACCGGCGGGCAGTGCTGCGGCGGCTGCATTCCCCCCTACTCTCTCCCGCTCCGGCGGCGGGCGTGCCGGCGAAGGGAGCAAAGAACGGGCACCAGCAGGGAGGGCCGAGGAGGCGGAGAGGGGAAGTCAAGGAAGCGCTCCACTGGCACTGACTCGGTGGGCGGAGTGGGGTGGAGGGGAAGGAAGCGAGCGATGCCTCGCCAGCTCCCACTCGACGCGAGCTTATTCTACTGCCAGTGGCACCGCCAGACTCTCTCCTGTTGACTCTTCGCGCGTGGGCGTGCGAGTGTTGCCGTCGAGCGCTGGGCCGCTGGCGGTGGTCCCGCGGAGGAGGGGGAGGAGGAGGAGGGGTCCGGGAGGAGCGACCGCAGCGGTGGCTTTGATGGCGACGGGCGCGGCGGGGCCGCCGCCGCTCTGGTCTGGACTGGATTGGCTTGGTGCCTAGCCGGGAGGTTTTGCGATTTGGCAGGGGAATCATTGCTCACTCATCGCGCACTCGCGCCTCCCCTGCCTCGCTGGTTGTTTGGTTGCTTCGCTTGTCGAATTTGCCTCCGACTGACCACCGCCACCGGCGCACTGACTGTACCCGGACCCGCCGTGGATGGATCTTCTTCGCTGTCTCTGTGAACGCCGTTTTCACCGCAAGATTTTCATGCTACATTGCTACATTCCCATTTTGATTTCTCTGATGGTAACGAAACAATTAATGCCAGATTTCTATGATTAACAAGACAATCAACATCAGATTCCTATGATTGCATTCGCAAAAAAAAAAGATTCCTATGATTGTAATAACGAAATAATTAATGTCAGGATGCTAAGATTTTAATCAAATATGAGCAGCCGTTAGGTTAACCCCACCTAAATCTATAAGCCATATTGTATATGTTTGCAAATTGGTTTAGTATAGAATAGCCGAAGACTGAAAAAAAAATTGTAGGGTGTCAAATTTGGTGCACGGATAATGATATTGCAAAACGATAATTTTTTTTCATTTTATGTAGGCTACTTTTAGGGAACATGTTGCAATTTAGGTGTCGCTATAACTTGTGGATACAAGGAGCCTATTAACTTTGGCAGGAAGAGAAGGTCGTCACCTTAGACATTTTAGTCGAGAATAGATGGGAGATCGATAAAAGACTTTGTTTGTAATAATTTTTCTTATTGTGTTTTCCCCCCTTTTATATGATGAGTTGACTAGCTAAAATACGTTGTAAAAATTTATTTCTATGGGACTTTATTTGTTAGAAGGATTATTTGTTGCTTCCTTTTTATTTTATTACATGATTAATTTCTTGTTAGGTGCTTTTCAATACAATTATATTGTTACATTAACTCATGTAGAAGTATAATATGTTTATGGTTAAAGTATTAGCCGAACCGGTTTAACCAAAATAGACTTTGGTCGGTCTTTTGACAAAAAAAACCATTAACATTTCTTCCAAAATCCAAACTAAGAGAATCTCTTAGAGACGTGCTAATCCTGTTCTGAAGTCTATTTTAGAGTTTAGGAAGTAAAAATAAAACTCCAACAGGTATTGTATCTCGGTTTCTGAATTGGCAAGCAAGGTAGTGTTTAGATGGTGTAAAAGTGGGTGTAAAGTTCCTGTAGCACTTTTCGTTGTTATTTGGTAAAATTTATTCAATCATGGACTAATTAGGCTCAAAAGATTCGTCTCGACATTTACAGACAAACTGTGCAATTAGTTATTTTTTATATACATTTAATACTCCATGCATGCGTCCAAAGATTCGATGTGACGGAAAATCTTGTAAAATTTTTGGAATTTTGAAGGAAGTAAACACTGCCCAAGCCATCCCACATTTTTCGGCGGCCATAAAAAGCAATCCGCAGTCGCTCGCTATCCTCCTATTCTGCTCGCGGTTGCGCCTTCTTGCGCGTGCGCGCTCCCTTCCCACGTGCCGATTTGGTCGTGAAGTTCTCGTGGTCCACCTGATCGGGCATTCTGGTGAGCGCGCGAATCACGGTAGCCACGAAGGAATGCCGATTAGTTGGGGTTTGGATCACTTGCATGTCAAGGTAGCAATTTAAATATGGAAAGCAAACAAATTAGCTAGTAACACAATTTTTTGAAGACTTTTCTATTTTATATAATAGCTAAAATATAGAATTTAGCTACTATTTTTAGACTAACTCTTCCAGATGCTCTAGAACCAAAACCGTTTTTACCAAAGTGATTTCACCCTCGGGGCAAGACCGGTGCCATGTACTGACATACTTAGGGGTGTTTAGTTCCAAAAATTTTCACCCTAAAACATCACATCGAATCTTGCGGCACATGCATGGAGCATTAAATGTAGACGAAACAAAAAACTAATTACACAGTTCACCGTGAAATTGCGAGATGAATCTTTTAAGCCTAATTAGTCTATGATTAAACAGTAATTGCCAAATAAAACAAAAAAAGCTACAGTACACAGAACCAAAAAATTTTCCCCAACTAAACACCCTGGATTTGCACTGCGGCAGCTGCACACCGTCGTCGTCTCCTGTGTCCTCTCCGAGTCCTGGACGAGAGACCGGGGCATGAGTGGTGGATCCGAGCTGTGCTGTGCTGGTGGCGTTCATCAATGCTTGTCGGCTCGACCAGCGGTTCCGTTCTGCTATTCATGGATCCATATGCAGCAGCAATAATGATTTATGAATGATTCCGACCAAGGGGGTGTTTAGTTACTATCGTAAAAAATTTTGGTTGACACATCCAATATTTTATGAGATGTTGAAATGGATGTTTAATAAAAAAAACTAATTACATAACTCGCCTAGAAACCGCGAGACAAATTTATTAAGTCTAATTATTCCTTCATTAGCACATGTTTACTGTAGCACATCATTGTCGAATCATTGATTAATTAGGCTTAAAAAATTCGTCTCGCAAATTTATCGCAATCTGTGTAATTAGTTATTTTTTCATCTATATTTAATACTCCATGCATGTGTCTAAACATCCGATGTGACGGGGTGAAAAATTTCAGAGGGAAAAACTAAACAAGGTAGAAGATTACTCGGGTGGTCTTCTGTTTATCTCCTCCTTGATGTTTTTTATGCATAAGATACGCGGTTCAGGAGTTAGAACATGATAACGATACAACTAAGATGTCCGAACAAACGGACGCCTCCCTCCGTTCACTCCCGCACGTGTCGCTCGCCCAGCGCCTTATTCGCTCGTCCCATCTGCGCGCTCCGATGCTCACTTCACCGTTTTCTCCCTGTGTCGCCGTGCCCATCCACCCATCCCACTCCGCCTCGCCGCCGCCGGTCCCCCGCAGCATCGCCCCCATTCCCTGCGGCCTCCTCCGCATCGCATTCCCCACTAGACCCAATATGCCTCGCCCGCCTCCACGGCGTTGTCTCCTTGCCGCGGCCGCCTCCATCGAGCCGGCGAGCCTCCACGACAGATGCTCCAGCAAGCAGACGAGGGGGGACGAGATTCATGTGACGTTGCGCCCGCCGGCAAGTTGCTCGTGCCGCTGCCGCACAACGAGGTCCATGTGCCGTTGTCGACCTCCGCGCTGGCATGCCTCCATTTGTCCAAGCAAAGCCCATGTTACAAGAGTATATTTCAAGTGTTTCAGATGTTTCATATGGATGTTGCCACTGTTTCATGTTGATGTTGTAAAAGTAGATCGGAATATTGCAATAGCTATACATTTATGTTTCAAGTTTATGTTCCAAATGTTTCAGCTCGTTTTCCATACGTATGTTTGTAAGTGTTTCATCTGGATGTTGCATATGTTTTCACACATATAAAGTGTTTTCAGGTGTTTTTTGCAAGTGTTTTATACCCATGTTTTGAGTGTTTCAATTGTTTTGCATGTATGTTGCAAGTGTTTTATTTGGATGTTTCAAGAGTAGATTTGGTGTCGCAGCTAGTGTTTTCAGATGCATGTTTCATGTGTCTTATCTGCCTTTAGACGCATGTTGCAAGTGTTACATCGGGATGTTTTAAAAGTAGATCGGGTGTTGCATCTCTCTCCTCGCTTTTTTGCTGCCTCACCTTCGCCTTGGTGCCTCCTCCTCGTCCTCCTAGCGCCAGCTGGGCATCCGCCACCCTCCTCTCTTCTGGATGCTAGCATAGGCACCTACTGCAGCTGCTGGCTGCGTGCATGGGCGTGAAAAGTGGAAGGGTGTGAGCGGGACTCCCCACGTGTGGTCGGGCGGCGCGGGCCCATGTAGGCGGGCACGAGATGCAGGTGTGCGAGGGAAGATGGAGTACAAGTGTGAGCGTCTGTCTGAATGTCCAGGCGCTAGCACTGCCGCGCAGGTCGGCACGAGGTTCCCTAAAACAGGTGATACAATCATTGAATATATCTCCTAAATATAAAATGTCATGTGGCCCCACAACAAAGCGTACATTCTATTAGATACGTTTGCTAGTACTCCTCCTTATTTTTTATTAGATGTCGTATTAATTTTATCCTAAATTAAATATTTATATCTATCTTAAAAAATCAAACATTTATATCTTTGACCATTGATAATAGATTCATGTCATAAGATTTATGTTTTTAGATTCACCAATAATATTCCAAGCAGCTGCACTAATATGACAAGAAGAGACAAGTTGCGATCTTAATATATCTTGTAAGATCATATATGGGAGAAATTCAGTACTCCAATAGGCGTAGGGAATGAGAAGAATTTTAGTTGGGCCTAATCTAATTGGGCTGGATTATTATAGATGGGCCAGTTCGTGGTCCACCAACAAAAAGGCCCAAATAACTATACAGGCAACCGATATCGAATATGATCCACGTACGTGCAGGGCAGGGGCACTGGGGCAGGCTACGGCTCTGCTCTGCCGCGGCCGTACACCATCGGGGTGGGCGGCTCGCTGACGCTGCTGGTCTCCGACGCCGACCCGCCGCCGCTGTGCCTGGAGACGACGAGCTCCTTGAGGTCGGCGCTGGAGGTGCGGATGCGTTTGAGGATCTTGCCGAACTTGGCCTTGGGCCGCCGCCGGATGGCGATGGACACGTCGTTCGGGAACAGATCCCGGCGCACGAACGCGCGGTACACGGTGGCGGCGAGCACGCCGGCGACGGTGACGGACGCGACCGCCGACAGCCCGACCGCCAGCGCCTGGTTGAGCACGCTGGTCATCGCCGACGCGTACACGACCGTGGCGATGGCGGCGCTGGTCACCGGGAACGTGTACGCCCACCACGCCAGCGAGAAGCGGACGCCCCGGAAGAAGAAGCTGACGCGCGCCACCAGCGACGCGTAGAGGAAGAGCGCGACGTAGTAGGCGACCCTGGCGCCGAGGCCGAACTCGTCGCTGATCCTGGCCCACGCCACCGACGCCACGCTGGGCGTCGCCACGAAGAGGAAGAACACCGGGTGGAGGTCCCGGGGCAGCGGCACGTTGGTGGGCAGCCGCTGGTACAGCGTCACGAACAGCACCACGTAGTGCACCGTCCCGACGGCAAAGAAGAAGAGCGCCGGCTCCCGGAGGCCCATCCGTGCGCCGAGCAGCGCGCCGACGAAGTTGCCCACGACGGCCAGGTGGCTCGTCGGGCTCGCCACGCGGGACAGCCGCCACTCGCCGCCGGACATCCACTGCCCGTACATCTTGAGGTCGAGGAGCAAGATGGGCGCCATGAGCTGGTACCACACCGCGTGGTGGAGCGCCGTCACGTGCTCCGGCAGGCCCTTGGCGAGGAAGAGGCAGGCGATCCACGGCGCGAAGAAGAAGTTGACGCGGATCGGGTGGTGGAACTCGCGCCGGACCGCCTCGAAGTAGAAGACGACCTTGAGGAGGTAGATGAAGGAGACGAGCGCCATGAGCGCGGCGGAGACCCACCAGAGCACGTCGTTCACGCCGGGGCTCACGCGGAGGAACGCCGTGGAACGCTCCAGCTCCAGCGTCTTCCACAGCATCGCCTGGCTGCTGACGCCCATGCACATCCCGAACGCGCTGATCGGGAACCGCAGCAGGAACGGCCACGTCTCGTCCTCGGGCAGCACGGGGACCTCCGTCGCCCGGAGCGTCTCGAGCTCGGGCCCTTCCAGCGCCGCGAAGTACCGGTCGGCCGTGGGGACCTCGCCGCTGTCGTCGTCGGTCTCCGCCTCCGAGACCCTGCTGGCCTCCTCGTCGCCGCCGACGGCAGCGGCCGGGTGCTGCGACCCCCCGCGGATGCTGGACAGCTGCCGCTCGAGGCGTCCGCCTAAGGTCTTGAACTGGTCGAACCGCCGGTCGCGCTCCCCCGTGCTGTCACTGCGCGCCAGCGTGCCCTGCACCTGCTGCTGCCGCGGCGGCTCCTCGCTCCTCAACGTCAGCGTCGGCTGCGGGTGGGTGGTCTTCGGCTCGGCGGCGTCGGGGCGGTGCGCGTCGAGCTTCGCCTCGTTTGATGGCGCCACCCTGATCGAAATGGAGTACGGCGGCGAGTGAAGGCGATCACTCTCCGGTGCTGCCATTTGGGTGAATGAAGCTGACGCTAGAGAGAAGCTGGAGGTTTGCACTGCTTGCCGTGAACGAAATTTCGGATGAGAAGAGCTCCTCACAGCTCACTCCTACAATGTAGCACGACGATGCAGACACCGTCCATGGAGAACGGAGGCCATGACAAGGTAGATATATATATATGTGTGTGTGTTCCGGCAGGTGATTAATTCGGGACGCCGCGAGCTGGTAAAGCCAGGGACGCAGTAGAAAAGAGTTGACAGAAGAACAGATGAGAACAAGAGCATGCAGTCAAAAGTTGAGGGCACGCAGCGCAGCCATCTCAGATCAAAACGGTAACAAATATATATATGGCGATTCAGCGCGCGCAGCCTAATCTGCCGCCGTCGGCCGGATAATTTATCGATGGAGCTTTCTGCGACTGCGGCTGACGAAACCAATTACGACACTACGACAGGCTTAAGTTTGTTACTAATTTCATCAGGTTCTTGTCCCCCGGCCGTTTTGTCTAGGCTTAGCAATTTCATTGGATGGAGGCAACGACCCGCTCAAGGAGTATAATCTATTATTATATTATGCTCCACGAAGACTGGAATGTTATATACACTAGGAACGTGATTGGTTTCCTGAATTAGACCGGGCCAGCCCGTGGGATGATGTCCTAGTCATATGTTGCTGTTATTTAAAATGAGGCGAACAAAGGAACGGGAGGACCTTTAACAACCAATCGCGGTCGGTGCAATCTCTCACTATGCCAGAAAAGCTTTTTAGTGACGTCTCTAGAGGGTCATCAGTGACGCGTAAAAGACACGTCACTGTTCTTGCATCTGTGATAAGGGTACATCAGTGACGTGTAAAAACGCGTCACTGGTAAGGAGAAATAAGTGACGCGTATTTAGAACACATGTCACTAACAATGAGAACACACGTCACTGATAAGAAGAAATCAGTGACGCGTATTTAGAACACGCGTCACTAACAATGAGAACACGCGTCACTGATACGAAGAAATCAGTGATGCCTATTTAGTACACGCGTCACTGATAATGGTAACACGCGTCACTAATAATAAGATACGAGTGACGCGTATTTTAGAACATGCGCCACTGATAATGAGAACACGCGTCACTGATAAGAGATACGAGTGACGCGTATTTATAACACGCGTCACTAATAAGGGGAAAACATGTCACTAATAAGAAGATGAGAATACGCGTCACAGATAATAGGAACATAACAGTGACGCGCCTGCTCTTTAATGTCACTCATATTTTCCATACAATATATCCTTATTTTCCATACTCATGTTCACAACACATATATATACACACAACATGTTCACAACAGAAGCTCTTCAAATAAATATCAAGTTTAATAGAGATTCAGATTTATATCAAATTCATTGACAGATCCACAACAAGTTCGTAATTTGTTCGAAATCCATCACAACATTGGATCCACACTGATAATGAACACACATCACTGGTGCTTAACTGGCAGGATGATGGAACTCTCCTTTCTTGTCGATGACTTATGCCACTAAGAACATGGCCAACTTTTCTCTAATCATGTGCACATCGATGAGCGTCATCAACACTTCAAATTCCTGTGTCAAGATAGAACTTTAGTCAAAAAGAAAAATGGTACATAAAACTGAAACTAAAATAAGGCATATATTAACTAAAACTCTAATGCAGTTTACTGAAAATAAGTGCAGGAACCTGGACTCTGAAGCTGAATGCAATTCAAACTCTAATGTAGGTTACGTGCAAGGCAAATGGTGTAGCAACAGGACAAGAGTAGCAATAGGAACATGTACGCTCATAAACTGAACATGAGCTGAACTATATTTGGATAACTAAAACTAGATAGCAAAATAGCAATAGGAATGTGAACCCTCAAACACTGAACCTGAACTGACTCATTTAGAGAACTGGACCTGAACTGAAACTAGGACAGAGAAACATGTACGCTCATAAACTGAACCTGAGCTGAAATAGATTCGGATAATTGAAACTGGACAGCAAAATAGCAATAGAAATGTGAAAGCTCAAACACTGAACCTGAACTGAACTCATCTAGAGAACTGAAACTGAACTAAAACCTAGATAGCGAATTGAACTAGGTTCAGTAAACTGAAACCGGACAACGAAATAGCAATAGGAAGGTGAACGCTCATACATCGAACTAGAGCTGAACCAGATACGGATAACTGAACTGACCTAAACTAAACTAGATGCAGAAAAATAAAACGCAAAAACTGACCTAAATTTCTAGTTTAGGTAGACCTGTATGGGCAGTTGGGCTACATTAGGACTTAGACTGAGGACACAATTCTAGTTTCCATGGCATGTTAAATAACTCGATATTAGAAGCTGAGAGGTGACCAGCAACACATGTACCTCAGGGCATTCCAAGTTGTAAATATGAAGTTTTCTCACTCTCCAGAATCACGAGGAGGGTCCAATCACCAAAAGGAGGGACTTCATCAAATTGATTGTACTCTTCCTTATCCACAACATCTTCAACTCCGACAACCCGTTTTTTAACGGGGAGAACTACAAGGCGTTTGTTGTTTCTCGTGTCAAGCACATAAAAGACTTGTGAAACTTGAGCTGCAAGTACGAATGGTTCATCCTTGTACCCAACCTGTTCAAAATCAACGGTGGTGAATCCATATATGTCCTTCATGATGCCCCTTGTGCCCTTAACCCAACGACACTGAAAAATGGTCACCTTGAAGGGTGCCTTGATGCCAGGATAAGTGAGCTCCCAAATCTCCTCTATCTGACCATAGTATGCATCTTTCTGTACATCAGTGTTGTTAAAAGCATCTACACGAACACCACTATTTTGGTCCACGCTTTTCTAGTCTTGAGCCAAGGTGTAAAATGTGTATCCATTTATGTCATATCCCCGATAACTTGTGATTGTGAACAAAGGGCCTTCTGCTAGGTTCCGAAGCCCTTCATCTATGCAAGAGCTCAAACTGAGGATCCGCTTTTTGAACCAAATGTTGAATCCATTCATATGTGCCCTCGCTATCCAAGCTTCGCTCTGATCTGGATTCTCTTGACGCAACTGCTCCTTATGCTCGTTGATATAAGGAGACACTTCTGTTGTGTGTTCCAACACGAGAAAGTGAGCTTGCCGGTAATCATCCGGATCTGGATTAAGTGTCTTCTTCCCAAGAGTCCCTATCCCCGCTAGCCTTCCCTCATGGCGAGACTTATATAAGCCGATTGGATTTGTAGGATCAATGTAACCAAGGCACCACAGAGTAACCCTAGACCATGCTTCCCTCAGGATGAACCCGACTCTTTGTATACCGGTTCAAAGTGTTCATGAATCTCTCGTACGGATACATATGATGGAGGAACATGGGACCAAGGTACTTTATTTCCTTAACCAGATGAGCAATGAGATGAACAGATACATCAAAGAATGCCGGTGGGAAATATGCCTCTAGAAGACACATTGTCTCAATAAGCTTCTTCTCAAGATTGTCCAGTGACCTCTCATCAAGAACCTTATGAGGTATTGCATTGAAGAAGCATAGGCTCATGATTGTCATTCGGACTTTTTCTGGCAAAATGTTCCTAATCCCAACCGCAAGCATTGTTGTGAGCATGACATCGCAATCATGAGCCTTCATGGGGAGCATTTTGTTCTTTTTTGGTGGCATGAGTTTCCTGATGTTTGCGAAGTATCCGGAGGGAACTTTCACGCTATGGAAGAAGTTGCACAGCTCCTGCTTCTCTTCCCTAGTTAGATTTATGGTAGATAATGGTAGCTGGGCATTGGGGCCCTCGGGACGCAACTCGGGCCTTATATCCAAATCTTCCATGTCCGCTCATGCATTTGCATGGTCCTTGCTTTTCCCCTTGCTGTTCAAGAGTGTTATGAGTAAGCTCCCACAAACATTCTTTTTCACATGCATGACATTGATGCTGTGGCGAACTGCTAAGTCTTTCCAATAAGGTAGCTCCCAAAGATTGGACTTCTTCCACCTCTTATCAGCAACTTCTTTCTCCTTGCATTTTCTCTTTCTCTTTCCAAGGCCACTCTTTTTGTTCTTCCCCAATGTAACATTGACATCCTTTACCTGGTCATAAACATCATGCCTAGTGAATTGCCTCGGAGCAGATCCTGTCTCAATCGTGCCATCAAATTGACATTTCATGCGCCGGTAAGGATGGGATCGGCGAAGGAAACGATGATGTCTTATGTACACCCTCTTCTTTGAGTTGTTCAGCCAAAGACTCGGTATCATCTAAGAATTGAAAGCAATCTTTCTCTCCTTTAGACTGCCCAGACATGCAACGGTGTCCCGGAACATCGGTGATGGTGGTTAACACCATGGCATGCAACTTGAATGACTCTCGCTTGAACCCATCATATACCTCGACACCGTCTGACTAGAGCATCTTCAGCTCATCCACAACCAGTCTCAGAAACACGTCGATGTCATTCCCTGGCTGATGCGGACCTGAGATCAAAAGTGGCATCATCATGTATTTCCTCCTGTTACACAACCACGATGGAATGTTGTAGATAGACAACAACACAGGCCAGACACTGTGTGAGCTACTCATGTTACCGAATGGGTTCATGCCATCTGTGCTCAGTGCAAAGCGAATATTCCGTGGCTCATCTTTAAAAAATCCATACTTGGAGTCGATGACGCGCCACTGAATAGCATCTGCTGGATGCCGTAGGTAACCATCAATCTTGCGTCCCTCCTTGTGCCAACTCAAAAGCTGTGCATCCTTGGCAGTTGCAAACAAACGCTTCAAGCGAGGGATTATAGGAAAGTACCATACCACCTTCCGAGGAGTTCCATGCCTCTTGTTCTCATCACTCCCATCATTTCTTCGTCTGTATCGAGAGACTCCACACTCGGGACATTCAGTTAGTTTAACGTTTTCTTCGCCATGGTATAGGATACAGTCATTCTTACAAGCATGGATTTTCTCAACCTCCAATCCCATAGGGCAAACAATCTGCTTGGCCTCGTATGTGGTCTTGGGTAACTCATTCCTCTCAGGCAATATGTCCTCCAATAGATGTAGAAATTTATCAAAGCTCTGGTCAGTCCAATGATGTGTCGCCTTCAACTGGAGAAGCTTCAGAGTAGCAAACAACTTTGAATACTTCTCCTTGCAGCTCTGATAGAGTGGCGTCCTCATATCTGCCACCAGCCTCTTCAACTTCTTCATCTCCGCCTCAGTATACTCATCAAAGCCCATGGCATCACGCACCATCTCCTCAAGATCCTCGGCCTTTTGGGCATAATTGGCACTAATATCTGCTAGCTTGTCATCAGTGAGATCCGGGCTGCAAAAGGGTCTTCCTTGTTGTCCTGACCAGCAGTATGAGTTCCATCATCCTAACATAGGTTACCAGAGAATCCTTGGTCCATACGACCAACTTGCAAGTCTCGATCATTAAATCCTTCTTCTCCATGCTTGTTCCAACATCTGTAGTCACCCATGAATCCTCGGATGATCAGGTGAGCATGGAGTGATAATGAACTCGAGTACTGCTTTTCATTCTCACAACCAATGCATGGACACCACATAGCTGTCTTGTGCTGATTCAACATATCCGCCTCTGCAGCTCTTATGAATGCTTTTAGACTATCTAAGTACTCAGCACATGCACGATTGCGAAGAGACATCCAACTCTGATCCTCCATAGTCTACAAAAGTATGAAAACAAATGAAATCAACTAATCCTTCCATGAAAAGGCTATAAATTACTTGAATAGTAAATTTACTATTGCATCAAAGTTGAGCTGCTGAAGTTCAAAGCTCATAACAGATCCGACCTGAGTTCCCATGTGGCCATGTCATCAAAAAATTTCTCCTAATTCACTTATACAAAAAGGCCTACCAATCTTGTCTGAAGACATGATCAAAATATACACAGTTTAAAAGAAAAGGTCAAATCAGTAATCACTTGCATTGAATTAACTAGTACTACGCATTACTTACAGTGTCTTTTACTGATTGTTTCTACCTTAATTTACATAGTTCGATTAAATACTTTCAATTACTGGATGCATTACAATCATGTATACTTCTATGTAGTGCTAGTCTGACACACATGAGAACACGTATATTATATATATCTAGCACCCAAGTAAAAGATACTACGTACTTAACACCCAATACTGTAAAGTCAGGAAGACAATACTGCAGCACTAGTCTACCAAGGTCCAAGAGGGGAACTGACAAAGAAAAATCATATCGTAGTCCAACTGTTTTCCTATTCATATAAGCATTTAGTGTCAAATAATGATTTTAAAAGATCACAAGGCACAAAGTCAAATTTCTTCTCTCTTGTTTAGCCAAAATCAATAGTATTAGACCAAATATTTCAAGGCCGAATGCCAGAACACCAAGAGTATACTACACATCAATTTACTTGTATTACCCAAAGGTTTCTTCAGTGAACATATGACAACCTCACACTCCCAGGTGACAAACAAACGACCTGCACATTTCATCAAACACCATGATAGCACTAAACTACTTACCGCACTAGTGCAGATTGCAGTTGTGCAGCAGGCAGCAGGGCTTCCACGGGGGCGGGGCAGCTGGCCGCGCGCGGGTGGATCTGCTGATGCCTCTGTGCCCACTTCCAACTTCGCCGTCACGGAGGAGAACGCGGAGGCGCCACTCCCAAGCGCTGCGGCATGAGTCGGCGACGGGACGCGCAATGCTGCAGTCGGCGGGGGCTTCCCCCAGTGCATGGTTGGTGCTACTGCAAGAGGCCAGAGGACGGCCTCTAGGCCTAGTGCTGCCTCTGCCCCTAGCCCTGACCCCGGCAAGTGGTGGCTCATAGGAAACGGTGGAGGAGAAGGGCGTGTCACAGCACTGTCTTCGGTAGGGATGCGAGCGACGACCTCCACCGACGAGGAAGGCGAGCGAGGCGATTTGCGGGAGAGAGGAGACCGCACACGGGACGAGGAAGACTCGATTAGTCTTCGGTAGGGATTTGCGGCTCCAAATGCGTATGCAACTCCAGCAAGCAAGACCACGATTGGATCTGTTAAACAAAGTTAGATTTTCCGGCCAGGTGATTTGTGAAGCGGCTCAATAGGATGAGTCACATATGTCTACAAATCAGTGACGTGTCCAGAAAAAATGCGTCACATTTATTACCTGTGACGCGTGTTGTCGAGAAGAGTCACTGATATGCCTTTGTATCAGTGACACGTCAAGGAAAAAGCGTCACTTCCTTATCAGTGACGTGTCTTGTTCACCCATGTCACCAATACGTCCATATATCTGTAACGCGCTTGGCCAATACACGTCACAGATTTTATCAGTGACGCGTTTTCTTTGCAAGTGTCACTGATATATTGTTATTAGTGACGTGTATTGTTCCTAGAGCAGGTGCAATAACTAATCAGTGACGCGTATCATTCACCCGCGTCACTAATATTCTTATAGTGACGTGTTTCGTTTCTGAGTCACTAATCGAGGCGTCACTGATAAGCTTTTCTAGCATAGTGTCTTGTGCAGGGAATTGCTGAGGAGTGTAGAGTTTGGGACCTTGCCTGGTTCAGACGTTTGCGCTCGTTGCTTCCAGCGTTGCCAAATGTTCTATTTTCATAGAATTCTAAGTTGTAATCGGCTTTTCTTTTCTTTTGTTGTGGTAACGCTTGGCTTACTGCTTTTGTAACCTTTTAATTTAAAAACTCTATCTTCTCCTAATGAAAAACGTACCTCATGGTATGGTAAAAAAGGCAATGGTCTTGAGCAGCGATGCCTTAATCCATTGTTGCTTGAGAATAGGTTGGCTGGTCACTAGTACACAGAACATTAGTATTGACGGTTCTAAACCTATTTTTACTGGCGTTTTTATCCACCGCCAGTGCTAAAGGCTAGTGAAAATTGCGAACTTCACAGACGTCTTCTAAAGAACCGCCACTATAAATGATTTACACTGGCTGTTTTCTTAAGAAAACCGGCACTATAAATACATTTTTACTGGCTGTTTTCTTAAGGCTGCCGCCACTAGAAATGATTTTCAAAAAGTGCAAATCGGGCTCAAAAAATAGAAAACAAATTTTTTTAATACGGGGAGGCCGCCACCGGTAAGCCACCCGACCGCTCTGATGAAGTCGGAAGTCGTAGCATTTTTCACGTACTTCGCGACTGGCGGGATTCGAACCTACAACCTCCCCCTTGTACGATACTCCCCTAACCACTGCACCTCTCACTCACTTATGTCCAAAATGAATTTTCTTTCTCCTCATATTATGCTCAACCAAGTTTAAATTCATTGTTTGAGATCCTAAGTGAATTCAAATAAAAAAGTTATCAACTACAAAGTTGTATAACTTTTTGAGTTCTATAACTTTCGTTTTGGTTGTTTCTCAATCCGAGGTTGTTTAAAAATTCAAATTTCAAATTTGAGAAATCTAAATGTAGTTTTCCGTGACAAAATGATTTCAGATGAAGTCAACTACAAAGTTCTAGAACTTATTGAGATCTACAACTTTTATTTTGGTCATCTTTTCATGTGACTTGGTTTGAACAATTCAAATTTTGAATTTCAAAAAATGACTACTTCAAACAAGATTTCTTAAGAGCAAAGGATTTGAGCTGCAAAAGTCATCAACGACAAAGTTGTAGAACTTATCAAGGTCTACAACTTTTATTTTGGTTATTTCTTCGTCCGACAATGTGATAGTATACATTGTTCACAAATTTATAAATCTCTCGCATAGTTTATGAAACTATACAAGAGATATGTCATTTGTGAACAATGTTTACTACCACTTTGTCGGATGAAGAAATGACCAAAATAAAAGTTGTAGATCTTGATGAGTTCTACAACTTTTATGTTAATGACTTCTTCAATTGAAATCATTTGACGTTTCAAAATGTTGTTTGAAGTTGTCATTTTATTGGATGGAGATAACGACCCGCTCAAGGAGTGTAATCTATTATATTATGCTCCGTGAACACTGGAATGTTATATACACTAGGAACGTGATTGGTTTTCTGAATTAGACCGGGCCAGGCCTGGCCAGTGGGATGATGATCTAGTCATATGCTGCTGTTATTTAAAACGAGGCAACGGTCTTGAGCAGTGATGGCTTAATCCACTGTTGCTTGATAATAGGTTGCTGGTTACATGTGACATGGATCTGCTTGACCGCTTGAAGCCTTGGCTGAGAGGAATATATATGGACGGTGATAGCTCCCTGCCCAGTATCATTCAGCGTTGATCAGAGGGGATAGCCGGATATGGTCCAAGATTGGGAATGGTCTTGAAGATCCTTTATTAGTCTGGGCTGCAGTTTGATTTTCCTCACAATTCTTCTTGGTAATTGTGCTATCTTAGGAATTTGTTAACTGATCCGTAATATATGTTCAGTATCTCATAGTTTTAAACTTTTAATACGGACACGAGACCAGTGAAAAAAAATCAATCCATTTACACCATTTTGGGCAAAAGCCATTCATAATCTTAAATGATAAGGTACGTGGTTAAAGATCAGAGAATGGATTTTTTTTTTGAAATTTCAGAGAATGGATTTTGGTCTAGATAGAGATGTGCCAATTGTGTAAGATGGGCAATAGAAGGTGGAATGGCCCCACTTAATTTGTTTGATGAAAGATCTAGTATAGTGAGTTTTCTCAAGTTGCCAAACTCAGCAGGATTCTGCCTTGGAAATCCGTTATAGCTAAGGTACAAATTCAACAGCTGTTTAAGGTTTTGAGATGAAACACAATAGAGAAGAAGGGATGCGGCTCCCCCAACCCTAGGCGGCCTCCTGACGACGCCACCCCAGCCGCCGCCGGCGGCGCCGACCACCACCCCGGCGCCGGCGCCACCCGCCCCCTCCTCCCCCTCCCCCTCCCCATCCATCTCTCCTCCCCTCCCCACCCCCGGCACCGCCGCGGGAGGCTGCTCTGCTGCCTGTCGGTCGGAACCCCGATGACCTGTGCAGACGCCGACGCCGACACCGGGCAACGCCTCCGCGCCCTCCACCGTGGCCACCCGGGCCAGATCCGGCGTTGGAGCGCCATCCCTGCCCCCACCGATGCCGTCCCCAACGCCGTCATCGCCGGGCCCCGCCGTGGCGGGCACCGCCCCCGGCATGGCTGCGGGTGCCCGTGTTGCTGCGCCTCGGCCGGATTCCGGCCGGCCCATGCCTACACCGCCGTCGGGCGCCGCCCCCCGCGGCCTCCACCGTGGCCACTCAGGCGGGATTCGGCGCTGGAACGCCGTCTCCGCCGCCTCCGATGCCGTCCCCGCCGCCATTGTCGCCTGGCACCACCGCGGCGGCCAACAGTCTAGTACCAGCCACCCCCGGCTCCCTTTCTCCGGATGCGACTCCTTTCTACCCGGCCTCAGGTGGGCGCACCAAACACTGCCGGTGGGCGGACGACGATGGTGACGAGTCCGATGACGACCACCCTGCATCTTACGTGGACGTCGCTCGTCGCCCAGCGAAGGCGGCCACTGCTTCCACCGCAAGCGCCCAGGTTCGCCCCATCGTGGCCTTGGGTTGTGGTGGAGCTGACCCTGGCCGGATGCGCAGCCGGCCGCACCCATGGCTGATGTGTTCTTGCGGCAGCGCAGCGGCTCAGCGGGGCATGCGCCCTTCGGCTGGGCCTTCCTTCATCGCCGGAGATGCGCATGGCGGGGCTCTTGCGCAGGTGCGGTGCATGGGCGGCACAACCGCAGGACTCGCCGGCAGTGGCCGCGCCCCGAGCTGGTGCACGGCCTGCCTGCCCAGCTCGTGGAGGGCCACATCCCCGCCCGTCAGCGACTCGGGTGTCGCGGACGGGGCTCCGCTCGCCAGCGCATCTCTGCTCCGGACGCCGACGGCTGGCGTGAGATCTTATCGCAGGAGTCGGTTCGTGGTTCCGGTGAGGCACGCCCTACCCGCCCCGCAACGGCTTGCCAGCGGCCCCCTATGCGCTTTTCCAGCGGATCTGCAGGGGAAGTGCTTCAAGTGTCTCTCCACCGCGCATAGGGTAGCAAACTGCAAGCTGCCACCACGCTGCCTCCGATGCAAGGGATTCCGGCACCTCGCGCGAGATTGTAAGCAGCGGCGGAGGGGGCCTCTTCCTAGCTCCGGCACAGTTGGTGCCCCGGATGGCCAGCAACGACGCCCGGTCCGGGAGCGCATCTTTGACAGCCGCCCGCGTGCTCAGGGCGTGACTGTTGATTGGCAACGGCACTCGACTCCTGGCTGCAGTCAACCGGCATCCCATGGCCCGTCGGGCATGGTGGAGGCCGAGCAAAGTACATGGGCGGATGTTGGCAGAAGACGACGCTGACGGCGGTGCCGGAGTATGCCGGAAACGGCCATCATCATCGGTGGCGACGACTTTGCCGCGGCCGCTGCTGATGTATGCTATCTCCTCGAGCCTGATCCGATGGGGTTGGAGCCACGCATGAGCACGGTTCCCCCCACGTGGATCGACCCAATGCTGGAGGAGCTCGCCGCCTCGCAAGTCATGCATCGCGCTGCTGACGCGCCTACGCGTGTAGCCCCAACGGCGGAGGTCTACGACGGTGCGGTCACAGCTACGTTGACGGCTATTCTGGGCATGACGGACCCGCTTCCGTTGTTGCCTGTGCAGGGCACACCTCCCTCGGCGGGGCCGCCCGCGGGTGAGGTGGCGTCTGGGGAGGTCGGTGTGTTTGAGCCGGCAATGCATATGGCGGGTACCTCTACGCCGACGCGGGACGATCACCCGATCGTCCAACTACGTCAACGAAGGACGCACAGCCGGATAGCCATGCCACATCCGGCCCCAGCGACGTGACGCCCATGCCGGGCGAGGCCACTCGACGTCTCGCAAGGTTTGTTGATGAGGTGCAGGTCAAGCGAAGGTCGCCCTTGCTTGCCACTCCACCACAGCAGAAGGCGACAACCGCGAGGCCCCTGCCAGTCAGGGGCAGGAACAGACGGATCGCTGCCATACCGACCTCCAAGCAGGGCGAGGCACTCCTCAGGCAGAGGTTGGGTGTCGCGCCGCCGGCGGCTCCGGCCTCACCTGCGTCCAAGGTAACATTCGACGCCATTCGCACTGGGAACTTGACGTCGAGCCAGGTGGATGCCCTTGACGCGCTGTTCCCAGCGTTCAACGGGTGCGCTAGGGAGCTCTTCGTGGAAGCCCCGTAGGACATTGCGGTATTCGCACGTTTGGTCGTCCAATTTATGTAATATCAAACACGAAAACAGTCTGCTAGGCTGGTCCAGATGTTAGACCACCTAGCGCGCTCGATGGAGCGTCGTTTGTACGGAAAAACTCTCTTCTTCTTAATAGCAATGATACGCAAATCTTTTGCGTATTCGAGAAAAAAGGTTTCCCATGCACGGTGGAATTGTTCCTGTGAAGCTGTTCGACTTCGATCTGAGATTTAAATGCTGTCATCTTTCCTACCCACTCCTTAACTGGACCAGTTGGATTGTTTTGGCCCAATGATATTTGAACTAAACCACCAAGTTTTGCAATATTTGGGGGAACTATTCCTTCGAATCGAATTTGGTATAGCTCCGTGTAGCTGATTTGTGGACAGCGAGCTGGAATACCCACCCTCCACTAACCCTTGCGCTTCAAGCATGTTTAACTCAAGGTTTTGAAAATCCAAGCCTGAGAGGTTTCCAAAAGAGTTTGGGATATGGCCAGCAAAATAATTCATAGATAGATCTACGATTTCTAGGCTTGAAGGATTACCAACGGAAGTTGGAATACGGCTTTCAAAATAGTTGTCTCCTAAGTACAGTGATGGGAGATTAGGGAGAGCATCACCGTTTATGTGATGGTAATGTTTCGCTTAGTGTATTGAACACAAAGCCTATGAGTATCTTCGCGAAGTCACCAGTGTCCACTGTCCAAGGCACAACGCCACTTTTGAGGCTCACATGTCCTTTCACATTTTCTCATGGATTCAAATTCATTACGTGTGAATCATTATGTTGGCATTTGACAAACTTCGTTGGGGATGCTTCCGATTAGTTGATTTACCGAAAGATCCACTCTTTGAATGAGATAATTATTGAATTCCTAATATTTTCTCCAGGTACAAAATTGAAAAAAAACACAAAAAACATCTCTCCAACAGTTCCCAATCCTCCTAATATTCTGGCCGCCGACTCCATCACATGTATCCTTCGGTGATCTCCTCCTTCCAGTGCGGCTTCTTCTACCTTGCGCCATCAATCGCCATCCACTACATCGCCGCTGCGGACCTAGGGAGGAGGTAATCCATCGCCTCAACTAATCTTCGCCACAACTAATCTTCGCCCTAGACGACTTGTGGCCACCCCTAGGCACCCCAGCCAGCTACGGCTGCCCCCCGAAGCTCCATGGCCACCGGTGGCCGCGTTTGGCTAGCCACAGCCAGCTGCTGGCTGCCCGTTGGCTGGCCCTGCACAGGGAGATACATGAGGTTACAACGTCGGAGGGTAAGAATCAAGAGAAATGTTTCAGAGTATATCACTCTATTTTCATTCTTGGGAAACTAATACAGTAGAAAACTAAATATATATATGATTTGTATATCATTCTATAGGGCACATAATGCATATTGTGAAGTAGAAAATATTGTTGTTCTAATACAGTCATGATTTTGATTTCTAGCATACCAGGCTTCCAGACTTAAGTAAATATACATAGGTTTCAGATCCGAATTAATATAGGAGTACATAAAAGTTAATACAGATCCGAATAAATATAGGAGCACACATAACATAATGTTGCATAATACAATATATTGGTTCCAGAACTGGGCTTAAACATAGTAGTAAGATACTAGCAACACACTGGCAGTACATGAACTGCTGATTATCAGAAATGAGAAATCTGTCTTGCTACTGTCGTTGGAAGGACTTCACTTCTCTTCAGTGACATCAGCACCATCCTCTCCCTTCCTCCCTTCAGCCGCCGCCTCAACTACCTCCTCTTCAGCCATCTCTGTGTGGCTCCTCTTTTGCCCTCTCTTGGCCTTTGCTTCATAAGACCTGAGTTTCTTTGCTTCATAAGACCTGAGTTTCTGAAGACATTCCTCTTTAGATTTAGAGAAACACCTGTAGTCAAGAAGGCTCTCCTTTATCATAGCAGCCAACTTATGATCACCCTCAACCTTTTTCCGTGCATCACCTGCTGCAGCATCTATCTTCTGCATCTGGTCAGGAGTGAACCAGGGCTCACCAGCAGTGGTCCACTGTATCAAATCCCAAAGACAAATTATTTTATCAAAACCACTAATTGATTCATTTCAGAACAGTTTGTTGCTAATAATAATCAATACAGATCATGCAGACATAAAGTAAACTACCTTGGATGAATCCCATTCTTCATCAACCAACCCAGGGGACAGAATCTTTGCCATAACTTCAAAATAGCGAAAGTAATCCTTGATCATTCCACTAATACCAGGAACCAGCTCCAGCTTCGCACATGCCTTATGCATCTTAATGCAACAATACAACCTCAGTTCTTCAAGTCGTTGCAATGTACCAGCACAGGTTAGAAAGTCTCTATCAACCTAGACAAACATCATCAAAAGAAGCATTATATGAACCTGCTGAAGCGCAAGTGACAACTCTAAGCAGAGCCAACCAACATAAAATGCAAGAAAAACAAGCATTACAAAATGAAATAAATGAAATCCAGAATGATATCATTGTGGGATACAAAGGTAGAGATGCAATGTCTATGGGTCATTGGCAACTAAAAAATTTATTTCATTGAGAACTAGTTTGGACTGTAAAGCAAGGAGTGGGATAACTAGCTCAAGTGACCTACTACTACCCAATTGGGGTCACAGAACACATACCAGGACACAGCAGGGTCCCATCACTCACACACACATACCAGGACACAGCAGGGTCCCATCACTCACATCGCATAACACGGCACAACAGCAAGTGTGAAAGCAGAAAAAACAAGGGTACAACTCCCAGAAAGTCCAGTCCTTACAGCTTCTTCTGTAGGAATCACGATTTGATATTTCTTCATCAAAACTTTAAATCCTTGGCATAATGGGAGATGGCACTGAGGACTGATAGTGACGCTATATTTAAATTCAGAAATAATAAAAGGCAGCCCAGCCCTTAAACCCCACACCACTTCACGAACAACATCCTCCTTCCCCTTGAAGGAATCAATGCCCTAGCAATAGATAAACAAAGAGTGATCATGCATGCAAAGACACAAAAATATTACTAAAAGCCATCTACTAACCAGTTTGGACTTGATGAGAGTACGAAGCTTTTCATCCTCTACAATGAACCGTCTTGCTCTGGAGGAGTATTCCTCTACCAAATCAACAAAACTCTCACCACAACCGTTATCGCTACACCACAGAGCAGACTTGTCACCAATCTTTATGAGGTCAAGAAAGTACACAGCCTGGTGAGAGAAGTACGAGCATGATATTAGATACAAAAGTTCGGGTGACACGAAAACACACAATATTTTACTTAGCAATCCTGCACCTTTCCAACAGATTAATTCACTATCAATATTTCACAAAGGAAGATGGTTACTTCATTAATTGCTATTTTATGTGTAAGATAAGCCTTCATATACTTTTAGTTGCAGTCTTCAATGAAGATGGCAAACTGACACACATGTATGGATCATGATCAATCCTAATAAGAAGAGGCAACCAAAGCAGGCGCTAATGAAAGCATGGTAAAAATCAGAAACACGAACCCTGTGAGTAGCTTTTGGGTTGGTAAAATGCGCCCAGATCATGTTCTGCAGTACACAAAGCATAGATCGAATCATCAGAGGCAGAATACTGATGTGCAAGGGCGACATGGAATTAGTGTGTATACATACATACCACTGGCATGCGAAATATGCAAGTAGCGACATCGAAGAAAGCAAAGCCCCACTGCACCTCCATCAGCACCACAGTTTCCCATGGAAGTTTACCTTCACTCATTTTCTAGTGCACCTCCAAATAGCAAGCAAAACAATATTGAGTGGATAGTAACAGAATAAAAAAAAAGGAACATGAGATAGTTAGGAGAGTCAAAATACACAAAAGAAATGAAGCACAAGTCTGAATAGGACTGATTCAGGCCTGTGGTCTTGTTTTCCTGCTTGAGCAGGACAACCAAGTTAGTTGACTCAAAGCCTACTAGGAACATTTAATTCGAAAACAAATCCAACCTATTTAGTTGAGCGCACAATGAAATAGGGCTAACTAGCTATCATCACGGTGAAGTTGACATTCAGATAAAGCAAACTAAAATCAGTAGGGAAACAAAATGTCTCGCATCAAAGAAACATTTAACCATGGGATGTTATTGACTAAATCAACAAATCAAAAGATCCAGCTAGTCTCGATCTGTCAATTCAGATCCAGATCAGCGCCAACAAGACTCGACAGCGAACCCAATGGTAGCAGCATGTGTATAGGAGAAAGAAGGCAGGTGCATGCGTGGCTCGATGGCAGCGGAGGGGAAGATGAATACGACTCACCACAGATCTGGATCGGGACCAAGTGCAGGCGAAGGAGGGACCAAGTGCAGGCGAAGGAGGGCAATGGGCTCAGATCACGGTGGACGCCTGGCGGTGACGCGGCGCCGGTCGCCCTCGCCCCTCGCGGCCTGTGTGCCAGTCTCTACTCCTTGGGGGGAAAAGTTTTAGGGTTTGCGGCGGCTAGATGTGGTGGAATAGAACAACGGGCACTCCCTCTCTGCATGTCGTTTAGTTTCAAAATTCAGAATTTAAATGGTGCTACAGTAAAACTTGCGGCACATACAAATCTAGACGAAATAAAAAAACTAATTGCATAGTTTACGTGGAAATTGCGAGACGAACGTTTTGAGCCTAATTAGTCCGTGATTTGACACTAAAAGTGCTACTGCAAATGACGGATTAATTAGTCTTAATAAATTCGTCTCGCTATTTTCAGGCTAGCTGTACAATTAGTTTTTTTTGTTAGTATCCAAAAACCCCTTTCGACATCGCACGAAACATCCGATGTGATATTTTTCGCCAAAAACTTTTCGAAACTAAACGAGGCCCATATAGGAATCAACCCACATTTCACCCGTGGCTAGAATACTGTTGGGCTTCACGTAGGCCCACCTAACACGTACCAACTCAAACAAAAGGAAAAAAATTTTTACGGGCCCGTTTGGACGAGAAATCTTTGGAATATCTATCGAGAGTATTTAACCCTCAAAAACATAATCGGAGCGTTGCTGTTTTTTTTTCTGACGGTAATGTACCGTTATACCAGGTAAATTCATGCTTGCTCATAGTTAAATCCATATATCATCATCATTTTTTTTTGACAAAACATCGTTATTTATCTTTTGTCCTCTCCAATCTTATCCATACCTATTGGCTAGTAACCATTTTTTAGTTAAACTATACTAGTTCCTATCATGTTTTAATGTAGAACTAGTAAAAAAATAACGCCTTGGTTATTCGAGGCAGGGCAGCCGGCCCAGCAACCGCCTCGGTTAATGGTTATTAACCTAGGCGGTTGCCCTAACGCAACCGTCTTGGTAAATCATTAACCGAGACGATTATTTTATAAGGCCCGCCTGTTAAAATTATAAGTCACTTTGACTTTTTTATACATCCATCTTGCTATATACATTTAGATATAATAATATATCTAGATACATAGCAAAATGAATGAACAAAAAAGTCAAAACGACTTATAATTTGGAACGGAGGGAGTAGCATGTATTTGCTCAGAGGAGGAAGAGAAATGACGATATCTAGTATCTACTTTTTTGGTTCTTTAACAACAGGGTCATTCTCGCAACGGAAAGGCTAGCTTTCAGACGTCCGGCTGTAGGACCTGTCCAGACGCTGCTCCGGCACCTACGCTTGCACCGCATCCCACGCCCCCGCGCCCCGCATCTCATCGCATGCCACCCGCACCCCGCATCCCTTCTCATGCCAACGCCTGCGTCCAAACGCAACAAACTCGAAGACCCCCACTCCAACGCCAGTGCTGAGGCGAGGATGAAGGGAAGGGAAGGAAGGGGAGGGAGTGGAGAGGGCGAGGCGTGCCATGCGAGGTAGGAGCTGAAGCCCTGCGGCAGATCTATTTTGAAACACTCAGATGCAACACTTGCAATGTATGTCTGAATAAAATGAAATATTTGAAACATGTGTCTGAACCAATTGCAAAAACACCCCAAAACACATAAAAAGCCATTGTAAACATACGCAACATCTAGATAAAACACTCGCAACATACATGTGAAATATATACAACATCCAAATAAACAAACTTGCAACATACGTCTAGAAAAACAGATAAAACATTGGGAACAGAAGCTTGCAACATACGTGTACAACCATTGTAACATATGCTTTTGCAACATCCATATAGAACATTTGTAACATACCTATGAAACATCTGAAATACTTGAAACATAAGACTTGCAACCTATGTTTTTCACTCTTCTTCCATACGATGCAACACAGAGCGAGGGAACGGCCGGTTCTGGCCAACCGGTGGCCGAGGATGGTGGCAGGCCTGGCAATGGCCAGCTGTGCCTGCGCCTGCGCCTGGCCTGGACCCGGCCAGCGACGGCCCTCTCTCCTATCCCCTGGGCACTGCAGAGGATGGGCATGGGCATGGGCATGGCGCTGCGAGGTATGGAGGCGCCGCAGGGGGATTGCGGCGGCGGTGAGCCGGAGTGGGCCACGGCGTGAGATGGAGGTGCCGCGGGGGATGGCAGCGGTGGCGCGGCGCAGCGGGGGGCGGACGGCCGCACGATGGACAAGCGCGGAGTGGGGAGATTTGATTTTTTTTAGGTCCAGATGGAGGGACGCCCAAGCGTGAGCACTATCGTTCTCGCAAAGATAATTTTTGAGGTCTTGTTTGAACATGGATTGAATGTGGATATGTGTGCATCCAAACATGTCATGCAAGGGGAATTGGCACGAAGATACGACTTGCTGCTTATGTAGTAATAAAGCCGGAAGCCATCCAGAGACGATTTGCTTCTATGCACGTCTATAATGTTTACACTTAAGACACACGTAGTAAAAGTAAAAAGTCTCCAACTTGTACTACACGTAGTAAAAGTAAAAAGTCTCCAACTTGTACTATAAATATTTGTTATTAATAATACCTCGTCTCTAATATATGTGCATATATTAGAGACGGGGAATAACAAATCACCTGTCTATAATATGCGCATATCAACTGAGACAGGGAATAACACATCACTAATATTGTCCACATCACACATGTAAATTTAGACACTTGTTTTCCCCATTGCTAACATGCATCTTGAACCATCACTAGTGTTCTCTTCTGTGATGGTGTTGGGCACTGGAGGGGTTATCATCTACAGTATTGTTAGAGTTATTAGGGCATTGGCCAGGCCTTTAACCAAAGTCAAAAGGCAGTTAAACCGTTGGAGTATATCGATCTGGGATGGGTGCCATCTGACGCCATGCATTAGCATACTCCCTCTGTCCCTTTTTGGTATGGATATGGTATTTGTGTCGGTCAACTTTTTTTAAATTTGATTAGGTTTATAAAAAATATTAGCAATATTTGTATCTCTAAATAAATTGATTATGAAAGTAGATTTAATGATCTATCTAAGGATACTGAATATATACCATAAATATTAATATTTTCTTATATATTTAGTTAAAGTTAAGTACAGTACGTTTGACTTCTTGAGAAACGAGAAATGATAGTTAAAAGGGAACGGAGGGAGTAACAAGTTTCAAAGCTCCAGGAAAATTTAAGTGATACAAGTCGCATTGGGGTGCTTGGGTTATTATCTAACGGTACAATATGGTTGAGATTGTTATATAATCTCTGTTTGTGATATACATGTAATGCGCGCGTGCTTGCAGACTAAGCATGCATGGTGTAAGCATCATGTGCTACACACGTAAATATGTGCTCACAAGATCATCCATCGTGGTCGTGGCATACCGTTGGAGAAGGAAATAAAAAAATATAATTAGTGGACTAATCGCGTTGACGTTGGACTTCGCATTGGTGTCGGTGAAGCAGCAGTAAGAGATCTTGCATTGGCAGATGTGGCTCACAGTAGAGTAGTATCTTACTACTCACTCCATTCTAAATTATAAGTGCACACATTTCAAAGGTTGATTTGACCAGCAAACTAGTTTAATTAGATAGGAAGTTTATACTAAAAAACGATTACATTGGATTTGTATTTAAAAATACTACTTTAAGATGATCAAACTTTTGTTGCCATAAATAATATATACATTATGACAGAAATTGGCAGTCTGAAGGACCAGAAACGGCGACCAATTGGGGGTGGTGAATGGGAGCTTCAAAATTCTTTCGAAACTTTCGAAATCTATCCCAAAATCGACCCTCAAAAGGCACACAACCAAAAGCTATGAAAACACGAGCCACCGGATGTAAAGAGAACATAGAAAAGTTCCCCTGAACGCTAGAAACCCAACGCAAAAGACGGAACTCGAATCAGAGCACGGACGAGCAAGAAACGGACCGAACAGCACAAAACAGGGAACGGCGGACTGTCTGCTGCAACACCTCGGACAATCCGCTACAGTACCTCAGATAGTTTGCTACAGTACCCTCGGACTGTCCGCAGTTCAAATAGATTCTGTTGGCGAAAAATGAACACCAGACAGTCCGAGGGTCAATGGCGGACTGTCCACAGTTCAACGCAGCGAGAGACGAAGTTGCAAAAACAGGTTCTGAAGTTGGCTGAAAACGCCAGGGGCAGACTATCCGCGCCTAGGGGCCGGACTGTCTGCGCCTGGGGCTGAAACGAAGCGCAAGGCTCACCTGTGCTCGGCCCCGACCGTTGCTATGGTCGTCGTGTGTGCCGGTGCTGTTAGTGTCCATCTCCAGACCCGCAGCACAGACACACTCTCCAACCCTGCAGCACAGCTGCACAGCCACACTAGCTCTATTGGTCGGCCTACTCTGTTCGCTAGCTGTATTTTTGGCTGATGCTGATACTGATTTGCTGTGAGAGAAAAACAATGTTCCATAGTTAGCTGATTTTGGCTGATAAGTTCAAGCGAACGGAGCTTTGAACAGTAGAACTACACCAATAGATCGACATTGTTTTTGTTCTGATTTGTTTCAAGCGGCGGTGAGCGATACGGAATCCCATGTTATTCGTTATGATTTGTTTCTTGATTACGTTTTTTTAACTGAGTTGCATAAGCCTGATCGGCAATTAGGCGTACACCGTTTCCTGCCCAGCAAGAGCATAGGAATAGATTCGATGCAATTTGATTTGGGTTGATGTTGCAGCTAGCGCTTGTGACATGCAACTCTATGGATCACTTATTTTTGTATCATAGCCAAGCTACAGAATGTAGTTGGTTTTTTATAAGAACCATCATCTAGCTCTTCTATTTCAGCTAAGCTGCATAATTTTTAGGAAGCAATCTGGAAAGTCATGACAAATTGGAAGTTATAGCATCACTAAATTAGTACACCATAGGTGTTTCCTACAGAAAGCAAGGCAAGGCTTTCTAATTGAGTTAATGGAAAGTGGTCTGGAAAATTGCCATAGCTGTCACGTATGAACTAAACAAATAGTATATAGTTGACAGTTGGAGTGAGATAAGAGGGAGACGCTTGGGCGAGACAGGCTGAATTGCAGTGTACCACACATTGAACTGCAAAATCACATCTGAACACCTACTGCTCATGGTTCAGCAAATTGTAATACTTACTTAACTAATATATTTTCACCAGTTTACAAATTATCTCACAGTCCTGCCTATTGTCCACACTAATATGAATGCAAGCAGAAGAAAATATATTGTTTTCACTCTTGTCTATTGTTCATGGTCCGGCAATCGTAACCGGGATTGGTTTGACAGTCACGGCCATGATTTCAAGTGCAAAAGCAGTGCCTGTCTGAAGTGGCTGTGCTAATTACAATTTAATATTAATTGCTGCACTGTCAGATACCTACTCTTTTATGTAATAAGTATATGTCAGATACATAATCTTCTCCTCTTCATTCTTTGTGTCCAGCATGTCCTCTTTATTCTCATCTTATACGAAAGGCATCTATCTGTTATCATGAGGCAACATTCTGGAAATTGCACTGCAGGAAATCTCTATGTATAATTAATGCTGAATGGCGAGTTGCCTGTGGCCGGTTACTGCTGACAGTTATCCGTTTGATTCTGGTCCATCATCACCAAGGCAGACTAGAAGCAAACCATGATTTTGCTCAACTTTCCTCTGCACAGCTTGGCTAAATGATTTGTCAACACTACATGGCCAAGGTACAACATGCCCCCGCCACATGATCTGTTCATACAGAGACAGATGGAACGCCAGCTGCTAACATGTACACAAGGTGTTTGACTATATGCCTCAACAGGTGAATTACAAAATTTCAATGCTCTCCAATTCATTTGAGCTCTTCAACAAAATAGAGTGTGGCGGTGTTGCAGGTTTATTATAAGAACAGTAGCTCATCATTCTTCAGTTAAACTAATGGTGTCTAGGTGCAAATAGGTCCATTACAGGAACAAATATATTTATCTTAATAACTGAATTTAGTAAGCAACCCCTTAAGTTACTCATTTGTAAAGAACCTGCTATGGAAAATCTGGCAAGATGTCCCTTCTGACCAAGTACTTATTGTGAACTAAAACATTATTTGTTTTATTACAGGACATTAAAGAAATTCTAATGTTAATGACTATAAGGCTCCATGCTTTATGATGGTAGAAACTGTAGTTTCATGTGTTGCAGACCTTATAACTATAGTTGGTTGGGATGGGAATTGGATTCATTAGGACCTCATATATGTTTTTTCAACAGAACTATGTATTGCTCAGGATGCACCTATCATTATTCTTTAGTACTATAAATGCTTTTCTACAAATGAGAGAGTGAAGGAACAAAAACAATATAGTACTAGAAATGCTTTTTTTACTGGTTATTTTTTTTGGTTTTGTTATGCTGATCGCTACCTGTCGACTGTCATGAAGTTGTTCCTCCAATGTCGCCAAGATGGATCCCTTGAAAAGTAACGAAGTTCGCGCAGCATTACTGCATTAGGAGTCCTTCCAACCAATGCAAATAAAGGTAATACACTATGAGCTTGGTTACGTGGATGGATATATTTGAATATAACTGCTACCACACCAATCTATATTAAGAGGAAAATAGAAAGAGGAAGATTTTCATCAATGTCTGAAGGGAAAAGGAATGAATTAAACAAGAAGTGTCGTGAATTATGCCAGCGCAAAATGTTGCCAAAGAATTTGATGCGATTCTTAATTTGAACTATAATAATTACCACTATGATAAGTTTATTCATATCCATTGTGACTGTATCAAAAAAATCTGCCTATTTGCTTAGTTTGTCAAATCTGCTATATACAGTAGCTGCTGTCCTTAAAACTTCAACTATTGCTTGGAGATCATTAGCAAAGCAGCATGCATTTTATCAGGCCAGCAACACTAGGTGTGTTATTATTGTGTGAACATTTTTCACATATATTTTTCAAAACTTCAATTAGTCATTTTTATTCTGTTTTCGAAAATTGCTTACTATGAAGTCTTCCTCACAGAAGTCTGTCAGATTTAATTGAATGTATCACTCCATGTATAATTTTTTCATTCAGATCATTGTCAAATTCTTTGATTGAAATACTATCGCTTTTTATTTAAGCCATGACTGCTTCTTAGAATCCACGCTGCCAGGCTTTCACAAAACTTGAACACGGTAGTTAAGTGATTGCCTTTGTGTTTAGTTGAGCCAGATGCACAATACTGTAGTTGTAATAATGTAGTACTGTACTTTTAGTCATTTTGGTTATGATTCATTACTTTCTTGGCATCCAGGGGTCAAGATGTATTCTTGCCAACAATTCGAAGTGCGAGGCTGAAAAGAATGGGATGGGAAAGACACTCTCTGAACGTCTTACTGAAGCTTATGGAGAGGAAATCACATCCTGGGCTGCCAACGATGAGCTGGGCACCATCACGGCGGCGTGGCGTGATCCTAAAGGATTGTATGCTGTCTTGTCTTTATGCTTTTCATTACTTGTAATTGGGCACATACAGAGCATTTGTTTGCTACCTCTACATCAACATGCACCATCGTTGTCAAGCCAGCAGTTCTACGACAATGCCAAATGTTTTACGCGGTATGTATCTACGAACCACTGCCCTACGTGGCATGTGAAGTAGATCAATTGGCATCAATGATTGAAGGTACGAATTGTATACATCATGCAGTAGATTAATCCGTGCTTGGTATCTGCACGGGTAAAACCTTGCTTTTCAAATCTACTACAAAAGCCAACTCGATGAATCGGATTGGAAAATACGATAAACTGCGGAACAGTTTATATGCTGCATTACACGTACATACATGCAGTAGCACACAGCACATGCCGATGGCTGCAACTTGCACGATGCACGTCACCGAACGCCAACAGACCAGCAGTCAATACTTATTGTTACATATGGTATCAGTTGTTTTTGATCCTTCCTTCCTTCGCTGTCCTCTTATCCTTTTCCCCAATCCTCGATTCGTTGAGCGCCGGCAACAGCCTCAGGTTGTCGAACTCGATTAGGTCGACGTCAGATCTGAGTTCCATAATTCCTAGGTACGCTAGCGCTTCGAATCGAGTGGTTGCGCGCTAGAGCATACTCTGCCACTGCCACCGCCGCCGCACCCGCACTACACCCGTTTCGCTCCCAGCCGCGGTGCCATGAACCCGGACTCGAAACTCCTCGACGAGATGAATCGGCTCTTCGCCGAGCAGAAGACCCAGATCGAGAAGCGGTTCGAGGAGTCCGACCGCAAGCTCGACGACCGCTTCACCGACAGCCACAACAAGCTCAAGCTACGATTCGCCGCCGTCGACGACACCATCTCCAAGAGCATCGCCGAGGTCGACGACACCTTCGCCAAGCGATTCGCCGATTCGAACCTCAACTGGGAGCGTTGCATCACCGATTCGGAGATGCGTCAGATCTCCCTCATCTCCGACTCCGAGCAGCGCCAGGAGGCCCTCGTCGCTCCCGTCACTAAGGCGGCGGGCGAGTTGCAGAGTTGGCGTCAAAAGTCTGAAGGCGCCGTTCATGATCTCAAGCTGAAGGTGGACAAACTCACCAAGTACTAGGATCGATTGCTCCTCGACAACGCTACGGCGTCGACAGGCATGTCTCGCCTTCATCGGAGCAGACCGCCGCACGTCCTTCTGCAGGTACAACGGCTGCTCGGCCCAGCGGGTACCACGTCGAAACAATGCCACGAGTTGATGGAGTTGGGGGAAAGCTTCCCCAGCTCCATGACCCGGCCAATGGTACGCATTCAGATTCCCCAACTGATCTCTCTTTGTATCATGGTGTAGCTTATGAGAATCAGTCCCGGAACCATCACACTGACAACTTTCTGATAATGGTCGTTTGCCTAAAATGAATTTTCCAACATATGAAGGGGAATACACTAGACTATGGGTTCAGCGGGCTGAGGATTATTTTGACATGTATGATGTTCCACCTCATAGATGGGTCAAGGTCTCACGCATGAATTTCTGGGGTGCCGCTGCCCATTGGATTGAGTCCTTAGCCCACCATGATCACATTCCTTGGCCCGATTTTTGTAAACAACTCCATGATTGCTTTGGCCGTGACCAGCGTGATCGGCTGGTTCGGCAAATGTTTCATATCAGCCAGCTTACCACAGTACAAAATTATGTAGAAAGGTTTTCAACTCTTTTTGATCAGCTTAAGGCTTATGAACCTAACCCTGACCTTCATTATTACACCACTCGCTTTGTTGATGGTCTCCGGGCTGATATTAGGGCGGTTGTTACTTTGCAACGTCCTGCCAATCTCGATACTGCGGACACACTTGCTCTGTTGCAGGAAGAAGTGGGCGATGATGCCCGGAAGTGTGAATTCCACACCCCTGATCGTGGAGAAAGCAACAAAGTCCAGGGTTGGGGCACCTGGCATGTACCGCAAGCTCCAGTTCAGGCTACTGCTGAGAAGCCTGTACTCCACCCGCCTACACAAGCTTCTGATGACAAGATGGCCGCCTTGTGCAAATTTCGCCGAGCTCGAGGTTTATGTGATTTCTGTGCTAAGAAAAGTGGTCCCGTGGCCATAAGTGTGCGCCAACTATTCCGCTTAACGCGATGCAAGAAATTTGGGATTTGTTCCAATTGTCAGCGGTCTCTGAAGAACAGTCTGATGACATTGAGGCTACTGATACACCTGACGAATAGTTGTTCTTGCCCATTTCTTCTGAAGCTCAGCGAGGCTCCAATGGTAGTCGTACTATGCAATTTCTGGGTTCCATTGGCAACATACCAGTTATAGTATTAGTGGACTCAGGCAGTTCAGTGTCTTTCTTGGCGACTTCTATTGCTGACCAGCTTCCTCATCTGCCCCGTGCACCAATGACAACAAAGGTTAAAATTGCCAACGGTAACATATTATGGTGCACTTCTGCACTTTTGGGCTGTGAGTTTAGCTTGGGGGATCACTCATTTTAGCATGGCTTGAGAGTGTTACCGCTAGATTCCTATGGTTTGATACTCGGGATGGACTGGCTTGAGCAATTCAGTCCTATGGTGGTACACTAGAAAGCTAAATGGTTATCTCTGCTCTACAATGGTGAAACTATATGTCTGCAAGGCATGTCTGCACCCAGTGATGAGGATATGGTTTTTCAGTTACTGATGGTGCCTGACTCCGATAGTTCACTTCCATCACCTGAACTACCAGCTG